>OU342741.1:91416519-92016519 GCA_910589775.1 Avena eriantha
CATAGATTTAATCTATAGTTAGTTCACAACTATACGACAGGAGCTATACGACTGCACCCGTATAATTGCTCGTTACGAAAGGCGGCTAGGGTTTTTGGCCTCTCCTTTTAAAGCTGATCGCATCTAACCCTTTTCATTAACTTTTCGTAGAGCTACAGCCTCTAGCCTCGAGAAATCCTTGCCATCCCTATACAAGCCCCTCTAACAATATCCGTGCAGCAAAGCCATGCAACCCTTCCATGTCAACATGATATGGAAGAAGAAGGAAGAGAATCCCGTGAAGAGGATCGAAGAAGGAGAACCTAAAGGATCGTCATCATCATCCAGCCCGGAGATCAAGCTTGCCCCAAATTGGGAGGACATGTTCTCGCAAAGGATGGAGATGATGTGGCAAGCTGAGCGGGGAAGGAACACGGATGAGTATCTCCCTAATCCTTATCGTTACAACATAGGATCGTATTATAAACCTCCTCTTGGTCCATCACCTCTTAAACCTAAGTAGTTTCGGCAAGATGTGATTCATCATAAGATCTATGAGTTAGAAAAAGCTTCGAAGGCATGCGTTGAAACAATTGGAGAAGGGATTGACTCATACTGGATGATGAGCGAAGACCTTGAGAAGAAGGTCGATGGCATCGATGGAAGAGTTGGTTTCTTGATTAAAACTGCCTTTGAGTTGACAGATGAGAAGAAATTCCTCAAGAAGAAAATGTTGAAGCTCCAATATGACATGGCCGAGCTTAGCATTCGCTTTGCAAGCATAGTTAAATATGGCAACATAAAAGAAGAGGGCGACGCTCTTTCTACCCAGGAGGAGGAATAAGTACCAACAAGGAGTTAATTGATCCCGCCTAGCTTGATTCCAAGCTTTGGGAGATCTTTAAAGACCTTGTAATCTATCTTATAAGTTTTATATTACCGTTTTTGCATTAGTTCAAACTAGAAATAAAGTTTGCATCATTAGAATTCCCTTCAGGAATAGTGGATCCCTTTAATGAAATTCCCAGTTTTATTATTATATATGGAGCAATATGGAGTCTGTGTTTGCTTTATTGATATATGGATGGCTTGAGTATAATTTTACTTGCACTTGATGATAGCAATAAGAGTCTTCCACACCATTGTTATTAATAGAACACATAAAGATAATTTGGTCAATATGGTGTAAGTCTAAGGTTTGCTTTACAAAGAAAAACTACCCATACAATTGAAGAAGAAGAAACCTTGAACAAAGAAAAAGGAAAGTGCTATCAAAATAGAGTGAGAACAAATCGAGGTAGAATCTCCAAGTCATAAGAATGCTTCATATACAATTGGAATTTGATAATTGAGATCGTTAAACTTTGAATTCCTACATAAAGTGGAATATATGGCTAGCTCCTTTGCACATCACTTAAACAAAAGTGTGAGCATATATACAAAAGAAAGAAAAAAAGAAGAAGAAAACGAGCGAGTGTGCAAAGAGCAAATAGGCGTATACCACTGTATTGTAGTATGACAAAGAGACACTTTTGAGATTTTGAATCCCAAGTGAATATGTTGATCCTAAAAACACTTGGGACTACCGCGTTAACTCATTCGGTTGAACCAGATACTTTTACATTATGTAAAGATTCATTTTTTATGAACTGTTGATCACTAAGGTGTGGAAGACTGCTAATACTATTTGATGGTTCGAGTAAGGTACTATTCATGAACTTATTCCTATGTATCGTATATGATAAACACATGCTGCAACTGCCTCATTTATTTTATCGACTCAACTTCATGAATATGAGGATCACATCCATTAAGCTAAACTTGCTCAGGACGAGCAAGAGTCTAAGCTTGGGGAAGTTGATGAGTGCAAATTTGCATCATGTTTTACACTATTATTTTGCATTGTAGATTTAGGATCTTGGTATTTTACGATGCTCACGCAAACATTTTATGTTTATTTTCACCAGGATTAGGACAGATGATGGATCCAATGGATACAATTCTTGGAGCAGTTGTACTATGGAGAAAACGAGTCAAAAACAACGTAAATCGCTTAATTGGGAAATATTAATAATACTAGAAGAAAACAAGAAGCGAACAAAGGAGGCGGAGAGTTCAACGACCAACTATACGACCAGAGCAAATTTTCTAGCCGTATCGCTCCGGCCGTATAGTTGGCGCCACCTTCGCCTTGTCAAATAGTTTCACCTGGTGTAACTGGTTCGGGGAGACGACATACAGAACACCCAGAAATTGCTGAAACCTCACCTCCAGAAGGCATCTGGAGGAGGAACTCATCTGCTAGGGATCCTTCTTCAACCTGGACAGATCCGGGAGGCTAAGGCATCGATCTTCATCATCCACCGCTGCATCAACACCATCTCCATCCATCCATCTACATCTTGTCTAGATCTTGTTGTAATTCCCGTACTCGTTGTGGATTTATACAAGTACTATTCATCTATGATTGTTTCCATTACCATTGCTATGATGTTGTTTGCCTCCATGTCTGGGTAGATCTCTAGTTCTTGGGGAGACGGAGAAACCCTAGCATATGATTGAGATGAGATAGAGATTATTATGTTATACATCATTATGTGTATGTGTTAATTGTCTTCATCTTGATGTTGGGAGTTGTACACCTCCTTAATATTTGCGTATTATGGGGACTCGATGAAGGGGATTACTTGTTGGTAGACGGAGGGATGATAGCACTTACTGAGACTATAAAGCTTTTGCCATTCTTTACATACTAACTTGGGGGAACAAGGAGAACTCATAAAGCCATGTCCATGCCACGGGAGAAATCCCTCAATAGTGTAGTAATTCGATTGATGTCGATTGTTGTATGTTGTGGTTATGAGGATGATGTGTGCAGCGGTTGCTGGCTATTCGTCCATATATGGAGCTCCTCCCACATACATACACATTATGAGAATATTCGTTATAATAATATTGATTGCTTAGTATAAATTTCTTGCGGTGTATCTCCTATTCCCTATCGTAGTTCCAAAGTTTCATTACACACACGATTCTTACTTTCTGCATTAAGTTTTTCTTTACTTTAAATTACCCTGTTCAATGAAATCCCAAAAACAACTCTACTTTTCTTGCATCTTAAAGTTATTTCTTAAGTACTTCGTTTAGTTGTAGTGAAAAGCATTTTAGTCTTTCGCCTACTGCTCCCTGTGGGATTAATATCTTTATTTTGAAACTAGCTACAAACGATCTGTGCACTTGCAGTCATCAGTCGTACCCCTTTCGCAAGCCACTTCGGCTCCGTAGGAATACCGTTCTCAGGGTCCACCATGGTGAATGTTTCCTTTGTAGTGTCGACCATGTTTGGGCGCCGCTTCTTCTGTCGCCTCTTAGACTCTTTAGTACTCTCCGATCCACCCCCGACGGCGCCACTGTCGGTGGTCTCGTCACCCCTCTTGTCATCGCCATCAAGGGCATCATCGGTGGTCTCGTTGCCTTCTTTGCCCCTACCATCTCCTCCAGCTGTATCTCCTCCTCCATGAGCATGTAGTGCTCATCCAAGTTTCGATGAGAAGACCCGGCGGGATCGTCTTTGTCTTAGTTTCGCTAAGAAAACAACATGGCTATACCTAACACTACACAAGCAAAAATAATAGATTTAGGACACTTATATTCACGGCGAAAATCCGGCATGAACTTTGCTGAAAATGGTCATGCCAGAGTGCCAAAAATTCGTCGAAATGGAAGTTAATCGACATACCGGAGAAACATTGGCAACTCATTGTACCTGCACAATATATATGGAGCTCACAGCTGCCAACATATGCATATGATGAATTTCTCGATAGATAACAAAGTCAGCTATGCCTCCAAAAAAGTAAGCTCGAAGGGATTCAGATGGTGAAGCAAAGCAACAAACCATTTAGGGATTCTTTAGTTTTGACTGAATTCCAAGCGAATTCCACAATCCTTATGCCACTGCAACTAACCATCGCTAATATGCATATAGCAATGACAACAACTGCCCCGTGCACGCAGCAAAGCTTAATCCTAAGAGCACAACTGGCACCTAAACATGGTAATAAATTGTTTTCGAATACAAGACTGCTTTATTAAGTTCCAGATCAGCTTCAACAAGTGCAGAAAACAATATTATATCTAATTCATCCCACTATGCTAACATTTAGCCAACATCCCAAGTAGAGCTTTATGTTGCCGTTATATGCCGTGATTAAATAATCAGCACTCTAGTTATACACTAGTAATCCACTAACTACTAGCAACCGTACATCTAGTACCAGAACTAAGCTTGTGTTGCCGTTCCCATGCGACTATGAATAGATCTTGATCCTGATTTTATGCTCCGTACATGCAGTACCAGAGGCTAGAGGCTAGAGAAATACGGTAGTGCTGGGGAGAGGGTAGAGAGGGAGAGGGGGAGAGAGGGGAGAGGGTGATGTACCACCGAAACGAGGATGACACCGACGAGTGCGCGGACTATGATGGCGGGCGGGCGACAACGAGCTCCTCCACGAACTGCAGCGGACGCGGGATGATGATGGTGAGGGGGATGCAGGATGACGACGGTGGAGCGAGGGGGCGGCGGGGTGCCGCGGCGGTGTGGGTCACTAGAGAGAGCTAGGGTTCCTTGTGAGGGAGTGGGAATTGGGGATTTTTCCTGGGCCGCATTGATGGGTGACACATTGGGTCTTACAGGTGGGACCCGCACTTACCCTCGACAAGTGCGCTCATTCGCCGGTGATAACTATACACCCACTTACAGGTGGGACCCACCCACTTACCCCCAGCACATGTAATAAGTACACCTATACAAGGAGTGTGTGAGTGCATCGACTACATATAATGATGGTGTTGTTCAATTACATCGCCTATATATAGCACAGAGAAATGATTAACTACATGAAATAATATAATTATGAGTTCAATCGATACACATGTGTCATTAAAGATGACACACATAAAATGATGGTTCCGTGTTGCCATCCAAAAGAGTTTGCATATGTAGTACACTTATACATAATTAATTAGAGATGTACACGCAATTAGGGTTTTAGGGTTTAGGGTTTAGTGTTGTTTATTCACACTTGATCTCTCTTATTCTTCTTCTTGCCCTTTTGCTTGGTCTTTGTTGACTTGACCCCACAGGTGTACGGAGGAAGAGCTGACGACCTAGGTAGCGTGGTCCTTGTTCTTCTTTTTGTGTATGTTGCATTGTATTCGTCGGGTTCTTCCACCATCGGGTCTCCAATGAGGCCGTCGAAGTCTTTCTCGTCGGCGACTCCATCCATCTGACGAGGGCCCTTTTGCCTCCCCTTACGATGACACGGCCAGGCCTTGATAGGTCGGTAATTAAGAAGCATTGCTCGACGCGCTTAGACAATACCCATGGTTCATTTTTTGCGGTGGGGTTCTTGGTCTTGAATTTCTTGGGTATACGCATGGTCATGAAATACTCTTCTTCTTTTGTGACATTCGTAGCCCATCTGACACGGAACATCGAAAGCTTCTCCCCGACATAGTCAAGCTCCCAGATTTCCTCGATCATTCCATAGTATATTTTCTTCTCTTCACCCGTGTAAGATATCACACCCGAGTTTTGATAGTCGCTCTTTTTGTCTCTCTCTCCTCCATGTAGAATGTGTACCCGCTGATATCATATGCTCGATAAGTCATGAGGTTGGGCGTGGGCCCTAAGACAAGGCCACTATGATTTTTCTGCATCGCTTGTCATTGGCGGGGGATTGGCATCAATCTGGTCTTTAAACCAGCGCGCAAAAGAGGAGTTGTGCGCTCTGAATACCTCTTCTTTTGTCATCAGCCTATCAGCACTGTTCTTGATAATGGTTATGTGCTGATCCACCCAAGGCCCGACAACGTCCATGTACTATAGTGCTACTAAGTGGGCCCTGTTAATGTCAGCTCTCCTACCAGATTGATCCACGTCCATTTCCCTATTGTCGGTGGTGTGGCCTACTCCCTCGAACCTACCTCAGTGCTTGTTTGCGGGCAAACCAACCAGACGTGGGTTATCCTTGCTTAGATAATTCTTGCAGAAAGAGACGCACTCCTCGGTGAGAAATCCCTGGATGATGCTTCCATCCAGATGTTTCTTGTTATGAATGTATCCTTTGATGATCCCGTTCATTATTTCTAACGCCATCATGTTGTGAAGGAACGGAGGCCCGAGATCCTTGATATCGTCCACTATATGCAGCCATATTCGATCCTGACGTCAAAGAATAAATGCGGGTGGTAAGTACATCTCCATCTCGCATATGATGGCGATCGGTAAGTACATCTCCATCTCGCATATGATGCCTCCCGAGTGTTTTGACGGTTATCGACTTCCGAGTGATGACATTGAAGAAGTTACGGAGGCCAGTCAGCATTATACGTAGGGTTGAAAACAGAATAGAAACGGATGGAAACATACATTATCGTTTTCGTTTCCTCTTGTGTTACCGGAATAGGAAACGAAACGGAAAACTTTGAAAACGAACACGAAATCGGAAATCATCGGAAATGAATATGGTATAGATACGGAACTGATACAATACGAAAACGGACATTTGTCGGAATATAATAGGGGTGTAACATCATGGTGTGTAAACTAAAAGTAACGTATAACAAACAAGTAATATCTCACAACTTTGAAAAGCGACAATTGAATATAAAGTAACACACATAATTCAACACTTCAACTAGTTCACATAATTAGTTTCACATCAACACAAAGACACTCACTTGATTAATATGTTGTCTAGGCTGGTTGCATGTATTACATAGACCCTTCATATATTTTATGGCTCAACAAGCGCAAGGAAAATCATTGATGCAATGTACTATCTCGTACATGGGCTTAACTGGTTATATTTCTGGAAAGTTTCCATATTTGTTTATCCGGAATTTCCTTAACATTTCCGTTTCCACCAGAAATTGCTCCACCATTTCCTTTTCCATTTCCATTTAAAATATTCCGTTTTCGTTCCTTTTCCGCAAAATACCGTTTCTGTTTCCTTTTCAGCTCTCCATTTCCTTTTTCTTCGGAAACGGACGTGTGGCTCCATTATTCCTCGGATTGCAACCAGAAGTATCTGCGTCATCATCACGTGATAGTCATGAGACTTCATCCCGCCGAAGATTCATTTCATCGGGTCCAGCCATCAGCGTATCCGCTCCGCATAGCCTAAGGAAAATCTGACTCCTAGAAGGCAATTGAAGATTTATTCGAGCTCGTCAAGATTTAGAGTGAAGTAGAAGGGGTGCGGAGTTTTGCTCTGCTTAGCCCTTTTGCCCTTAGGATCTTCCATCTCCTCCTCAACCAGCTGCTTCCCCGCCCTCTTGCACTTGCGATCATCCGTCTCCTCAACCCTAGACAGAGGCAGATGGTGAAGCTCTTCTCTGATATTCAGGGCCATCAGGTCGTGTCTTGCTTTAGGCATGTCTTTGGTCCTATCCAGCATGTTGAATAGAGTGGAAAGCAAGCTCTCGCACACGTTCTTCGTAATATGCATGACATCAAAGTATCGATCTCCTTGTCGAAGGGCAGTGTTTCTAGTTTTTCAACAAAGTATCGATCTCCTCGCTACCACACTTAGGTGGAGGTCCTTCGAGATCATCCTCACCGTTGAATAGATCTCCATGCTTCCTCCACGGGTCATTCGCGGGTAGCCACATTTGAGTCCCCATGTAGACGATTTTCGAAGACCTGGGATCCTTACCCAGCTGTTGATATGGCCTCTTTTCCATGCACCACACACAAGCCTTGTCTCCGTGGCACTCATGGCATGCATTATATCCATTCCCGAGATAGTCCTGCACCATCACGATCACCGCGGGTTTCAGATGGAATTGTTCTTCGACGTAGGCGTCCCATGTTTCTACCCCTTCCTCCCACAAGATGGCTAGATCCTCCTTCAATAGCTCGAGATACATGTTGAGATCGCTCCCTAGCTGTTTTGGCCCTTGGATTAGAATACTCATCTATATGTACTTCTTCTTCAGGCGCATCCATGGGGGAGGTTGTACATCCACACAAACATGGGCCAGGTGCTGTACTTGCTGCTCTGGTTGCCATGGGGGAGGTTGTACATCCACACAAACATGGACCAAACCTGATGTTTCTTGGGTCTTTCCTGAATTCTTCATACTCATTGTCTAATGCTTTCCACTGGCTTGCATCCGAAGGTTGTGTCAGCACTGGGTTTTTAACCCGTATAGGATCCTTGAGCACCGCTTCGTTCCTTTCCGCATGCCAGCGCATGAGTTTTGCTTCCTTGCGGTTCGCAAAGTACCGTTGAAGATGGGGCTTGAGCGGGAAATACCACACAACTTTTCGAGGAGCTTTTCTCGTCCCTCTCTTGTATCGAGGTTCTCCGCACACTAGGCATGTTGTCTTGTACTTGTGCTCGTTCCGGTAAATCAGAAAGTCACTAATGCGGGCGTGGTATTTTTCATGCGGTAAATCGAGAGGGCACACGACTTTCTTGGCCTCTTGTAGGCTACCAACCAACGTGTTATCTTTAGGAAAGCGCTTCTTCAAGTATCAGAAGAGATCGTCCGCGCCTACGTCAGTCCATCCATGTTTTGCCTACATCTCCATAATATCGAGAGTTACTCCCAGGTGGCTCTCCTCTGGCCCGTGACCTACGTCGTACAATGGAGTTCTCGAGTCTACCTCGAATCTAGGGTCGGTCGATGCATTGCCGAGAAAAATTTCTTGAACATGAGGGTCATGCACGGTCACGGTTAGCGGGGTATTCCTACTCCAGTCCTCGTCATTCACAAGTACTTATTCTCGGCCTTCTTCATCACCGTCGTCGTGTGCAACATCCCAATTTTCTTCATCATCCTCATTTTTGTTTTGATCGGCATCCTCTTTCTCATGTTCACCATCATCATCATCATCATCTTCATCATCACGCGTCCACTGAGTGTGGCCCTCCATGAAACTATACCTAAGTAGGTGTGGATTCACTGTGCCTGAGAAGGGGTCGAACAATGACAACAATTTGCATCTTCGACATGGACATATTATTTCCGTGCGGTTATTTCAATACATGTCGGCCGTCACGGGTTGCACATATCTATCCATGACGCTTTCCTTCATCTTGATGACCATTGTTGCCTGTACGATAAGAGAATTGATTAGAACCATCATCTCAACTTTCACGAAAATTTTTGGCATGGCCTTAGCTAAAAAGGTCTTGCTGAAGTGCCAGAAATTCACCAGAACAGAAGTTAATCGACATTCCAATAAAACATTGGCAACTCATTGTACCTACACATCAAAGAAAATGCAAAATGGTCCACATATGCATGGAACCGCTTTTCGCCATCATAAGTGACATCACCACGACTTGTCGCCAACTCATGCGCACATTCAACACATTATACCTATTAGTTGACGCGAGCTTCGAGGGCACCGGAGAGATGCCACATGGCAACCGAAGAGAGTGTGTGTTGTTGGGACCTTATGCTCGAGATCTAGATCTACAAATAGAGAGAAGTGGAAAAGGTGGCGGGGAGATAGATCTATATCTTGCAAGGTAGATCTACTAGTGCAAATGCATGAGAGGGGAGCGATATTGGCTCAAATATATCAAACTTGGTTGGTTGAATTAGCTAAAATGGGTGGGGACAAGTGGGGGAATGAGCTAGCAAAGCTTTGGGTGTTGCCATGAAGAGTGAGCTAGAGAGTGAGTGAGGAGGTGGTGGTAGGTGGCTAGTTTGACTTGTATATTAAGTCCCAGGTTACCCCCGACGAACACAACCACTAGGCACCGGCGGTAAGGAGGGGTGAAGTGGGTGTGGTAGATGGACGAAAATACCCTCGACGAACAACACTATATGCGCCTGTGGTATTGCTCTTATCCCCGGCGAGTCTCGAAGGCAGGCGCTGACAGATTTTTTTGGCTCGGTGGGCCCATCCAGCCCACCACTGCCCCGACGAGCAGGGCATGTATTCGCCGGTGGCAACGGGCCCCATCCCTAACAAAGACAGTCTGGTTTCGCTGGCGCTACAGGTCAGCCCGTCAGGTGGCACGCAGCCCACCATACCCTCGGCACGTGCAAGCCCTGTTCGCCGGTGGTACTTGCACTAGCCCCGACGCACCTGGTACGATTTTGCTGGCGGTAACGCGAGGAAGGCCTGGATGGCCTTACCACCGGCGACCCCCATGTCCACTTTGCCGATGCTAAGGAATCTGGCTATAAGGTTTTCCCTACTAGTGACCATGTGTGGCATTCTCGGTGATACATGTATGCTTACAATGACAAGAACTTGCTTAGGATCCTAAGTTGAGTAGCATGTGGTGTAGGTACTCATATTCAAGGGGCATGAGACATTCAACTTATACTTTGTCAAGCATATAACTCATGCTTTCCATCACATTAACCTTAACTACTTGAGATGCTTATGATAGGGGCAATGAGGGATCAAAGCTAATGAATACCATAGTTCAAACATGATCATAAGAGGAAGAGTTTGGAATCTGTATGAAACTTGTTCATGATTAATCTCTGCTTATTATCTATCTTTCCAAAGTGTCCACTTTTATATTCAAAATTGAGAAGAAAACTCTATGACCACTATAGGATGTTTTTTACTTTACTTTTGCTTTTGCATTTTGCATTCATTGGTCCATAGTTCTTTCTTCTATGTTACACTTCGTGAATTGCTATTGATCATCCTTTCATGGTATATGAGATATCACTTCATTATCTATCTTGCATATTGCTATTCCTTTAAATAGTGAATCATTTGACTTTGTGTAGCAATAGTAACCAGTCTTGATATCCAAAATAGTATTGAAGTACAAAGTCCATGTTAGTTTTATCACCTTCATACTCTAGGATGAGAATTGGTTACGCTTGGGGATGCTGATGCATGTAAAATGCATCCATGAACTTTGCACTTTATTACTTTATATTCCAACATATTTGCATCATATATGGGGTATATTAATGTTTTATAATGATATTTGGGAATAATTCACACTTCCCATATTGTTTTGGAATTAACCCTGCCAAGGCAGAAAACCCCTATTTCAATGTTTTTGACTTTTAGGTACCCAAACGATGTCTAGTTGACCTGAAACTTCACGAGACCTAGTATTTATTAGAACCAAGAACAATGGGCCAAAGATCCATGATAAAAGAAGACCGAGGAGGGAACAAGCTAACCAACCACGACCTACCCCCTAGCATCGGCTGATGTGCTCTTTCCTCCCTTGAGTCTCCGATGTCGTCGATTCTTTCTCCTAGGCGAAGGTTCTGACATAAAACCACGTATTAAAAGGTCCCCCGATGATTATCGGAAAGCAGCATCGCAAAAGACAAAAACACGAAACAGAGAGGCAGGAGGCAGAAGATTGGAGGGGGAAAACTCTAGCGGGGTGATGCCGGTGTGATCTCCACCTCCTCCAATGACTCCAACACCTTCACCATGATGAAGGGGGAGTAGTCCACCCCTGGACTATGGGTTTAAGGCAGTAGCTATTGTATCTCTCTCTCATGATCTTGATTTAGGACCGTATTACCTGCATAACATGATTACAGTCATATTTGTATTACCTATGTGGTGGTGTCATGGTGGTGGCATGGCAGATGCCATGGATAGGCTAAAGATGTGACCAAAGTGCACTAGAGGTATCCATGGAGGGATAGTGTGGTGATTCCGCACACAGATGAGTTGTATTATCTCTCTCAAAGGTGTTTACACATGCGTCTTGAGCTGTTCATGGGGAGGAGGAAGATGAACTTATCTTCTACCCACACCTCTCTAGGGTTCTTCCCTTAGTAAAAATGACCGACCCTCTCTATGGAGATCTTGGCCATCCTTATATAGGGGAGGCCAGGTTACAAGCTAGGGCATATGCGGAAGGCATATTCCCCGAATATGCCTCTCCCAAAACAGCAAAGCGGTGCGCCTCTTTTTCCCTTCGTAAGCCGCACAGGACCCGTCACGTAAGCCTCTCTAAGCCCCTTGCATAAGCCTCTACGGCGCCGTGTCAACTGACCAAGAACGGTCGAGTAATGTCACCTTTGTTGGCCCGTACTCGCTGGTCCTCCCCTCTGTCCTTTGTGCTCATGCTACAGTGGAGAGAGAAAAGCACTGACCAGGGAGATTCCTTCCTTCTCTTGTAAGCCAAGTAGTAACCCGACTGACACCTGGCTAACTCAACCCTGAGGGTACCTGCAAACAAGTTACAATGAGGGTGCCGACATACACTTTATGTCGGCCGGGGTAATGTTGGGTGAACACCATCCGGGCCGGGTCTACCGTAATTCGGCTTGCCTTAAGGAACTCGGCCAGCCCTTGCTTTGACTTTGCCATACCTCGGCTAATACTACCGTTATACCTCGACTTGACCCTACCCGGGGTTATCCTGCCAACATTAGTCCCTGAAGCTGGTGCGGTCTTAGCAACTTCAGCTGATAAGGCAACATCAGGTTCACCCCACTAAATTCTTTGTTTCTCTTGTCGAGGTACTCTTATGTCGACAGGCTTACTTTAGTGACTTGGTGTTTCCTTTCATCTCCCTTGGCTCATTCCGAGGTACTCCTTGTTGGACGGGTTATACTCTCGTATCCGGGTTTCTCACATAGATTCCTGCCTTCTCGTGTACACTTCCCCATGTCCTACATGGAGGGTAATTCTTACTTTGCCTCATTTTAAGGGCCTATGCCAGTTACTGTGCATGTTGTCAGTAATAACTATGCAAACATCACATCCTGGCGCCCCTTCGATAACCGTAACACCACATTGTGTTATGCGATCCACTGCGCTATGAGACCCTCTCTGTGGCTCACTGATGATTGGTTGATTCGGTGAAATACACGGCCACTGCATGTGGTCCGTTGGGCGATGCGATCCCACTACCCCACTAGGGGCGTGGTTAAATAGGGGAGCGGGGGCGGCCCCTTAACCATTTCCCCGCTCGGTCCCTCCCTCTGCCTGTTCTTCTTCCTTCTTGCTGCACCGCCGCCACCGCACTGCTACTTCCTCTTAGCGCTAGTGCCACCACTGTCGCTCTCTGTTCTTGTTTGCTCTGCCGCTTCTCCGCCGCTCATAGCCGCCACGGGGTCGCGCCAGTCAAGACCTCTCTCGCCCACTTCATATTGGATTTGCGAGAGCGAGGATTTGGAGATGCCTCAGGAAGTTGCTTCTATCGAGGAAGATGAAGAGGGCGGTGATGCCCATGAGCAGGGATCTTGGGCTAGTTCCTGGGTCTGTCAGGATGACATTGACTGGTTGATCCGGTCCTGTCGCATCCCCGCCGAGGTTGGCTATCGTCTCCCTTTCCAAGAGATTGTTCCCTCTCCCAATCTGGGTGAGTTCGTTGTTTTCCTCTCTCATTTCCAGTGCGGACTCGGCTTACCCATCAGTGACTTCTTCCATGAGTTTCTCACCACCTTTTCTCTTCAACCCCACCATCTTCCAACTAATGCCATCACCTCACTCTCTACTTTCGCTTCCGTGGTTGAGGGGTACCTCGGCCTATGGCCCACCATTCACATCTGGTTCAAGTTCTTCTGCTTTAGGGCCAATGTTGTTCCGGATAAGGACCTTCGCCCCACCGACAAATTTCTAACCCAGTGAGGGGCGGCTTCCATCTCACCTCGGAAAGGGTCTATCTTTCCTCGAGTTACCGGCTTGGAGTCCTACAAGGGATGGGCAAGACATTCTTCTACGTGAAGAACGATACCTTAGATGACAAGATTTGGCTGCCTCCTTTCTCTCTCGGCGTCCCTAACAGGACCAAATGGGGCCGGATCCTGAGGAAGTCCGGCACCTTGGTTGCATTGGTGGAGAAACGTATTAAGGAGCTGAATCTATTGGGGTTGTGTGGCAAAGATATAATGATCACTTTCATCAGTAGCCGAATCTCCCCTGCAGCATCGCGCGCACAATCTTTGCCATATGAGTGGGCACCTCAACCCCAACCAAACTTCATCGTTTGAGCTATCCGACTCTCAAATTTTACGCCGAGTTAAGGCTATATTAACATTGGGAGCAGGGTTTGAGCACTTCAGCCAAAATAGGCCAGCTCCTGCTGTATATGTCTTATTCGACTCTTTTTCCGAGTTACATTTTATATTGGACTGTATCATTTACTTGATCCTTTGCAAGATCCCTTTTAGACGTTTCTTCAGCAGACAATTGAGAATGGCGCAGACCCGTCCCTTAAATGGGGTAAGGACCACGATACCACAGAAACGGAAGAGCCGGACTCTAAAATGTTCCTGCTTGTTCCGGACCCTAGCCCCAAACGATCCTCTGGTAAGACCTCTGTCTTAAGGGATTGGTTGGATGACGATGATGATGATGATATTGAGATCTTGGAGGTATACGATCCTGTGCCTATCTCATATGCTTTTCCGGCTGATCCAACTCCAGCTAACCCGGATGGTCAGGTCAACACCAATCCTCCTCTTACTGTGGGGGAAGCCAGCCCCTGCCCCTATGAAGAAGCGAGCTGCCACTACGGCTCCTTCGTCCGAGCTGCCCAGGACTGGAAAATGATTGAATAATTCCAGCAACAAAGTCGCCAGCAAACCTCCTGCTAAGGCCACCATTCGAAGAGCCCCAAAGCCCAATGAACCACCTATTGCATCTGACTAAGATCTTCTTTCTTTTCTTGTTCTTTGGGTATGTATTTCTTGTTTCTCTCTTTTCTGTTTTAACCTGATAATTGTTTCCATTTTACTCATTAGGGCTGCTAAAGAAATTAACCAGAGTGGTTCCAGCATAGCTTCACCTATCCGAGGTGATCCACCTTATCCTCGTCGTGACGACGCTCCTCCCCTGAGACCCATCTAGGAGAGCTCTGCGGCTGCGCCGAATTTGAGTCCATCTTGGCAAGAGGAGAGCAATATTAGCACAGATGGAGGTGGTGCCCCGAGGACGTGACCATGTCGGAACAACCCAGTACTTATTCTCCCTTTTAGCAACAAGTTGATGATGGTGCTAGCAACATCGGCATCGAGAAAGTTTCTACCGAGGTGCTGATGACTCCGGCACCGACCCAAGCTCAACCTCAACCAGCTCCAGCTCCAGCTTCAAGTTCTTCTGCTCAAGTTCCTCCTGCCTCATCTGAGTCTACCCAGACTTGGCAAGAAGACCAGACTCGGCCCAGCCTGAAGGCCAAATCACTTGCACCAACATCGTCGGCCGGAGCACAACCTTCAGCTCAGCAGCAGCAGACCAAGCCCATCACCAAGACCAAGAAACCTGCCGACGTGACCAAGGTCAAGCCCGCAGCTAACACAACCAAGGCATCCCCTAAAGGATGAATCGTTGGATCCAGGCAACGAATAATTGCTTCCATGACGCAAAAGGGGAGAACTACCTCTGGCCCAACTTCGGACCAACAACTCACGTTACACTCTAGTAGGGCCGCTACTCAGGTTGCGGGGAAAGTAGCACAAGGCAAAGGCTTTGGACCCTTAGTGGTGGGAGCCTCGGCTCACTTGCTAACTACGCTGATAATTGGAACAGTGCCAAATACTTCGACGTCAGCTCTGGCAATCCAACAAAGTTTGGTCCAACGGATATTGGTGCTCAAATGAACACAGCTACCAAGGCCATTGCCTATGCTAGCAAGATGATGGAGGTAGATTCTTTCGACATCCCTTTACCTATGCGCACGTACTTACATATATACCCTCCAGTCCCCGAGCCTCCGGTGGAGTAACACGTTACTCGACCAAATGCTCTCAAATCCAGAGTATTTTAATTGCGTTAAATTCCTTAGTAGTTTCAAACATCCACTCACCTAAAGCCGGTTTTAGTTCCGCTTGTCCTAGATCTTGTATAGCTTCAAATATTCACTCACCTAGAGTTAGGTTAAGTTCCACTTGGCCCAGGTCTTGAGTAATTTCAAATATCCACTCGCCTAGAGCCGGGTTAAGTTCCACCTGGCCCGGGTCTTGAGTAACTTCAAATATTCAATCACCTATAGCCGGGTTAAGTTCCACTTGTCTCGGGTCTTGAGAAATTTCAAATATCCACTCACCTAGAGCCGGGTTAAGTTCCACTTGGCCCAGGTCTTGAGTAACTTCAAATATTCACTCACCTAGAGCCGGGTTAAGTTCCACTTCGCCCGTGTCTTGAGCAACTTCAAATATTCACTCACACTAGAGCCAGGTTAAGTTCCACTTGGCCCGAACCTTGAGTAACTTCAAATATTCACTCACCTAGAGCCGGGTTAAGTTCCACTTGGTCTGGGTCTTGAGTAATTTCAAATATTTACTCACCTAGAGCCGGGTTAAGTTCCACTTGGCTCAAGTCTTGAGTAACTTAAAATATTCACTCACCTAGAGCCAGGTTAAGTTCCACTTGGCCCAGGTCTTGAGTAATTTAAAATATTCCCTCACCTAGAGTTGGGTTAAGTTCCACTTGGCCGAGGTCTTGAGTAACTTCAAATATTCCTTATGACATATGAGCTAACACTTTCCTTTCAGATCACCACCAACTGCCGGACCATCGAGTTTCAATGGCTTTTAGACTCACACAACGAGCTTTCTTCAAAACATAGGGCCTTGATACCCGAGCTGAAGAAGAAAGGTAATTTTTTTCACATTCTTACTTTCAGTTCATTCATTTTAGGCCTGCCGAATTGACTTCTGACTCGGATTGTGCAGCTGAAGTAGAAGCTGAAAACAAGGCGCTAAGGAAGAAGCTGACCAAGATGAAGGGTAATTTTCCTTTGCCCGTATCCTTGTCATTTTTCCTTTTGACTTGGCAGGTAATTATACCTCGGCTCTGCCAGGTCAAAAAATTATTGAAGTGTCTCTCGAAGATAGCTTGCCTTTGCCTGACATGATGCTCCACTTTCTCGAACAAGCAGGGCAACATCAGGCCTAGCTGAAGGAGAGGGACGACGAGATCCTCCGACTTCGTGCCGAGAATAAGAAACTCCAACAGCTGCACCAGACTGAGCTTGAAAAGTTGGATCAGGAGTTCTCTGATGCCAAGGTTCAGCTCACGAGCTAGCCTGATAAGGGCAAAGGACTTCTCCAAGAAGCCGAAGCCAAAATTGAATCTCTGAATACCGCTATCGAGGGACTCCGGAAGAACCAAGCAGATTGGCTGGCCTAGCTGACCCGGATCCATGGTCTTATAGCCAGTAAGTTTCTTTGTTCCGAGTTTGTTTTATTCTACCGAGGTCACTCTACTCTTTGCACTTTCTGAATTACTTTTGTTTGTTTTTTAGAGGATTTCCCTCAGTCCAAGGCTCGCTCCAACATTGCCATTAGCAAGATCCCTGAGAGGAGAAAAGGAGTTGGGGCTATCTCGGAAGATATAACCATTGACGAGTGTTTGGTTGGCCTTGCAGCTTGCATCGAACCCATGAAGATCTTCGGGGTGAATCTCCTCCGGGCTGCCGTCCATGCTTTCCATACTCTATGGCCCGGCGAAGCTGATCCGAAGGGAGTTGCCCCGTTGATCGAGAAACTTCAAGTGACCAACACTCAACTCAGCCCATGGCGAGAATCTTCTGCCCACACTGGAGCAGACATGACACTGTCCTTTGTATTGTCCCGGTACAAAGCCGTTGACCTGGAAGTACTTAGTCGCCTGCACACCGGATCTAGGTGGACCAATGATCTGGAGTGCATCTCCCAGCGCAAAGGTCACACCTATGACCTTATCCAATATGCCCATTTGCATGAATGGAACGAGGGGCCGAGCTTCCTTGAAGACATCGAGGAGGAGTACATTGAGGGAGACGCCGAGGATCAAGAAGACTCGGATTATGCCAAGGAAATCGAGGAAGCTAAGGATGCCGAGGCTAATCCGGATGATGAAGCCGAAACCGAGGCTCCCCACGCCAAAGCCGACTTCCCCTCTTGCTGCAGATACTTCGGACGTTGTTGCTCCTTGAGCAAGAAACTTTTAAATTTCTTAAATCCCCGGTATGTCGGTGCAAATGTAATATGCACAATGGGTTATTTTTATATAGCTTAAGTCTTTATACCGGATTAACTTAGGTGAAGTCCCTGAGTTTCATTTTCTTGTTCTCTCGATTCTGTGATTCAGCTCGCGTCTACCTTCATTGAGGCATTTGACTTACGAGTCCGAGGTTCAAAAAATTGATTTAACAATACTTGAAACTTTAGGATTATCACAAAGTAACCTAGCATAACAAAGATAAAGTAAATACATGGGATAGTCAAAAAACAAACGTTGGCTCGATTACGTTCCTTTTTCCTTAGTCGTTTTTCATATGCCCTCCAATTCCAAACTTGTTCCCTTGCTTGCCATGAAGCCAATTCTTGTTGGACAGTAGCAAGTCGAAGAGTTAGCTTTTCGTGCCGACATACTACTAATTCATCTAAGATGTAAGTAATTTAAGCCAATCGATGTATAAAAAGGAAAATAAATAACAAAGACTATTATTATTAAGGCAGTCCCGAGTTTCTGCTCGAGGTGCCGACATTTCATTGATAAGCTCATTGCCAACCTACAGGCCGACATATGAGAGTTTGAGATACATACACTTTTGCTAAGTGTAAAATGTACGAAGTAGAGCTACATTCCATGGCTTCTTTGATTCCTTGTCGGACCTGTCCGCCTTGTTCTTCTCCTATGGATGTGCATCAATGAGGTAATAGGCATCATTGTGCAGTGCTTTGCTTACAATGAATGTCCCTTCCCAGGGGGACAATTTATGCATGCTGGCAGTGCGTTGTACTAGCCGAAGTACTATATCTCCTTCCTAGAAGACTCGGGGGCTCACTTTCCGGATGTGATAGCATCGGAGATTTTGCTGATATATGGCGGATCTAGAAAATACCAATTCTCTCGCTTCTTCTAGTAGATCAACATCATTTTGCCGGTCTTCTTGCAGTTCGTCTTCTGTGTATTGGGTGACCCTAGGCGAATCATGCTCTATGTCAGCTGGTAATACAGCTTTGGCCCCATATACCAAAAGAATGGCGTATAGCCTGTTGATCGAATCAGAGTTGTTCTTAAGCTCCATAATATCGCTGGTAGTTCCTCAATCCAGCACCCCGTTGATCTTTGCAATGGCTCAATGAGCTGGGGTTTTATCCCAGACAGTACTAGTTCGTTGGATCTTTCCACTTGTCCGTTCGATGCGAGGTGGGCCACTGATGCAACATCTAGCCGTATCTTCTTATCTCGATAGAACCGGGCAAATGCACCTTCAGCAAAATTATTGTCATTATCTGTTATGATACTATGCGGATAGTCGTACTTCGGGATAATACCCTTGAGGAATGTCACAACAGTAGCTCCATCACATTTTCTTATTGGTTTTACTTCAATCCATTTCATAAACTTGTCCACCATGACCAAGATATGGGTCATGTTTCCTTTTGCTAACTTTAATGGTCCAACCATATCCAAGCACCATACAACAAATGGCCAAGTGATTGGTATAGTCTTAAGTTCGAACATTGGCATATGCGTTTTGGTGGCGTATATTTGACAGCCATTACATTCCCATACCAATTCCTCGGCCTACTCAAAGTCACTTGGCCGGTAAAACCAATGTCGAAAAGATTTTGCCACTAACACCCTGGACGAGGCATGATGCCGACATTCCCCCCGATGTCTATCTCGAAGGATGTCTAATCCTTCTACCAGGTCAACGCATCGTTGCAGAACACTTGTGACAGTTCTCTTGTATAGTTCGGCATTGATTATAGTATATGCAT
This sequence comes from Avena eriantha, assembly GCA_910589775.1. NCBI lineage: Eukaryota > Viridiplantae > Streptophyta > Magnoliopsida > Poales > Poaceae > Avena > Avena eriantha. The sequence goes on from OU342741.1 coordinate 91,436,188, forward strand.
TTGCTCTGCTCTATACTTGCCTTGAGAGTACCTCGTCACTTGGAAAAGTTCCATCTCTCAAGAACTCAAATATTGGTTGTGCCAATGTCAGTACAGTGCAAACTAGGAAAAGTACTTCATCGACTTCCATTGCATCAACCGACATAACCGCTGCCGGATCAAGCTGAACAGTCCCCGGGTTCTGCAAGGCAGTCCCCGGGTTTACCGAGGCAGTCCCCAGGTCTGCCGAGGTATTTCCCTAGTCAATGTCCATTGGAGTACCTTATGATCCAGGGTTTGCCGGGATATAAATTGACTCGGATTCGGGTGAAGGAGTAATAGATGGTTTTCTGAGATGCTCCAAGGCAACTTCTGGTGGGATTGCTTGCCGAGATGAGCCTAGGTTGGATAACACGTTAGCTACGCCATTTTTAGCTCTTGGCACAGGCATATTAGTACATCATGCAAATATATATGTTGACAAATATTGGAGCAAGGCATTCATAAACTTAAAACAATGCATCGATGACAATGAAAGAAACACGACAACATGCCCGACACAATATCAATGACGTTTTCAAGCTAGGCAAGTTAAGTTTTTCGACACACACACTACATGTCCATTGATACACACACTATCTCGGTTAAGTAGCCTTCTCCTTGCAGGGCACCGAGAATGGCTTGTACATGTCTTTCATCGTCCACGTCCGTAAGTCACCCCGCGCCTTGGGGAGGGCTTCGATCTCCCTCTTGGTGAACGACCTGGACTGGTGTAAAAGCCCACCACGTGTGTTGACCTGTTCCATGATGATATGTGATAGCTTCACCTGCGTATCATGGAAGTCTTCCCTAAGATCGGGGTCACTGATCCCATGCAACTTTTGGGCCCATACTTGGAGAGAAGATGGGAGTGTTAGCATCTCGCAATCCCAGACAAACCCTTTGAGGTGATGGCAAACATAGAAGGCCCCCTTCACGCCGTCAGATGGCTGCTTGACGTAGGGGAACTCAAATATGTGCTTGAACTTGTGTCGGCCATCATCCCTGTAAGCCTCCCCCTTACAGTCAAAGGGGCCTCCTTGTTTGGCATAGCCCTCGATAGCATCATCCAGAACGCTCCTTACTCTGGCGTAGTTCTTCCTCCTCGCACTCACCGAGTCGAAGTAGGTGGCAAGCAAATACCTCATAGAGAGGACGATGAGCATGCAATACGTGTCTCTACGCAACACACAATGTGGAACGGGATGTTGGAAAAGAGCAATGCAAAGAAATACTTATGTGTTATGACGGCTATAGGAGGATGTGTACACTTACTCGGGAAAGAAAGGCACAAGGATGTTGTCCTTCCTCCTGCTATCCATCAATAGCTTCTGAAGGTAGGACTTTGCCCGGGCGCGGGTCCTTGTTCCTTCTTCCAGCTGGCTATCCCGCATGTAGTAGGGATCCGCTATCGCGACGAACGGGGTTTGCTCTCTCTTGACCTTCATCGCCATATTGAGCACGAATAGGTGGACCAAGTTATAGTCCAGCTGTCTCGAGTGGAACAGCTTGAAGATGTCCTCGTAGGCTATGAAGAACACATCTGCGGGGGCATCGGTGACGAAACCCACATCCTCCGGCACCTTGACGGTGAACACCGGGTAACTCAGGTCCTTGTCCTTGATAAGGAGGCCCACCAGTGTCAGGATACCTTCATGCAAAGTCATCATAGCTCCTGAAGCTAGGCGGCACAGTTTTGGAGGTAGTATGGGCTTACCAGCTTTGTGGACTCTGGTCAAGCCATCATGGCACGGTGGTACAACATCATCCCGGTAACGGATTAGGGCGGGCTGGCTCGCAGCCTTGTCCTTGTTCTTGTTCAGCCTCTTCCTCACCCTCTTCCTCTTCGCATCAGCAGTGTCCTTCACTGGCGATGCTATCCCCTCACCGGCTGTCCTGTGGAGTGTGTTAGGGCTGAAAACAATTCCGACTGGTGGAGGTTGTGTCTCGGCGGCTCGAGGCATCTCCTGAGAAAACCCACGGAAGACCAGGTGCTTCTTGGTATGGCTAGATTGATCACGGAATGATGGTTCTTAAACGAGAGGATGAATGAACGGTCCTTTGCCGGTGCCGGTGTGGACAAAGGCATTGACGTCGACCGGTGCATCATCATCATCATCCACCATGATGTTGGCATCGAAGGCCGCCATGTCCATGTCGTCCTAGGGTGGTCGCGATGGCGGTTGCGGTGCCATGGCCTTGCCTTTAGGCGGGGGCGATGGCGCTCGAGGAGCAACCACGACATTGGTTGCTTGTGGCGCTGGTGTAGACGCTCCCAACAGTCTCTAGTGATAGCTTGTGGTGGCGGCAGCGACGACCAGTGCAGCAGGAGGCTTTGTCCTTGGCGGCCAGACGACCGAGGTGGCGCCGGTGGAGCGAGACCCAATACGAATCTGGGTCTTTGGCCAAATCATGGGATAGCCATGGCAACCTTCCAGGGTCAGGTGCTCGTCGGCTCCTGGAGGTTGCATGGGAGGGTCCATGTCTTTGCACCCCCTATCACCCGACGCAACTCGACTCACATCACGACATCGTCCATGGGCTTGCAGTGTATCGTGCGGTTCACCGGTTGTATTAGCTTGCCCGTGGTAACATCCTTCAACTCACCGCCGGGCACCTTGTGCAGGAGCACGCATGGAGTGTCCTGAGGCATACAGATATGCATCATGAGATAGCAGCCAATCAAAGGCATTAAGTAGAGCACATTGAATAACTACTTATTTTACCTTGGTGAGGGCGCCTGAAGGGTCACGGGTAGGCTACACTAACGCAAAATCAAAAAATTTCTACCGCGTCAACCAAGAATACTATGGTCATAGATGACGGGATTACCACTAGACGCGTAGTTGCGGAACTCGATAAAGTACGTCGGGGCAGTGTAGATGTTCTACGTCTCCTCCTCGTCCTCGTCCCACGAGCAGCTCCCCTTTGCGCGGCTCGTCCAAGTGCTACAGCTGCAGCACCTCCGAGGTATCCACACGTCCGAAGTGGAAGGTCACATGGTAGACTGCTAGGTCCGCGCGTGCAAGACAGGCGTAAGAGGAGTGGCGGCTGGGTGGAATGCTCAACCCTATTCAGCTCGCCTCACTCTCTCTTATATAGGCATTTGTGGTGGGCTTCTACTTTAGCAGCCCATTAGCAGCCTAAGCCTGGTCTAATTCGGATCCAATCCTCATTAGGCTTCTAGCCCCTAAAGTGTGTGAATCTATAGGTTCATACACGTATAGTCATGACACGAGTATGCTTACTCCGTCAATAGTTGGTAGCGGCCTCTAGCAAGATGTGCCAACTCCTAAACGCATATAAAGATCATTCGGACGAACCATCACAAGGTAGAGTACATGTCTTTCCCTTTTCCTCACGATATTTGGTCTAGACTCTTAACCATATGTAGCACGGCCATGCATTTCTCGATCCGATCACTCAAGGGGCCCAGAGTAGTGTTTGATGCCCCAAAGTAGGTCGATCCACATATCAAGTACATGCGACAATCTCAGGTCTAAGGACAAAACGTACATGATGTGTAGAGAGAGCTGCAAGTATTATTGCCAGTCTCATGTTGGTTCAGTCCAACCCCATGTTCATAACATGTGTCCACATCATTGGTTTGACATCTCCATGTCTATGACTTGCGAAACATAGTCATCAACCAATCGATGTGCTAGTCTAATATTCACGTGTGTCCTCACATGAACTCCTACTAGGGACAACTATTAGATAACAATACAAGTAAAGAGTTTCACAAGCAATTCACATAATTGCTAATCAATACAAGTTGCCTGATATATGGATATTCAAGGAACATTATAAAAACTCATGGATACATATGAAATACAATCTTCTCTATGATTGCCTCTAGGGCATATTTCCTTCAGTCTCCCACTTGCACTAGATTCAATCTAGATAGTATCTAATACCTATTGCTCTTGTGTGCGCTCATGGGTAGGCTGCGGGAGTGGCTTTTTCAAGGGATCAACAACATTTGAGTCCCTATGTATTTTGCATAACATGACACTACCATCATCAATGAACTCACGAATCAGATGGTAACGCATGCAAATATGTTTGTTCTTCTGGTGTTGTCTAGGTCCCTTGGCTTGTGCAATAGCACCATTGTTGTCACAATAAACATCCATGGGATTGGACGCACCCTGAACCGCACCAAGAGCAATCAGGAAATTCCTAATCCAAACAGCTTCCTTTGCAGCCTCCGAGGCAGCAATATATTCAGCTTCTGTTGAAGAGGAGGCCACTGTATCTTGCTTGAAACTTTTCTAGCTCACAGCACCACCATTCATGACAAACACATAACCTGATTGCGATTTTGAGTCATCTGAGTCATTAAGGTAACTCGCATCTGTGTAACCCTTTACGCCGAGTTCAACCTCACCTCCATAAACTAGGAACATATCCTTAGTCCTTCTCAAGTACTTAAGGATATTCTTTACCGCTGTCCAGTGACTCTCACCTGGATCAGCCTAGTATCTGCTTGTAACACTTAGAGCATAGGAAACATCTGGGCGAGTACATGTCATTGCATACATGATGGATCCAATAGCCGAAGCATATGGAACACTACTCATGCGTTCTCGCTCATCAGCGGTCGAAGGACACTGAGTCTTGCTAAGTTTAATGCCGTGAGACATGGGCAAGAACCCCTTCTTAGCCTCTTCCATGCTGAACCGTTTCAACACTTTGTCAATGTACGTACTCTGGCTTAATCCAATTATCCTCCTTGATCTATCTCTATAGATCTTGATACCCAGAATATATGCCGCTTCTCCCAAGTCCTTTATAGAAAAACTATTTTTCAATGAGGTCTTAACAGACTCGAGCATAGAAATGTCATTTCCAATTAGTAATATGTCATCCACATATAAGAATAGAAATACAAGTGATTACCCATTTTCTTTCTTATACACACAAGGTTATTGTTCATTTTTGGTGAAGCCAAACTCCTTTACAACGTCATCAAATCGAATGTTCCAACTCCGAGATGCTTGCTTCAGCACATAAATAGACTTTTGAAGTTTGCATACCTTTCCAGCATTATTTGGGTCGACAAAACCTTCGGGTTGTATCATATACATGTCCTCGGTAAGGATTCCATTTAAGAAAGCCGTCTTGACGTCCATTTGCAATATCTCATAGTCGAAATATGCAGCAATGGCTAGAATGATCTGTATAGATTTAAGCATCACTACGGGCGAGAAAGTCTCGTCGTAGTCAACTCCTTGAACTTGTCGAAAACCTTTTTCAACAAGTCGAGCTTTATGGATGTGAACATTTCCATCCATATCAATCTTCTTCTTATAGATCCATTTGCACTCGATGGCTTTAAAACCATCAGGCATGTCAACCAAGTTCCAAAGTTGATTGTCTCCCATGGACTATCTCGGATCTCATGGAAATCAGCCATTTCTCAGAGTCTAGGTCCACCATCACTTCTGCATAGGTCGCAGGCTCATCATTTTCTAACAATAATAACTCTCACGCTTCGTGGAGCCTCGCCGACCTTCGTGGTTGTGGTGCTTCTATTGCCATGGGTTCCTCAACTTGTTCTGCTACAATAGCATCACTCGTAGAAGCATCCCCGACTGACCCATCTTGAACTTCTTCATGTCGCACCGACCTTCCACTCGTTCCCTTTGTGAGAAACTCTTTCTCTAGGAAAACACCGCTACAAACGACAAACACTTTGCCCTCTTCTCGGTTGTAGAAGTAATACCCTAAGGTTTCTCTTGGATATCCCACGAATATGCATTTGTCCGATTTGGGTGTTAGCTTGTCTGACTGAAGTCGCTTGACAAATGCATCACAACCCCAAATCTTTAGAAAAGACAAACTAGGATTCTTTCCAGTCCACATCTCATATGGTGTCTTAACTACAGATTTAGACGGTACCCTGTTTAGTGTGAAAGCTGCTGTTTCTAGCGCGTAACCCCAAAATGATAATAGTAAATCCGACTGGCTCATCATCGATCGAACCATGTCCAACAAAGTTTGATTACGCCGTTCAGAGACCCTGTTTCTTTGAGGCATTCCGGGCGGCGTGAGCTGTGGAACAATTCCGCAACTCTTAAGATGATTGCTAAACTCGTGACTCAAATATTCACCTCCAAGATCAGATCGCAAGGCCTTTATTTTCTTGCCACATTGATTCTCTACCTCATTCTGAAACTCTTTGAACTTTTCAAAAGTTTCAGACTTATGCTTCATCAAGTAGACATAGCCATATCTACTGAAATCATCAGTGAAAGTAATGAAGTAGTGATATCGTCCTCTGGTTGTCATGCTCATTGGTCCACATACATCAGTATGTATGAGTTCCAACAAGTCTGTCGCTCTCTCGGAAAAACCCGTAAAAGCCGTCTTGGTTATCTTTCCAAGTAAACAAGCTTGGCATGTCTCGTATGATTCGAAATCAAACGAAGTTAGAAGACCATCACCATGGAGCTTCTTCATGCGCTTTTCACTTATATGCCCCAAACAAAAATGCCATAAATAGGTAGGACTCAAATCATTAGGCCGAAGCCTGTTAGCACTAACATTGTAAACATATGCATCATCAAGATTTAAAATAAATAACCCATTCACAATGGGAGCATCAACCATAAACATAGCATTCTTAGAGATTACACAACCATTGTTTGTACTCGCAAATGAATAACCATCCCTCATCAAACATGAAGGTGATAAAATGTTTCAACCCATACTTGGAATGTAATAACAATTATTTAACTCCATAATAAATCCTGACGGAAGGTGAAGTTGCATGACACCGACGAACACTGCAGCAACCCTTGCTTTATTTCTGACGCGAAAATCCACTTCGCCTTTCTACACTTCTCTAGTTCTTATTAGCCCCTGCATCGAGTTGCAAATATGAGCAACCGATCCGGTATCAAATACCCAAGATCCTCTGGTAAGACCTCAGTCTTAAGGGATTGGTTGGATGACGATGATGATGATGATATTGAGATCTTGGAGGTATACGATCCTGTGCCTATCTCATATGCTTTTCCGGCTGATCCAACTCCAGCTAACTCGGCTGGTCAGGTCCACACCAATCCTCCTCTTGCTGTGGGGGAAGCCAGCCCCTGCCCGTGTGAAGAAGCGAGCAGCCACTTCGGCTCCTTCATCCGAGCTGCCCGGGACTAGAAAATGATTGAATAATTCCAGCAACAAAGTCACCAGCAAACCTCTTGCTAAGGCCACCATTCGAAGAGCCCCAAAGCCCAATGAACCACCTACTGCATCTGATTAAGATCTTCTTTCTTTTCTTGTTCTTTGGGTATGTATTTCTTGTTTCTCTCTTTTCTGTTTTAACCTGATAATTGTTTCCATTTTACTCATTAGGGCTGCTAAAGATATTAACCAGAGTGGTTCTAGCATAGCTTCACCTATCCGAGGTGATCCACCTTCTCCTCGTCGTGACGATGCTCCTCCCCTGAGATCCATCTAGGAGAGCTCTGCGGCTGCGCCGAATTTGTGTCCATGTCGGCAAGAGGAGGGCAATATCAGCATAGATGGAGGTGGTGCCCCCGAGGACGTGACCATGTCGGAACAACCTAGTACTTATTCTCCCTATTAGCAACAAGTTGATGATGGTGCTAGCAACATCGGCATCGAGAAAGTTTCTACCGAGGTGCTGATGACTCCGGCACCGACCCAAGCTCAACCTCAACCAGCTCCAGCTCCAGCTTCAAGTTCTTCTGCTCAAGTTCCTCCTGCCTCATCCGAGTCTACCCACACTTGGCAAGAAGACCAGACTCGGCCTAGCCTGAAGGCCAAATCACTTGCACGAACATCGTCGGCCGGAGCACAAACTTTAGCTCAGTAACAGCAGACCAAGCCCATCACCAAGACCAAGAAACCTGCCGACGTGACCAAGGTCAAGCCCGCAGCTAACGCAACCAAGGCATCCCCTAAAGGATGAATCGTTGGATCCAGGCAACGAACAATTGCTTCCATGACGCAAAACGGGAGCACTACCTCTGGCCCAACTTCGGACCAACAACTCACGTTACACTCTAGTACGGCCGCTACTCAGGTTGTGGGGAAAGCAGCGCAAGGCAAAGGCTTGGTCCTAGCCCAGACCCTTAGTGGTAGGAGCCTCGGCTCACTTGCTGAGTACGCTGATAATTGGAACAGCGCCGAATACTTCGACGTCAGCTCCGACAATCCAGCAAAGTTTGGTCCGACGGATATTGGTGCTCAAATGAACACAGCTACCAAGGCCATTGCGCAAGTACTTCCATATATACCCTGCAGTCCCCAAGCCTCCGGTGGAGTAACACGTTACTCGACCAAATGCTCTCAAATCCAGAGTATTTTAATTGCGTTAAATTCCTTAGTAGTTTCAAACATCCAATCACCTAAAGCCGGTTTAAGTTCCGCTTGGCCCAGATCTTGTATAGCTTCAAATATTCACTCACCTAGAGCTAGGTTAAGTTCCACTTGGCTCGGGTCTTGAGTAATTTCAAATATCCACTCACCTAGAGCCGGGTTAAGTTCCAATTGGCCCAGGTCTTGAGTAACTTCAAATATTCACTCACCTAGAGCCGGGTTAAGTTCCACTTTGCCCGAGTCTTGAGCAACTTCAAATATTCACTCACCTAGAGCCAGGTTAAGTTCCACTTGGCCCGAACCTTGAGTAACTTTAAATATTCACTCACCTAGAGCCGGGTTAAGTTCCACTTGGTCCGGGTCTTGAGTAATTTCAAATATTTACTCACCTAGAGCCGGGTTAAGTTCGACTTGGCTCGGTTCTTGAGTAACTTAAAATATTCACTCACCTAAAGCCTGGTTAAGTTCCACTTGGCCCAGGTCTTGAGTAATTTAAAATATTCCCTCACCTAGAGTCAGGTTAAGTTCCACTTGGCCAAGTCTTGAGTAACTTCAAATATTACTTATGACATATGAGCTAACACTTTCCTTTCAGATCACGACCAACTGCCGGACCATCGAGTTTCAACGGCTTTTAGACTCACACAATGAGCTTTCTTCAAAACATAGGGCCTTGCTGCCCGAGCTGAAGAAGAAAGGTAAATTTTTTCACATTCTTACTTTTAGTTCATTCATTTTAGGCTTGCTGAATTGACTTGTGACTCGGATTGTGCAGCTGAAGTAGAAGCTGAAAACAAGGCGCTAAGGAAGAAGCTGACCAAGATGAAGGGTAATTTTCCTTTGCTCCGTATCCTTGTCCTATTTCCTTTTGACTCGGTAGGTAATTATACCTCAGCTCTGCCAGGTCAAAAAATTATTGCAGTGTCTCTCCAAGATAGCGTGCCTGTGCCTGACATGATGCTCCACTTTCTCGAACAAGCAGGGCAACATCAGGCCTAGCTGAAGGAGAGGGACGACGAGATCCTCCGGCTTCGTGCCGAGAATAAGAAACTCCAACAGCTGCAAAAGACTGAGCTTGAAAAGTTGGATCAGGAGTTCTCTGATGCCAAGGTTCAACTCACGGGCTAGCCTGATAAGGGCAAAGGACTTCTCCAAGAAGCCGAAGCCAAAATTGAATCTCTGAATACCACTATCGAGGGACTCCGGAAGAACCAAGCAGATTGGCTGGCCTAGCTGACCCAGATCCACGGTCTTATAGCCAGTAAGTTTCTTTGTTCTGAGTTCGTTTCATTCTACCGAGGTCACTCTGCTCTTTGCACTTTCCGAGTTACTTTTGTTTGTTTTTAGAGGATTTCCCTCAGTCCAAGGCTCGCTCCAACATTGCCATTAGCAAGATCCCTGAGAGGAGAAAAGGAGTTGGGGCTATCTCGGAAGATATAACCATTGACGAGTGTTTGGTTGGCCTTGCAGCTTGCATCAAACCCATGAAGATCTTCGGGGTGAATCTCCTCCGGGCTGCCGTCCATGCTTTCCATACTCTATGGCCCGGCGAAGCTGATCCGAAGGGATTTGCCCCGTTGATCGAGAAACTTCAAGTGACCAACACTCAACTCAGTCCATGGCGAGAATCTGCTGCCCACACTGGAGCAGACATGACACTGTCCTTTGTATTGTCCCGGTACAAAGCCGTTGACCTGGAAGTACTTAGTCGCCTGCACACCGGATCTAGGTGGACCAATGATCTGGAGTGCATCTCCCAGCGCAAAGGTCACACCTATGACCTTATCCAATATGCCCATTTGCATGAATGGAACGAGGGGCCGAGCTTCCTTGAAGACATCGAGGAGGAGTACATTGAGGGAGACGCCGAGGATCAAGAAGACTCGGATTATGCCAAGGAAATCGAGGAAGCTAAGGATGCCGAGGCTAATCCGGATGATGAAGCCGAAACCGAGGCTCCCCACGCCAAAGCCGACTTCCCCTCTTGCTGCAGATACTTCGGACGTTGTTGCTCCTTGAGCAAGAAACTTTTAAATTTCTTAAATCCCCGGTATGTCGGTGCAAATGTAATATGCACAATGGGTTATTTTTATATAGCTTAAGTCTTTATACCGGATTAACTTAGGCGAAGTCCCTGAGTTTCATTTTCTTGTTCTCTCGATTCTGTGATTCAGCTCGCGTCTACCTTCATTGAGGCATTTGACTTACGAGTCCGAGGTTCAAAAAATTGATTTAACAATACTTGAAACTTTAGGATTATCAAAAAGTAACCTAGCATAATAAAGATAAAGTAAATACATGGGTTAGTCAAAAAACAAACGTTGGCTCGATTACGTTCCTTTTTCCTTAGTCGTTTTTCATATGCCCTCCAATTCCAAACTTGTTCCCTTGCTTGCCATGAAGCCAATTCTTGTTGGACAGTAGCAAGTCGAAGAGTTAGCTTTTCGTGCCGACATACTACTAATTCGTCTAAGATGTAAGTAATTTAAGCCAACCGATGTATAAAAGGAAAATAAATAACAAAGACTATTATTATTAAGGCAGTCCCGAGTTTCTGCTCGAGGTGCCGACATTTCATTGATAAGCTCATTGCCAACCTACAGGCCGACATATGAGAGTTTGAGATACATACACTTTTGCTAAGTGTAAAATGTACGAAGTAGAGCTACATTCCATGGCTTCTTTGATTCCTTGTCGGACCTGTCCGCCTTGTTCTTCTCCTATGGATGTGCATCAATGAGGTAATAGGCATCATTGTGCAGTGCTTTGCTTACAATGAATGTCCCTTCCCAGCTGGACAATTTATGCATGCTGGCAGTGCGCTGTACTAGCCAAAGTACTATATCTCCTTCCTAGAAGACTCGTGGGCTCACTTTCCGGATGTGATAGCATCGGAGATTGTCACGTCCCAAATTTTAGATTTGGCACTGCATACATACATTTCATTGCATCATGAGAAACTTTGCAAAAAGTTTCAGTTTTAAAGTTTTTGCCCAAACACCTCCTCTTTGATAGTTCCTCCTATTTGCAAGCCTACTAGGGCTTTTGCCTTGCATCTGCTAGAGTGACCCCTTTTGGGCATTCCAGATGCATGAATGTGTAGAGCTCGTCTGTATGAACCCGTAGGTTTTCGTCTCACTCAATTCAGAGCTGCGGATCAAAAGTTAGGTCGGTTTTAGTTTTTTGCTAAATTTCAGTTTCAGATAAAATAGTTCAGTCAGTTTAGTTTTAGCACAGAGAAGAAAAAAAGGGGGTTTTCGGCCGCCAGCCGGGGCAGCCGCCCGAGGCCCACCCGGAGCCCATCTGCCGCCAACTGCCGTGGGCGAACGCCGGCCCGCCAGCCCGCCAGCGGCCCGTCCCTCCCCCGCACAGCCCCTTCCCCTTTCATTTTTCTTCTTTTTCTTTTCTTTCCTTTGTTTTTTTTCCTGACCGCCGGGGCCCCCTTGTCAGCCGCCTGGGCCGTACGTGCTCGACCAGAAGCTGTCGCCACCATGTTCGAAGTAGAGACCAACTGCTCGTCCGATTTCAGCGCGTTTTTAGTTTCGCCTCGCGCGATTCTTGCCTAGCCCTTAAAGCCGCCGTCACGCCACTTCTTTTCCCCCCTTATCCCTAGCCGCGAGCATCCGCACGCACCGGAATTCCTCGCCGGAATCCGCTCGCCGCCGCCGCACGAGCTCGCCACCGGCCGCGCTGACCCTGCCACTACACCCGCCGCACTCCACCCTACGCCGTAGGCAACCCGCCTCCCGCTGCCGTCATCGGAGCGCCGCCGCCGCCACTCGCTGGAGCCACCGCCGCCGTCGGACGCCAGGTAAGCCAGCGCCTACCGCTGCCGTCGATCTGGCTGCGAATGGCCCAGATCTCCCCTTTGACTGCGGGCTAACCGCTGACCGGTCAACCGCCGGTCGACTGGGACCTGTCCGTCAGCGGGGAATATTCCCCCGGATTTACTAGTTTTGTAAAGAAAGACAGAAACTTATTTTTAATTTCTAAAATTCATAGGAAAAGATCTACTTGGCCAAAAATTGCAAATAAGGTATCGTTGGATTCACAAAATAGTGTAGAATTGTATTCTGCAATAATATCCCAGGTTTACTGTATGTATTATCCTAAGATATTAAAAGGCTTGAAGTAGTTGTTAATTCGCAGAAAAAGATCTGTAAATCTTTTTCACGTAATTCCTTTTGGTCTAGGCTCTATTTGGAGCTATCTATCCAGTAGTATTTTTTGTCAAACTTGAACTGCACTGTTTATAGCTTTGGTTCAATGTTTTGACCAAAGATCTGTTAACTAGTCCTCTTTTATGCATAAATTGGTTTCTTTGCATTAAAGGTTTTCTCATGCATCATCCAGTAGTAGAATTGATCAGAGAACTTGACCAAGCTACTAAAGCTTTGTTAAAGTGCCTTGCATGCATTGTGTTGCATTTATTTGAGTTCCTATGTGTGGTTTGTTTATTGGATGATTTGCTTCGTGTAGATTGTGAGGATTGTAACCCGTGTGACTGTCCGGACTGTGCTTTTGACTCCGGCAACTACCAAGGCAAGTGGAGCTTCATAAATGTCCTATTTACTTTCTATATGCATTGTAGCTTGTTTTGTTTTACAAGTTCTAGCTATTTCTATGCTATATCCTACTATGCCGTAGTCTACCTTGTTAGGCAAGCCGTCGTGAATAGTTGTGCTTAGTTGTGCTATGTAGACGAGGGTGGGATACACCATGGCAAAGCTTGTTTTGTAAGGACGTGTTTGGAAAGTGAAAACAACTTAACTAATGAACTATCTGGGTGGATTGGTAATTTCTTGGTTCGTGAATGCCGGACCCATGTCTATGGTTTACCCGAGTAGCTCACTTGTGGATGGCCACCTAGGTTTCTGAGAAATGATTAGTGTCTTGATTTGGTAGCTTCCGTGTGCGACCATATGCCAGTGAGTTATGGGTGGCTGGATGGACTTAGTAGGTTGTGGCGACCCGAGCTCTTCGTATCCAGAGATGTAGTGATTTGTGATAGGTTGGAACGGTGCGTGGATGGGCTTGGGGAGCTACTTCCCGAATTATCTCTTCTTGGACTTCTCCCTATCACGACTCAATATGCGTGTCGTGGTACGAGGGGGTCGACCAAGTCATATGGGTAAAGTGTGCAACCCCTGCAGGGTGTAAAACTAAGTACTTAGCCGTGTCCCCGGTAATGGATGATTGAGTTGCTGAATTGTGGGTGCTATGACATGTTCTCATTCATTCTAACTTGTAATTGCTAAAACTTGTGGTTGAAACTTAATTGGGTTGTGTGATGACGATCAAATGCTTTACAAATGATTTACAAATGTTAGGATAAATTTTATTGCTACTGCAACTAAGCCTAAACCCCACAAGCCAGATATGCATATAGCTATTAGCCTTGTTGTTTCTCTCATTGTTCCACTTGCCAGTGCATTCCAAGTGCTGACCCTTCGGGGCTTTTACGTTTCATGTTGCAGGTTACTCTTCCGGTTACTCTGAGTAGTAGTGTTGGTTGCGACCCTCCACTCAACATTTTGTTCGCCTGTGGCGTCTAATGGAGACTGGAGCTACTTTATTTATGCTATATATTTGCTGCGTGTTTATTTGTGCGAGCGTTATGCTTTGCAAACTTTGTAATAAATGCAATATTCTGGATCATACCGCTGTAATAATGATGCGCTGTTAATTCTTTGATGTCTATCGATACTATGTATGCCAATGAACCGATCCAGGGATTGGCGTGATACATAGAGGTGCAATCCTTGCGGGTTGTACCATTTCAGATGGTATCAGAGCAGTGTGTTGACTGTAGGATCGTGACCTAGGATTGGAATAGGAAGCCTTATGTTTACTTAAGCCTATTTTAAATTCTTTCTTTATTCTTATGCCATTCACTTAGTAAATTCTTTTCCTTTGTTGTTCTCACTCTTTCCTCTTTACAATTGATAGATGGGAGATGCCACCAGAGCTGAGTATGTTGGGTTCCAATCACCAAGGCCCTTCGCAAGACAGTTGGCGGAGCTTTGCCAGACAGTGGGCATGCTAATGTCGATGTTCAAAGGGACAAGGATGAACACCTATGTGCCTGGAGATCGCGTGTGGGAGATCACCGCGATTGTTCTTGCAGACCCCACCGTGCTTGGTATTGAGAACCTGAACCTCACCAAGAAGTACCTTAGCTGGGAGCAAGGAGTGGAGTCGGCCATGCACGAGACCCTGTCATGCCTGTGCTATCTCCACCGACATCGACTACCAGCAGGTTCACCCTTCCTTGCATTTGGAGGTCGGAATGAGCAAGGGCTTGTGATGGTTACCACAGGTGATCGGAACAACATGCCACTCCAAGTGAAGCAGTTAGAAGACATGGAGATCAAAGCTTTGGAGAGGGAAGAGAAGTTGATGCAGCAAAAAGAGGAGCTGGATTATTTTCAGGGCACTGTGCATCTGCAAGGGTATGAGATGGAAACCTTGCACACTGCCGTTAATACAATGGAGCAAGCCCTCATTGGAAGAGATGCCACGATTGTAGCGCTGAACCAAACCATTGTGCAAAGGAATCAAGTTGTGGCTGAACATGATCAAACCATTGTGGACATGGCTGCCCAGATTGTTGTCCTTCAAGCACAGCAGAATCCTCCACCAAACAATGGTAACGGTGATGATGGGAACGATGATGATGATGATAGTGATGATGATGATGCGGACAATGGTGGAGGAGGTAACAATGATGATGGTGGAGGAAGCGATGACGATGATGGAGGAGATGCAGCGGGCGCTTTTGTTGAAGGAAGTGATGAGAAGGACCCCGAAGAGGTGGAATTTGAGGACTCAAGTGAAGAGGACTCGGGAGAGGTGTACACACCACCACCGTGGCATGCACCAGGAGCGAAGCGTCGGTGCATGGACTCCAGAACCTACTGCAACCTATTCATCAAATAGCTAGAGATGGTCCTCCAAAAACTAGTCTTCGTTAGGGATATTTGTTAGTCTTAGGCAACGATCAATGTAAACTTCTGCACTATTAGCTTATTGTGTTTATATTGCTCAGTTAAGTACCTTGAAGTTCCAGGAATTTTCATGAGATTTATTAAATGATTTTTCAACAAGTTTGGGTATTTTTCGTGCCCTTTACTGCTGCAGTTTTCTGCCTGACCAGTTTTACCGCGCGATTTTTAGTTCTTTACTGGTAACTCGGATTGCGCTCATATTTTAGGATATGGAGCGTACTTACATGTAGCATCTTCGAAAAAATTGGCTAAAATTCCTGATGAGTTTAAGGTGCCCAGATAAATTCGTGAACAGGACATAACTGTTCTGCCAGATTTTCTGGTTTTCCTTATTTTGCTGTTTTGCTTTGCCAAACGCTGTTACCAGTGTTTCTAAACTATTTTGTAGCTATATACTGTTAATGAAAACCTGGAACAATGTTTGTGTGTGTGATTGATCATGTGGTGAATGCTTATGATTGTTGTGGCTTGAGCGTGTTGCATGGGTAGAGGGCTATTACTTATCTGTAGTTGTTTCTTTCTAATCTTACCTATGCTGAACCGCAGATGTCACGTCGCCGACCAGATGAGATGGCTCAGCTCATGGCCGCTCAAGCACAGCTGACCCAAGTGATGACACAGTTCATGGCAACTCAGAACAACAACAACAACAACAATAACAACAACAACAACAACAACGGGAACAATCAGCCGCAGGGGGATGCTCTCACTAGGTTCTTGAGGCTGATGCCAGCTAAGTTCTCCTCTGCACCTGAGCCCATGATTGCTCTCGACTGGCTTCGTTCTGTGAACAAGGACCTGGTGACCGTTGGTTGCACTGATGCTGAAAAGGTGAGGTTTGCTGCTCACTTGCTGGAGGGATCAGCTGCCTCATGGTGGGATGCTTTCTAGATTACCCACCCGCTGGAGACAGTTACCTGGGCTATGTTTGCGGAAGGATTCAGGACGAACCACGTATCTGCCGGGACCATGAGCCCGAAGAGGAAGGAGTTCCGCAACCTGCGCCAGACCAACCGCACTGTGGCGGATTACATACAGGAATTCAACAATCTCTCTCGCTATGCCCCTGAGGATGTGGACACTGATGCCAAGAGGAGAGAGAGGTTCCTAGATGGTCTCAGTAATGAGCTCTCACTTCAGCTATCTGTGGTTTATTGTCCGACTTTTCAGGA
Organism: Avena eriantha; assembly: GCA_910589775.1. Classification (NCBI taxonomy): domain Eukaryota; kingdom Viridiplantae; phylum Streptophyta; class Magnoliopsida; order Poales; family Poaceae; genus Avena; species Avena eriantha. The sequence goes on from OU342741.1 coordinate 91,452,734, forward strand.
GCTGATGGATAAGGCTAGAATTTTGGAAGGGAAACAATAGCAGGTTCAGCTATCTGTGGTTTATTGTCCGACTTTTCAGGAGCTGATGGATAAGGCTAGAATTCTGGAAGGGAAACAATAGCAGGTGGAAAGGCGTAAGAGGAAGAGCAGCCATCACTCCTCAGGATCACACCACCGTTCTTGCACCTCGTATGATGGACACTCTGGATACTCTAAGCATGGCGGAGATGACCGTAACCACCGTGGTAGTAGTGGACATCGCCACGATGGTCACAGGAGTGACAATCGCCACCTTGGAGGAAATGGTCACCACCATAATGGCCACCACCACAATGGCCACAAGAGCTACAACAGCAACTCGGGAAGGAACAATGGACACAACCGCTCTGGCAGGAGGGATCTCAGTGAAGTGGAATGCTTCAAGTGCAAGAAGATGGGGCACTATGCTGATAACTGCCCAGAAAGAGGATTGAAGCAGGAAGCAAGTCTAATGCAAACCAGAAGGTGACGGTCAACCATGTGAACGTCGAGAGATTCAGAATGAACCAGAGCTGGTGGTTGGTAAGTTTCCAATCAATACCTACATCGCATTTGTTCTTTTCGATACTGGTGCATCGCATACATTCATATCAAGGGCATTTGTGGATAAGTATAAGCCACCTACCGAGGCTCTTAGAGGATCAATTAGAGTAAGTTCCCCTGGGGGAGAGATGATAGCTAGTGCAGCATGTCGAGGATTGACACTAGAAATTGGTGCTTATGCATTTCCTGCACACCTGGTTATACTAGAATCCCAGGGTCTAGATGTCATATTGGGCATGGATTGGATGTCGGAACATCAGGGTCAGATAGATTGTGCTCAACGAGCAATTTCACTCACCACACCAAAGGGAGTAAGGATCAGATATAAGTGGCCTGTCAGTATTGGAGTGGCCGAGTTGAATTCTCTTAAGGGGGTTAGCCTAGAGGATGTGGCCGTAGTAAAGGAGTATCCCGATGTGTTTCCGGATGAGCTGCCAGGGATGCCACCTGACAGGGACATGGAGTTTCTTGTTGACTTGATGTCGGGAACAGGACCGATAGCCAAGAGGCCGTATAAGATGGATGTGGTGGAACTGAAGGAGTTAAAGAAGCAGCTTAGAGAGCAATTGGATAAGGGATTTATTCAGCCCAGTCCATCATCTTGGGGCGCGCCTGTTCTATTGGTGGATAAGAAGGACAGTAGTAAGAGATTGGTGGTTGACTACCGCTCACTTAATGAAGTAACTATCAAGAATAAATACCCATTGCCCAATATAAATGATTTGTTTGATCAGTTGGAAGGAGCAAAGGTGTTTTCCAAGATTGATTTAAGGTCGGGGTATTTCCAATTGAAGATCCGTGAGGAAGACGTACCCAAGACCGCCTTCACCACTAGGTATGGGTTATATGAATATACAGTTATGTATTTTGGACTAACAAATGCCCTGGCATATTTTATGACCATGATGAACAAGGTATTCATGGAGTACTTGGATAAGTTCGTGGTGGTATTCATTGATGGCATATTGATATACTCCAAGGATGATGCTGAACATGAGAAACACCTGCGACTAATTATGGAAAAGCTAAGGGAGCATAAATTATATGCCAAGTTTAGCAAATGTGAATTCTAGTTAAACACTGTTGGATTTCTTGGACACGTGGTGTCAGGTGAAGGAGTCACAGTTGATCCGAGCAAGGTGGTGTCAGTTACAGAATGGGAGTCGCCCAAGAATGTGGGAGATATTAGGAGCTTCTTGGGACTTGCTGGATATTACAGGAGGTTTATAGAGAACTTCTCCAAGATTGCAAAGCCAATGACTGAACTACTGAAGAAGGAGAAGAAGTTTGAATGGACCAAGGAGTGCGAAGCTAGTTTCCAGGAACTGAAGCAGTGCCTAGTGACCGCACCTATCCTGTGTTTGCCAGATATTCAGAAGGATTTCCAAGTGTATTGTGATGCCTCTCGTCAAGGACTGGGTAGTGTATTGATGCAAGATGGAAGAGTAGTATCCTATGCCTCGCGCCAACTCAAACATCACGAGAGGAATTACCCCACGCATGATTTGGAATTATCGTCAGTTGTGCACGCGCTCAAGGTATGGAGGCACTACCTGATGGGTAAGCATTGTGATGTGTTTACGGATCACAAGAGTCTGAAATACATATTCACTCAGAAGGAGATGAATATGAGACAGAGGATATGGCTGGAGCTCATAAAGGACTACGACATGAGTTTGCAATAGCACCCAGGGAAGGCCAATGTTGTAGCGGATGCGCTGAGTCGCAAGGTTTATGCTAATGGCCTGACAGTGGGGGAGTTACCCAAGGATTTGTGTGAACAACTCAAGGATCTCAGGTTGGAAGTAGTATCCGAGGGATATTTGGCAGCAATGGAGGTTAACCCAACGCTTCTAGACGAGATTAGAGAAGCTCAAAAGAAGGATAGTGACCTGGAGGAGATAAGAGGAAACATACTCAAAGGCAAGGCTGAAGGTTTTCGTGAGGATGATCAAGGGACACTATGGTACAAGGATCGCTTATGTGTGCCCAACGATCCGGAGATGAGGAAGTTGATATTTCAGGAAGCTCATAACTCGCCATACTCTATACATCCAGGTAACACGAAGATGTACATGGATTTGAAGGAAAGGTTTTGGTGGGTTAACATGAAGCGAGAGATTGCAGAGTATATTGCTTATGTGATGTCTGTAGTAGAGTGAACGCCGAGCACCAGAAGCCAGCAGGGTTACTACAGCCATTACCGGTACCTGAATGGAAGTGGGATAGAGTTGGAATGGACTTCATCATAGGATTACCCAGGACCAAGTCAGGATATGATTCTATTTGGGTAGTGGTGGATCATTTGACCAAGGTAGCTCACTTTATACCTGTGAAGACCACTTATACTAGTGCTAAGTTAGCCAAGATCTACATGAACAGAGTTGTGTGTCTGCATGGAGTTCCTAAGAGCATTGTGTCAGATAGAGGCACCCAATTTACTTCTCACTTTTGGCGCTAGCTACATGAGTCGTTGGGAACGAGGTTGGAGTTTAGCACAGCTTTCCACCCCCAGACGGATGGTCAGACCGAGAGGGTGAATCAGATTTTGGAGCACATGTTGAGAGCCTATGCCTTGGATCATGACGCTAGTTGGGATGAAAATTTGCCTTATGCTGAGTTCTCCTACAACAACAGCTACCAATCCAGCATCAAGACGTCACCATTTGATGTACTATATGGTAAGAGGTGCAGAACACCATTGTTATGGGATGGAGTAGGTGAACGCCAACTGTTTGGACCAGATTTGATCAAGGATGCTGAAGAGAAGGTTAGTTGGTTTGGGACAGGCTGAAGGTAGCACAATCGAGACAAAAGAGTTATGCTGATTCTAAGCGCAAGGAAGTGGCGTATGAGATTGGAGATCGAGCATATCTCAGAGTTTTGCCACTACATGGAATTAAGAGGTTTGGAATTAAGGGCAAGCTGGCACCTCGGTTTATAGGGCCCTACAAGATCCTGGCACGCAAAGGAGAGGTTGCGTACCAGCTGGAGATGCCAGAGGTTCTATTCGCTGTTCACGACGTATTCCATGTGTCTCAGCTGAAGAAATGTCATCCGGAGATGATGGATATACAATTGAGAGACACCGCGTCGCTTGAAGAGGTTCAGCTAGAGAACCACTTGACCTATGAGGAGAAACCGGTCAAGATCTTGGAAACATCGGAGAGATTTACACGCAGCAAGACAATCAGGTTTTGCAAGGTGCAATGGAGCCACCACACCGTAGAGGAAGCCACCTGGGAGCGAGAGGATGACCTCTGAGAGGACCACCTGCACTTATTTGCTAGCCACGGCGAATCTCGAGGACGAGATTCATCTTAAGGGGGTTAGTCTTGTCACATCCCAAATTTTAGATTTGGCACTACATACATACATGTCATTGCATCATGAGCATCTTTGCAAAAAGTTTCAGTTTTAAAGTTTTTGCCAACACACCTCCTCTTTGCTAGTTCCTCCTATTTGCAAGCCTACTAGGGCTTTTGCCTTGCATCTGCTAGAGTGACCCCTTTTGGGCATTCCAGATGCATGAATGCGTAGATATCGTCTTTACGAACCCGTAGGTTTTCGTCTCACTCAATTCAGATAAAACAGTTCAGTCAGTTCAGTTTCAGCACAAAGAAGAAAAAAAGGGGGTTTTCGGCCGCCAGCCGGGCAGCCGCCCGAGGCCCACCCGAGGCCCATCCCCCGCCAACTGCCGCGGGCGAACGCCGGCCCGCCAGCGGCCCGTCCCTCCCCCGCACAGCCCCTTCCCCTTTCCTTTTTCTTCTTTTTCTTTTCTTTCCTTTGTTTTTTTCCTAACCGCCGGGGCCCCCTTGTCAGCCACCTGGGCCGTACGTGCTCGACTAGAAGCTACCGCCGCCGTGTTCGAAGCAGAGACCAACTGCTCGTGCGATTTCTTCGCGTTTACGGTTCCGCCTCGCGTGATTCTTGCCCAGCCCTTAAAGCCGTCGTCACGCCGCTTCTTTTCCCCCCTTATCCCTAGCCGCGAGCATCTGCACGCGCCGGAATTCCTCGCCGGAATCCGCTCGCCGCCGCCGCACGAGCTCGCCGCCGGCCGTGCCGACCCTGCCACTGCACCCGCCGCACGCCACCCTACGCCGTAGGCCACCCGCCGCCCGCTGCCGTCGCCGGAGCGCCGCCGCCGCCACTCGCTGGAGCCGCTGCCGCCGCTGTCGGTTGCCAGGTAAGCCAGCGCCCGCCGCTGCCGTCGATCTGGCCGCGAACGGCCCAGATCTCCCCTTTGACCGCGGGCTAACCGCTGACCGGTCAACCGCCGGTCGACTGGGACCCGTCCGTCAGCGGGGAATATTCCCCGAAATATTCCCCCGGATTTACAAGTTTTGTAAAAAAAGACAGAAACTTAATTTTAACTTCTAAAATTCATAGGAAAAGATCTAGTTGGTCAAAAATTGCAAATAAGGTATCGTTGGATTCACAAAATTTTGTAGAATTATATTCTGCAATAATATCCCAGTTTTAATGTATGTATTATCCAGAGATATTAAAAAGGCCTAAAGTAGTACTTAATTCGCAGAAAAGGATCTGTAAATCTTTTTGACGTAATTCCTTTTGGTCTAGGCTCTATTTGGAGCTATCTATCCAGTAGTATTTTTTTTTCAAACTTGAACTACACTGTTTATTGCTTTGGTTCAATGTTTTGACCAAAGATCTATTAACTAGTCCTCTTTTATGCATAAATTGGTTTCTTTGCATTAAAGGTTTTCTCATGCATCATCCAGTAGTAGAATTGATCAGAGAACTTGACCAAGCTACTGAAGCTTTGTTAAAGTGCCTTGCATGCATTGTGTTGCATTTATTTGAGTTCATATGTGTGGTATGTTTATTGGATGATTTTCTTCATGTAGATTGTGAGGATTGTAACCTGTGTGACTGTCCAGACTGTGCTTTTGACTCCGGCAACTACCAAGGCAAGTGGAGCTTCATAAATGTCCTATTTACTTTCTATATGCATTGTATCTTGTTTTGTTTTACAAGTTCTAGCTATTACTATGCTATATCCTACTATGCCGTAGTCTACCTTGTTAGGCAAGCCGTCGTGAGTAGCTATGCTTAGCTGTGCTATGTAGACGAGGGTGGGATACACCATGGCAAAGCTTGTTTTGAAAGGACGTGTTTGGAAAGTGAAAACAACTTAATTAATGAACTATCTGGGTGGATTGGTAATTGCTTGGTTCGTGAATGCCAGGCCCATGTCTATGGTTTACCCGTGTAGCTCACTTGTGGATGGCCACCCAGGTTTCTGAGAAATGATTAGTGTCTTGATTTGGTAGCTTCCGTGTGCGGCCATATGCCAGTGAGTGATGGGTGGCTGGATGGACTTAGTAGGTTGTGGCAACCCGAGCTCTTCGTATCCAGAGATGTAGTGATTTGTGATAGGTTGGAACGGTGCGTGGATGGGCTTGGGGAGCTACTTCCTGAATTGTCTCTTCTTGGACTTCTCCCTATCACGACTCAATATGTGTGTCGTGGTACGAGCGGGTCGACCAAGTCATATGGGTAAAGTGTGCAACCCCTGCAGGGTGTAAAACTAAGTACTTAGCCGTGTCCCCGGTAATGGATGATTGAGTTGCTGAATTGTGGGTGCTATGACATGTTCTCATTCATTCTAACTTGTAATTGCTAAAACTTGTGGTTGAAACTTAATTGGGTTGTGTGATGACGATCAAATGCTTTACAAATGATTTACAAATGTTAGGATAAATTTTATTGCTACTGCAACTAAGCCTGAACCCCACAAGCCAGATCTGCATATAGCTATTAGCCTTGTTGTTTCTCTTGTTGTTCCACTTGCCAGTGCATTCCAAGTGCTGACCCTTCGGGGCTGTTACGTTTCATGTTGTAGGTTACTCTTCCGGTTACTCTGAGTAGTAGTGTTGGTTGCGACCCTCCACTCAACATTTTGTTCGCCTGTGGCGTCTAATGGAGACTGGAGCTACTTTATTTATGCTATATATTTGTTGCGTGTTTATTTGTGCGAGCGTTATGCTTTGCAAACTTTGTAATAAATGCAATATTCTGGATCATACCGCTGTAATAATGATGCACTGTTAATTCTTTGATGTCTATCGATACTATGTATGCCAATGAACCGATCCAGGGATTGGCGTGATACATAGAGGTGCAATCCTTGCGGGTTGTACCGTTTCAGAGATTTTGCTGATATATGGCGGATCTAGACAATGCCAATTCTCTCGCTTCTTCTAGTAGATCAACATCATTTTGCCGGTCTTCTTGCACTTCGTCTTCCGTGTATTGGGTGACCCTAGGCGAATCATGCTCTATGTCAGCTGGTAATACAACTTTGGCCCCATATACCAAAAAATGGCGTATAGCCTGTTGATCAATTCAGAGTCGTTCTTAAGCTCCATAATATCGCTGGTAGTTCCTCAATCCAGCACCCCACTGATCTTTGCAATGGCTCAATGAGCTGGGGTTTTATCCCGGACAGTACTAGTTCTTTGGATCTTTCCACTTGTCCATTTGATGCGAGGTGGGCCACTGATGCAACATCTAGCCATATCTTCTTATCTCGACAGAACCGGGCAAATACACCTTCAGCAAAATTGGTGCCATTATCTGTTATGATACTATGCGAATAGTCGTACCTCGGGATAATACCCTTGAGGAATGTCACAACAGTAGCTCCATCACATTTTCTTATTGCCTTTACTTCAATCCATTTCATAAACTTGTCCACCATGACCAAGATATGGGTCATGTTTCCTTTTGCTGACTTTAATGGTCCAACCATATCCAAGCACCATAAAACAAATGGCCAAGTGATTGCTATAGTCTTAAGTTCGAACATTGGCATATGCGTTTTGGTGGCGTATCTTTGACAGCCATTACATTCCCTTACCAATTCCTCGGCCTACTCAAAGGCACTTGGCCGGTAAAACCAATGTCGAAAAGCTTTTGCCACTAACACCCTGGACGAGGCATGATGCCGACATTCCCCCTGATGTATATCTCGAAGGATGTCTAATCCTTCTTCCAGGTCAACGCATCGTTGCAGAACACTTGTGACACTTCTCTTGTATAGTTCGGCGTTGATTATAGTATATGCCTTTGCTCTTCTCTATATTTGCCTTGAGAGTACCTCGTCACTTGGAAAAGTTCCATCTCTCAAGAACTCAAATATTGGTTGTGCCCATGTCAGTACAATGCAAACTAGGAAAAGTACTTCATCCACTTCCATTGCATCAACCGACATAACAGCTATCGTATCAAGCTGAACAGTCCTCGGGTTCTGCAAGGCAGTCCCCGGGTTTACCGAGGCAGTCCCTAGGTCTGCCGAGGTATTTACCTAGTCAATGTCCATTGGAGTAGCTTCTGATCCAGGGTTTGCCAGGATATAAATTGACTCGGATTCGGGTGAAGGAGTAATAGATGGTTTTCTGAGATGCTCCAAGGCAACTCCTGGTGGGATTGCTTGCCAAGATGAGCCTAGGTTGGATAACACGTCAGCTACGTCATTTTTAGCTCTTGGCACAAGCATATTAGTACATCATGCAAATATATATGTTTACAAATATTAGAGAAAGGCATTCATAAACTTGAAACAATGCATCGATGACAATGAAAGAAACATGACAACATGTCCGACACAATATCAACGACGGTTTCAAGCTAGGCAAGTTAAGTTTTTTGACACACACACTATATGTCCACTGATACACACGCTATCTCGGTTAAGTAGCCTTCTCCTCGCAGGGCATCGAGAATGTCTTGTACATGTCTTTCATCGTCCACGTCCTGAAGTCACCCTGCGCCTTGAGGCAGGCCTCGATCTCCCTCTTGGTGAACGACCTGGACTGGTGTAAGAGCCCACCACGTGTGTTGACCTATTCCATGATGATATGTGATAGCTTCACCTGCATATCATGGAAGTCTTCCCTGAGATCGGGGTCACTGATCCCATGCAAATTTTGGGCCCACTTGGAGAGAAGATGGGACTGTTAGCATCTCACAATCCGAGACAAACCCTTTGAGGTGATGGCAAACGTAGAAGGCCCCCTTCACGCCGTCAGATGGCTGCTTGACGTAGGGGAACTCAATATGTGCTTGAACTTATGTCGGCCATCATCCCTGTAAGCCTCCCCCTTACAGTCGAAGGGGCCTCCCTGTTTGGCATAGCCCTCGATAGCATCATCCAGAACGCTCCTTACTCTGGCGTAGTTCTTCCTCCTCGCACTCCCCGAGTCGAAGTAGGTGGCAAGCAAATACCTCATGGAGAGGACGATGAGCGTGCAGTACTTGTCTCTACGCAACACACAATGTGGAACGGGATGTTGGAAAAGAGCAATGGAAAGAAATACTTATGTGTTATGATGGCTGTAGGAGGATGTGTACACTTACTCGGGAAATAAAGGCACAAGGATGTAGTCCTTCCTCTTGCTATCCATCAATATCTTCTGAAGGTAGGACTTTGCCCGGGCCCGGGTCCTTGTTCCTTCTTCCAGCCGGCTGTCCCGCATGTAGTAGGGATCCGCTATCGCGACGAACGAGGTTTGCTCTCTCTTGACCTTCATCGCCATATTGATCACGAATAGGTGGACCAAGTTATAGTCCAGCTGTCTCGAGTGGAACAGCTTGAAGATGTCCTCATAGGCTATGAAGAACACATCCGCGGGGGCATCGGTGACGAAACCCACGTCCTCCGGCACCTTGACGGTGAACACCGGGTAACTCGGGTCCTTGTCCTTGATAAGGAGGCCCTCCAGTGTCAGGATACCTTCATGCAAAGTCATCATAGCTCCTGAAGCTAGGCGGCACAGTTTTGGAGGTAGTATGTGCTTACCAGCTTTGTGGACTCTGGTCAAGCCATCATGGCAGGGTGGTACAACATCGTCCCAGTAATGGATCAGGGCGGGCTGGCTCGCAGGCTTTTCCTTGTTCTTGTTCGGCCTCTTCCTCACCCTCTTCCTCTTCGCATCAGCAGTGTCCTTCACTGGCGATGCTATCCCCTCACCGGCCATCCTGTGGAGTGTGTTAGGGCTGAAAACAATTCCGACTGGTGGAGGTTGTGTCTCGGCGGCTGGAGGCGTCTCCTGAGAAAACCGGCCATGGCCTTGCCTTTAGGCGGGGGCGATGGCGGTCGAGGAGCAACCACGACATTGGCTACTTGTGGCGCTGGTGCAGATGCTCCCAACAGTCTCTAGTGACAGCTTGTGGTGGCGGCAGCGACGACCGGTGCAGCAGGAGGCTTTGTCCTTGGCGGCCGGATGACTGAGGTGGCACCGGTGGAGCGAGACCCAATACGAATCTGGGTCTTTGGCCAAATCATGGGATAGCCATGGCAACCTTCCAGGGTTAGGTGCTCGTCGGCTCCTTGAGGTTGCATGGGAGGGTCCATGTCTTTGCACCCCCTATCACCCGACGCAACTTGACTCACATCACGACATCGTCCATGGGCTTGCAGTGTATCATGCGGTTCGCCGGTTGTATTAGCTTGCCCGTGGAAACATCCTTCAACTCACCGCCGGGCACCTTGTGCAGGAGCACGCATGGAGTGTGCTGAGGCATACATATATGCATCATGACATAGCAGCCAATAAAAAGCATTAAGTAGAGCACATTGACTAACTACTTATTTTACCTTGGTGAGGGCGCCTGAAGGGTCACGGGTAGGCTACACTAGCGTAAAATCAAAAAAATTCTACCGCGTCAACCAGGAATACTATGGTCATAGATCACGGGATTAACACTAGACGCGCAGTTGCGGAACTCGATGAAGCACGTCGGGGCAGTGTAGATGTTCTACGTCTCCTCCTCGTCCTCGTCCCATGAGCGGCTCGTCCAAGTGCTACAGCTACAGCACCTCCGAGGTATCCACACATCCGGAGTGGAAGGTCACACGGCAGACTGCTAGGTCCGCGCGTGCAAGACAGGCGTAAGAGGAGTGGCGGCTGGGTGGAATGCTCAACCCTATTCAGCTCGCCTCACTCTCTCTTATATAGGCATCCGTGGTGGGCTTCTACTTTAGCAGCCCATTAGCAGCCTAAGCCTGGTCTAATTCGGATCCAATCCTCATTAGGCTTCCAGCCCGTAAAGTGTGTGACCCTATAGGTTCATACACGTATAGACATGACACGAGTACGCTTACTCCGTTAATAGTTGGTAGCGGCCTCTAGCAAGATGTGCCAACTCCTAAACGCATATAAAGATCATTCGGACGAACCATCACAAGGTAGAGTACATGTCTTTCCCTTTTCCTCACCATATTTGGTCTAGCTCCAAGCTGAACTCTCTTTCTCGATACTGTGATTCGGAATCCCTTTACTAGGTTAACTCTTAACCATATGTAGCACGGCCATGCATTTCTCGATCCGATCACTCAAGGGGCCCAGAGATATCTCTCTCAAGTAGAGAGGGGCAAATCCCATCTTGATTGACCGATGCCTTGCAGCATGTATCAGGACAAACCCGAAAGCTACCTTTATAACTACCCAGTTACGGAGTAGTGTTTGAAAGCCCCAAAGTAGGTCGACCCACATATCTAGTACATGCGAAAATCTCAGGTCCAAGGACAAAACGTACACGAGGTGTAGAGAGAGCTGCAAGTATTATTGCCAGTCTCATGTTGGGTCAGTCCAACCCCATGTTCATAATATGTGTCCACATCATTGGTTTGACATCTCCATGTCTATGACTTGCGAAACATAGTCATCAACCAATCGATGTGCTAGTCTAATATTCACGTGTGTCCTCACATGAACTCCGACTAGGGACAACTATTAGATAACAATACAAGTAAAGAGTTTCACAAGCAATTCACATAATTGCTAATCAATACAAGTTGCCTGATATATGGATATTCAAGGAACATTATAAAAACTCATGGATACATATGAAATACAATCATCTCTATGATTGCCTCTAGGGCATATTTTCTTCAGTCTCCCACTTGCACTAGAGTCAATCTAGATAGTATCTAATACCTATTGCTCTTGTGTGCGCTTCATGCGCAGGCTGCCGGAGTGGCTTTGTCAAGGGATCGACAACATTTGAGTCCGTATGTATTTTGCATAACATGACACTACCATCATCAATGAACTCACGAATCAGATGGTAACACATGCAAATATGTTTGTTCTTCTGGTGTTGTCTAGGTTCCTTGGCTTGTGCAATAGCACCATTGTTGTCACAATAAACATCCATGGGATTGGACGCGCCCTGGACCACACCAAGAGCGATCAGGAAATTCCTAATCCAAACAGCTTCCTTTGCAGCCTCCGATGCAGCAATATATTCAGCTTCTGTTGAAGAGGAGGCCATTGTATCTTGCTTGGAACTTTTCCAGCTCACAGCACCACCATTCATGACAAACACATAACCTGATTGCGATTTCGAGTCATCTGAGTCGTTAAGGTAACTCGCATCTGTGTAACCCTTTACGCTGAGTTCAACATCACCTCCATAAACTAGGAACATATCCTTAGTCCTTCTCAAGTACTTAAGGATATTCTTTACCGCTGTCCAGTGACTCTCACCTGGATCAGCCTGGTATCTGCTCGTAACACTTAGAGCATAGGAAACATCTGGGCGAGTACATGTCATTGCATACATGATGGATCCAATAGCCGAAGCATATGGAACCCTAATCATGCGTTCTCGTCATCAGCGGTCGAAGGACACTGAGTCTTGCTAAGTTTAATGTCGTGAGACATGGGCAAGCACCCCTTCTTACCCTCTTCCATGCTGAACCGTTTCAACACTTTGTCCATGTACTTACTCTGGCTTAATCCAATTAGCCTCCTTGATCTATCTCTATAGATCTTGATACCTAGAATATATGCCGCTTCTCCCAAGACCTTCATAGAAAAACTATTTTTCAATGAGGTCTTAACAGACTCGAGCATAGAAATGTCATTTCCAATCAGTAATATGTCATCCTCATATAAGAATAGAAATACAAGTGATTTCCCATTTTCTTTCTTATACACACAAGGTTCTTGTTCGTTTTTGGTGAAGCCAAACTCCTTTACAACTTCATCAAATCGAATGTTCCAACTCCGAGATGCTTGCTTCAGCCCATAAATAAACTTTTGAAGTTTGCATACCTTTCCAGCATTGTTTGGATCGACAAAACCTTCGGGCTGTATCATATACACGTCCTCGGTAAGGATTCCATTTAAGAAAGCCGTCTTGACATCCATCTGCCATATCTCATAGTCAAAATATGCAGCAATGGCTAGAATGATCCGTATAGATTTAAGCATCGCTACGGGCGAGAAAGTCTCGTCATAGTCAACTCCTTGAACTTGTCGAAAACCTTTTTCAACAAGTCGAGCTTTATGGATGTGAACATTTCCATCCATATCAATCTTCTTCTTATAGATCCATTTGCACTCGATGGCTTTAAAATCATCAGGCAGGTCAACCAAGTTCCAAACTTGATTGTCTCCCATGGACTATCTCGGATCTCATGGCAATCAGCCATTTCTCAGAGTCTAGGTCCACCATCGCTTCTGCATAGGTCGCAGGCTCATCATTGTCTAACAATAATAACTCTCGCGCTTCGCGGAGCCTCGCCGACCTTCATGGTTGTGGTGCTTCTATTGCCACGGGTTCCTCAACTTGTTCTGCTACAATTGCATCACTCATAGAAGCATCCCCGACTGGCTCATCTTGAACTTCTTCAAGTCGCACCGACCTTCCACTCGTTCCCTTTGTGAGAAACTCTTTCTCTAGCAAAACACCGCTACGAGCGACAGACACTTTGCCCTCTTCTCGGTTGTAGAAGTAATACCCTAAGGTTTCTCTTGGATATCCCATGAATATGCATTTGTCCGATTTGGGTGTTAGCTTGTCCGACTGAAGTCGCTCGACAAATGCATCACAACCCCAAATCTTTAGAAAAGACAAACTAGGATTCTTTCCAGTCCACATCTCATATGGTGTCTTAACTACAGATTTAGACGGTACCCTGTTTAGTGTGAAAGCTGCTGTTTCTAGCGCGTCCCCAAAATGATAATGGTAAATCCGACTGGCTCATCATCGATTGAACCATGTCCAACAAAGTTCGATTACGCCGTTCAGAGACCCCGTTTCTTTGAGGCGTTCTGGGCGGCGTGAGCTGTGGAACAATTCCGCAACTCTTAAGATGATTGCTAAACTCGTGACTCAAATATTCACCTCCACGATCAGATCGCAAGGCCTTTATTTTCTTGCCACGTTGATTCTCTACCTCATTCTGAAACTCTTTGAACTTTTCAAAAGTTTTAGACTTATGCTTCATCAAGTAGACATAGCCATATCTACTGAAATCATCAGTGAAAGTAATGTAGTAGTGATATCCTCCTCTGGCTATCGTGCTCATTGGTCCTCATACATCAGTATGTATGAGTTCCAACAAGTCTATCGCTCTCTCAGAAAAAACTGTAAAAGGCGTCTTGGTTATCTTTCCAAGTAAACAAGCTTGGCATGTCTCGTATGATTCGAAATCAAACGAAGTTAGAAGACCATCACCATGGAGCTTCTTCATGCGCTTTTCACTTATATGCCCCAAACAACAATGCCATAAATAGGTAGGAGTCAAATCATTAGGCCGAAGCATGTTAGAACTAACATTGTAAACACATGCATCATCAAGATTTAAAATAAATAACCCATTCACAATGGGAGAATCAACCATAAACATAGCATTCTTAGATATTACACAACCATTGTTTGTACTCGCAAATGAATAACCATCCCTCATCAAACATGAAGGTGATAAAATGTTTCGACCTATACTTGGAATGTAATAACAATTATTTAACTCCGTAATAAATCCTGACGGAAGGTGACGTTGCACGACGCCGACGAACAATGCAGCAACCCTTGCTTTATTTCCGACGTGAAAATCCACTTTGCCTTTCTGCACTTCTCTAGTTCTTATTAGCCCCTGCATCGAATTGCAAATATGAGCAACCCTTGCTTACTCCGTATATAGTTGGTAGCGGCCTCTAGCAAGACGTGCCAACTCCTAAACGCATATAAAGATCATTCGGACGAACCATCACAAGGTAGAGTACATGTCTTTCCCTTTGCCTCACGATATTTGGTCTAGCTCCAAGCTGACCTCTCTTTCTCGATACTGTAATTCAGAATCCCTTTACTAGGTTAACTCTTAACCATATGTAGCATGGCCATGCATTTCTAGATCCGATCACTCGAGGGTCCCATAGATATCTCTCTCAAGTAGAGAGGGGCAAATCCCATCTTGATTGACCGATGCCTTGCAACATGTATCAGGACAAACCCTACCTTTATAACTACCCAGTTACGGAGTAGTGTTTGATAGCCCCAAAGTAGGTCGATCCACATCTCAAGTACATGCGACAATCTCAGGTCTAAGGAAAAAACATACACGATGTGTAGAGAGAGCTGCAAGTATTATTGCCAGTCTCATGTTGGGTCAGTCCAACCCCATGTTCACAACATGCGTCCACATCATTGGTTTGACCTCTCCATGTCTATGACTTGCGAAACATAGTCATCAACAAATCGATGTGCTAGTCTAATATTCACGTGTGTCCTCACATGAACTCTTACTAGGGACAACTATTAGATTACCATACAAGTAAAGAGTTTCACAAGCAATTCACATAATTGCTAATCAATACAAGTTGCCTGATATATGGATATTCAAGAAACATTATAAAAACTCATGGATACATATGAAATACAATCATCTCTATGGTTGCCTCTAGGGCATATTTCCTTCAGCGCCGAGCTCGGCTAATATCGAGACATGGGCGGCTGGCTGTTGATCCTTCTTCTCCTCCGAATTGGGTGCATTAGGAAGCACCGCCGCCATCGGCTGCTGCGCCTTGGTAGTCTCGGCAGGAGGGGGGAAGATCTAGCGCATCCAACTCCATCGGCTGCACCGCGGGGATGGAGGACGGCGGGGTAACCATGTCCGACGACACTTGGTGGTTCGAGGTGCTGCCGCCGGTGCGGGGCACTTGTATCGGCCCCACCTGACCGTCCACATTCCATTTTGCTATCCCCTCCATCAGCCGAGGGGGTAGCATCTCAAGGATCTTCTGCTGCACTATCGCGTTCACCTCGTCCTGGTCCACCTTGCTAGCATCCAGATGCGCGATCTTTCGCTTCAGCTCTTCCTTCTCAGCTTGATCTTGAGCTGTCGACTGGGTCCGCCTCTCCTTTCTCTTCTTGGCTTCCTCGTTGTAGTACTCACGGAACTTTGTGCTCGTACCAAAGCTGGAGATACGGCCAGCTGACGTGGGTGGCTCGGACTTCGGCCTCCCTTGAAGGCGTTGTCGCCTTGTTGAAAATCGTGTCCCACGGCTCTGTCGAGCCCTAGGACGACGACTCCAGCGCCTCGCGCGCAGCCTTGATTTCACCATCCTGAAGACAAGGAAAGGTGAACCCATTTAGGAACTTGCCTTCATTATTCAAAATGAAAGCAAATGAACTGCGAGTAAATTCCTTACCAGCTTATTCTCAAACTTCCTCACATCGTCATCATTGGTGAAGAATTCCTTGGAATCCTTGTCCAGATAGTAGCGGGCCCGGACAAATTTCTGGGTCTACTCGTCCGTGATTTTTAGAAACAGGTTTTTTTCCCGAGACGCTCAACCTCAGTGTCCTCCCATGCCCATATGGCCTTCTTTCCCCTGTAACCGCCGCTTCCACATTGGTGGTTACCTATGTTCAGTTCCTGCATTTCCCGACCCCACTCCGTCCATATCTTCACTTTGTCAGTCTCCGTCTCCGCCTTGAATATCTTGAACTCGTCTTCCTAGATCTTGGGCTCACCCTTCTTGATCTCCTCCCAGCTTTCCTTTTTTGCGATCTTGTTCTTCACCTAGGTTCTCTAGGTGCTCAAGGCATTGGCCATCTTCGTGATGGCTAACATGTTCACCTTATTAGACTTTTCCAGTTTGTCGGTGTATAGGGCCGGGAACTTGTACTGTCGGTGAAGCTTCTTAAGGCAGTTCGCCACCAACCGCTCATTCACTTCACTTCTCAGGTGCTTCGTGTTGATCGACATGCTTTCTCGGACGATGCACCCAAGTTGCATGCCGTACCCGGTGGCAACATCCGGATGCTCCAACGGAAGGCCACTTTCCAAGACCAGAGTGATCTCGTCGGTGGAGTCGGCGAGCTTTTGCAGCCTCCGATCCTTCCTCGGCTTCTTCTTCTTCTTAACGGATGGCGGATTTCTACTACCGCCATCCATGCGGTCCCCGCCATCAGTCATGCGGCCTCCGCCATCGGTCGTGTGGCCTCCACTATCGGAGGTGGTCGCATCCTCCTCCTCGGCTTCATCTATCCGGTAGTTGATACATCCATTTTGCATCACTATTCTATGTCTTAATTCACTATTATTCATTGATATATTTCATATTGAGAGGTGATACTTATGTTATTTCATCTATTTTTGCATGGTTGATGACTTTTGGAGCATGAACCACTATAGTCAGGATTCTGATGGAAAATGTGCTGTTTGGAGGCAAAATTCTCGAAGATCAGAAAATCCGGGCAAATATACGGAAAATCCTATTTTTCCAGAAGACTAAGGATGCCAGAAGATGGAGTGGAGATGGGCCATAGGGGGCCCACACCACCCCATGGCGCGGGTAGCCCTAGGCCGCGCCGGGAGGTGGTGTGGCCACCCTGGACCACTCTAGCCTCTCCCCTCTGGCGTAAATCATCCTCCCAAAACCCTAAGACTTGGGGAGCAACCATAGAAAGATTCCTCCGCCTCTGCGAGGCGGAAAACACCGAGAGAGAAAGATCTCTCCGGCAGATAGATTTCTGCCGGGGGAATTCCTTCCTGGAGAGGGAGATCGTCGCCATCAACACCACCATCAAGCTAGACTTCATCGGGATCATCATCATCATCACCACCATCATCACCATCCACACCCTCATCACCATCTCCATATTGCTGTAACAATTGTGTTGAATCTTGCATAGTTCATAGGGGAAACTTTCCGGTGTTGACTACTCTTTGTAGTTGATGCTATTGAGTGAATCATTGAATTATTGTTTATGTTCAGATTGTTATACATCATTATTCCATCTCTGATCATGATCCATATGATGTCTTGTGAGTAGTTCGTTTTGTTCTTGAGGACATGGGAGAAGTCTTGTTGTTAGTAGTGGAGTTGCGTTGAGAAAGATTCAATAGATTGTTATTTAAGTTGTGGTGTACTTCTTCTAGTGGTGTCATGTGAACGTCGACTACATGACACTTCACCTATATGGGCCTAGGGGAATGCATTGTGTATTTGGATACTAATCGTAGGGGTTGCCGGAGTGACAGAAACCTGAACCCCCGCTAGGAAACCATTGCACAAGGGACGTAAGGGTCTTAGAGTTTAAAGTTGTGGTTAGTTTTCTACCTTAATTACTTTCTTATACTTACGGATGTTTGCAAGGGGTATAATCACAAGTATGTATTAGTCTTGGATGGGGCGGTACATTAGCACAGGTTCACCCACACAACACTTAGCAAGCTAAAGAAGATTAATCGACTATATGAAGCGAAAGCACTTGACAGTCTTCCCATGTGTCCTCGAGAACATCTGGTCATCTTAAGTAATACAACCAGCTTGTCCTTTGCTGCATAAAGGATTGGGCCACTTGCTGCATTTATTCCGACTATCTTTTATTTACTCATACTTTGTTTACTTGCTATATCAAAAACCCCTAAAAATCCGTTTGCTAAGTATTTGCAGAGAATTCCTGATCCATACCACTAGCCAGCACCTTCTGCTCCTTGTTGGGTTCGACACTCTTACTTATTGAAAATACTGTGATACACCCCCTATATTTGTGGGTCATCAATACTATTTCCTAGCGCCGTTGCCGGGGAGTGAAGCGCTATTGGAGAGTGGAACTGGTAAAGGAAACTTCTACTGTGAGTATTGTTTACATCTGTTAGTTGCTTTATTTTCGTTATGGATAATTCACTGAGTTTCTTATTTGGTAATGCTACTACCACTGCTAAGGTAGTAGATAAGCCACCACCTGCTGAGAATTATGTTTTTAAAATACCTACAAGAATTATTGATTGTGTTATGGATAACTACTATGTTGGGGATGGAACTATCCATCCCGGTGATCATTTGCTCTTTATACACGAATTATGCAGGTTGTTCAAGTGTGCAGGTATTACTACAGATCAAGTTAAGAAGAAGTTATTCTCATTATCACTGAAAGGAAGAGCTGAGGAGTGGTATAAGCTACTGAAGAATGGTCAAGCTCTGGAATGGGAGGAAATAGTGCCTCTCTTTTATTCAAAGTTTTATCCTCCTAGTGAGATTCATAAAGATCGAAATCAAATATACAACTTTTGGCCTCTTGATGGAGAGAGTACAGCTCAAGCTTCGGGGAGATTGAAGTTACTAATGCTCAAATGTTCCATTCATGAGCTCCCCAACAATATTATTATCAATAACTTTTATGCAAGGCTCCCTCTACATGATAAAGATTTATTGGATGCTTCTTGTGCTGGATCATTCACTCGCATGGAAGAAGAAGCTAAATGGGATCTTCTGGACCGTATTCAAGACAATGCTGAAGCTTGGGAGAATGACAAAGGTAGAAAGTCAGATATAAATTATGATTATGAATGCATTGAATCTTTTATGGGAACTGATGACTTTCAAAATATTAGTGATATTTATGGTCTTGATTTGCAAGTTAATACGAATTGCTTTAGAGCTTTTGCTTCCTATATCAAAATTCCAAAAAGGGGATGGAACAAATATCATGCACCTTACAAAGGTATTGTCGACTATGCTCCTAGTGGCAGTGCTGAGTATTGCATTATTGACCCATCTTATCGGAACCTTATATCGAGAAGATTCCCTTCCCCGAAAAGGTAAATGACCATCCTATGATAACTAATGTAATCACCAAAAGTGAAAAAAGAACTGTAAAACCTGATGAACAAATAAACATTGAACCTGTGGTAGCAATTGTGAAATACCTTGCCACTAAAAGCGTAGAAGATGGGCACATAGTCTTTTGTGAGGATGCTTCTAATATTGTTTCACATCCCAATAGAACTAAAAAGGCTAGTGTTCATGTGCTTTCTGTTAGAATTGGTGATCATTTCTATTATGGTTTATGTGATATTGGTGCAAGTTCCAGTGCTATTCCTTATGAGCTTTACAGAGAAATTATGCATGAAATCAGTCCTTGCGAGTTGGAAGAGATTGATGTGGTTATTCACCTTGCTAATAGAGAGACCATCTCTCCAATTGGTATTGTACGAGACGTGGAAGTTCTTTGTGGTAAGATTAAGTACCCTGTTGATTTTCTAGTACTTGGTTCGGCTGCTAGTAAAACCTACCCTATCATTTTTGGTAGACCTTTCTTGAGTAATTATGGAGCTATTATTGATTGCAAGAGGGAGAAAATCTTGACTAAGTTTGATGGGGAATCTTATGAGTTTAATTTTTCGAAATTTTCTAAAGAACCTTGCGAAGAGGAAACCTATAATGAGGATTTTAGGGTTGAACAACTTGCTTCTATTTCTCTTGCTCCTAACAATGCTTTGCAGCAATTTATGGAAGATCATGAAAGTGAAATCTTCATGGAAGAAAGGAATGAGATTGACAGGATTCTCCGTGATCAACCTATGATGCTTAAGCACGACTTGCCTGTAGAATACTTGGGTACCACGATGCCACCTAAAAAGGATCCGGTTTTCGATCTAAAACCTCTCCCTGATGATCTTAAATATGCTTATATTGATGAT
This sequence comes from Avena eriantha, assembly GCA_910589775.1. Taxonomy (NCBI): domain Eukaryota; kingdom Viridiplantae; phylum Streptophyta; class Magnoliopsida; order Poales; family Poaceae; genus Avena; species Avena eriantha. Next base: position 91,473,066 of record OU342741.1, read on the forward strand.
CAAAAGATATATCCTGTTATTGTTAGCGCTAAACTTTCAGGGAAGGAAGAAGAAAGTTTATTGGAAGTTTTGAGGAAATATCGAGGAGCTATGGGCTATACTCTGGATGATTTAAAAGGGATTTCACCTACTATATGTCAGCATTCTATCAACATAGAACCAGATGTGAAGCCAGTAGTGGAGCACCAACGACGTTTAAATCCTAGGATGAAGGAAGTGGTAAGGAATGAGGTATTGAAACTCCTTGATGCTGGTATTATTTACCCTATTGCTGATAGTGAATGGGTTACTCCTGTTCATTGTGTTCCTAAAAAGGGAGATAGTACCGTTGTCCCTAATGATAATGATGAGCTTATTCCTCAAAGAATAGTGGTAGGCTATAGGATGTGCATCGATTTTAGGAAAATCAATAAAGTTACTAAGAAAGATCACTACCCGCTTCCTTTTATTGATCAAATGTTGGAAAGGTTGTCTAAAAAGACCCATTTTTGTTTTCTTGATGGTTATTCCGGTTTCTCTCAAATTGCTGTTGAACAACAAGATCAAGAAAAAACTACTTTTACTTGCCCTTATGGAACTTATGCTTATAGACGTATGCCTTTTGGTTTATGTAATGCTCCTGCTACTTTCCAAAGGTGCATGTCTGCTATCTTTCATGGTTTTTGTGAGGAAATGGTAGAAGTGTTCATGGATGACTTTTCTGTCTATGGAACTTCTTTTGATAACTGTCTGCACAACCTTGATAAAGTTTTGCAGAGATGTGAAGAAACTAATCTTGTTCTTAATTGGGAGAAATGCCACTTCATGGTTAATGAAGGGATTGTTCTTGGGCATAAAGTTTCTGAAAGAGGCATAGAAGTTGATAGAGCTAAGGTTGAGGCAATTGAGAAGATGCCATGTCCAAGAGACATCAAAGGTATTCGTAGTATCCTTGGTCATGCTAGTTTCTATAGGAGGTTTATTTAAGACTTCTCTAGGATATCAAAACCTCTCACTAATCTTCTTCAAAAAGATGTACCCTTCGTTTTTGATGATGATTGTAGGGAAGCTTTTGAAACTCTTAAGAAGGCTTTAACTACAACCCCTATTGTTCAACCACCTGATTGGAGTTTACCCTTTCAAATAATGTGTGATGCTAGTGATTTTGCTGTAGGGGCTGTCCTTGGGCAACGTATTGATAAAAAGTTAAACGTTATCCATTATGCTAGTAAGACTCTATACGCTTCTCAAAGGAATTATGCCACTACTGAAAAGGAATTTCTAGCTGTTGTTTTTGTATGTGATAAGTTTAGGCCCTATATTGTGGACTCAAAAGTAACCATTCATACTGATCATGCGGCTATTAAATATCTTATGATGAAGAAGGACGCTAAGCCTAGGCTTATTAGATGGGTACTGCTTTTACAAGAGTTTGATCTACATATAGTAGATAGGAAGGGTGCTGAAAACCCTGTAGCTGATAATTTATCTCGTTTGGAAAACATCTCTTTTGACCCTATGACTGTTACTAATAGTTTCCCAAATGAACAGTTAGCTGCAGTAGGGGTGAGCGCGCGAGGAAGCCCTTGGTATGCTGATTATGCTAACTTTATTGTCTCCAAGTATTTGCCTCCAACTTTTACAGCTCAGCAAAGAAGAAAGTTCTTCTATGATTTGAGGCATTATTTTTGGGATGACCCACACTTATACAAAGAAGGAGTGGATGGTATTATGCGAAGATGTGTTCCAGAATATGAACAAAAGGAGATATTGCATAAATGTCATGGTAGTGCCTATGGAGGACATCATGTAGGAGATAGAACTGCACAAAAGGTACTACAATCAGGTTTCTAATGGCCTACCCTTTTTAAAGATGCAAGAAAATTTGTTTTATCTTGTGATGAATGTCAGCGTGTTGGTAATATTTCTAGACGCAATGAAATGCCTATGAACTACTCTCTAGTTATTGAACCTTTTGATTGTTGGGGATTTGACTTTATGGGACCTTTCCCTCCTTCGAAAGGCTACACTCATATTCTTGTTGCCGTTGATTATGTTACTAAGTGGGTAGAAGCCATTCCTACAAAGAGTGCTGACGGGGAGACTTCTCTAAAAATGCTTAAGGATATTATCTTTCTTAGGTTTGGGGTGCCTAGGTATCTCATGACTGACGGGGGTTCTCATTTCATTCATGGTGGTTTTAGGAATACCCTTGCTAAATATGATGTTAATCATACAATTGCTTCAGCTTATCACCCCCAAACTAGCGGGCAAGTAGAGTTATCAAATAGAGAAATTAAATCTATCTTGCAAAAGACTGTTAATAGGTCTAGAAAAAACTGGGCTAAGAAGTTGAATGATGCTTTATGGGCTTATAGAACTGCTTACAAAAATCCTATGGGAATGTCTCCTTGTAAAATGGTTTATGGGAAAGCTTGCCACCTACCCTTAGAATTAGAACACAAAGCTTACTGGGCAGTGAAAGAACTAAATAGAGATTGTAAGCTCGCTGGTGAAAAAAGATTATTTGACTTAAGTTCTTTGGATGAATGGAGGAGTGAAGCCTATGAGAATGCTAGGCTCTTTAAGGAAAATGTTAAAAGATGGCATGACAAGCGAATTCTTAAGAGAGAATTTCATGTTGGTGAGAAAGTTCTATTGTATAGGTCTCGTCTTAGATTTTTTGCAGGTAAGCTACTATCAAAATGGGAAGGACCTTTCATCATTGAAGAAGTATACCGTTCAGGAGCAATAAACATTTCTTCTCTAATAGATAATACTACACAAGTAGTGAATGGACAGCGACTCAAAGACTACATTGCTGGAGATTCTTACAATGAAGATGTTGATGCCTTTCAAGTTATAACTCCGGAGAAATTCATCGAGGACCAAATACAGAGACCTACAGAGTATGTTTTCAAATAGGTAACAGTTCTGGTAAGAAAAGTTCCGCGAAAATACAATACAACTATATTTTTGTAGTTTTGAGTCGATAAGGAAAGTTACGAAGCAAAAAAGGGACGGAACCGGAGCCGGTGTAGCCCACACCACCCTGTGGCGCGGGCCCACCCTTGGCCGCGCCACCAGGTGGTGAGGTCACCCCAGACTCCGCCTCTGACCCGTTTTCTCCCAGTACCTTCCTTTTGATATGAAACTTCGTAATATATAACCCCCCGGATCCCCCGAGGTCCGTATATCGTGTTTTCGTCGTGTTTTTGTTTCGATCTGTTTATGCCAGGTAAAATCTCAAATTTGTAGCCTCAATGTCTTCCACTGGATCATTTAAGGGAGATTCCTTGGAAGATATCATCAACCCATACATGAGAGAATTGAAGATTCATCCCAAGGAGTTATTGCTCGTAGGTGGGGAGGTTCAGATTAAGGAGGTTCAAGGTCCTATAGGTGAAGGAAGTCTGGAGGACAGGATGGAAGCATTAGAACAAGAAGTCTTTAGGTACAAGAAGATGGCGGAGCGCGAAGTGGATATCATCCATAAGATTTGTTCTGAACTCATCACCGGGCACTAAAAGGAGACTACTGAACTAAAAAATGAAGTCCTCTCATTCCGCCAAACAACCAACGAACTGTAAGCACAATTCTATGACGTTCAAAATCAAAACTGCGAGTATGCGGCTAGATTTAAACTCATAAGTGCTGCTGCAAGTTTCAGGATGTTGGAAACCACGATGTCCTTTGTTGATAGGAAGCCTTTACCTTGGAAGATAGACGAAGATGAGAGGATACCACCACCACCAAAGGAGTAATTCGTCATCAGGTTTGGCATCCCCTTGGTTTGTTCCAAGCTTGGGGGAGTGCCACGGTATCACATCACTATCTTCTATCTTTTTACCTTTTTAGTAGAGTCATATCATGAATAGAGGAGTTATTATGTAGTATGGTTTGCATTATGGAAGTGTCCCCTCTCTTGTTAGATATGTATCCCTTGGTGTGAGTTTCCGTTATGGAATATTAATGAGAAGTTCTTTCATTCACTCTTTTGCATAGCTTATATTAGTTTTCAATTCGTGGTTATATGATTGATCTTGTTGTTCGTATTGGCATCACTTTCGGATCATTGAGTTAATTTAGTTGGTTTTGGCAAACCTGTCTCGATCAGTAGCAACACTATTTTTGAGAGTTGAATGAAAAAGATAAAAGTACCTTTAAAGAAAAACTATTTCATCATCTTTCTGCTCATAAGTCTAGTATTCTCTAGTTAAGATCTTTTGTGCTTGTTGGGGATATACTTTCCGGGTATCCTCACAGTTCCTGACTGACCAGGGTGGCCCACTTCGGGTTAGAGCTTTGCTTCACGGGCGGCCTAGTCAGGGAGAAACACGGAGTCCAATCCGGCTACAGGAAGGCCCAGAAGACTTACCGACTTAGGCCCATAATGTTACTTGTAGTTCAAGATGTACTCTGTAACCAACTCTTAGTCGTAGCCGGATAGATCTCTCCTGTAAACCCTAGGCCGGATATCTATATAAGCCATCCTAGGGAGAGCCTTTAGGGCAACACTCTAGACACCTCAATAGTCTACAATCTCAACTCGCATAGGCGAAACCCTTGTAACCCATATTCCGGCTCTGCCGTATTACTGGATTGCTAGTAGGAGTAGGATCCGTCCAAAGCCGGTGGATTCAAACCTGGGTAAACTAGTGTGCTCACCGTCCCGGAATACCGTATGTCTCACACCCCTCTCTTCCACACGCCTCGAGGACCCCCTCATGGCGTACTTGTCATCAATCCGACGACAGTTGGCGCCCACCATGGGACAAGTGAGCTTCAGATCTGTGTTCCGAGCAGAATCTGCAAGAATCAGAATCAGCGAGACTATCGCCGTCGGTCGCATCCTGTACGCCAGCGACGTTCCTCTCATCGTTCTCGACGAGACTTGGATTCCGGCTAGGGAGTCCGTGACTGCCTACACAATCATGTCTTTTGGTGAGATCGATGTTTACATCGGTTTCGCTGAACCTGCCCCACCCACCCCAGCGGTGATGATAGAGGCAGAAGAATCTTCTGGGTCCCCTTTGTCCACGGAGGCGGCAGAGTTCCGGATCTCAGAAAACCCTAATCCCACCCAGCCCGCACCAGTTGCGGAGATAGTGGAGAAATCCGAGCCTGAAGAAGACCTAGCGGTCCAAGTCGAATCTGGAGTGGATCTCCCTGGAGAAGCCAGATCCCAGATCGACCCACCTATGGAAGTCGAAATTCAGGAGGAGCATAACAACGACACTGATTTTGGCTCTGATGACGCCGGGACAGACAGGCCTTTCCTGAGGTACACACTGAGACGTATGATACTGCAAGGCAAAAGCACGGATGCAATCCTCGAGACCATCAAAAGTTTCGACATGGCTGATCGCAAAAGCCGCAGGTACCTCAAGAAGCACGCGTCGCACTTTGTTGGATACTTGGGATCCGGATCCAGCTCTACTGATGCTGGAGAAAACACCGACTCTGTGCTGGAGACAATTGGAACAAACGCCGACGTACCCGCATCCTCGAATGAATCGATGACGTCAGCAGATTTCCAAAAGTTCTCCGCAGAATATGAAGAGGAGTATAACTCCAAAGCTTCAGAAGAAGGAGAAGCCATGGATGAAGGATCCGGGGAACACTCTCCCAAAGCACAAGATGACATGGACGTCGGAGATAATCCCGAAGTCCAGATGTCCGAAAGTACCGATCAGAGCTTGACTCCGGGAAACGGACCCAAAGCCGTCTTTGCTACCGGCGCTGCCAAGAAAGCAAAGAAGAAGAACAAGAAGAATAAGACCCTCGCAAAAGACCCTCTGATAGAGGAGGTGATTGCCGAGGAATACGAAGAAGACTCGGATGGATCACTTATCCCGGAAGAGCCGAAAAAATAAGAAGTGGATGGACACGTGATCACCGAAGGTGCGCGTAAACTCATCGATGCTGCATTAACCACACATATCCCTATAGTTGCAGAACTTACTGCTGAAGAGCTGGACGAAAGGGCCCAAGCCCTAGAAGCGCGTCGTCAATAACTCCTCGATGAAGCCAAAAACATTGAGGTGGAGAAGAAACGCATGGCAACCTCAGTTGCATCAGAAGACACGGAAGCGTCACACCAATGACGACCAATTCCCACATGTCCGTGCCGTCCTTTTCGAGGATGAGATGGGGAAGCCACGGAAAGATAGCAAAGGATATTGGGTATATCCAACCGTAGTACAAAATACCGTGGCGGCCCGAGAAATTTTATCGTCTAATCTAGGACCAGAGGAGATCCGTTTGGGTATCAAACTACTCAACAAGGGACTAGAGCAGCAAAAGGTCACCCTGCCCGAAAGTCAAAAACTGGTCTCGGATTCTGACCAATGTCGCACAGATCCGGCATGGGCTGACATAAGACCCCATCACGTCCAGGAAGACAATTATTCAAGAACCGGATCATCAGGACAGCATTACAGAACTACGCGTAACTAGAGGAACGTCTCCCCAACGGTCGAAAAAGAGGCCATCGCTGCACTAAATCCGAGGAACCCTCCCCTACGAGAGTCTAACGATCGAAGGGGAGAAGATAAAGAGAAACGTCGGAAGGAGGATCGTCAAAAAATGCCACCTCCTAGACATACAAGCCGTCCGGCTGAACCTCACCATGGTGGGAATGACGGACAAAGGAACGACGGAAACCATGCTGTTACAAGCCGGCAGGGGGCTCGTCATAGCGCAGATCCTCCCCAGAACCGGAATAATGACGCTCCGGACGAAGGCCGGCGATCAGCCGGAAACAGTTCAGCTGCTCCACCCTCTCCACCAAGCAGTCATCGCAATGGCTCCCAAGGGGGGCAAGGAGGAGAACATGGCGGAGGAGGTGGTGGCAGAAGCCGAAGTCCGTCTCCAAGGCACCACAGCCACAACCGGCATTCGAGGCAATCTCTATCCCCGAAAGACGCAATGCACGGGATCAATTCCAACATAGAGGCGAGGCGCTACGAAAACGATGATATCTACGTGGGCCCAAAGTGCTTTGGACCACGCATCAGAGCTACAAGATTCCCGGAAGGATTTGCTATCTCAAGGCACATCCAAGCCTACGACAGCATTGCTCGGCCAGATACTTGGCTACAGGATTCTTTCCAAGCTTGCTGCATCGCCAAAGGCGGGAACAGCCTGGTCGCAACCCGATATCTCCCACTTATGTTGCAGAAGACGGCGCGATCGTCGCTCAATGAACTTCCGGAGAACACCATCCATAGCTAGTATGGCATGCAAAGTGCGTTCTTTCGGAATTTCGAAGGCACATATCGAAGGCCCTGTTCGGTCGGAGACCTACAACGTTGCACCTAGAAAGCCGGAGAAACTTCCCGGATTACCTCGGACGATGGATCGACACCAAGAACTCCTATGAAGGAGTAAACGATCAAACTGCGATTGAAGCTTTCATCGCAGGACTACCAATTGGTCTACTATGTCACCGCTTGAAGTGTGACAAGGTCACTGATTTGGGAGAGATGATAGAAACAACGAGCAAGTATGTAGATGCTGACGATGATGCAGAGGGATTACTCAACGTCCTGGCTGTGCCTCAGTCAGCAAGACAACCAAAGCAACAAGCTCAGAAGCGCAAAAATACCTCGGAAGAAAAACCCAACGCGGAAACAGCTGTGGTTACTACTGTTTCCGGGTCTGGAGGACGAGGAGGATGCGGCGGAGGCCGCGGGCATGGCTGTGGGACTTCAAGGGTCCAAGGTAGAGGCGAACGGCAACCAGGAAAAACCTACTCTTGGGCCGACATTCCTAATAACCCATGCGTGCATCACCTAGATGCCAATGGGGGCTCGTCCCACACCAACACTGAATGTCCTTTCAATGACAACATCAAAAGAGATGACACCGCGGGCTACAAAGCAAAGCGGAAGAAGGGAAAGAAAAATCCCGAAAAATACAAAGAGACCATGGAAGATTCCGACATGGAGGAAGCCGACGCTTCAAATCCCAAGCCGGAAGGGAAGAATACTTTTCCCACCAAGGACACTTACGTCACTTTCCTCGGATCTCAACCAACAAAGGTCAAGAAAGCAGTTCTACACGAGCTCAATGCAACAGTTCCGGATGTCCCTCAATATCTGGACTGGTCGGAAGTGGCAATCACATTTGACCGCGCTGATCATCCGCCTAAGTTGCTCAGGCGAGGAAAATACGCCTTAATCATCAATCCACTTATTGACGGTGACGATTTCTCCAAGACCCTCATGGACGGTGGTAGCAGCATCAATATTCTCTATGTCGAAACGCTACGTCGGATGAAGATCTCGAAAACCCAGCTGAACCATTGCTCTGTGATCTTTCACGGAGTTGTCCCAGGAAGACAAGCTAACTCCCTAGGAGAGATTACTTTGGATGTTACCTTTGGAACTCCAAAGAACTATCGGACGGAGGCACTTTCCTTCAAGTGGTCCCGTTTAAGAGCGCGTACCACGCTATATTCGGACGTCCGGCTTACTGGGCTTTTATGGCTTGTCCGTGTCACATTTACAATATTATGAGAATTCCAGGTCCCAACGGCGTGATCACCATTAGGGGAGACCCGAAGAAAGCGCGAGAGTGCAAGGATGGAAATGTCGCCTTTGCCAAAGCTGTGCTGCACGCCCAGGAGTACCAGGAGATCAAGAAGAGCATAGATCCGTTTGAGATGCCCGCAACAAAGAAGGAGGTGACAAAGCCAAATCCGGAGTTCAAGGCATCAGAAGAGACGAAGCAGACGCCGTTGAAGGATGATGACCCCTCCAAGGTGACCCAGATAGGCGTAGGCCTAGGTAGCGCATAGGAAAGTGCGCTCGTCAAGTTCCTCCAAGCAAATCAAGATATCTTCGCATGGCAGCCATCTGACATGACCGGAGTACCTAGGGAACTTGCCGAGCACTCTCTAAATGTAAACCCGAATGCTAAACCCGTCAAATAGTCCCTACGACGGTTTGGCGACGAAAAGCGTAAGGCAATAGCTAAGGAACTAGCACTGCTCGAGTTAGCTGGATTCATAGAAGAGGTCATCCACACTGAGTGGTCGACCAATCCTGTAATGGTCCCTAAAAAGGACACCACTGATTTAAGGATGTGTGTTGATTATACTACCTTGAACAAGGCTTGTCCAAAAGATCCGTTCGCTCTGCCTAGAATTGATCAAGTTATCGATTCTACGGCAGGTTCGGAACTCCTCTGTTTTCTCGACGCATATTCCGGCTATCACCAAATCCGGATGAAGGAATCTGACAAAGTCAAAACTTCATTCATAACCCCTTTCGGAACCTTCTGTTTTGTTACGATGCCTTTTGGGCTGAAGAACGCAGGAGCTACGTACCAGCGCACGATGCAGCGTTGCCTCCACGACCAACTCGGACGCAATGTACATGCATACGTGGATGATATTGCGGTGATGTCCAAAAAGAAAGAAACATTGATTTCCGACTTGGAGGAGACATTTGCCAATCTACAAAAATATAACATCATGCTTAACCCGAAGAAATGCTTCTTTGGAATACCAGCTGGAGAATTTTTAGGTTTCATCGTGTCTCAAAGAGGCATAGAGGTGAACCGGGACAAAATCAAGGCTATACTCAATATTTCCAGGCCAACTCGCCTGAAGGACGTACAAAGATTAACTGGTTGCATCGCTGCGGTCAGTCGATTTGTAAGCCGGCTTGGTGAAAGAGCCGCACCATTATACAAACTCCTGAAAAAGACTAAGGATTTTGTTTGGACTGACGAAGCTGAAGCTACATTACAAGACCTGAAGAAAATACTCTCATCTGCTCCTATCCTTGCAGCGCCAGAATCTAAGGAAACAATGTTGCTCTATCTTGCTGCAACAAACGAGGTCATCGGTATCGTCATGGTGGTGCAGAGACCAGAGGAAAATCAGGAACACCTGGTGCAGCGTCCGACTTACTTTGTCAGCGAGGTTCTAACATAATCAAATTAGCGGTATCCGCACTATCAAAAGTTGGCTTACGGTGTTTTTCTAGCATCTCGTAAGTTACGACACTACTTTCAGGAGCATCCAATTACCGTGGTGAGCACAGCTCCCATGAGAGATATAATCAACAATAGTGACGCCACATGACGCGTCGCCAAATGGGGCATAGAGCTCTCAACTTTCGATATTGAGTATAAACCTCGGACAGCAATCAAATCCCAAATCCTTGCTGACTTTGTCGCTGATTGGATAGAGACGAAGGAGAACATGATCCTCCCTGAGTCAGAATATTGGACCCTCTACTTTGATGGGTCAAAGGCTCGAGGGGGCTCGGGGGCTAGCGTGGTGCTCAAATCACCCCAAGGAGATAAACTTCTATACATGTTGCAGATCCACTTCCCAGCGACAAACAATATTGCCGAGTATGAAGCACTGCTACATGGAATCCGGATTGCTAAGGATATTGGCATCTGACGTTTGATGTGTTACGGAAATTCGGATCTTGTTGCTCAACAAGTGTCGGATATTTGTAATGAAAATAAACACATGGAAGCATATAAAGCTGTCGTGGATGATCTATCTAAATCGTTCGAAGGATTTGAAGTTCAAAACATCCCTCGAGCAGAAAATGAGGAAGCAGATGCACTATCTCGGATAGGTTCTGCGCAAAAAGAGGTCCCGGATGGCGCTTTTTTAGAGCACCTCAAAGTTCCCTCAATAAAGGGAGTAGATGAGGAATATCCGACTAAATCCAACTCACCTTTCATAGAAGTTCTGGCTGTAATTCCTAGCTGGACTCAACCCTACCTAGATTATCTGGTAGATGGCAAATTACCCAAAGATGAGGTTCTGAGCCAGCAGATTATCCGGCGAGCAAAAGCCTATACTATTGTTAAAGGTGAGCTCCATAAACGGAGTATTTCTGGGGGTTTTCAGTGCTGTGTATCTCCGGAAGAAGGACTGGAAATCTTAAGGGAAATCCACAAAGGCGAGTGTGGTCACCACGCTGCAGCCAAATCTTCAGTGGCAAAAGCTTTTAGACACGGATTTTTCTGGCTTACAGCTCAGGCAGATGCCGAACGATTAGTCAAGACATGTAAAGGCTGCCAAAAGTATGCCAAACAAGCTCATGTTCCGGCTGATCAGCTGCGAACAATACCTATAACATGTCCCTTTGCGGTCTGGGGGCTTGATATGGTAGGACCATTTAAACGAGCTCCAAGCGGATTTACTCACCTCCTAGTGATGGTGGATAAATTCACAAAATGGATTGATGCTAAACCTGTCACTAGCTGTGATGGAGCAACAGCCAAAAGATTTTTCGAGGATGTTATAATCCGGTATGGTTATCCACATAGCATTATCACGGACAACGGGAGTAACTTCTCTATGGGAGAATTGGATGAATTCTACAACGAGAAAAATATCTGGCTTGACATTGCGTCAGTCGCACATCCACAGGCTAACGAAAAAGTCGAAAGAGCAAATGGTTTCATCCTACAAGGGCTAAAACCGAGACTCGAAGCACCACTATGACGTGTTGTGGGGGCTTGGGTAGAGGAACTACCCTCTGTAATTTGGAGTTTACGAACAACTCCAAAGAGGTCACAGGATACACACCTTTCTTCTTGGTCTATGGCGCAGAAGTAGTTCTTCCTAGTGATTTGATCCATACTTCTCCTAGAGTGGCCGCGTATATCGAAGAGGATGCTGAGATTTCTCGACAAAATGATCTCGACTTAGTCGAAGAAGTTCGCGTCGTTGTTGAAATGAGATCTACAGCCTATCAGCAGAAGTTGCGCAAGTATCATAGCCAGAGAGTCCGAAATAGATCTTTCAATACAGGTGATTTGGTTCTCCAGCTTATGGAACAAAGAAAGCACAAACTTTCCCCAGTATGGGAAGGGCCCTTTTTAGTTAGTCGAGTATTGCACAATGGATCGTACTACTTAACTGACATGAGGCCAGTCAAAGAAAGACCTGCTACTAAGAAGAGAAAGAGAGCTGGAGGCAGTACAAATCCAGATGAGTTAGACAGACCGTGGAATATTGCTCAGCTACGGCCCTTTTATTCTTAGTTTATCCTTCTTTGTAATCATATATATGTACATGTTCTGTGAGAAATAAAAGTTTTGGCTGCCTCAAGTTTTTCTGAGAAGTTTTTACCATCTTAATTCCGAATGATCATGTCCCAGTCAAAAATCCTAAAATGCTTGAAAGTACTTTATGCTCATGCTCGTTCTAGTTTAGATTTCCGATTCAAAAATTGCTACCTTCGGGTATAACTCTAAAAAATATTCTAGTCTTTACTTTGGTTATTTGTCTTATTGCTGGATGCGGGCATTTTCCGAATAGTGAATTGTTGGTACTGGAAGCCGTCTTTGTTTCCGAGTTTAAACTGGTTTAGCAATTGAGCTCCGTTGCTCGACAAAGTTTCCGGCGGAAGGTTTAGCCGGCTCACGAAAGGGACGAGGCGGAAAGCCAGATAAATGATAAGTATGGGCAAAAAAATACAAGTGCTTATGTAAAAATTTCAGGCACGCAAAAAATTTAAAAGCCAAAAGTGTTGAATATATCAAAAGCTTAGCACTAGCAAAATAATAGTACTTCATATTTACAAACGCATCATGTTTTTTCAGATAATACAAAATGTTTCTGGTAATCTATGACGCAGGAGGAGATGAAGGAGTTGTCGGCTCGCTGGAGATGCCGCCTTGGTATCATTCCGAGATGTCCGCATCCGAGTTGGTGCGTTCATCGTCGGAAACTTCTGCTGATTCTTCTGGAGGAGGAGGCGGAGTATCCACACGGGTGAAGAAAGGGGTCTCGTAGCTGGTCAGATCAGCCACGTGACACCCATATCCGGTGCAGGAGTGCATGATGGCTTGAAGGTCCTGCTCCTGGCCGTCTTCATCTACTTTGCAGTACCCTCTGGTCACTTGCCATATTTCCATGTTTCCATGGTGGCTCATGACCATGGTGAGAGCGTTCTGCGCTGCAGTCCGTGCGTAGGACATGTTCCAGTCCCGAACAAGTTGCGGCATCTCCTTCGCCTTGTCCCGCACCTGAAAATCTGACATGCTGTGCATGTCCGGAACCTTGAGAGCTTCGCCAATGTCCTCAAGGGATTGGCGGAAGTCATGAAGCAGGTCACCGAATTTGGTAAGCCGGTGGGTGCGGGGCTCGGTGGAAGAAGAGTCCGTCAAGTTCAGAGGACCTATACACAAAACAAGTTAAGAAAAATCCGACATTGATAGAAGTCGAAGAAAAAGATAAGTCAGACAGATGGAACGTACCGAAAATGACGTCGTCAATTTTGGTCCTCTCCTCCCGGAGACTCTGGAGTTCAGCCCGGAGCGCCTGGGAAAGGTCCCTCTCTCTGCTAAGCTCATTCTTGAGGTCCGAGATTGTTTTATCTTGAGTAGCGATCTTGCGACCACGCTCTTCAGTAGCCATGGAGGAGGATTCAAGGACTTGAGCTATGCTCTTTTCATGATCCACCTTGAGCTTATCCAGCTCTTGGCGAAGCTCCTTGTTCTCCACCACCAAGGTCTTGAGGTTCTCGGCCTCTTCAATCATGGCGCAGGATTGTTTCACCAGCGCTGTAAGTCAAAAAGAACAACAGTTCAGAAAAATTCGACATTGAAAAAACAAAGACAAGGTTTGAATCTCGGAATGTTTACCTTCGGCTTCATCCTTGGTAACTTTAACTTTAGCATTTTTAAGTCGGAGAGCCTTGATCTCTCTCCGCTTATCACAGACATTCTTCAATAAATCCTGGTTATAGGAATATACTTTCTATAAGTCAGAATACCCAAAGTCAGAAATCTACTAAAGACTCGGGCTAATACTTTTGCTAATAACAGCACGAGCCTTGGGGGCTACACTAGTTCATTCTTTGGGATCCTAATGAAGCATAAACCCGGATTATTTATCCTACTTCATGCTTGGGGGCTAGAGGATATGATATGAAATAAAAGAAATACAGGAGTTGGAATTTTGACTTACATATTGTTCACGAGCGAGTTTATCCAAACTCGCGTTCACCTAACGGCAACCTTCTCAGCGAGAGTCAGAGGTGTCACAGGAGTAGTTGGAAGCTCCCTAGACCTGATCCTCTCGTTGCGAAGAAGCAATTGTTCAAGAAGATTGGAGTGCTTGACGTCCTCTGCTTCTTGCACTTCTTCTTCGGCAGATAAACTACTTTTCTCCAGGCATTGCCTGGCGAGCTGCTGGATTTCTTCTGCACATTTCCGGGACATGCCAAACTTGGCAAGTCCCGGATTGCTGATGGGGTTTTCGGCGAAGGTTTCTGCCGAGGGATCATTACCCAAAGAGGGTTCACCCTTATCTAGATCTGACTCACCCATGGTGATGTCAGTTTGCGATTCAAGGATTGCAGGCTCCGTGGAAGGAGCCAGATCTTCTGCGATGACTGGAGAAGGATTGGTCACCGGCGTTGCGGAAGGCTGAGGGGCAGGAGTCGGAGGAGCCACGGCAGGAGAAGCTATGGTAAGCTTCGTTTGTCGCAAGGGCTTCGAAGAAATCCCTTTCCCCTTGCCCTTGATGAGCGGTTTTTCTCTGAGAATGTAGTAAAGTCGGAAACATTACATCTCGGAAAGAAATTCAAGTAAAGTACAAAGGCGGAAGTTGTGATTGAAAGTTACCTCTTCACGACGGGCACCTCCTTTGTGCCAACAGCCACTATCGGAGCTTTGCGCTTCTTGAGCGCAAGGTCCGGCAATGGGACCACCTCTGTCTCCTAAGAAAACTCAGGAGGATATCCTTCGAGCGGACCAAGTTCCGACACGGGGAGGTCAGTAAGTTGAAAATAAGAAAACATACCAGTATTGCAGTATAACTCAAAGATTGAAACACATAAAAGTTGTACTGATGGAAGCTTACCAGCACTACGGGGTTTTTCGCCGTATGCATATCCAGAGAAACCTCAAGGATTCTCCTCTCGATCCACTCCCTTATCAGCCACTTGATCTGGCTTATATAGCCCTGAGTGGTGTAGGATTTGGGACTGATGCGAAGGGAATCTTTTTTGGATGACGTGATGGAGTGCATCAGTCGATCCCCATGGCACTGAAGGGGCTGGATCCGGCGTGAGACCCAGCATTGGACTAAGTCGGATCCCTTCAGTCCCTTGTGTTTGATCAAGTATACCATCCGCCGCTTAGCGAGGATCAGATAATCGGTGAGAGCCAGAGCAGCCTCGTCCCAAGACGGTTGGGCTGTGGCAGCTCCATCAGCAAAAGCCGGCAAAGCAGTAGCTTTGCCGGGAGCCGGAATATCCCTATGATAGAAAAATGTGGCTGGCCATTGCTTGACCGAGTCACTAGCTAATATTTTGGGATACGTGGTCATGCCTAAGCGAAAAGCTAATAGTACCGGTGATGTAAGGAACACCGGCAGTAATAGAGTTTCTCCGGACATGAAAATAGTACCAGAAAAGAGTCAAACTCATCCTAATGCCGAGAAAGCCCTCACACAAAGAAGCATACGCGCTCATCTCTAAGAGAGAGTTGGGAGGAAGATGATGGAGTTGAACTCCGTAATGATCAATCACCTCGGAAAAACTCCGAGGGAGGAAACGACAAACCTCTGTCGAGGTGGGTGCCAAAGTGGACCCGCTCGCCGTCGCGCGGGTAGGGACGGTTTCCTCGTAGCCGCTCCGCCAGTCGCCGGCGGCAAGGAGCCCTTCCTTCTCCACGTTCTTGAGACCCTCGTCGCTGAGCGCGCAAGGAATCCAGAGCCTACGAAAGCTCTCCTTCTCCGCCGCCGCTTCCGTCGCCGCCGCCGCCGCTGCCGCCAAGTCGGAAGAGGAAAATGAAGCCATTTATCCGGCGAGCAGTTGACCTAGAATGGGCGGCGCTGGGAGTTCTTTGGGGGAGGAACGGGGGAGCTCTGTGCGCGCAGGGAGATTGGAAGGAGAGGAAAAGGCAAAGGACTGGTGAAAGGAGAAGGCTAAAATCCCAACCCCTTATATCCACCTAAGTGTGCCAAGATTCGTGCAAATGCTACAGTGTAACCACCACGCGTCGTGGAAGGGACTATGAAGGATCCACGCGATGATTACATCGCCTCGATCTCCACGCACGCATTGAAACGGCGCCTCGGTTTCGCAAACCGCAGACCCACCAACGGTCGTGCTGACGGAATGCCTGTCAGATGACGTGACTTGACCATGACTTGTGTCAGATGGCGTTAGAGACCAAGTTCCGGCTTAGTTTCAAATCAAGCTAGAAAATCCAAGTAACCTGTTGATACGTCTAACTTATTTTTTAAGACCCGGATCGTATTTTTTGTTGTGAAGTTTCAGGAACCCTTCAAGATTCTGCAAGCCGAAGATCAAGCTAGACGATGATAAATCCAACTTTGGATCTTGGAGGCCTCCGGGGGCTGCTGTTGGGGATATACTTTTCGGGTATCCTCACAGTTCCTCACTGACCAGGGTGAACCACTTCGGGTTAGAGCTTTGCTTCACGAGCGGCCTAGTCAGGGAGAAATACGGAGTCCAATCCGGCTACGGGAAGGCCCAGAAGACTTACCGACTTAGGCCCATAATGTTACTTGTAGTTCAATATGTACTCTGTAACCAAATCTTAGTCGTTGCCGGATAGATCTCTCCTGTAAACCCTAGGCCAGATATCTATATAAGCCGTCCTAGGGAGAGCCTTTAGGGCAACACTCGAGACACCTCAATAGTCTACAATCTGAACTCGCACAGGCGAAACCCTTGTAACCCATATTCCTGCTCTACCGTATTACTGGATTGCTAGCAGGAGTAGGATCCGTCCAAAGCCGGTGGATTTGAACCTGGGTAAACTTGTGTGCTCACCGTCCCGGAATACCGTATGTCTCACACCCCTCTCTTCCGCACGCCTCGAGGACCCCCTCATGGCGTACTTGTCATCAATCCGACGATAGTGCTTCCAAGGAAGATTGCATGTTTGGCTTTATCACTTGTATGTTTGGTTGTTTCCTTCAACTCTTACCCAGCCTTGCTAGCCAAAAACATGTACTGAGAGGGTATTCTTCTCGTGCATCCACCTCCTTTAAACCGAAACCTTTGCCATTTGTGTCCACCATACCTACCTATTATCATTATTGCTATTCCAAGTAAATTCTTGTTTTATCTACCTCCCAAATTAAACTTGTTATCTGGAAATTAGAGATTAAAGCTCTCACGAACTTGATGGCACACTTTACTTTCTTGCATTTAATAAACTTGAACCATTGGATCCTTCTTGTTGCGTACATTCTTGCGCTTTATGAGTTGAAGTTAGCCGAACCATGTATCATGGGGACCGCTTTCAACACTTCATTTGGTACTTTGTACCTAGTTGATATCATGTTCTTTTCCTTATGGATCCTGACGGTGTGAAATAATAGTGGAACTTGTAAGATCATGGAGTTTATATGTGTGTTAGAGAAACGTCTGGGCCGCTAGCCTAAGCCATGCCTAATCATGGTGGAAACTTGCAGCATAACTATAGTGAGAATTCTACAAAGCATCCTCAATAAAAACCTACGCAAATAGCAAATAAAAAGATCGCTGAGATGCTCACTGTCTGCTTGCCTTGTCATTTTGATTATCGGATAGCTCCTGTGTCATGTGCAAGGGGTACCCCGTTGGCGGTTCTCAATGATACGCATATATTTACAATGACAAGATCTTGCTCGTGACTGAAGTTGAGTAGCATGAGGATTGGTACTCATAAGTAAGGGGCATGAGATTTCAACTTATAACTTGTCAAGCATATCCTCTTAGTTGTGTCACTTTAACCTTAATCACCTAAAGATGCCTATGATAGGGGCAATGAGAGCTGAAAGCTAGTAAGTATCATAATTTTTGGGAGAACTTTATGAGACTTGCAATCCCTGGTTCCCTCTTTGAAGGGCCTTTCTTTTACTTTGTAGTTGATTCAATAAACCTACTCCCTTCTATCTCAGCAAGTATTTTGAGTTGTTGTGTTTCATTCATTCATATGATGATTTATTCAATCATGTTTCTTATGTTCCTTGTTTTGCACATTGCTCTTATCTTGATGTTTACTACTTTGAAAGCTATCTTGAAAAACCAGCTATTTGTGAACTCCAGCAAATTATCAACTATTCTTCGACCAAGAGCTAAGTTTGCCATTACCAATTATGGTTCAGTTTATGTATCTTTATTGTGTTTCCTTTACTTATTACAAGTTGAGTTATATAATAGTGAGTTTTCTTCTATTATGATCTATGCTTTTGATGAATGTGATGCTTCTTGTCCGTATTCTTTTATCGACTCTTCACTCCATAAACCCGAGGTCATGTTTATTGAGCTCAGTTTCGCTTGAGTTCAAGCGAAGTCTAAGCTTGGGGGGAGTTGATACGTCCATTTTGCATCACTATTCTATGTCTTAATTCACTATTATTCATTGATATATTTCATATTGAGAGGTGATACTTATGTTATTTCATCAATTTTTGCATGGTTGATGAGTTTTGGAGCATGGACCGCTGCAGTCAGGATTCTGATGGAAAATGTGTTGTTTGGAGGCAAAATTCGCGAAAATCAGAAAATCCGGGAAAATATACGAAAAATCCTATTTTTCTAGAAGACTAAGGATGTTAGAAGATGGAGTGGAGATGGGCCACAGGGGGCCCACACCACCCCATGGCGCGGGCAGCCCTAGGCCGCGCCAGGAGGTGGTGTGGCCACCCTGGCCCACTCCAGCCTCTCCCCTCTGGCGTATATCATCCTCCCGAAACCCTAAGACTCAGGGAGCGACCACAGAAAGATTCCGTCGCCTCTGCGGGGCGGAAAACACTGAGAGAGAAAGATCTCTCCGACAGACAGATTTCTGCCGGGGGAATTCCTTCCCGGAGAGGGTAGATCGTCACAATCAACACCACCATCAAGCTGGACTTCATCGGGATCATCATCATCATCATCACCACCATCATCCCCATCAGCACCCTCATCACCATCTCCATATTGCTGTAACAATTGCGTTGAATCTTGCATAGTTTATAGGGGAAACTTTCCTGGTGTTGACTACTCTTTGTAGTTGATGCTATTGAGTGAACCATTGAATTATTGTTTATGTTCAGATTGTTATATATCATTATTCCATCTCTGATCATGATCCATATGATGTCTTGTGAGTAGTTCGTTTTGTTCTTGAGGTCATGGGAGAAGTCTTGTTATTCGTAGTGGAGTTGCGTTGAGAAAGATTCAATAGATTGTTATTTAAGTTGTGGTGTACTTCTTCTAGTGGTGTCATGTGAACGTCGACTACATGACACTTCACCTATATGGGCCTAGGGGAATGCATTGTGTATTTGGCTACTAATCGTAGGGGTTGCCGGAGTGACAGAAATCTGAACCCCCGTTAGGAAACCATTGCACAAGGGGGTAAGAGTCTTAGAGTTTAAAGCTTTGGTTAGGTTTCTACCTTAATTACTTTCTTGTACTTACAGATATTTGCAAGGGGTATAATCACAAGTATGTATTAGTCCTGGATGGGGCGGTACATTAGCACAGGTTCACCCACACAACACTTAGCAAGCTAAAGAAGATTAATCGACTATATGAAGCGAAAGCACTTGACAGTCTTCCCATGTGTCCTCGAGAACGTTTGGTCATCTTAAGTAATACAACCGGCTTGTCCTTTGCTGCATAAACGATTGGGCCACTTACTGCATTTATTCCTACTGTCTTTGATTTACTCGTACTTTGTTTACTTGCTATATCAAAAACCCCTAAAAATACGTCTGCTAAGTATTTGCAGAGAATTCTTGATCCATACCACTGGCCAGCACCTTCTGCTCCTCGTAGGGTTCGACACTCTTACTTATCGAAAATACTGCGATACACCCCCTATACTTGTGGGTCATCAGTAGCCTCATCCCCCTCTTGCTCATCATCCCCATCGTGGCCCACAGCAGCTGCCACGTCCTCATGCTGCGACTCCGCCTCATAATGTTGAGACTCCGCTTCCTCGTGTTGCGTCGCCGCCTCCCAGAAAGTGAGGTTCGCCGCTCTGGCTTGGTCTTCAACGCTCATGGTGGGTTTAGAAGTGCCGGCCCCATCAGTGGCCGATATGTTTGCACACGTCTAAACAAATTAAACTAAGGAAGTTAGTATTAATTAGTGTCGACCATATTTAAAATGAGCTACCCATTTCTCCTGAAGTGTCGTTTCACTTCCACTTCGGTCGAGAAATGGGGATCCTATGTCAAAAAATTACTAAGTGTCGACCGAAAAATTCGGAAGGACCTTTGCTATTTTTTTGACATAGGAGCCCCATTTCTCGACCGAAATGGATCGAAATCAACATTTCAGGAGAAATGGGCAGCTCAGGTGATTTCCCTACAAACATTCCACATACAAAAAAGCACAAATTGTGCTCCACAACCACATATGGTGCTCCAACACCATACACACACCACTAAAATTAAAGTGGTCCAGCAGCACATAAAAGGCACAAGTAGTGCTCCAGCATTTCCAGATTTAAAGCTAGACCAAAATAGTGCAAAACAGTAGCAGTTAAATACAAGTAGTGTTAATTAGCTCCAGATTTTAGTACAAGTACATTAGTACTTAATTTAGCTACAAGAGCATTTTACTACAAGTACATTAGCACTTGGGCCAATCCTATTCAATCAAGCCATATCTTTACAACTCAAGAAATTATAGATAAACAATATCACCTCACTTTCCTAACTAATAGGCTAGGAATCAGCATATGAAGGCTTTATTTTTATTACAGTAGCAGTTAAATACAAGTAGTGTTAATTAGCTCCAGATTTTAGTACAAGTACATTAGCAAGTACTTGTTATGACAGCAAGTAGTGTTATGATAGCAAGTAGGGGTTTAAGTAGGGGTTTATGAGAGCAAGTAGTGTTATGATAGCAAGTACAATAGCAGTTAATTAGCAAGTAGTGTTATTTTCGCAGAGAATCAACAAAACATAATTATTCAGTTAATTAACAGTGTTATTTTATTCTGTATATTTTCACAGATAAACATATGTTAATTAACAGATTTAGAATCAAACAGATAAATAGATGAAGGAAGGGGCAGGGAATTAGGAGGGGAGGGTGTCACCTGCGGGGTGGTGGTGGCGGTGGTCTTGGACGCCGGAGCCCCTCCTCCTCCTGGTGCTCTATGAGGACACAACAAGGTCGGCGTGGGCCAGCCAGAGGTAGGGGACTATGAAGGAAGGGGGCAGTGAAGGAGGGGAGGGGGTCACCTGCGGGGTGGTGGTGGCGGTGGTCCTGGACGCCAGATCCCCTCCTCCTCCTGGTGCTCTGCGAGGCCACGACGAGGTCAGCGTGGGCCGGCCAGAGGTATGGGACATCGAAGGAAGGGGCATGGAAGGAGGGTAGGGGATCACCTGCGGGGTGGTGGTGGCGGTGGTCCTGGACGCCGAAGCCCCTCCTCCTCCTGGTGCTCTACGAGGCCACGACGAGGTCAGCGTGGGCCGGCCAGAGGTAGGGGACAGTGAAGGAAAGGGCGCTGGGAAGGAGGGGAGGGGGTCACCTATGGGTACGGCGACGAGGCAAGGCGGGCGCGGTGGCACGGTGGGGCAAGTGCGGCACATCGCAGCGAGGTGTGCGAGGGTTCTGGGCAGTACTACGATATGGGGAAGAAAGGGAATTTGAGGCGTGCTAGCTAGGGTTCAAAACTGCTAAGTCAAAGAATTTTATGGCGCATCTGTTCAGATATGCACCACAAAAATTTTGGGAATAGTACAAAACGCGCGTTGCGCTGTCGTTTGATAGAAAACGAAGCTTACCACACTGGTTCAGTGCTTGCTCCTCTCTGTTCTGAACCTAGGGTGGCCATGTTCGATTGCTGGCTTGCCACATTTTTTTGACTTTTTAAAAAATATTTTAAGGATGGTAATAATATATTAAAAGCAAGAACTAATATATTTGCCTATTAAAAAATATTTTAAGGATGGTAATAATATATTAAAAGCAAGAACTATTATATTTGCCTATTAAAAACAAGAATTAATATATTTGCCTTAATATATTTGCCTCAATATTATCCGCATACATTAGTTTGTGAAAGTAATACATATATGCTGGCGCGCAAACACACACGTGCATTAATTAGTACAAAAAAAGGCGTCAAAAATCGCTAAGTCGGCTCCGAGGTAGCTAGTGTCTATTCACAACAACTTTCTTGCCCTTCTTCTTCGCGGTAGAATACTTTAGGCCGGCCACCTTGAGATTTCTTCTCGTGTACGGGCAACCTTTAGCCGGTAGGGTGGTCTTCCTTCTTACTTTAGCAGAAGTAGTAGGCTTGTTGAAGTACTTGTCGAATTCCTCTTCGATCTTGGGATTGCCGTCCTTGTCGATGTCTTGCATGTTGGTGGGTCGTTCCATTCCGATGATGCTCCGCTTGCCCCTCCTCACGACAACACGGCTTGGCTTTGCCGGGTCGGTAATGAAGACGCATTGGTCAACTTGGCTAGCGAGCACCCATGGCTCATTTTTCATGGAGGCATTCTTCGATTTGGCATCGGGTATAACCATGGTGGTGAAAAACTGGCCATCTTTTTCGACGCTCTTGGCCCATCAAACACGAAACATCGGCACCATCACTAAGCAGTAGTCGAGTTCCCATATCTCCTCGATCCTTCCATAGAATCTTTCCTTGACATCAGTCTCGTTATCGCCGTATGATAGCATAGTTACTCCAGAGTTTTGGTATTCGCTATTCTTGTCCTTCTCCTCGGTGTAGAATCTATAGTCGTTGATATTGTACGTCTAATAGGTCCTAACATTGTGCCCGGGGCCCTGTGAGAGTGAGAATATGAGTTTTTGATCTTCAATATAAGGCATCGGCATGGGACTTTCTAGTAGCCTTTTCTTGAACCACCCCGTGAAGCTGGCGTTGTGCTCTTTGGTTACGTCTCCCTTCTTCCTCGGCTTGCCCAGGTTGGCGAGCTTCTGCTCGATTAAGGTTTTGTGCTCATCCACCCAGGGGCCGACCAACTCTATGTGTTGTAGCGCGACTCGGTTTGCCCTGTCAAAGTTGGTGTGTTCGAGTTTGATGCCGATGTGGAGGGCGCGGTAGCCCTCGTGGTGACCAAATCCAGCGAGCCTCCCGAGGTGCTTCCTAGTGCGTAGACCGACATCCTGGTTCTCGGTGCTTAGGTAGTTCTGGCAGAAGGAGATGCACTCATAGGTCAGAAAGCCCTTAGCTATGCTTCCATCTAGGTGGGACCTATTGCAAATGAATCCTTTGATGACACCGTTCAGCCTTTCGAACGACATCATGTTGTACAGGAATGTCGGCCCGAGATGGATGATGTCATCCACGACATGGTCAAGCAGATGCACCATGATGTTGAAGAACGCGGGAGGGAAGTAAATCTCGAGCTCGCGTAGTATCTCGACGATCTCTTCCTGTAGCTTGTCGAGCTTCTTCACGCCGATAGACTTCCTAGATATGACGTCGAAGAAATTACAGAGGCCAAACAGCTTCTCACGGACGTGCTCGTCCATTATCCCTCGGATCGCAACAGGGAGTATCAACGTCATCAGCACGTGACCGTCATGAGAATTCATCCTGTTGAACCTCTTCTTTGCTACGTCTAGATATCTGCTTATCTTCCTAGAGTAGCCGTGGGGAACCTTGACTCCTAGGAGGCAACGAAAAAACCTCTCGAGCTCCTCCTCGCTTAGAGTGAAGCATGCAACTTTAAGCACCACCTCATTCTTCTTAGCCCTTTTACGGCAACCCTGGGTCCCTTCCGTCTCTTCATCGTCATCGTCAGCATCGTCACTGTCGGGGTACTAAAGTTCCTTCTTAATGCCAGGCAATTTTAGGTCGCTTCTTGCTTTTGACCCATCCTTGGTCCTATCCAGCATGTTCATCAGAGTGTCGAGCAGGCTCTCGGTAATGTTCTTCGTGATGTGCATCATATCAAGGCTATGGGGCGTGTGGAGGACCTTCCAATAAGGAAGGTCCCAGAAAACGGACCTCGCATTCCATACTCCATGCAGCAGTGATGGATGTTCCCTCGACCGCTTCTTTCCTGGCATAGGGCACTTTTCCCAATTGTCCAGAAGCTCCTTGATTTTTTTGCTACTCAACGGTCGACGTAGGGCATTATCGAGCTCATCTTTGCCATTGAACAGGTCTCCACGTTTTCTCCACGGGTGATCCTTGCGGAGCCACATTCGAGTCCTCTGGAACACGGTTTTCGAAGACCCGGGATCCCTCGGCGACTGTAGATGCAGGGTCTTATCCATGGACCTGACACATGCATAGAATGCATGGTTCACCTAACACGCTACATATCCATAACCAGGATAGTCCTGCATCGTCGTGAGCAACACAGCTCTCAGGTCAAAATAATCTCCAGTGTAGGCATCCCATGTATGTGCCGGCGTCTCCCACAACGTCGCTAACTCCTCTTTTAGGAGCCCGAGATACAAATGCATGTCGACACCCGGTTTTTTCGGCCCCTGGATAAGGATACTCATGTGTATGTACCACTACTTCATGCAGAACCAGGGGGAGGCTGTACGGCCATACAAACACGGGCCAGGTGGTGTGCGTGCTACTCTGGTTGCCAAAGGGATTGAGTCCGTTGGTGCTCCTCCCCAGCCTAACGTTCCTTGGATCGATCCCGAACTCATCTTGGAATTCGATGTCCAGCGCATTCCACTGGCTAGCGTCTACGGGGTGTGTCAGGATCTTACCCTTCTCCGGATCATCTTCCGGCTTCTCCCTCTTCGCGTGCCATTGCATGAGCTCTGCTTCCTTCGGGTCTACGAAATACTGCTACAGGCAGGAAGTGATAGGAAAGTACCACACCACTTTTCGGGGAACTTTCTTGTTCCCTCTCTTGTACTGTCCCTGGCCGCACACTGGGCATGTAGTTCTATCCTTGTACTCATTCTGGTAAAGTGCGCAGTCGTTGATGCATGCATGGTACTTCATGTACGGTAGGTCTAGTGGGAAAACTACTTTCATCGCCTCCTCAATACTTGTTGGCAATGTATTTTCCTTGGGAAGACGAGAGTGCCAGAATTTCATGTGAGCATTGAAGCTAGTATCGGTCCATTTGTGCTCCACCTTCATCTCCAGTGCCTTCAGTGTTACACTCAAGTGTGTATCCTCGGTCCGGCACCCAGGATACAATGGAGTCCTCCCGTCTACCTCCATCTGTGCCAGCTTGGCTTTCTCTCTGGATGCAGCTCTCGTGTTGGCTGTCTGCTTGAGGAGTATATTTTGAAGATGAGGGTCCGGCAAGGCCGAAGTTAGCGGCGTGTCCGTGCTCCCGTCTTCTCCACTGCCACCACCACCATCTGCTTCGGCATTGTCTCCTTCATGATGATCATGCCCGCTGGTATCTCCTTCTTCATGATGATCATGTTCGTCGGCATCTTCTTCATCATGATGACCATGTCCGGGAGACCCTTCGTCTTCTCCCCCGCCCCCGGCCTCTTCTTCATCATGGCCACCGCCATCTACTGGCGGCTCCTCGTTCACTAAGAAGCCAGGCATGAAACCGCGCGTGAACAGGTGAGACTCCAGTTGTCTAGAATCAGGGTTGATCCAATTCTGGTGTTTGCATGTTCGACAAGGACATCTTATCTTGGTCATGTTGTTGCGAACCATGTCGGCTACCACGTCAGCCTTGTATCTAACCACCCAACGTTCTCTCATATGGATGACCATGGTCGCCTTCGCGCGAACATAGACCAAATTAAAGAGAGTATGTTAGAACCATGCACACACACGACACGCACACATACATGCATGCATGATCACCAGGAAATTTCGGCATGACCTATCCTAAAAATAGGACGTATGGCTAGTGCAAAAATTTGCCGAAATGGACGTGAATCAACATTTCGGCAAACCTCCCTACACCCGGCGCCGGCAACATGCATTCAACCACAACACAAGCTCCCTCCACAAGCAAACATGTATTCAAACACAACACAAAGCGAAGGAACATCATCTCGCCATCGCACACCGCTCGCGGGACCATCTTCACCTACAAAACATCCATACACACCGCACAGAGGCCCGTCGGCCACACAAAACATGCATCACACAAGTACCCATGCACACACCTCAGAAATCTACAAACCAAATCTACACCAACCCATATGCATATATAGTGTACCAAGAGGGGCTGTGGGATGTGGAGGAGGAAAGTATGGGTGGTTTACTACCTTTACAAGTAGGAGTAGCTTCCCCTCACAAGTACATGAACAAAACTAGGTCTAGCTATCAACAATGGAGGTGCGTATGAGCAAAATGGAGTGGGAGGGAGGAGGGGGACGAGCTAGTTGGAGGTGGTGGGAAGAAGGGAAAGGGTGGTAGCCACCTTTTTTAGATCTGTTTCGCACATTATGTGGTGCATATGGCAAATGCTCTACAGAATGTCAAAATTCTATGGCGCATATAGATATATAGATATATGCGCCACAAAAAGTGAGAATTTTGTGGCGCATATGCTATATGCGCCACAAAAAACTGAAATTCTGTGGCGCATATAGCCATATGCGCCACAGAATTATGGCCTACCCATGTGCTGGGGTCAGGCCCATAGGAATTATGTGGCACATATGGCTATATGCGCCAGAGAATTCTCACTTTATGTGGCGCATATAGCTATATGCGCCACAAAATTGTAGGAATTCTGTGGAGCATTTGCTATATGCACCACAAAATTAATTTTAGTGGAGCATTTTTCATATATGCGCCCTAGAATTAAAATCTACCTATAATCGTTTTCCTAGTAGTGCTCACTAGGTATAAAGAAACTACCATGCTTAGACTATATCAAGTATGTCCTTATTTTCACTTCATGTCATAGAAATTAATGCTATACTATGAAATTGATCTTAATACTAGATTGCTTGGAGACCCCCCTTTCTAGTGGAGTATAAGTGAATTGTTAGTAAAATAACATATCTATGTTAGGCCATGATGCCCATATGAATTGCTATCCATACTTTAACATGTTGCACCAATAATATTATGTCAACTAGAGTGTCCCGTGTCCACCACAACTCAAAGGGAGAGTCCATAAGCGAAACCATGAACCCCGGTTCATTTTAAACCATAAGAAAATAATATCCAACACATCTACATCACTTTTTATTTTCAGTACTAATTAAATCCGAAAATACAAAAACATTTCTCATACTTGCAAACTCCTACCAAAACCCAAAAACATCATATTCCATTGCATTTACCACCATTGCATATTTACTTTACTATTGCATTGCATTTTACTTTTATTATATTTTATTTTAGTTTTTCTTACATACACCTTGTGATTGACATCCACTTGGTGAGGTTGAGGGAACAAAACAATCTACAACTATTTTGTAGGTTGCTTGATGAAGAGCAAAGAGGATCATTCTCTTACAAACATCTCCCCGAGAGTTTGATATTTAAACCCCCGAGTTTCCCTCGTGGGGAAGGATTCCATTTACTAGATCACTCTCCACTTAGAGTATCAACCATTAAGGTGCAGCCAGAAGCTCCCACGACAACAGTCACGAAGTTTTCTGGTGCTCACATCAGTCACCCATGGTGATGGCAGAAGAAACCTCCTTGACATCCACGAAGGAACCTGCGGGCATCACGTTGGCAGTCACACGCTCGTCGTCAAGGCCCTGTGATCTCGTTTCTACTGGCCAACCGCAATGCGGGATGTCAAGGACATTGTCACCAAGTGCAACACCTGCCAAAGGTTCGCGGACAAGCCGCACGTGCCCGGCTCCAAGATATAGCCAATACCATTAGCCTGATACTTCACGCAGTGGGGACTCGACATGGTCGACAAACTAGATAAGTCTTCACCTGGGGGATACGTCTTCCTCCTCATCGATGTTGACATGTTCACCAAGTGGATTGAGGCCATGCCTGTCACCAACCCAACCGGCACCACCACCGTCAGGTTCTTCAAGTCCATCATCTACAGGTTTGGGTAGCCACATAACATCATCACAGACAACGGAACAAACTTCAACTCAATGGAGTTTCGTGACTTCTGCGACAAGATGTGCATCAACGTCTTCTACGCCTCCGTGGCGCAACCTCAGAGCAATGGTAAATTTGAAATTGCCAACGGCCTCGTCTGTAATGGCATCAAGCAGCAACTCCACCGGCCTCTCAAGCAAGCCGTCGAAGCATGGGCTGAGGAGATCATGTCGATGCTATGGAGCCTGCACACAACTCCTAACAACGCCACCAGCTACACACCTTTTTTCATGGTGCACGGTGCCAAAGCGGTATTACCCGTCAAAGTGCACTACAAGGCCCCACGGTTCTTCGCTTACAACAAAGTCGAATCCACAACACCACTCAAAGATGATGTTGACCTGCTAGACGAGGCACATGACATTGATGTTGCATGTTCGACGGTGTAACAGCAGAGCCTCTGCAAGTACTAGAGCCGACGGCTGCGCCCAAGATCCTTCGTCGAAGGAGACCTAGTTCTACAACTAAAGTAGAAAGGTCACTTAAAACTCGAGTCCCCTTGGGAGGAACCTTACATCATCACCGAGGTGATTCCAGGTGGCACCTATTGCCTCAAGGATGTAGAAACTAGAGTCAAATACTCCAACACTTGGAATGTTGCGCACCTGCAACGTTTCTACCCCTAGACGTCTTTAAATTTCAATAAGGCTATTCAGCTAGGCTACTTAGCCAAAAAATGTACCTTCTACCCTTCAATCAATAATTCTAAGTTCCTCAACCATGAGTTCATTTTCTCTTTTATTTTCATACACAATGCACTCGGGGACTGCACCTCCTCAAAGACTCCGTCGAACAAACCATCTACTGCCTCAGCCCGAGTACCTGACCCAACATCGCAATTGAATCCTTGAAAACTCCAACCTAGTTGCAACTCAACATAAAGTTTGGCAAGGTAATGAGATTTGTCGATGTCAGGCTAACGAAAAGGTGCGACAACAATGCACTCGCATCAATACATACAAACATACAACAAATTTACATGGGCCACAAAATCCTCTCAAATTACACAAATTTTACATTATCTATATGTCCTACGTAGGATAAATGTTACTACTGCCATTGGAGTTTGAAGTTTGTGCGCTCATCGAACAACTGAATGATATCTTTCGTAGGCTAGGCAACAACCCGATAGTGCAACCGCATATTCCACGCCATGACATCCGGTGGAGCCGGCGGTCCTTCCACAACGACCTCCAAATCCATAGTTGGGCACTTCATATGAACAAAGGCAAGGGCAACCTTGGCACCCGCAACAAGCTACTAACGCACACATTCGCGTATAGCACCTATATCTTGGAACTTACGCAGCAAAGCTAGTAGGCTAGAGGGAGCTTTATCCAGCAAAAACATTGCGCCAAAAATAGACCAGAAGGAGGATTATTCTTTCTTCATGTAATGCAGCACCTAATTGATGCAATCTTGCAATGTCGCCAGCACACTCCCTCGACTCCGATCGGTCCAGAAGAATCCACCAGCCTCTAGCTCCGCTTGAGTAAGGCAATTCAACGGGATGCAGGCAAGCTCTTTATCTTCCCATGGAATGAGATTGAGGACTACACAACCACATTAAAGGCAGTCAATCGACCACACGCAAAATTTCCAAGGAGAAAAATTGACCAAGCGACACTCACATCGGAGCTTCTCGCTGATCTGAGCCAACTCACCCAAAAGATACTTTACTCGCTCAAAAGCTTTCTCAGCCTTCGATTTCCACACACCAGTGCTGCCTTTGACGATCGTGGGTGTCCTCTCCAACTCCTTCACTCGATCCCGTAGAAGGGGCAACTATGACAGCTCATCATCTCTCGTAGGCCGTGGGGAAACCGAAGGATCAGCGGATGGGGCATCACCCAAGACATCGCTGGTAGTGCCCTATACATACAAATAGTCGAAGAATAAGAGCCTATCGGACCAGTCAACAATCAGATAGATTGAGCAAAAAGGTGCAAACAAGGACATCATTCGAAAGATTCCATACAACTTCATTCAAAAGAAGCAGAGTCATTGGTGGTCACTACCTACCAACTACAGGAAATATAACTAGATCCAAGCGTCATGATTACAAAAGAGCGACAACATCAGGCAGTAATGAGCTAACTACGCGTCGGTATCTGAGGGCTTGGCGGCGCCCGCGTCAGCTCCCACCGTGGTGGCGTTCGCCGCGGCTAAACGTTTCTTCTCCTCGGTGTACTTGGCAAGCAAAGTAATTAGTAGAGTTCCATATTTCGTGCAACGCTTGGCGAAAGGGGTGAAACCTACCTCCTTGTCGCCTGCTGTCATTGGCATGGCAGAGGTGACCTTGCTGATATCCAGTTTGGCGTCACATGCTTGTGCTATCGCAAGTCCTAGGGAAGCACCCGCGACTTTCTGTATATGTTTGTATTCCGTGGGGGTGCCATTCGCAAAGGCATCCGCTTGGACACAAACGTCGTCGAGGGCGACAGCCTTCCAGAACATCTCCCGGTGGAACCGACTCAACATCGCCTTGGACTTAATGAGATCTTCCTTGGCACTGGCTCTGCGATCCTCGATTGTGCTCACGGTGCCGACTAGCATGTCCTCGCGTTTAAGCGTCTGGCGGTCGAAGTCGACACCAGCTGCATCTACATATCAAAGGAGAAGTGACCTAAGGAAACACATCAATGGCAAGAAAGCTGCGAGTGTGTTGGGGGGATACCCCCGGGTAGGGCAACACCAGGGTATAAGGGCCGAGTTAGCCAGGGTACGGTGCGGTCAAAGCAAAGTACTGACCGGGTCACCTCAAGGCAGGCCAAATCACGGTGTGGCTCGGCCCATGGAGCATTTCCTTGACAATGGTTCGGCCGGCATAAGATCTATGCCGGCCATGACTATCTGTTTTGCAGGTAAAAGGGTAGACCAGATTAGCTATATGCTATTCGGACTATCTTAGCTTCAAAGAGAAGGAATCCCTCGTTGGTCAAAAGGTGGCTTTATTAGCTGGAACCTGTGCAAAGTAAAGCAAAGGAGAGGACCAGTGGGTCAGTGGTGACCAAGGTGACGCAGGCAAAGCCGGATGGCGTAGCCTGTGACACCAAAAGACAAGGATGACGCTGCAGGTTACGTCCATAGCTCGGACGAGCCGTTAAAGAAGAACAAAGAAGCATCTGCTTTAGGATTGTAACCCGAGCTCCCCTATATAAGGAGCACCAGGGCCTCCATAGAGAGGGGGACAGAAAATAGAGGATTCACTCTCTGTCTAAGGTAGAGCTCTAGGGATAGTTAGCGGGAGGTAAGAGACATTGTCTCCTTCTTGCTAGGGGCCTCAAGAGCACTTGTAAGCAACATTGATATAGAGAATACTAGAACTTCAGTGTGTGGAATCACCACGCTCTCCCTCCCTGGATTCCCCTAGCACTCATTGGCCCCATCTTTAGCCTATCCATGGCATCTGCCGTGCCACCACCACGATAGTTGGCACCCACCATGGGGCTAGCGGTGCTAGCAGGGGTGAAAATCCAGACAGGAAACTTCTCGAGCACCGGCGAGCATGTCTTCGCAGGCTTGGTTTAGTGCTTTGGAGCGCTGGACTACGTCAGTGACAACGCGGAAAGCTTCCGCAGGAATCCTCCACCGCGCAATGGCGTCTTCATCAAGCTAGGCGCGCATAAGAACTACGTCGGGGTGGATGAGTCCTGCGTCCATCCGCGGCACGTCATCGAAGGAGGTGAACCATCTCTCAGCGCCGCTCGTGGAGTGCGTATCACTCTCCCCACTAGCAACGTTGAAGTCCCGATGACCACGCCAGATGCGGGACCAAGCAAAGATCCGGCGCCAGAGCCATAGGTAACGCCAAAATAGACCAGGTCTAGGTTTCCTCCGCTAGAGAAGCCAGAGAATGTGCTCTAGCAAGTGATAGATAGCTTAGCAACACCAATAGCACCTGTGGTAGATCCGGCTCAGGCATAAGTTGAGTTAGAGGAAACTAGGCAAAAAATGTTGGCAGGAGCAAAGAAGGTAGCAGAGCTGCATCAGTCGTTGAACATCACCTTGAGGGAGTATGCTAAGGCAAATCATATCGATGGAGTGAAAATCCGAGTCAGAAACCTGATCACTGAGATAGACAAGGAGTACAAGCCTAGGCCGCGTCAGACAGCTACTATAGTAACAAGAGGGTTAGATCGGTACAGTACCCCGGCAAAGAACCTCAGAGCAGAAGCGCGGACGCATCCGAGTTAGAAGGCTTGACCAGTGAGGCTCGGCAGAGGCAACAAGAGAGACTGAATCACTTGTTGAGGGTCGCATGCCAACAAAATGAAGAAATAAACAAAGCTAACCCGAGACCACCAGGGGCCTCACAGGTGGTACATTCGGCCAGAAATAATCCAGCAAGATCCAGAGGAGCCGCATCGTCTCTGGGTCACGATCCTAGGAAAGAAGAAGTGGTGGACTCCAGGAGAAGAAACAAGCAAATGGTCCCTTATGACCCGGTAAGAGCTGGAAAGGGAAAAGTAGTGCAAGTCGAGGAGGATCACCACAGTACCAGCCGGGGTGTGGTTGCCCGAGGTAACCATGACCAAGGCAATACCGGTCAAAGAAATGTTGCCAATGGCAATGCCGGACAGCGTAATCCAGTGGGAGCATGGCAAAATGTGCCCCATGCGCAATAGTGCGGGGACTGCTTCAGCAAACCCGGGGACTATGCAGTTTGATCCGGCAGGAGTCATGTCGGTGGATGCAATGGAAGTAGACGAGGAACCATTTCCTGTCCGACCTGTACCGTCTTGGACCAAGCCAATTTTTGATTTCCTGAAAGATGGAATCTTGCCAGATGATGAAATAAGTTCCAGGCAAGTTCAAAGAAGGGCAAAGGCTTATACCATAATCAACGCCGAATTATACAAAAGGAGTGTGACAGCGGTACTACAACGGTGCGTTGATCCGGAAGAAGGACTTGCCATACTCCGGGATATTCACCAAGGGGAATGTGGCCACCATGCCTCCTCAAGGGCATTGGTAGCAAAAGCTTTCCGCCATGGATTTTATTGGCCTAGTGCTTTGGAGAAAGCAGAGGACTTGGTGAGAAAATGTAATGGCTGTCAAAGATACGCCACGAAAACTCACCTGCCAATGTCGGAGCTGAAAACTATCCCCATTACGTGGCCATTTGTTGCATGGTGCCTAGACATGGTAGGACCATTTAAGCCAGCTAAAGGAGGGATGACCCACATGCTGGTCATGGTTGACAAGTTCATCAAATGCATTGAACCGAAACCAATTCAGAAATGTGATGGGGCTACAGTAGTAAGATTCCTCAAGGATATAATCTTAAGGCACGGCTACCCCCATAACATCATAACTGATAACGGGATGAATTTTGCCAAAGGGTATTTGCGAGGTTCTGCCAGGAAAAGAAGATCCGGTTAGATGTCGCCTCAGTCGCCCACCCCGCGTCGAACAGGCAAGTGGAAAGATCCAACGGACTGGTATTGTCTAGGATAAAACCCCGGCTCATAGAGCCACTGCGAAGATCAGCGGGGTGCTGGATAGAAGAACTACCAGCGGTATTGTGGAGCTTAAGAACAACTCCGAATCGATCAACGGGCTATACGCCATTCTTTCTCGTATATGGGGCAGAATTTGTATTACCAGTCGACATAGAGCATGATTCGCCTAAGGTCACCCAATACAGAGAAGCCAAAGTGCGCGAAGCCCGGCAGAATGATCTTGATCTATTGGAAAAAGCGAGAGAACTGGCCTTGTCTAGATCCACCATATACCAGCAAAATCTCCGACGCTATCATAGCCGGAAAGTAAACCCCCGAGTTTTTCGGAAAGGTGATTTGGTGTTTAGGCTAATACAGCGCACCGCTGGCATGCACAAGCTATCTCCCCCATGGGAAGGGCCCTTCATTTTGAGCAAAGCTTTGCGCAATGATTCCTACTATCTTATTGATGCACAGCCCCAGCAAAAGAACAAGGCGGACATGTCAGGAGAGGAATCCAAAAGACCATGGAACGTAGCACTGCTGCATCCTTTCTACACCTAAGAGGTGAATGTATCCGAACTACTCGTATGTCGGTATGTATGTCGGCAGTAAGCTTATCAATAAAAACATTGCCACCCCGAGCAAAGACCCGGGGACTGTCATAACACTTTTCTTGTTTTCGTATTTTTTGTGTCAGCTGGGTTAAGTCGCTTATGTCTTAGTTGGTTTAGTAATGTGTTAGCACCAAAAACTTAACTCTTCGACTTTGCTGCTGTCCAACAAGAATTGGCTTCATGGCAAGCAAGAGAACCAAGTTTGGAATGGCAAAGCACATGAAAAACAACTAAGGAAAAAGAGCTTAAGCGAGCCAACCTTGGTTTTTTGGCTAACCCTTAGTTTATTTTCTTCACTAAGGTGCCGAATCATTTTGAGCTAATCTCTAGGTTTCAAGTATTGTTAAGTCAATTTTTTGAACCTCAGACTCGTAAGTCAAAAAACCGAATCAAGGTAGACGCGAGCCGATTCAAAAATTGGTGGAACAAGAAAATGAAACTCGGGGACTTCACCCACGATAATTAGGAAATAAAAACTTAGTTCGAAACATAAAATTGTAGCACAAACAAACCAAAGTGTTTAATTACATATGCGGCCGGGCATTCTAGGGATCTGATAAATGTGATGAGTGTTTTTCAAGGGGCAGAAGCAGCAGGAGAATCATCTGTTGAGGGAGGTACTCCGGAGTGTGCGGGAGGAGCGCTAGCTTAGGCTTCATCCTCCGGATCAACTTCGTTGTTCTCCGGGTCTTCAGCCTCGTTGCCTAACTCGGAGCCCTCGCTCTCACTCCCTTCTTCTTCCGCTCTAGAGACAACCTCATCATCAGCAACATCAAGGAAGCTCGGCCCCTCATTCCAGGCATGGCAGAAGGAATACTGGATAAGATTGTTCGAACAGGCCTAGCGGCGCGCGATCCACTTCGGATCCTCGCACCACTTAGACTCGGTGTGCATATGCTTGAGCAATGCCAAGTCAATCCCTTCATACCATGAAAGCGCAAACTCCAGAGCAATGTCGGCTCCAGCCCGTGCCGTAGATTAGCGCCAAAGGTGTAGTTGCGTGTCACATTCCATGAGCTTGGCTATGAAGCCTGAGGTTTTCTTGGGAATGCTCTCACCGGGCCAGAGGCAGCTGAACATCCGTGTTGCCGCCAGGATAATGTCCGCGCCGAAATTCTTTACTATCTCAAGACGAGTGGTGAGACTCGCCAGGAGATCCTCTGTGGTATAGGGAATTGGCTCGGCGTCAGGGCCAACAGAAACTCCACGCTTCTCACGGGATTCGCGTATGGTGGAGGCGACAAATGTGTCGCTCTCTGGAAATTTGCCTAAGGATAAGAGGAGAAATGTTGAGCGGCTAGGCCAAATCCGAATTGTAACAGAAAGCAAGAGCAGAGAACTTACGCGCAATCTGGAAGAGAAGTCGCTGAAGCTCGGAATCAGTGTTGGCATTGTGGACCCGGAGTTTCTCGTACTCAGTGATCGCCGACGTAAGTTTGCCGTCGGCTTCCTCTAGTAGGCTCTTGTCCTTAGATATTTGCGTAACTAAACGCTCCTTCTCTTCGGCGAACTCTTGATCGGCCTTCTCCAGCGCGGACTGATGAGAGCTCTTGAGCCTCTAGATTTCGGCATTCAGCTGAGTAATCTCTGAGTCCTGATGCTGGAGCCGAGCTATCTCAGCGTCCTTCTTCTTCAGTTCAGCTTCATACTTCCCTGATTGTTCCAGGTAGTGGGTCCTCAGTTCTGACATAGGGACATTGTCTTCAAGAGCAACTGCAACATGATCCGGAGGACCCAAAATATGAGTGTCCACCGAATAAGGCAAGGAGGGTACAATGATCATGTAAAGGGGATGGAGTTACCTTTGATCTCCGCAAGATTCTTCCTAATGATTATATTCTCAGCCTCAACCTCGGCTGCATAATCCGGACAAAACATTCATAAAAGTTCTAAAAAGTTTGAATGAACAAGGAAGGGAGAGAGATGGAAACTAACCCCTCTTCTGGTACTCCTCCAGGAGTTTACCATAACGCTCGCGTATGTCTTTGTAGGAGTCCAGCAGGCGCTGGAACTCAGCGGTTCGGCGGTTAGTGGTAATCTGAAACAAGAAAGAGACAGAAGTTCAAAGACAGAGTGAAAATTAATCGAAATCTACAAGATCCGGGCCAAGTGGAACTTAACCCGACTCTAGGTGTGTGGATATTTGAAGTCTACAAGATCCGGGTCAAGTGGAACTTAACCCGGCTCCAGGTGTGTGGATATTTGAACTCTACAAGATCCGGGCCAAGTGGAACTTAACACAGCTCTAGGTGTGTGGATATTTGAAGTCTACAAGATTCGGGCCAAGTGGAACTTAACCCGGCTCTAGGTGTGTGGATATTTGAAGTCTACAAGATCCGGGCCAAGTGGAACTTAACCCGGATCTAGGTGTGTGGATATTTGAAGTCTACAAGATCCGGGCCAAGTGGAACTTAACCCGGCTCTAGGTGTGTGGATATTTGAAGTCTACAACATCCGGGCCAAGTGGAACTTAACCCGGCTCTAGGTGTGTGGATATTTGAAGTCTACAAGATCCGGGCCAAGTGGAACTTAACCCGGTTCTAGGTGTGTGGATATTTGAAGACTACATGATCCGGGCCACGGGAACTAGACCAGGCCCAAAATTTATTGCAAATTAATGACAATATAAACAAAAACTAGGGAGCATCTGACCGAATAACAAGTTATTCCCTCGGAGGCTCGGGGACTGGGATATACCTACAAATGCTAAGTTATGAAAAACATCAATAGCAGAGAAAAAGGATTACCTCCATTATCCGGCCAGCCAGGGAGATAGCCTGAGTAGCGGAGTTCATCTATGCGCTAAACTCAGCAGGGCCGAACCTTTCTAGGAGATCGCCCTGAGGGTCGACGAATTTGACGTTGTTCCAATTCTTCACATACTCAAGGAGATGTGGACTGTAACTCTCGCCGCTCGCAGAATGGCTCGTCACTAGGCCCTTCACATGGGCCTCGCGCCTGGCGGATTGAGCTGCAGCGGGGCTGGTGTGCAAAACCAGTTGTTTGCTGCCCTCTAATCCGGAACCTGGCCCAGACGAAGCTGAACCGAAAGTCTTCTTAGCTTTGCCGGATGAGGGTTGAGGAGCATGTTGAAAGCATCAGTGATGGAAGGGGCAGACCCGGTGGGTGCCGAAGGAGCTTTCCCCTTAGGAGGCTTGGAGGCTCTTGCTGCGGCTGTTGTTGTTGCTGCTGTTGCTGGTGCTGTTGCTGGTGCTGGTGCTACTGTTGCTGCTGGTGCTGCTGGTGCTGGTGCTGGAGTTGCTGCTGCTGGTGCTATTGCTGCTGCTGCTGGTGGTGTTGCTATTGCTGTTGCTGGTACTAGGGATACTGGGGGCGGCGCCGATGAAGCTGGCGCCTCAACATTGGGCACAGAGGCCGAGGAGCTGGGCAGATCCGGCATTGCCGTATCCAGATCCGGCCCACTACCCCCCGCGTCGACGTTGCCCTCCTCTTGACAAGGTGGACTCTGGTCAGGCGCGGCCGCAGAATCCTCATGAATAGGGCTAAGCGGACGATGATCATCGTTGCGGGGGGAGGGAGAGGGATCACGCCGGAGTGGGGAGGCTATGCCGGAACCGCTCTGGGAGATGTCCACAGGAGCTCTAGAAAAAAGGAAGGATAGCCAGTCAAAAAGAAAGAACCAACCAGAGGCTAAGGCAAGTAATGGAAGAATCTGAAGTAGCAATGCTACAAAGACTTACTCGTCAACGGTAGGAGGAGCCCGAGGTTTGGGTGTCCTCCGGACTATGCTCTTGGTGGCAGGCTTGGTCGAGGGTTTAACCCCGGACTTCTTTTGCCTCTTCTTGGGCGGCGACACCTTCGAAGCTGCGGCCGGGGTAGCTGCGCGCTTCTGGGAAGGGACCAGGGCCGGGCCACCGGTGGCAAGCGGAGGAACCTCATGCACCTGAGTGTCCAGGTTAGCTGAACATTCGAACATAAGCCAGATGCAAATAAGAAATAAGAACTGAATCAAGTACCTCAAGGACCTCAATGTCCGAATCATCATCGTCTGGCCAATCCCTTAGTGAAGAGGCCTTACCAGTGCTGCGTTGGACGACGTCTGGGGTAGGCAAGAAGGCCTCCGGGTCAGTCTCCACCTCGTCTCCCTTAGGGCGGTCCTCCAACCACTTGCTGGCCAGAACCTCGCCATCCTCCAGCGGTTGCTGGAGAAATTTCTGAAAGTAACTACAAAGTTACAAAGGGAAATCAACATATAGAGAAAATCTAGATCACAAAAGAAGGTTAACTTACCTTTGGAGGAGGGTTGGCGCGAGTGAAGGGCTCAAGTCCCCACTCCCAGGCCTCAGAGAACTCCTTCTCCACATTGAAGATGGACTTAACCCGGCGAAAAACCGCCGAGTTATCCAGCTCAAAAGAGGAGGTCCGGTGAGGGTCAAGAGGACCGCTAAGATAGCAAATCTTGTGGGCTCGCTTCTGGAGGGGGAGACCCGGCTGCGGAGGAAAGTGATCATGATATCCTCCCCCGGAGGTGCTCCTTAAGCAGCTCCGTGAACCGGTGAGCCACTAGATTTGCCAGGGCCGTGGCGCGCTTAGGAATGCTTTCCCAAAGTGAGGTGTCTGGAGGACCAAGTTTGAAGGGGAGCAGCCGGATCTGGTCCTACTTGGTGGTGTTCCAGACGTAAAAGAAGTTCTAGGCCTAGCCCTTGCAAGATTCAAGCCCCGTGACCCGGGGGAAAACGGACTGTTTCTGGGGCAAGATGGAGGCGGCGCCACATTGGGTCAGGTGCTTGTCCTCTGGGGCAAGCTCCTTATCCAGAACCACATTCCTTTGCAGACCAAAGAACATGATCAAAAGTTCTTTGGTTGGCCAGAGGCCGATGTATCCCTCAATGCTGGAGGGAAAAGAGGACAGAGAGGTGATAACATTTGCGGGAAGATGATGCGGTTGCAATTGGTAGGTAGAGATGAAATCGAAGAAGAAATCAGAGGTGGGGAGGCCAAAGCCGCGTTGGAAATGCGACAAGAAAACCATGTACTACCCAGATTTGGGGGTGGGAGTAATCTCACCGCGGGGAGGCGGCAAGCGACGCCGGAGGGGATGCGACAAGAGGCGTGGAGCCAAGCTAGATCTTCCTCACGGACGATGGAGCCATCCCAGCATCCGCACTCGCAGCCCTCCGCCCCTTCCTCCGGCTACGCCACCATCGAAGCTTCTACCTCAGTCATGGTGAGATCAAAGCTCTCGGGAGGGTAATCGGAATAATGGTAGCCAGAAGAGGGGAAACGGGAAGTGCAAGGCCCTATGCTGGAGATTGGCACTAGAAACGGTGGCGCTGGCGTGAAATACCGCCAGAGCACTGTCACAGTGGTGCTCGTGGAGAAGAAAATCGGTGGCGGCGGAGTCGCGGAGAAAGAAAGAGAGCAGTGGACTGCGGCGTGAATGGGGGAACTTCCCCTGGGTGTGCACCGCACCCTCTACTTAACCGTGCCTTGCGCGTCATGGGATCCTTTGCGGGTGGCAGACCGCACGCAGCGAGCGTGTATGCGGCCCAAGCCACCAATCAAAACAAGGCCACAAAAGGGGCCACGGGAGCAGGCGATCCCATGACGGGACATGGCATTACGGTTAATGAGGTGCTGCAGTGATGGGACATTTACAACAGTTATGCCTGACGCAGCGACAGTAACCGGCGCGGTAAATGCACATGGCCCTTAAAATGAGGCAAATGATGATTACCCTCCACGTAGGATGTGGAGAAGCATACGAGAGAAGGAAAAGAAACCCGGATAAGCAAACAAAATACCTAGCCAATGAGGAATAACCCGGAAAGAGCGAAAGGATTGCAAGAAAAGAAACTCCGGGCTACGAGACAACTCGGCCCAAGGAATAAAAGATTCGGATATGGAAACCTGTTGTGGCCTTAACAACCAAAAAAGTTGCTAAGACCGCACCAGCTTCGGGGACTAATGTTGGGGGGATACCCCCGGGTAGGGCAACACCGGGGTATAAGGGCCGAGTTAGCCGGGTTATGGCGCGGTCAAATCAAAGTGTTGACCGGGTCACCTCAAGGCAGGCCGAATCACGGTGTGGCTCGGCCCAAGGAGCATTTCCTTGACAATGCTCCGGCCGGCATAAGATCTATGCCAGCCATGACTATCTGTTTTGCAGGTAAAAGGGTAGACCGGATTAGCTATATGCTATCCGGACTATCTTAGCTTCAA
The DNA here is from genome assembly GCA_910589775.1 of Avena eriantha. NCBI lineage: Eukaryota > Viridiplantae > Streptophyta > Magnoliopsida > Poales > Poaceae > Avena > Avena eriantha. The sequence continues at coordinate 91,513,264 of OU342741.1, forward strand.
AGAGAAGGAATCCCCCGCTGGTCAAAAGGTGGCTTTATTAGCTGGAACCTGTGGAAAGTAAAGCAAAGGAGAGGACCAGCGGGTCAGTGGTGACCAAGGTGACGCAGGCAAAGCGGGATGACGTAGCCCGTGACACCAAAAGACAAGGATGACGCTGCGAGTTACGTCCAAAGGCCGGACGAGCCGTTAAAGAAGAAGAAAGAAGCATCTGCTTTAGGAAAGGAGCATATTCCTAGAATATGCTGCCACCTATGCCCTAGAAATGTAACCCGGGCTCCCCTATATAAGGAGCACCAGGGCCTCCATAGAGAGGGGGACGGAAAATAGAGGAATCACTCTCTGTCTAAGGTAGAGCTCAAGGGATAGTTAGCGGGAGGTAAGAGACATTGTCTCCTTCTTGCTAGGGGCCCTAAGAGCACTTGTAAGCAATGTTGATATAGAGAATACTAGAACTTATGTGTGTTGAATCACCACGCTCTCCCTCCCTGGATTTCCCTAGCACTCATTGGCCCCATCTTTAGCCTATCCATGGCATCTGCCGTGCCACCACCACGACAGAGTGGAAAGCAAAGGACACTCACTAGACAACGCATGTGCGATAGTCATGAGTTGGTCAACCAATTCTTTTTCTCGCTCTACTAGAGCTCTTGTACGACTCTCTTCTACCTACTTGTCAGCCAACTTCAGGCGATCGATGGATTCCAACACGTTTTTCTCCCTCGCCTCTGTGTTGCTGAGACTCTTTTCAAGAGACTCTAGTTGATGTAGAACCTGGTTGTTATCCTCTGACAACACAACACAACATCGTTCATCAAACGCCAGCCATATCAGCTATCAATATTCAAAGAAGAAACACTCACCTTAGAGTTGATTGAAGTTAGCTTCTAGCTGCACATATTGCTGGCCCATCTGCACCATGTTCTGCAGGAACAGTTGCGCAAGCACTTGAGTCAGCACAAGGGGCTCACGGGCTTCGAAGAGAATACAACACAAAATCTTACATGTCCACCTGAAGACTCACGCATATCATTCTCCACACTTCGAGTGATGACGACTTTGTGCCCACCTAGCTTGGAGGAGCTCGAGCAGCGGTCATCATCGGTGGCCACAGTATTCAGAGAAGGAGGAACTGCCCATCCACTTGCATCCTTAGAGTCTACGACTCCCTCCTCTACATCGCCCTTATCGAACTCTTCAGGGAGGATTCACTAATGATTTAGCAAATAAAAACAATCCTTCAAGACCCAGTCAACATACTTAAATTAGAAAGAACAGAATATGAAGAAACTCACGTGCTGAAATCGTCAAGGTCTTGTTCTTCTTGGATGGAGGCGTAGGCGGTGCAGTCCGGAGGGGTACTACTGGAATTGGCCTAGTAGCACCCGTATCAGGAGCGGGACCCTTTGGTGTCGAGGAATCCGAATCTTCACTCTGGCCCCTCTTGCGAGTGTCTTTGTCACTCGACTCGGGGACTTCCTGTGACTATGCAGCAAGAACAGTGGAGTCTGACTCGTCCAACTCTACACCTTCAGGTGCATCCCACTTCTCAGGCAATGGGGGCATCCTGCCCTTAACTTTCCAATCCTCAAAAAGAAGCAATCGCAAGATAAAGTAAATATAATCAAGGACATTACCTCTGGCATAGGATTGGTGGCCCTGAATGGCACAATTGCCGTATCTGCGAGGAGAGCCTCCTCAACAAACAGTTTGGTTAAAGGCCTGATTTTCTTCTCGAGTTCCATGGAGGATAGATTTTCTAAAGAAGTACGGGTTAGATCATAAGTGTCGGCCAAAGGAACATTGGATATCCCTAACCTGCAGAGGTGATACCTCCATTTTGCATCACTATTCTATGTCTTAATTCACTATTATTTATTGATATATTTCGTATTGAGAGGTGATACTTATGTTATTTCATCTATTTTTGCATGGTTGATGACTTTTGGAGCATGGACCACTGCAGTCAGGATTCTGATGGAAAAGGTGTTGTTTGGAGGCAAAATTCGCGAAGATCAGAAAATCCGGGAAAATATACGGAAAATTCTATTTTTCCAGAAGACTCAGGATGCTAGAAGATGGAGTGGAGGTGGGCCACAAGGGGGCCCACACCACCCCATGACACGGGCAGGCCTAGGCCGCGCCTAGGAGTGGTGCGGCCGCCCTAGCACACTCTAGCCTCTCTCCTCTAGCGTATATCATCTCCACGAAACCCTAAGACTCGGGGAGCGACCACAGAAATATTCCGCCGCCTCTACGGGGCGGAAAACACCGAGAGAGAAAGACTTCTCCAGCAGACAGATTTCTGCAGGGGGAATTCCTTCCCGGAGAGGGAAGATCGTCGCCATCAACACCACCATCAAGCTGACTTCATCGCGATCATCATCACCATCATCACCACCATCATCACCATCAGCACCCTCATCACCATCTCCATATTGCTGTAACAATTGCGTTGAATCTTGCATAGTTCATAGGGGAAACTTTCCCGGTGTTGATTACTCTTTGTAGTTGATGCTATTGAGTGAACCATTGAATTATTGTTTATGTTCAGATTGTTATACATCATTATTCCATCTCTGATCATGATCCATATGATGTCTTATGAGTAGTTCATTTTGTTCTTGAGGACATGGGAGAAGTCTTGTTGTTAATAGTGGAGTTGCGTTGAGAAAGATTCAATAGATTGTTATTTAAGTTGTGGTGTACTTCTTCTAGTGGTGTCATGTGAACGTTGACTACATGACACTTCACCTATATGGGCCTAGGGGAATGCATTGTGTATTTGGCTACTAATCGTAGGGGTTGCCGGAGTGACAGAAACCTGAACCCCCATTAGGAAACCATTGCACAAGGGACGTAAGGGTCTTAGAGTTTAAAGCTGTGGTTAGGTTTCTACCTTAATTATTTCTTGTACTTATGGATGTTTGCAAGGGGTTTAATCACAAGTATGTATTTAGTCTTGGATGGGGCTGTACATTAGCACAGGTTCACCCACACAACACTTAGCAAGCTAAAGAAGATTAATCAGCTATATGAAGCGAAAGCACTTAACAGTCTTCCCATGTGTCCTCGAGAACGTTTGGTCATCTATAGTAATACAACCGGCTTGTCCTTTGCTGCATGAAGGATTGGGCCACTTGCTGCATTTATTCCTACTGTCTTTTGTTTACTCATACTTTGTTTACTTGCTTTATCAAAAACCCCTAAAAATCCGTTTGCTAAGTATTTGCAGAGAATTCCTGATCCATACCACTAGCCAGCACCTTCTGCTCCTCGTTGGGTTCGACACTCTTACTTATCGAAAATACTGCGATACACCCCCTATACTTATGGGTCATCAAGACTATTTTCTGGCCCCGTTGCTGGGGAGTGAAGCGCTATTGGAGAGTGGAACTGGTAAAGGAAACTTCTATTGTGTGTATTGATTACTTCTGCTAGTTGCTTTATTTTCGTTATGGATAATTCGCTGAGTTTCTTATTTGGTAATGCTACTACCACTGCTAAGGTAGTAGATCAGCCACCACCTGCTGAGAGAGATGTTTTCAAAATACCTACAAGAATTATTGATCGTGTTATGGATAACTACTATGTTGGGGATGGAACTGTCCATCTCGGTGATCATTTACTCTTTATACACGAATTATGCAGGTTGTTCAAGTGTGCAGGTATTACTACAGATCAAGTTAAGAAGAAGTTATTCTCATTATCGCTGAAAGGAAGAGCTAAGGAATGGTATAAGCTGCTGAAGAATGGTCAAGCTCTGGAATGGGAGGAAATAGTGCCTCTCTTTTATTCAAAGTTTTATCCTCCTAGTGAGATTCATAAAGATCGGAATCAAATATACAACTTTTGGCCTCTTGATGGAGAGAGTACAGCTCAAGCTTGGGGGAGATTGAAGTTACTATGCTCAAATGTCCCATTCATGAGCTCCCCAACAATATTATTATTAACAACTTTTATGCAAGGCTCCCTCTACATGACAAAGATTTATTGGATGCTTCTTTTGCTGGATCATTCACTCATATGGAAGAAGAAGCTAAATGGGATCTTCTGGACCGTATTCAAGACAATGCTGAAGCTTGGGAGAATGACAAAGGTAGAAAGTTAGGTATAAATTATGATTATGAATGCATTGAATCTTTTATGGGAACTGATGACTTTCAAAATATTAAAAATGCTTATGGTCTAGACTCTCAAGCTATTGCTTCTTATTTTAAGGCTTTTGCTTCCTACATTTTAGTGCCAAAAAAAGTGGAATAAGTATCATGAACCTTATAAAGATATTGCTAAGAGTGTTCCTGCAAGAAATACTGAAGTTTATACTGCTAATCATGTTTTACCTGAACCTTATATTGAGAAAATGCCTTTTCCAGTTAAGGTAAATGAACATTCTATGATGGCTAGTATGGTAGATGAAAGTATGAATAAAGTTGTTGAACCTGATAAACAAATGGTTGATGAACCTATAGTAGCAAATGTGAAAGACTTTGTCATTAAGTATGAGGAAGAGGGACACACTATCCTTTGTAAGGATACCTCTAAAATTGTTTCACATAGTAGTGCTATGAGAGCTAGTATTCTTGTGTTTTCTGTTAGAATAAGTGATCATTGTTATGATGGTCCTTGTGATAGCTATATTGTTAAGTTTATACATGATACTGAAAGTTACTATGAAAGAGGGAAAAGTGTTCTTGTGTATCTCAATAATATCAAGTTTCCCCGTTTTATGCTGAAAGTCTTTGTGTTGCACTTCTTTTGCCTTCTTATGCAAGTTGCCTTTGGTTTCAATAAATTTTTTGTTTACAAAATCCCCTTGCATAGGAAGTGGGTTAGACTTAAATGTGTGTGTGTTTTTGCTTCTTAATGCTCTCTTTCACTTCAATTCATATCCCTATGAGAGGTTCTTCAAATTAATCATGCCCATCTTAATGGCTATAAAGAAAGAGCTTTATGGGAGACAACCCAATTTATTTTTGCTTTTAGTTTGTTTTTGTTTCTTTGAGTCTTGGAAGTTATTACTTCAGTAATAACCGCTCCTTATCCTTTTGTTTGGTTTTTGTGTCAAGATCAACCTCTAATGAGAGAGAAGTAATATTTGGGGAAGTTGCTGTACCGAAACAGATTTTTGTGCTTCACCGTAAAAATTCGTGAGAGATCTCTGTCTGTCGGATTGAGCTGTAATTGTTTGTGCTTCTGCCCCAGGTTGTTATTTAACTTTTTTTAGTTTTGCAATTTTTGATTTTAGCAACATAAGTTTTTCGAAAAAAATGATCTTTACCTGCTGGTCTGTTTTGATAGATTTTGCCACTCTTGCATTTGCTTCTTTATTCGATTTCCTTTTTGAATTCTTTTTGGGTTTTCGTAAGGAGTTGCTACAGTAGCTTATGTTTTGATGGTTTTCAGTTGAAGTTGGACTCAAAAGGTTTTATCACTTCACTTATACTAATGTTGCTAATGAGAACTATGTGAAGTTTTGTGTGAAAGAAATTTCTAGGAAGTGGAGACAATGGTGTAACAAGGAAGAAAAGGGTTTTATGACTCAAGTAATAAGTATATGAAGATGAAGATATTGATGTTATTCAAGTGATGACTCCGGAAGAATCTACTAGATACCAAATTTAGAGACCTGCAGTGTCCGTGTTCAAAAAGGTAACGATTTTGGTAAGAAAAGTTCCGCGAAAATACAATACAACTATATTTTTGCAGTTTTCAGTCAATAAGGAAAGTTTCGAAGCGAAAAAGGGACAGAACCGGAGCCGGGGTGGACCCAACCACCCCATGGCGCGGGCCCTCCCCTGGCCGCGCCACCAGGTGGTGAGGCCACCCAGGACTCCGCCTTCGACTCGTTTTCTCCCAGTACCTTCCTTTTGATATGAAACTTCATAATATATAACCCCCCGGGTCCCCCGAGGCTCGTATATCATGTTTTTGTCATGTTTTTGTTTCGATCTATTTCTGCCAGGACATACTCTTTGAAAGTTTATAAGCACAATGGTGTCTGCCAAGGATAAAGGGAAGGAGCCTATGGAGGAAGACCTCCAAGACCCCGGGAAGGAGAAGGAGATCAAGAGTGAAGGTGAAGAGGATCAAAGCCAACATCCGCATACCGACACTACCATTGCAAGCATTGGAGTGGTGGCAAACACAGCCATTGGAGGGAAGCCTCCTCATCAACGTTCAGATCCCTGGTCACTTCCTTCACATACCAAGAATCCTTTCGATACCCTTATCCATGAGCATCAATACCAGAATATGCCCAAGGAGAAATTACCCTCCAATTGGGATTTGCCTCGTTCTAGCCATGCAGGAAAAGAAGACTTCAAGGAGGAAGAGTGGGGAAAGAATAGCAAGAGCTGGAATTCTCAACCCATACATGAGAGAATTGAAGATTCATCCCAAGGAGTTGTTGCTCGAAGGTGGAGAGGTCCGGATTAAAGAGGTTCAAGGCCCTAAAGGTGAAGGATGTCTGGAGGACAGGATGGAAGCACTGGAGCAAGAAGTCTTTAGGTACAGGAAGATGGCGGAGCGCGAAGTGGATATCATCCATAAGATTTTCTCCAAACTCATCACCGAGCACCAAAAGGAGATTGCTGAACTCAAAGACGAAGTCCTCTCACCCCGCCAAACAACCAACGAACTGCAAGCACAGTTTTATGACATTCAAAATCTAAACTGTGAGTATGAGGCTAGATTTAAACGCATAAGTGCTACTGCAAGTTTTAGGATGTTGGAAACCACGATGTCCTTTGTTGATGGGAATCCTTTACCCTGGAAGACGGACGAAGATGAGAGGATACCACCACCACCGAAGGAGTAATTCGTCATCAGGTATGGCATTCCCTTGGTTTGTTCCAAGCTTGGGGGAGTCCCGCGGTATCATATCACTTTCTTCTATCTTTTTACCTTATTAGTAGAGTCATATCATGAATAGAGGAGTTATTTTGTAGTATGGTTTGCATTATGGAAGTGTCCCCTCTCTCGTCAGATATGTATCCCTTGGTGTGAGTTTCCATTATGGAATATTAATGAGAAGTTCTATCATTCACTCTTTTGCATGGCTTATATTAGTTTTCAATTTGTGGTTATATGATTGATCTTGTTGTTAGTATTGGTATCACTTTAGGATCATTGAGCTAACTTAGTTGGTTTTGGCAAACCTGGCTCGGTCAGTAGCAACACTATTTTTGAGAGTTGATTGAAAAAGATAGTAGTACTCTAGAGGAAAATAATTTCATCATCTTTCTTTCTTGATTTGCTCATAAGTTTAGTATTCTCTAGTTAAGATCTTTTGTGCTTCCAAGGAAGATTGCATGTTTGTCTCTATCATTTGTATGTTTGTTTGTTTCCTTCAACTCTTATACTGGCTACCCAGCCTTGCTAGCCAGAAACCTGTACTGAGAGGGAATTCTTCTCGTGCATCCACTCCTTTAAACCAAAACCCTTGCCATTTGCGTCCACCATACCTACCTAGTAGCATTATTGCTATTCCAAGTAAATTCTTGTTTTGTCTACCTCCCAAATTAAACTTGTTATGCGAAAATTAGTGATTAAAGCTCTCACGAACTTGATGGCACACTTTACTTTCTTGCATTTAATAAACTTGAACCATTAGGTCCTTCTTTGTTGCGTATATGCTTGTGCTTTATGAGTTGAAGTTAGCCGAACCATGTATCATTGGGACTGCTTTCAACACTTCATTGGTACTTGTACCTAGTTGATATCATGTTCTTTTTCTTATGGATCCCGGCGGTGTGAAATAAAAGTGGAACTTGTAAGATCATGGAGTTTATATGTGTGTTAGAGAAACGCCTGGGCCGCTAGCCTAAGCCATGCCTAATCATGGTGGAAACTTGCAGCATAACTATAGTGAGCATTCTATGAAGAATCCTCAATAAAAACCTATGCAAATAGCAAATAAAAATCTCGCTGAGATGCTCACTGTCTGCTTGCCTTGTCATTTTAATTATGGGATAGCTCCTGTGTCATGTGCAAGGGGTACCCCGTTGGCGTTCTCAATAATACACATGTATTTACAATGACAAGAGCTTGCTCGTGACTGAAGTTGAGTAGCATGAGGATTGGTACTCATAAGTAAGGGGCATGAGATTTCAACTTATAACTTGTCAAGCATATCCTCTTAGTTGTGTCACTTTAACCTTAATCACCTAAAGATGCCTATGATAGGGGCAATGAGAGCTGAAAGCTAGTAAGTATCATAATTTTTGGGAGCTCTTTATGAGACTTGCAATCCCTGCTTCCTTCTGCGAAGGGCCTTTCTTTTTCTTTATAGTTGAGTCAGTAAACCTATTCCCTTCTATCTCAGCAAGTATTTTGAGTTGATGTGTTTCATTCATTCATATGATGATTTATGCATTCATGTTTCTTATGTTCCATGCTTTGCACGTTGCTCTTATCTTGAAGTTTACTACTTTGAAAGCTTTCTTTGAAAACCAGCTATTTGTGAACTCCAGCAAATTATCAACTATTTTTCGACCAAGAGCTAAGTTTGCCATTACCAATTATGATTCACTTTATGTATCCTTATTGTGCTTCCTTTACTCATTGCAAGTTGAGTTATATAATAGTGAGTTGTCTTCTATTATGATCTATGTATTTGATGAATGTGATGCTTCTTGTCCATATTCTTTTATCGACTCTTCACTCCATAAACCTGAAGTCATGTTTATTGAGCTCAGTTTCGCTTGGGGACAAGCGAAGTCTAAGCTTGGGGGAGTTGATACGTACATTTTGCACCACTATTCTATGTCTTAATTCACTATTATTCATTGATATATTTCGTATTGAGAGGTGATACTTATGTTATTTCATCTGTTTTTGCATGGTTGATGACTTTTGGAGCATGGACCACTGCAGTCAGGATTCTGATGGAAAAGGTGCTGTTTGGAGGCAAAATTCGTGAAGATCAGAAAATTTGGGAAAATATACGGAAAATTCTATTTTTCCAGAAGACTCAGGATGCCAAAGATGGAGTGGAGGTGGGCCACAGGGGGCCCATGCTACCCCATGGTGCGGGCAGGCCTTGGCCGCGCCTAGGAGTGGTGTGGCCGCCCTGGCCCACTCCAGCCTCTCTCCTCTGGCGTATATCATCCCCACGAAACCCTAAGACTCGGGGAGCGACCACTGAAAGATTCCGCCGCCTCTGCGGGGCGGAAAACACCGAGAGAGAAATATCTCTCCGGTAGACAGATTTCTGCCGGGGGAATTCCTTCTCGGAGAGGGAAGATCGTCGCCATCAACACCACCATCAAGCTAGACTTCATCGGGATCATCATCACCACCATCATCACCATCAACACCCTCATCACCATCTCCATATTCCTGTAACAATTGCGTTGAATCTTGCATAGCTCATAGGGGAAACTTTCCCGGTGTTGATTACTCTTTGTAGTTGATGCTATTGAGTGAACCATTGAATTATTGTTTATGTTCAGATTGTTATACATCATTATTCAATCTCTGATCATGATCCACATGATGTCTTGTGAGTAGTTCGTTTTGTTCTTGAGGACATGGGCGAAGTCTTGTTGTTAGTAGTGGAGTTGCATTGAGAAAGATTCAATAGATTGTTATTTAAGTTGTGGTGTACTTCTTCTAGTGGTGTCATGTGAACGTTGACTACATGACACTTCACCTATATGGGCCTAGGAAAATGCATTGTGTATTTGGCTACTAATCGTAGGGGTTGCCGGAGTGACAGAAACCTGAACCCCCGTTAGGAAACCATTGCACAAGGGACATAAGGGTCTTAGAGTTTAAAGCTGTGGTTAGGTTTCTACCTTAATTACTTTCTTGTACTTACGGATGTTTGCAAGGGTTTTAATCACAAGTATGTATTTAGTCTTGGATGGGGCGGTACATTAGCACAGGTTCACCCACACAACATTTAGCAAGCTAAAGAAGATTAATCAGCTATATGAAGTGAAAGCACTTGACAGTCTTCCCATGTGTCCTCGAGAACGTTTGGTCATCTATAGTAATACAACTGGTTTGTCCTTTGCTGCATAAAGGATTGGGCCACTTGCTGCATTTATTCCTACTTTCTTTTGTTTAGTCGTACTTTGTTTACTTGCTTTATCAAAAACCCCTAAAAATCCATTTGCTAAGTATTTGCAGAGAATTCCTGATCCATACCACTAGCCAGCACCTTCTCCTCCTCGTTGGGTTCGACACTCTTACTTATCGAAAATACTGCGATACACCCCCTATACTTGTGGGTCATCAAGAGGCTGCACTCGGTGTTGCAGGAAGGTTCAGATGATATCAACACCGGTGACCTCTTTACCGCAGAAAAGCTACAGCTCGAGTACTTGTTGGTACAAAGTATCGACTTCCTCAATTTCACTTGGTAGAACATCATTCTTCTAGGATCATTTCTTCTTCGTCTTGGCAATTAAGTCAAAAACGACTAGGCTATACTTATGGTATTCCAGCTTCTAAGCACGGATGTAGAACCACTTGCCCCTGCATCCTTGGCGAGAGTCGACAAAGTTGAAGCTGAAGTTCTGAACACCTGAGCGTACGGATATGCCGCACCCTCCAACTTCATACACTACGGACCTAGAACCCGATTGCCTCTTCAATCTATATATCTTATTGAAGAGACCAAAGTGCGGCTCAATTCTGAGCCCACACTCGAAGATGGTGGTGAAGCTGGCAATGTGAAGGATTGAGTTGGGAGATAGCTGGTGCAGCTGACGCCCATACATAAAAAGCAAGCCACAGACGGAATCCTGGAGGGGAAGAGAAAGCCCTTGAAGGAGAAAGGCAATAAACATCACCCGATATCCGGCAGGGGGATCGGAGATTACCTCGGCACTGAGAATCTTGCACTCATCCTCATCCGTGGGAATCAGGTCGGCTTGGTGAAGCAGCCGTAGTTCGGAGGCCCTCAGTGAAGAGCGCTGCCACGCGCCATTGGTGACGCAGCTCCCAACACCCTTCTTCTTGGGGATGGCGGTGATGCTCGATCCAGCACCGGTGGTATCCTTGCCCTTCCCCATCTTCACGGTACACCTCCTCCGCCGAGAACGCAAAAAGTAACTTGGAAATACTCAAAGTATGTCCAGCGCAAGAACTCGTCTTAGAACAATGGCGCGGTGTGCAGAGGAGTAGAGGCAAGGGAGTAAGGGAGACAAAGATGAAGATGAGATTTTTTTACTACCGTAACCTGCTACTTAACATGGAGGTGCAATTCCAGTGATTAAAATCCCACCTTCTGTCGCGTGGCAAGCATCGGTGCAAACATGTGGTGGCATGCAAAATGAACCGTCATCACACGATCCCCACTAGATATGGAAATCGAGGAGATCGTAGTTAAATACCATGGTTTATGCAATGATTGGTCAAATCCCAGTCAGCTTTTGGGCCCCTCAGTGTCTGGTCCCATCACACTGCTAGCACTGACGGATGAACTTTTGCTTGTCATCAATGACGTAATCATCGTTCACACTCTCAGCAAAAGGAAAGAGCTGGCAACGACTATTTTTTTGACTCATCCAATATATCAGTTTTTGTTTGAGTCTATGACTCAGTCAAACAATCGGGGGTTACTCCTATCAGGAGCGCTGGTCATGCACCTGACGTACTTTCGGGTCCAGTGTACAACTCCACAACTGAAAACCTAGAACTGGTAAGCTTCGACTCCTTCGAATCAACGATTCGACTACGGACTTGGGGGCTACTCCCATAGGGAGTCCTGGTTGAGCATTAAACAAAGCACGACCGTTGATTGCATTCGCAAACCTTGATGGCTATACATCCCTATCCGAGTCCGTGACTCGAACAAGCACTTGGAGGCTACTCCCATAGGGAGCACTGGTCCCGCACCCTACGAAATCAAAGAAAAAGGGGGTGATCATTCACTCGAGCCTTTGTGTTGACTTCGTCCGCAGCATAGGTTTTGCGCATCTGCAATCAAAGCTCTCGGAGACTCTACCCCATTATAATATCGAGTTCAGATACAATGTCTCCTCGACCACCAAAATCACCTCCACGGTGGCAAAACATTCAGATGCTACATTTACGATGTAAAGATAAGACCTACAAATATCATCTGCTAGCCTGGAAATCGCATCCTCTGCACTCTATCCCGACGGACGAGTTAGATACATAACCATTATCACTGAAATTCGACTCAGTAAGGCTTCCGAGGCATGAGTCGAATTACACCAGTAATTGCTGAATTCGAGTCCGGGGACTCGAGTTCGAGTAGATGGCATTGTCTTTTCCCTAGATCAATTAAGTGGTCCCGATCAGTCGGATGAGTCAAGCACGTATATCAACCATCCCTATGACTCAAACGTTTGACCTGATAAATCTTTCGGATGATGAGCACCCGCTCATGGCAATCAAAGACTTCAAAGTCTCCATTCAAATCTAAGATTTGAATGGACACTCGAGGGCTACTAACATAGGTATGCCATGCGGGTGCTTAAGATGGGCCTACCCGGTTTGGCCTAGTAGGAGCCCACATGGTGAGCCACTAGCGGTGATGAAGCCCATGGTGATTCGGGTGGCCTCAAGGCCACGAAGGACACGACTCCTTGGGGAGTATGTCAAGCTTTAGATAGAAAATTAAAAAGAAACCCTAATCTGTAACCTACTCGGTGGTATCCTAAGACCTGGCCTCCTCATATAAAGGCCCGGAGGAACCACGAGGAGGACCGACGGAAACCCTAGCACATACACCTGCCAGATTGCATTTGCGCACCATCGCCATCAAGGCACCCATGTAACCTTCAGTTCATCCTTCAATCAAGAGCAGACAAGCATGAGTAGGGTTTTCCCTCCGGGGGCTTGAACCTGGGTATGCATCGTATCCCCGTGTTGCTTGCCTGTTAGCCGAACGGAGTCTCCAGCGCTCCCTTCTTCCTCAAATCCAAGACCATAAACTATGGGCATTGACGTGTTAAGCCCATATCAGGTAGGGTCACGTGGGGACATGTCCTCCTTTGGTTGTTTTGTTCTGACGAGTGGGGATGTCTAGAGACATGTCGGACCAGCTTCTCTCTTGATAAAATCATTCCCCACTTGAGTAGCTCTCGCACTGCCTACGTCGACGCCCCTCCACTATGCCCTCCTACCTCCCCTATGTCGTTCACCGCCCCCGAGGCCTCATCCACTCTTCCCCTCTCCACCTCCGCCAAATCTACCCCTGACGCGGGACACGAACCAATGGCGACTGGCGAGCCGACTAAGGCCATCGATCGCAGAAAAGATTGGCTCAAATCGGAGGGTTCGACCTCATGGATTCCATCATGGAAAGCATCATTTCTCTTCAGATTTGTGATGTAAATCAAATATAGGGAGTATTTGACTATTGGGCTCATGAATCACTGTTTCCCATCTAACTGAATTTTGTCGGCCTTACTTTTCAAATAGGATTGATCCCGTGCTTCTATTTTGGCTGGCGCTTAGACTGGATACTAGCATTTTGCGTGGTTGTAAAGCCTATTATTTGAATGGATTTTCTTCCCAACGGTGGTTGAAACATCCATCTCGTTCAGAGAATTGCAAGAACGTATATGTTCTCAATACCCCTGGAGCCCAGTCGATGCAGTTGATATGCAATATTTCAATATTAGCGAGAACAGATTGCTTCCACTAACTTGCAACGACCATCTGGGTTTTTTTTGCTTTGAATGCTGGTAGCCGTTTTGGTAAAATTCATATCGATATGCTCTAGCCATGTAAATCAGGGTACCTGGAAAGAGTGTTAATGCATCATCTAGTAGTCGGTGTTCATACATCATGTGTCTTTGCTATCTCTGCTAATAGTATGCGTCCCCGCGCTCCTTGTACGTCCACATCAGTACCATCTCTACCCACTGCCAATGTAAGTCAGACCGCTCCTGTCATTGATATCGAGGAAGATGCAGAGCAACTGCCCATTGAGTAGGCTATGGTCCTTACCACCATGTCTGGGCCACCAGGACTTGCCGGATTGAAGACATGTTATGGCTAATACCATTTAGCGCAGTATCCCAACACATTTTGCATTATCTAGCTAGGTTAGGCTATAGCGAATTGCGTGGGCTGGGCAAGTCTGTGTTGAGTGAGCCCCTTTCTTCGGGCTGGAGTATATCACTGGTGATTGTAATCCAAATCCTTTTTCCATGATTGAATACAAGCCATGTTCAAATAATGTACAGTAACTGGAAGTCTGGAACATGCTTCACTAATATCAATCAAAATTGCTCCAGCGGAGCGACTAACCACCATCGGGTACCCTTTGACTTTGCCAACGTCTTTAAATTTAGGAAAAGTTGAAGCTGAACAATGAAAGAAGCCGACATGGTTGTCGTCCTGCCCTGCCTCCTCCTCCTCGTCCTATCGCGGCCGCTCGGCAGCGCCGCCGCCTACTCGGAGTACTCGTGCAATGCCACCATCGGAAACTACACGGCGAGCGACAACAACAGATCAGCGCATATGACGCAGAGGGAAAGAAACTCACCTCTTAGAGGGGTCTCTGGGAGCCAAGGGTCAAGCGAGAACAAAGTGACGGGGTTCGGAGCATGAAAAACAAAAAAAAAAGCTATGCGTGAACCACTATCTAGCCAAGATCATCTACGAGATGGTAGCAACGAGTAACTCATCCTCGAAGACAGTAAGTGGGATTACGTTCCCGCACAATGGCACAAACATTGTCGATGAAGGTGTACACACGACGATCTCAATATCGCGTAGTCACAGTGCCACAACTGGTGGCACCACCGTACTCGGTCACACGTGCGGCTCGTTCACATCCTCCACGCCCTCGATCCAGCGGGGCACCGGAAGTAGGGACCCCGCCAAAACTCCTCCTCCTCCACTTCTCCAAGTATTGGTGGTGAATTATTTTGACAGCGCTTTGCTACAAGCACTCGCCAAACGGTGGAGCAGCAAGAAAGGAAAATGGAGGGGATTCAAAAGGAAGAGAAGAGGAGCATGTATAACATTATATAGGAGAAGGGGAAGCAGCCCCTAGGGGCGCGCTAGCCCCTAGCCCTTTTTCTCCTCTTCATGGGGGTGGTAACCCCCTCCTTCATGGAAAGGTAACCCCCTCTATCCCTTAAGTCTTATTTAATTGCATAAAATTCAAAACAATTAAATCCCACTTAAGGAATTAAATAAAAAATATTTATTTATTTAATATTTGTTAATTCATTCAATTAACAAACATTAACAATACCCCTGGTGTTATTTCGATATCTCGAAACAGTTTCGGCATTTGTTAAGTGTGTCACCCTGCGGTTCGTAAATAATATGTACATGATTGAGACACCCCTCCGATCAATCAGCGGGATCCGGAAATCCGTAATGACTCCCATTTATTCAACGATGAATCTAGTTATCGTGCAAACCTTTTTCTTAGTAACCAATTCCTTTTGTCTCACGATATTTACTTGTCCGAGATCTGATCATTTGGTATCATCCATACCTAGTTCGTTCTTGTTATTGACAAGTACTCTTTTACTCGTTCCGTGATATAACATTTCTTGTGATCAAATCACCTGCTTGCAAGCTGTTGTCAATGTGATATCACCGAGAGGGCCAAGAGTATATCTCTCTGTCATTGGGATGGAAAAATCTCACTCTTGATCCATGAGCCTCAACTAACACTTTCTAAGTACCCAACGATATCTTTATAGTCATCATGTTACGGTGTGATGTTTTATGGAATCAAAATACTCTTCTAGTGTTAGTGATTGAAGTGATCTCATGGTCTAAGGATTAGTGTTACTTCGAGTGAGATAGCAATATAAACTTTAAAGATATGATCGTATTGCTAAACCTACTATAGGTGAATGTTCATCACATCATTCTCCAATGACATGACCTTGTTATTAACAACATCCAATGTTCATGATCAAGAAACCTTAATCATCTATTAATCAACAAGCTAGTGTAATGAGAGGAATTACTAGAAACCATTTCTTTGTTTATCAAACACAGATGTATTAACATTTCCGGTTAATACAATTATAGAATCAGAAATAAACATTTAACATAAACATGGAATAATATAATAACCACTTTATTATTGCCTCTCTAGCATATTCCCTTCAGTCTCCCAATTGCACTAGAGTCAATAATCTAGTTCACACTTGCATATATAAACACCTATGGCTGGTGTTGTACATACGCATTGCTAGTGGTAAACCTAATCTCTAAATCTGACACTTTCAGATTTGTATGTATTTGTATGCCTTTGCGTCTCTAGGCATCACTCATTCTCAAATAAGATGGCATTGTATAAATTTGGTCCTTTGGTGAGACCTTAGGCCAACTCCAATGCCCCCCACAAACGGACGCCGCAGGTCCGATCCTGTCCTCCCGGACCGAGGCCATGGCCCAACTCGCACCCGCAAAGCGAGAGCCAGCCCCAGACCCATCTGTTTTGATGCAAAGCATGACGAAAGTTGAGCTCGGTTTGCGGGGGCTCGGACTGCCCACTCGTCCGGGTGGTGTCTTGCATGGTCCTGCCAGCTAGAGACCCATCGGCACCAGTCTCCACTCTTCACCACTCTCACCACCAATCCCTAGCCCACACTGGCATGGACGCGCCACCCTCCACGACACCTGCCCTACCCGGCCATGCCCTGTTCGTGCCCCTAGGAGCTGCTGCGGATCCGATCTCCTTTGCTCAGGCCTCTGATCTACCACCACCGGCCATTGTTCTGCCTGCTCCGGCCGCTGCTCGTCCTTCAAAAGCTACTCCTACCGCTGGCTATCGTCCGTGTGAAGAAACAATTGATGGAGAACCAACGGAAGGAGGAGTCAAGGAAGAGGGTTGACCGATGAGAGAAGGCCCGGCAGCACATTGACGATGCCCAAGCTACCAAGGAAAGGGCCACTGCCCTTGAGCACGTCGCTGCCATCTAGGCCAAGTTCACCGCCAAGGCCCTCGCTATGAATGCTACCACTTTTCTCATGATAAAGGAGCAGCAACTAGCTGTCTTCGCCGAAGGGTCCGTGTCCAGGAACAAACCACTTCATGGTGAAGCGACCGTCACTGGTCAGTAGGAGATCGTCGGCAACTCTTCGACGGAATTTCTTGCCTCGGCCTAACACCTATCGGCTGCGGCTCTTCATGTAGCAGCAATACCGAGAGGAGAATCAACGACGACAACATGGCCGCTCCCCGCAAGCTGTTTGATGAAACGCTGGCCCCAACTCTGACCCCAACTCTAACGCCCACTGCGACGCATGTATCTTGTCTCCTTCTTGTTCTTTTCTCATCGGTGTATATGATCCAACGAGAAACTCCCTTGCAGGATCCTTTCCCGGGCCATGGTACCCAGGAAGATGGTATCTTCATTGACCATGAACCTCTGTTTGTGGACGAACTAGTCCGGTAGACACAAGGCGGTAGCCTAAGGAGCGGGTTGTACACATCCCTCGAGGATGAGATGCTTTGCGAGACATGGATGGAAATTGGGCAAGATACAATAACCGGTGCGGAAAAGAAGGGTGGGTCATTTTGGAACCAAGTATGGAAGTACTTCCATGAGCACAAACATTTTGGTGATCATCCGTTTGCAAGTGATAGCAATGAGAACTCTCTTACAAAGAGGTGGGCATTCATCTCCGAGCAATGCACAAAGTTTTGTGCATCTTATGACCATGTTAAGAAGAGGCTCGTGAGAGGCATTGTAGTTGGAGCCATGGTATGTTCCTACATATCCATATGTTCTCTTTCGTACGAGCTTTGCATATCTATATAGCACTCAAACATGAACTTGAATTTATTGGTTTAGGTGTGGCAAGCATTGGAGCACTTCAAGACTTGCCATGAGAAGAAATCTTTCACAATGGGCCATTGTTGGACAAAGCTAAAAGATTGCGAGAAGTGGAAAGAGCTCTATGCGCGGAGTGCAAAGGGTACAGGCGCCAGAATCATAATCGACGAGATAGGGTCGACAGCCAAAAGGCCAAGAGGGAGGAACATATCCAAGCTAGAGCTAGAGCATTAAGATTCATTAGTTGCCATCCAGGATATGTTGAAAGGGATCATCACCAAGAAGGAGGTGTCCATCGACAAGAGGGAAGAGAGGAAACGCAAGGAGAGAGAAGATGCAGTGAAGAACTATTATCAAATCCAGTCAAAGCGTCGTGAGATAGAAGAGATCAATGCCCGTGCTAGGAAGGAGAAGGTAGAGCTAAAGCGACTCGCTAAAGAAAATCAGATCATGACTGCGGATCTCACCGACATGGACCCAATCCAATGGGTTTGGTTCGACATGGACCCAATCCAATGGGGTTGGATCTCACAGACATGGACCCAATCTAGCGAGATGCATAGATTTCTCTATTTATGTTTGCATTCTTGTATAAACCATGTGTCATGTTTTCGTACTCCGATGGTCCTTTAAAATTTGGTTCAATTTGGTACTCCACTGGTCCTCTTTTTAAATTTGGTTGGTAGCTAGGAAGAAAAGGTGGGACAGATGGGCCACCGTTGGGTGCACCGGCCATGGCAGGCCAAACATCGTCCAAGGGCCTGTCCACCCGCCCCGCAAACAGACCGAAATGGTCAAAAGGCATGTCCATTTTGCGGGGGGCATTGGAGTTGGCCTTAGTTTCTTAGGGTATAAAACATGTTGATACTTTTTTCGTACAATAGATCTTCATAGTACTAGCCCACTTGGAACTACACCTAGTTTGATAACAAACTTAACAAACTTTTTGACACAAATGCCTTCATTTGCTACTAATATAGCAGTCTTATACTTAGCCTTTTGTTGTAGTATCTGTCACAATACTTTAACCTTTTGGAACTCATCCAAATCTATCATGAAACTTTCTTCCATCAAATTGTGCCACCTTAACCCATAGCCTAAATTGAGATCAACTTAATTTTTGTATCTTGTGACAAAACTAGCGTCAATGTAACATTTTACAGTGAACTATCTCTCACATCTACATACAAAATATATTCTTAGTTCTTCCAAAGATCATAAGAATATCTTTACTATCGTCCAATGATCATCTTATGAGTTATCCTGGTATATGATCATAACATTTAGAGCATAGGACATATATGGATATGTACATATCATGGTGTGATTGATCAAAATATTCTTGTGATTTCACTCACCAAGTGTCAATACACTTGAATCTCATTTCACTAACTAAGTGTCAATACACTTGAATCTTGATTCTTTCATTTCCATGTGGCAAGAACCTTTATCGTTGTTTCCATATTGAATTCATTCAATATTTCATCTATGTACATTTTGCATAACCATATTAGTGTCTCAATCTATCCATATAGACTTTGATATATAATATTCTGGTTTTTCCTAAATCTTTCATTGGAATATAATTTTAATGAAATTCTTAACTTATGTCAACAAAAGCTACATCATTTCCAAACATCAATATGTCTTATACACAATGTATTAGAAATATATTTCACCGCTCTCCCTTAATTTCTTACAAATGCAAGCATCTTCATCGTCTTTGATAAAACTAAACATTTTAACAGTTTCACCATGGTGAAGACTCCAACTCTGTGATGCTTACTTCAAATGAAGTTTGCATACCCTTTTAGCATCATTTGAATTAGAAAAACCCTTCGGACTGTGTCATGAACATGTCCTAGGTACCCATTCTATTAGAAGAATGTTGTTTTGTTGATTCAACTACCATATAAAAAAATGACATATGCAGTGGTTGCTACGCTAATCCGTCTAGACTAAATATCGCTATGAAAGATCGAACCTTGTCATAGTCAACTCCTTAAACATTGTTGTCAACTCTTTTCCAACATGTCGACTATTTCATAGATGTGAAACATCCATGTCTGTTTCTTTATAGATCCAAATATGATTGATAGGCTTCACGCCTTTCTAGAGGGTCTTCCAAGTTCAAAAACTTGATTTCTCATATATGGAAACAATCACTGATTTTATGACTTCTAGTCATTTGATGGAGTTAGGACCTATCATATCTTCTTTGCATTCAGTCGGTTCATCATTGTCAAAAACAATAATGACTTGTTCTTCAAATCTTACTATTTGATTGTTACGCGACCTACATAGTTCAATAGAAACTCAAATCTCCGAGATCACAACCTTTGTAACCACGAAAACCATGAGAATTGTGACCACCTTCGGGACACTTTCCAGCGCTCCGCATGTCAATAATCTTATCAAAGTTCTTTTGTCCTCCCACTTAACTTTTTGCAAAAAATTCCTTCTTAAGAAATTTGAAGTTTTTGAGCGACAAACATTTTTGTATTCAGTGTTATGGAGGAACACCCAACGGTTATTTGGGATAACCTACAAATACATGCTCATCCGATTTTGGTTATAAAGATTTTAATTATGCCTAGCATACCAAAATTTAAGAAAAGACAATTAGGGTTTTATCCCAAACCATAACTCGTATGGTGTCAACGGATAATTATGGAGCTCTTTTTAGTATAAAAGTGGTAGTCACTAAAGCTTAATTTTTAAAATATAATGGAAATTTTATAAATGACACCATTGATCCTACCATGTTAAACAAGGTTTGATTACATTTCACGAACAGTCCATACTTCTATGGTGTTTCGAGTAACACAATTCTACGGAACGATTCCTCAATTATTAGGTGTTTGCTAAACTTCTAACTCAAATATCTTATTTTATGATCCAATCATAAATTCTTTATTTTGTTGTTACAATGATTTTCCACTTCATCTTGCAATCATTTGAACATTTTCAAATGTTTCATACTTCTTATTTATTAAGTAAACATAAACATATATTCACTAAATTATTTAAAGAGAGTATATGAAGTTGAAATCCATCGCTCATGATATACTACTTAATGGACTACATACATGAACATGTATAATGTCCAATAAATTAGTCCATCGTTCTTCCTTTGGCCTATGAACAAAATTTAAATTATTTCCAGGAAATTCTCACAAGCGTCAATTTGATTCAAAAATCAAAAAGACTCCAAAAATCCATCAACATGGAGTTTCTTCATGTTTCCTTTTACAATATAGTTTAAACAACGATGTCACTTTGCAAGTGATATTTGAATCATTTGTCTTGTGACATTTTAGCATTAGTGTTACGGATATGATTTCTCCAACTAGACTTGTAAGAGTTCATCCATCTTCTATGGAATACGATAATTATTTGAACAACAATTGATCTCATAATACCGAAAAAATTAAAACAAACATTGAATGTTAGGTTTGATGTCAACGAGAAACATAACAACACTTTATTTGTTTCCGATGAAAATCATCCCTTGTTCTTTTGCTAGTTACTTAGGCCATTGCAGTTCATGAATTATGTTGTCCTGTGTGACACTTCACACCAAAAAATCTGGTATCCAATACCTAAGAACCACATTATTTAACAAGCAAAGAATATATTCGCAATATGTATATCATCTATATACCTAAGCTGGACATTTCTAGTCTTCTCTTTTCTGCCAAATATTTCCAAGAATCTCTTTCAGCATTTCCTTTTCCTTTTTAAAAGAATCTATCAACCTCAATAGTGGTTCCATACACATGACACATAGTCCAATCATTTAGTCAAACACTAATATCCTTGGACATTCACTTTTGATGTAGATTACTAGCATCAAATGTTTAGCGCTCTTCCAAATTTCATTCTTTTAGTAATCCTTTTAATGTAGTAAACATTTTACCTACATCTTCTATCCATCCTTATCATGACAACTTTCATGATCAAGCTACTATAGCTCATAAGGATGAATCGTGAATATAATGTTATTTCCCAAAACCTTTTGGGTGATCAGGACGCCTAGCGTCTCCAACCTTTGCAAATTCTCATACAATATGAGAATGTGTATTTTATTAAATTATACTCTATCATATTGCAACCAAGCATTGTTTCATATATCACAATATCTTCCACATATTATGGTTTCTGGAACAATTTTCAGCTCCTAGACAACGTTGACATTAAAACAATTTTTCAATATCAAGAATCATGGAGGCAAGCATGATACTTAGATACTAACGCTGGAATTTGTTACTCTTGATTCAATACTACTTATTGAATTTCACGGACTAAGTGAGATTTTGCTGAAAGTTTGCAATAGTACTTGAAACTTTAGATTGACACTGACAAAACAATATGATACCAGTTCTTAAAGTAAAATTTCAGAATTCTGTAGTTATATTATCTCAATTATAGCTAAATGCAAGGCAGTAAACGAATGCTAGTGACTATAATGAACTATAAAAATTCAGTTGGATTTAGTTTATGATAAATTGAGTTCAAATTAATCCATATTACTAAATAAACTGCCACTCAGAAATGACATCCCTCTAGTCATTTTTAGTGATTACACGAACCAAATTCACTATACCGCGACCGATCATCACGTGAGGTGGTGCAGCTGCAATGGCGAGCATCATATGGACATCATATCATTCATATGACCTGTGCTATACCTTTTGGTTCATGTTTTGATGCCATGTCTATACATGCTAGGCTTGCCAAGTAAGAACCTTAGTACTCGCATGTGTAAAACTGTCTTACACCCATTATATGCGATCATAGAGTCTATCATACCTAATCATCAAGTGGTGCTTCGAAATAACGAACTTTATTAACGGTGCATACTAAGGAAGAATATATTATTATCTTGATATTTAGTGAGAGGGATCATCTTATAATGATACTGTGGTGATCAAATACTACCAATGTGATCAAATCAAAGAAATATAAGATGCATCAAAGTATAAACATCACATGCAAGTATAATGTGATATGATATGGTCCTTCACGCATTCGATCTCCATCTTGTGCGTCATGGCATGATCTACATCATTCCACCGGCGTGGCACCAAGGTCCATGGCGCCACCATCATGGTTGTTCTCCACTAATCTAAATTATATGTTCCATTTCCGGCACGCATGCCATAAAAATAAAAGGACAACCATATGGCTACTGCCGGTTGTTTAACTTACAATAAATCTCATTGCATACACCATTTTTTATCAAATAACCATATCACATCACATGCCCTGCAACTGAGTGTGTTTCTAGTTTACATGACTAACAGTGAAAGTCCACTTGATTGAACAAATTGTCATTGTAAACACAAGGAAACAAAAGTATCACTCTGCTGCCAAACATATACTTCAACATATTATGTGATAATAGGATAATGTCAAACAAGGTGACATTAAACGATTTGCAAAGAACATTATGATCTGAAAGATACAGATCCTTAATGAAACGCTTTTCCATGAGCAAGCATGATCAATAAAATCATATATCATATGTTTTGATTAGTAACAAATGCAGCTAGATTATTTGTACTGTAGAGCAAGTGGGTGACTGTTAGAAATATACCCTAGAGGCAAATAATAAAGATGTTTATTATCATATTTATTAAGTTTATAATAGTTCTATACCATGTTATAAATGTGTCAATTACAAACATTGATACACATGTGGAATGTAAACAAACAAAGGTCCCTAGTAGAGTCTATACAACTAGTTCATTAGGCAACTGGTGATCAAGATTTCCTAACCATGGAGCATTTATGCCAATTAACAATAGAGTCATATCATTAGTGAATGGTATGATGGACATGTACCCAATATAAGTAGGGATTTCTATTTTCGTGCCCCTGGTTCGTTAGTTGTACTCAGTTTTCTCCAGCTGCTTAACTTTTACTCACTTTTGCACCTCTCCTTCTCGAAAACTCATCAAAGAGGTCGAACGGCGGCTTTCGCCAGGTTGACCGTTGGCTGACATGTGGGCCGCACGGTCTGGGACCATGTGGGGCCGTTTGGTCAGTAACGCGTTATGCTGATGTGTGGGGCCGTGCTATGTGAGACTGCATGGGGTCAGTTTATTGAGAACACGTTATTGGGACGTGTTGTGGGACCATGTGGGGCGCGTTTGGTGGTTACATGCGCCCTATCGCCTAAATTGAAAGTTTTATTTTTTGTTATTTTTATGATTGGTTGGGACATGTTGTGGGACCATGTGGGGCGCGTTTGGTGGTTACATGCGCCCTATCGCCTAAATTGAAAGTTTTATTTTTTGTTATTTTTATGATTGGCCTTTTTAAGAGCGCATTGTCCTCTCTCTCGCCAACAGTTGTGTTTTTTTGCCCAAAAAGGTAACGAATCTAGAGCAACTTCTCTCTGCATTCATTGTTCCTTTTGGCACTCGTTTTTCCCCAATCTAGTAGAAAATCTAGAGCAGCAAATCTAACCAGCACCATAAATACATTTAGTAAATAGAGCATATGTAGATAAAGCATCTTATATATGATATATAGCAGATGTAGATAAAGCAACTAATATAGGATATATAGTATGGTACTTAATGATGTTTGACAATTAGGCTGCTCAGTAGTAGCAATGGACAAGTTCAACATAGATAAGACAAAAGAAGCTACCTTATAGCAGTAGCATAAGATCAGTGGCCCCTCATGGCCTCCGCTAGGAGGGCCTCCGCCTCCTCCCTCTAGCGCCTCCTCCACTTCTTGATGCCCAGTCCCTTGATCTTGGGCGCCTTGGGCTTGATCGAGGGCATGCAACCCTCCTCGATGGCCACCTTCTGGAGGTTGCGGAGGTGAAGACCGAGCGCCTGGTGCTTGGCTCTAAAGCCATGGATGTTCACGGACTCGCTGTAGGTCCTCACGTCCTCGGCATGCTTCACGAGGGAGTGGAAGTTGGTGGCGTGGAGCCTCCTGGTGTAGAAGGGGCACATGTAGATGTCGCTAGCAAAGAAGTTGTCATACTGGCCGGACTCCAGCCTCCTCAACACCTGATAGAGTCTTGGTGTCCTTGGACTCATCGTTGCTACAAACGTCGTTGCTATCCTCCTATTGGAAAAATAGCAGAGTGCAATAAGGACATGATTGAGATACCTTGATTATCGGGATTGATTGTTTGCATAAATTAACCGATTGAGATCCCCTGATTATTCCCCAATCCCCATATCTCAAACCAAATCGAATATTGATCCCAACTACAGATCGGTGCTAGTACTAACTAGGGAATCCCTTAACTGCAACTCAGAGGACAAATAAAATAGGATTGAAATATGAACAGGGGGATTCATCGAAATACAAGATCTAACACAAGAGGATTAGCTACTGTAAAAATACGAACAGCCGAACCCTAATAACATACAATCTAGCATCCAACGATGGGAATGGGGGAAAAACAAGGGAAGGGGAGAATCTCTAGTTACTTCCGACCATGGGTCGGAGATGCTGATGTTGTAGGGTTCTCCAGCCTGATGTAATCCTCCTCCTCGTAGGGTTCCCAGCCGAGCGGGATCTTCTCGAGACAGGCGGGAGCCTCCTCGCTGGGGGCTATGGTGGAAGTAGGGACGAGGGTCTGGACGGGGATGGCGGTTGCCTTCGATGCCTCGACGGGGGCATGCACAGGGACGGGGCCTCCTCGCCAGCGGCCTTGGAGGCAACGATGGCCACCGCGTTGTTCTTCTCCATCGTCAGCGTGGTTGGGGTTTGCTTGGGGGTTTGCAGAAGGTGATGGGACAGTGGAGACGGTTGCGTGAGTGAGCGAGTGAGTGATGAGTGAGAGTGAGGAGGCCTCTATAAAGGAGAAGGGAAGTGACATTTCGTTGCACCACCGTGCACCGCATAACCGCGTACGCTACTGCACCGTGCATGGCCACATGTGTACGCTACCACCCCGTGCACCTCGACGCGCGTACCATGAGTCATGATTTTCCCTCGTGTCTAACCCTGGCGACTTAGTTGTGCTCAGTTATACCCTCAAGTGTAATACTGCCAGTTTGGTTGTACTCAGTTTTGCCCTCCAGTACTAACACTGCCGTGTGCAATATACTTAGTTTTACGCTCAGGTGGCTGGTCAACAGAGAGTCAATGAATGGGTTTTAGCTCGCTAATAGAGTCATTTTATGCACAAAAAATTCAGAAAGATCAAAACATAGTGGCATCTACTTAGGGAGTCTTATTATGTGACCTACCACCATAAGAAATGTATAGAGATCAAGTTTTAACCTAAATCACCACTTGTCAAATCACCTACTATCTATGAAGGTTCATGGTTTTCTACTCAAGCGTCTTCCCAAATCATCCCTCCCCAAAACATAGTTTGTCTGAATGAGGCAATAATTCTCAAACTGGTGTATATTTGAATTGCAAATAGTTTGACGTATGCAAAGATGTATTTTATTGTATAAAAGAAGCATTTTCCATATTTAAATCTCTTTCTATTTTCTACTTGAATCCCTTTATCAGTTTTTCCCTTGGTTTTTAAGTTGTACACAGTTTTACCCTTGGTTTGTTAGTTCTACTCAGTTTTCCCCTCTCTCTCTTAGTCACAAACTCTCACACCTGTGCTCATCTTGGCTGCTACGCTCTGATTGGTTGAGACAGTTGTCACGCGAATCATTCCCACCAACTGTTGATCCTCTGTGATCTAGCGGACAGGACAACCCCTATATCTGTCGGGGGCACTCCTCTATCCATGCAAAATAACGAGTTTTCCACTAGTACTTTAACTCCATAATGAAACAATTTTGAATATAATTTGAAGGGAAAGTGTTCAAAGTTGTATAATTTTCGTATATGCAAGTTTGTGCATTACATTCCACTCTATGAAAATGATAATCTCTCAAGATTTTCTTAGCACAACATTATCACGTATTAAGTGTGATTTTAAAGAGTTAAAATGTGTATAATTTTCTCATATGCAAGTTTATGCATTGCATTCCACTCTATGGAAATGGGGGAGAAAATGATAATCTCTCAAAATTTTGTTAGAACATTATTATCACATATTAAGTGCAATTTCACAGTGTTCAAAGGTTTATAATTTTCGTATACGCAAGTTTATGCATTATATTTCACTCCATGGAAATAATAAATTATAAGGAATTTATTAGCACAACATTATCATGTCCTAAGTGCGATTTCAAATAGTTCAAAGGTGTATAATTTTCGTATATGCAAGTTTATTCTTTACATTTCACTATATGAAAATGATAATCCCTCAAGATTTTGTTAGCACATCATTATCATGTATTAAGTGCGATTTCAAAGTGATCAAAGGTGTATAATTTTCGTATATCCAAGTTTATGCATAATATTTCACTTTATTTCACTCCATGAAAATGACAAACTATCAAGATTTTCTTAGCACAACATTATCATGTCCTAAGTGTGATCTCACAGTGTTCAAAGGTGTATAATTTTTTTATATGCACGAGGCATAAAGATCTTAATTTAGGGATCACTTTTCACACTCTAAAAATGGTAAACTCTCAAGATTTTCCTAGGACAACATTATCATGTCCAAATTGTAATTTGAAAGTGTTCAAGAGTTGTGTCAATTATAAACACTCCTTTACATTAAGGGTTGTATATCTTTTTTAATATGAAAGTGTTCAAGAGTTGTGTCATTCTCTTATTTCTTATACATCCGTCTCCCTAGATCTCAAAGTTTGACTTTCACCTCATAGATTCAGTTGATTGCAGCCGAGACATTAACTTGATAACCAATTAAATCATTGTAATGGCTCGCCGCCCGTATTCTCCACAGCAAGCGCGCGCCCAATTGACCTCCCGAGTTGCGCCAATTGATTGTCCACAGCAAGCGCACGGTTGCCATCGTCATCCTTCGTACAGGTCAACGGGACGGCACCATACTACGGCTAGGACGAACGGGTGGCCTAAATGAAGCTAGACAAAGGGCCGCTGTCGTCAGAGAATAAGAAGAAAGGGGTGGTAATAGCACAGGCATGGGCGCGGGGCTAGCTCGGGGTCCCATGTTGCAATGCCAACCTGGGTAAGCTATGGGTCCAGTGCTCATGTGGATAAGTTATGGGTCCCATGCTGATCTAGATAAGTGGAGAGAGGTGTCCACTACATGAACCAACTGAACACGTCCCTACTTGTCAGCATGTAATGGCAAGGGTCCACTACGGGACCTGACAGAACGCGGCCCCACTTGTCAGCACATAACGGTGAGGGTGCACTACGGGACCCGACTAAATGCGGCACCACTTGTCAGCACGTAACGGCAAGACTGACGGACGACGAGTTTCAGACCGTGTGAGAGTTTCATACAAGGAGATGGGCAAAAGGAAGGAAAAGTTAAGTGGATGGGGAAGACTGAGTACAACTAAGGAACCGAGGGCACGAAAATAGAAATCCCATATAAGTATTGCAACAAAATCAAGTCACAAAAGTTCATCGTTGTAATAATCTGAAGCGTAGTATCCTTCTCCTTAGACCATGAGATCATATCTGATCACTATCACGCGAGGCTGAGTTGACTGTATCAACCGTCACACTGTAACAGGGTGATCATAAAGGTGTCTATTAGGTATTCCAGAGGGATATGTTGAGGCGTATGAATCAAGATCGGGATTTTTTTCTCCCGTGTGACGGGAACATACATCGAACACACGGTGAGATTACATCCATAATGTTGCGCAACATGTGACTAGGTCATGGGGATGGAATATCACGGGAACGTGTAAAGCAACACTTGTTGGTAACGACATTGAACAAGGTATAGTGATACCAATGAGAAAATATCGGATAAGTCAAGTATCGAAGTAACAAAGGGACTTAGACTCAACGTTTATTGTTCAAACAACATTGATATCATGGAATGCATAGAGGTCATTATGGGTATCCCGGTCCTACTGATGATAATTTATCCTAAAAGTGTCTCGATCATGTCTATGATGTTCTCAAACCATAGGGTAAGAGCATCTCCCCTCGATGGCCATTACCAGGCTGAAATCCAGACCTAAATAGTGTTGGACGGAGGAAGGTTTCGGCCTAGGAATGGCCGATTTCCCACTCGCGTTCCTAGGCCGAATTCCCAGGTTTGGGCAAATTTTAACAAAACTCGGCGAACTTTGGGCAAACATAGGCGGATTTCATTAATAACAGGCAGATTCATACTATTACATCATTTAGGCATACAGAAAAATAAAGGACTTGGAAAAGGCCGATGTCGATGCCGACGCCGATGCTATTCGCCGATGCCACCGAACGCTGTCTCACATACCAAAGCTATGGTAGAAGTTGGTGTATTCCGTGTCCATCGTGCCGTCGTCGTCATCGCTCGGCGGCTGTGGGGGGCGCGAGCTATCCTGTCCTGCGTCGCCATACCTCCATGGCTGGCTGGTAGGCTCGACATCATCGTCGTCGTCGTCAAGGACGACGAGAGGCGCGCCCTGGTAGGCTAGTCCGTGGTGCGCCTTGGCCTAGCGTTTAGCCTCCTCCTGATGGCACTGGACGCACAACACCTCTTCCTGCTCCTAGTCCACCCTTGACCAGGCGAGGATGTTTGACTCCTCCATCGGTGGTGGCGGCACGGCCTCGTGTAGAGAACTCTTGATGGCCATTCTGATGGTGAAGGCGTCCTCATCAGTGTCAGCGGGCTCCATCTTCTGCTGGCGCAGGCGAAGCCGGCTAGTCGGTGGGGCCTGCATTGTGCATGGCTTGTTGATAACGATCCCCCGCGCCCGTGTCCTCGGCGAAGAGCTCCTGGGCGTGTTGGCCTCCCACTTGGTAGGCCGAAAGAACTCGCCGCTGCTTCGCGGGGACTGCGTCAGCGCTGTCCCGGACGAGCGTGATGTCACGGAAGAGGAGGAGGTGATGGCGCCCATCCTCCTGAGCGCCTAGTTCGCCGGGGGTGCACTATAAGAAAACTTTCCTTCCGCAACCACTTGGCCTGATGGTCGTCGTAGAAGGCGCGTCTTCCGTGACGAAATTCTCGTCTCGGCCGTGGGTGATGGAAAACGTTTTTTTTCCAGTTTCGCGGCCCTCTACTATGACGGATATGCTAAAAACATGGAGAAAGCTCGGCCAGCGCATGCCAGAAGCAAGATTTTTGTTTCCTCGCACGATGTTGACTCACCAAAGTATTTTGAGGCGTGTGGGTCCCGAACGTCAGTGTCTCTAGCAGACCATACTTTTTGGTCGCGCCTCCTTGATTTGAACTCAATAATGTTGCTCGATGCGTCTACCATTTAGTTAGGATGCTAGGTCCCACATGTCAGCCTCTCATTAGAAGGATCGTGTGTATGATGGAATTTTTTTCCTTCACTCGCGCTACCTTGTTCCGAAGTTGATAGTGCTGCTCGATGCATCTACCGTTTAATCAACCTCCTGGGACCCACATGTCATCCTCTCATTAGAAGAAACGTGTGTATGATGGGATTTTTTCCTTCGCTGGCGCTATCCCATTCCGAAGTTGATAGCGCTGCTCGACGCATCTACCGTTTAACCAACCTCCTGAGCCCCACATGTCATCCTCTCTCTAGAAGAAACATGTGTATGATGGAATATTTCCCTTGGCTTGCGCTACCCTGTTCCGAACTTGATAGCGTTGTTCAATGCATCTACCGTTTAATCACGCTGCTAGGCTCCACATGTCATCCTCTCATTAGAAGAAACGTGTGTATGATGGATTTTTTACCCTCTATCACGCCTTCGTGTTCCGAACTTGATAGTGTTGCTCGCTCCATCAGCCATTTATTCAGGCTGGTGGATCCCTTTTGTCATCCTCACATTAGAAGAATCTTGGGTATGATGGAATTTTTTTCTTATCTAGCACTACCCTGTTCCGAACTAGATAGCGTTGCTCGATGAATCTATCGTTTGCTCACGCTGCTGGGTCCCCCATTTCAGCCTCTCATTACAAGAAATGTGTACATGTTGAATTTTTTTCTTGCTCGCGCCTCCCTATTTCTAACTGGCTACGTTACTCGATGCAGCATCTGTATAAGGTTGCGCCACTAGGTCCCACATCTCAGCCTCTCTGTAAATGAAACGTGCGTATGATGGAATTTTTTTGGCCATGTCCGCTGTTTTGACCTTGGCAACTTGCTGGGTCCCAGATGTCAACCACCTCTGTGCAGGAAAGGTCTTTATGCTGGGTCCCAGCTGATAGCCTCCATTTCAAAGAAACGTGTGTATGTCAGACTATTTTTTTGCGTCCTAGATGTTAGCCTCAGAGTACAAAAAATGCTCATAAAAGCTGAATTAAAAAGATTCTAGGCTAACTCGGGGCGGATGCCCTATTCGTCATGGCTTATATTCCATGGGCTCACTCCTAATTTGAATGGGCTATGGTCGGTGGCCACAAGACCACGAAAACACCGAATTAGAAGGTATTGGGCTAGGCTTAGGGCTGATAGGCTAATTTCATGGGCTATGCTTGAGCCTGCTGGGTCCGACATGTCAGCTTCTCTGTAAGTGCAACGTGTGTATGATGGACTTTTTTCCGGTCGCGTCCGATGTTTTCACTGTGGCAGCCCTATATGGTCTTACTGTTGGGGCCCTTATGTCAGCCTCTCGAGCATGTTCTGGCTTGTGGGTCCCCTATGCAACATTGTATGTTCTCTTTGCTGGGTCCCCGATGCGAGCCTCTCTGTACAAGTATTTAAACTTTTTTTTGGAAACCACCCTCAAAAAAAACTCCAGGGACGCTGGATGCTGGTGGATCCGTGCTGTCAGCCTCTCCGTAATGCAATATTGCTAGAAAAAAATGTAAACCCAAGATACACACACACACACAAAGGCGATTCAAATAAAAAACCTTCAAATCAAATAAACGTAAACTGAGTGCTTTTCCACTATAACAAAGATATTTATAGAAAAATATAATTAAACTTTTATTATTACTAAAACTTATGTATTAGTCTTCTTAAATATTTTGTGTGTCTATGTTTTTCTCTTTTAAAATATAAAAGGGCAGCGCTCCTGGCATCTCAATTTATAAAATGCCACATAATGGGGTATTTTCTTAAAAACATGGGTAGGCAGAGTTTTTTTATTATGAGAGGTGGGGAGGCAATGCCCAAAAGGCCGAATTAAAAAGAGTTTGGCTATTGCTCTACATGGATTATATTCCATAGGATATGCTCCATGGGCTTCATTCTCAAATTTCATGGGTTGTGCTGAGCAGTCCGCTGACCCCTAAAAGGCCAAACTAATATGTTCTCGACTATTCTCCATGGGGTCCTTTCTAAAATTTCGCTAGGCTGTGGTCAGTAGTCCCTGGCCCTAAAAAGACTGAATTAAAATGTTTTGGGCTAAAGAGAGGCCGAATGAGCTACTCGCTCTGATCTAAATTAATGTTCTCGGATTTAACTAGATTCCGACGTGTAGCACTAAAACATGACTAGATATGTCAGAATCTAGACAAATATGATAACATTAATTTGGATCGGAGGGAGTACTAGATTTATTCTCCTAGTTAATAAAAATTGCATTGTGTCGTGCTCTGCTGGATTCAAAACAAAGACCTCAGCGAGGGTGGGGGAAAAGCTATAATTCTTGTTGGCAGATATTCATGTCAAAATTCAACAGTATAGAATAAGGTACAAAAATTATCAATAGATTCGAAGTTAATATTCATGAGCACTTGACCAATTCAACAGTATTTCAAAAGTGACCAATGGAGCAATACAGACAATCAAATACAATACCAGTACATCAGTATTTGTTGCACAAATGCTTTAGTAATAGCAACAGCAGAATATTTGAGAGATTCAGTAGCTTTCCTGCTTGAAATTCAATAGCAGTACAGAGAGAATCAGTTCTTGTTCCAGCTAAAAAACCTTGGCCCACGACCAGTTTGGCTTGTTCTCCGAATAGACTCAATCATTAGAGCAAGAAAAACTGACGATCAAGTCTGCTTCTGTGTGAGTACCTCCTCCTTACGTCAATGCCTATGTGACCGCCCATAGCAACCAAAAATTCCCAATACTCATCCAGATAATTATAACAATGCTAAGTTTCAAAGGAAAAGCAAGACATTCTGATGCACTTCATCTACAAAGTACTAGTACATCAAAGTTCATTCTACAAAATATTGTACTAATAGTAATGATAGAACATTTAACAGATTCAATAGCATTTGGAAGATTTAGTAGTATAGAATAAGACCGTAAAAATATCAGATAGATTCCCGGTTCATATTCAGCAGCACTTGATAGAGTCGTCAGAACATTTCAAAGTGATCGGTTATGGAAGTACACAGACAGTGACCAAAACAATTGACAGATTCAGCAATGCGGACATTGAAATTCAATAGATATACAAGGATTGATTCAAAAGAAAAGCAAGATCATATTCTGCACTCGACCGGTCGATCTCAATAAGTATCGAATAAAAATTTTGATAGTTTCAGTAGCATTTGAAAGATGCAGCAGTACATAATAAGAAAAAAAATATCGACGGATTGACAGTTCACATTCAGCGTCACTTGGACAGATTTAGTAGCATTTCAAAGTGACTGATTCAGTTTGTCCTTTTCTCCATACACTTGATCATTGGAGAAAGAAAAACTGGCGATCATGTCTACTTTTCTGTGCATGCCTCCTTCTCACATCAATGCATGTGTGTGAACTCCGTAGGCTTCTCAAAATTCCCAAAGCCTCGTCAAGATTATGAGTTTATGACATGGCCAAGTTACAAAAGAAAAGCAAGACCATCTACTGCACTTGATCTAAACAAGTAGCAGTACATCAGTATTAGTTCTATAAAATGCCAAGTTCCAAAATAAAAGCAAGATCATCTACTGCACTTGGTCTAAAGAAGTAGCAGTACATCAGTATTAGTTCTATAAAATGCCAAGTTCCAAAACAAAAGCAAGACAATCTGGTGCACTTGATCTAAACAAGTACAAGTACATCACGGTTAGTTCTACAAAATATTGTATTGTACATAATAATAGTAACAACAGAGCATTTGATAAATTCAGTAGCATTTAAAAGATTCAGTAGTATAGAATAAGACCGAAAAAATATCCACATATTCCTAGTTCATTTTCAGCAGCACTTGACAGATTCCTAGTTCATATTCAGCAGCACTTGATAGATTCAACAGTATTTCAAACTGACCGAATTAGCAGTACACAAACAATATTTGACAGATTCAGCAATGCACACATTGAAATTTAATAGATGTAGCTAGGCCTGATTCAAAATTAAGCGAGACCATATTCTGCACTTCATCGGTTAATCTGAACAAGCACCAGTACATAGTTATTATTGCAAAATAGATTAGCAGAGGAAGAACTCCATAGAAAATACTCAGAACTACCTTAACCTAGGAACCACGTCTCCCAAAATGATAAGTACCAGTACATACATTAGGTATTACTACAAAATACATTAGCAGTAGTTGAACTCCATAAAAATGCTCCTGAGAACAACTACTAAGAAAAGGTAATAAGTCTTTCTAGCAGTTCAAATACTCCAATGAACATTAAGATGTGTTTATCTGACTCATGAATCATGTTAATCCGAAGACAGTATTCCAGGGTGAACACCGACGGTTGACGAGTGACTAGGTGCGACATCGGCACCGGCAGGAGCCACTGCAGCTCATCAAACAGGATGCCATCGAGCGATGCGGTGCTCTCCGGCACACATAACCGAGAATTTTTTATCCTTCTCCCCTCAATCACAGTCGACGACCAAAACTTCACCATGTACCAGGGCGACAAGCACTCCACCGACCTAATGCATATGACGGATATGATGTGTAGCATTTGGCGTGTGTAAAATCGCACCACAAACACAGTACCATCGTCTCTGGATCCGATGATATCTACTGTCCATAGGCCTATTGCCGGCAGAGGCTTAGAGGAGTACCTGCGTGTTTTGCCATAGCGGAAAATGCACACCCTCATCGAGTGAGCTTCACTAAGTGGGCGAGGAGGGCTGCCGGCGATGCGGCGAAAATGCAACGATCCTCCATGGAGTTGCAAAGGCCATGCGCGCACGCAATCTTGTGGTTGTGGACCTAATGGTAGGCGACCAATGTCCCGCAATCGTTGTTGGGGCATCTGCTACCTTTTCCACTGGTGACTTGGAGGTTCAACTCCTTGGAGCATGCGACCCACTGGATGGCGCTGGTAGTGTCCATACGCATAGCGATCTCGTCGAACAAGTTGGCGCCGACGTTGCTCCATCCGCCATACCGCTGGTTGGGCCCCAAATCCGCCATCACGTCCCGTTGGTTTGGGGGTGAGGTGGATCAATCTATGACTATTGTGAGGTTTTGGGGACACCGTCATCGCCGCGGAGACTGACCACGCGGACGAGCTCGTGAAATACGTGGGCAACATCAACAAGGACGACCCTACCATCCCAAAGAAGCCAACCTCCGCGAGCTCCACATTCGAGGCGACCACACACGCCCGCACAGTCGAGCTCGTCTCGGGCGACTCCAGCCAGACGGTCACCATCGGGGCGCACATGAGCCCCGCATAGGCAAGCGCGCTCATCGGGTTCCTCCGTGAGAATCGCGACATCTTCGCATGAAAACCATCTGACATGCCCGGTGTCCTAAGGGAACTCGCTGAGCACAAACTCAACACCGACCCCAAAGTGCGACTAGTAAAAAAGTCGCTGTGGCCCTTCAATGAAGAGCGCCGCCGAGCAATCACCGAAGAAGTACAGTGCCTGCTAGCCGCAGGCTTCGTTTGGCCAATCAAATACTCCAAGTGGCTGGCAAACCTAGTCCTGGTTCTGAAAAAGAACAACACGTGGATAATGTGTATCGATTACACCAACCTCAACAGCACCTACCCGAAGGGGGAGTTCGTCCTACCGCGCATCGTTCAGATCATCGACTCGACCGTGGGATTGGAGTGGCTATGCTTCCTTGACGCGTATTCTGGCTACAACCAGATCAAAATGGTGGTCGAGGATGAGGAGAAGACGGCGTTCACCACTACAACCTGAGTCGGCCCTACTCGCCATGATCGTGGAGCCCAACGACTGGACGGCACCATATGTCGCCTTCCTCAAGCACAAGACCCTCCCAAGCAACAAGACGGAAGCGCGAATGATCGTGCGCCGATGCAAGTCCTTCGTCATCATCAACGGCGAGGTCCACAAACGCAGTGTGACCGGCGTGTTCCAGTGCTGCGTATAGGCAGAAGAAGGACGCAAGATCCTCCAGGACATCCACGCCAGCGACTGCGTGTTGGGCCACGCAGAGATAAACAAAACTTTTTCCCTACGCGGTGATCCCAAGATCCAGCTCAGGTAGAAGGCCACGAGGATTACCACTAGACGCGCAGTTGAGGAATTGATGAAGCACGTCGCTTGATGCAGTGCAGTTCTTGCGATCCGTTCTGGTTCCACGATCCACGATCCGTTCTTTCTTCACAATCGTCGAAGTGCTGAACGTACAACACCTCCGCCGGTATCCACACGTACGAGGAGGAGCGCCGGTGATGGACTGCTAGGTCTAGTACGGCGGCGACAGGACTGACTGGGGCTAGGATTTCCAACACATGGAGTAACCTAACCTTGTGCTCTAAGCACCTGCGCCCCAACTTATATAGGGAGTGAAAGTGGGCTCCACTCACTTGTGGCCCATTCACTAAAAGGACTATATTAGCCACTACAAGTCCCACTTGCTGACTAAGTCCATGTCTCTATTTGGGTCCAACCCAAATAGATTTCCTGTTTGGGTCTACCCCAAACTTTCTCCTGCTCTTAAGTGTGTGACCCGACAGGCTCATGGTAACCCGGACATGATTCCGAGTCTCACTCGTGATCGATCAGTTGGTAGCGGCTCCTAGCAGAACGTGTCAACTCCCAAGTACCAATAAGTCATGACGACATACCTTCCAATGCGACTTTCGTCTGAGTCCCTTTTGCCTCAAGATATACCTTGTCGGACTATAGGCGAATGATCGTCATCCCTTAAATAGTCCAACTCTCTTTCTCGATCCGAGATAAGTGATTCATCCGACTAACTCTTAGTCGGTTGCCTTGGTTAACACTTAACCATGATGCGCATGGCCATGCTTTCCGAATCATATCTTCCGAGAGGGCCTAGAGAATATCTCTCTAGAATGAGGGGCAAAATCCCGTCTTGGTTATTCACATCACGCAGCTTGATTCTCAGTCGACCCGAACTCCGCCTTTATAACTGCCTAGTGACAGAACAACGTTTGACAGAACCTAAGTCAGAGATCCTCAACTCGGATTGTGTAATAACCTCAGGTCTAAGGATTACATTGATTGAGACATGCAAATGACGACGTGTTCGTTGCATCTCAATATGGGTCAGTCCGACTCGCTAAACTCTTTAGCCGAATCCATGTAAGTCGGAATAGCATCTCCATGCCCATGACAAGTGGAACCTAGTCATCTGCCGACTTTCACATTGGTCTAAGTTGTGTGTCCAGCACAACCTCGATGACCTAGGACAATTAGTATGAACAACATGAATATATAGTTCCACAATCGAATCACATATACAATGATACATATTAGTAGTTCATACATGGACCATAACCTTATGAATACATAGGAATAACATCATACATGATTGCCTCTAGGGCATATTCCTAACAGTCTCCCACTTGCACTAGACACAATCTTCCGACATCACATGTCTAGGCATCTAATGCCCATTGCTCTAAGGTGCGCCTCATGCTTCGGCTATGGAAGTGGCTTTGTCAATGGATCTGCAATGTTTGCATCCGTGTGTACCTTGCATAACTTGATATCACCTTGATCCATGAACTGGCGAATAAGGTGGTACCGCATGAGTATATGTTTGTTCTTATGGTGTTGCCTAAGTTCCTTGGCTTGTGCAATAGCACCATTGTTGTCACAATACACGTCTAACCGATTGGAGGAGCCCTGAACCACACCAAGATCCATGAGGAAATTCCTCATCCAAACGGCTTCTTTTGCCGCCTCCGAGGCAGCAATATACTAAGCCTCTGTCGTAGACGCAGACACCGTTTCTTGCTTGGAACTCTTCTAGCTCACAGCCCCTCCGTTTATCACAAACACATATCCGGATTGCGAACGAGAATCATCCGAGTCAGTGAGATAACTCGCATCTGTGTAACCCTTTACACTGAGTTCATCCTCACCTCCATAAACCAGGAATATATCCTTAGTCCTTCTCAAGTACTTGAGGATATTTTCAGCCGCTGCCTAGTGGATTTCTCCAGGGTTAGCCTGGTACCTGCTCACAACACTTAGAGCATAGGAAACATCCGGCCTAGTACAAATCATAGCGTACATGATGGATCCGACTTTAGAAGCATACGGAATCGCACTCATCCGACTTCGCTCATCAGTTGTCGAAGGACACTGAGTCTTGCTAAGTTTTACGCCATGGGACATCGGTAAGAACCCCTTCTTAGACGATTCCATGTTGAACTTCTTCAACACTTTGTCCAAATATGTACTTTGACTCAATCCAATGAGCCGCTTTGATCTATCTCTATAGATCCGGATTCCTAGTATGTAAGTCGCCTCACCCAAGTCTTTCATCGAAAAACTCTTTTCCAATGACTCCTTGGTCTCTTGCAACATCTGGACATCATTTCCAATCAGTAATATGTCATCCACATATAGGATCAGAAAGTTTACTTTGCTCCCACTAAACTTCTTGTATAAACAAGAATCATGATAACTCTTGATGAACCCAAACGATTTGACTACCTCATCAAAGCGAATGTTCCAACTCCGAGATGCTTGCTTCAACTCATAAATGGATTTCTGAAGTTTGCATATCTTGTCAGCATTAGCCGGATCGACAAAACCCTCGGGTTGTATCATATACATGTCCTCGGTTAAATTTCCATTAAGGAAAGCCGTCTTGACATCCATTTGCCATATCTCATAGTCGAAATAGGCTACTATAGCTAACATGATCCGAACTGATTTAAGCATCTCCACGGGAGAGAAAGTCTCATCATAGTCAACTCCTTGAACTTGTCGGAACCCCTTCGCGACAAGCCGTGCTTTATAGATAAAAACATTTCCATCCATATCAGTTTTCTTCTTAAAGACCCATTTGCACTCGACGGGTCTTGCACCATCTGGCAGATCAACCAAGTTCCAAACTTGATTTTCATCCATGGACTTTAACTCCGATCTCATGGCTCCAAGCCATGACTCAGAATCAGAACCCACCATCGCTTCCGAATAAGTTGCCGGCTCATCACTGTCCAACAACATCACATCACGAACACTTCGCAATCTGGCCGATCTTCGCAGTGTTGGTGCAGTTTCCGGCTCAGGTACCACGTCCGGCTTAACCTCTAAGGCTTTTGCTGACTCGCTGCTAGCCGGTATCTCTCGAATTTCTTCGAGATGCACCGTACTCCCACTGACT
This sequence comes from Avena eriantha, assembly GCA_910589775.1. NCBI lineage: Eukaryota > Viridiplantae > Streptophyta > Magnoliopsida > Poales > Poaceae > Avena > Avena eriantha. The sequence goes on from OU342741.1 coordinate 91,552,398, forward strand.
CCCCAACTGAGAAACTCTTTCTCAAGGAAGACACCGTTTCGAGCGACAAACACTTTGCCCTCTTCTCGGTTGTAGAAGTAGTAACCCAAGGTTTCCCTCTGATATCCCACGAAAATACACTTATCCGACTTAGCTGTAAGCTTGTCTGACTGAAGTCGCTTGACAAAAGCTTCACAACCCCAAATCTTAAGAAAAGACAAACTCGGCTTCTTGCTAGTCGACATCTCATGCGGTGTCTTCTCTACCGACTTTGATGGTACTCTGTTTAGTGTGAACGCTGCAGTTTCTAGACAATAACCCCAAAATGATAAAGGAAGATCTGTCCGACTCATCATTGATCGTACCATGTCCAACAAGGTTCTATTTCTCCTTTCCAACACACCGTTTCTCTGCGGCGTTCTTGGAGGAGTGAGCTAGGGAACTATTCCACAACTCTTTAGATGGTCATCAAACTCATAGCTCATGTACTCGCCTCCTCGGTCCGACCAAAGAAACTTTATTTTCTTGCCAAGTTGATTTTGTACCTCATTCTGGAATTCCTTGAACTTTTCAAAGGCTTCCGACTTATGTTTCATCAAGTAGATATATCCATACCTACTCAAATCATCAGTGAAGGTAATGAAGTACTCATAACCACCTCTAGCTGTCATGCTCATTGGGCCACATACATCACTATGTACTAGTCCCAATAAGTCGGACGCCCTTTCACAACTCTTTGCAAAAGGTGTCTTGGTCATCTTGCCGAGAAGGAAGGATTCACATGTCTCGAACGACTCCAAGTCGAACGAAGTTAGGAGTCCATCATCATGGAGCTTCTTCATGCATTTCCAACTTATGTGACCAAGCCGACAATGCCAAAAGTAAGTCATATTCAGATCATTTGGTTTCAACCTTTTCACATTTATATTATAGACATATTCACCCTCAAGATTCAAAATAAATAACCCGTCTCGGACGGGTGCAAATCCATGAAACATATCATTCAAATATAAAGAACAACCATTATTCTTAATATTCGACTCATAGCCCTGTCTCATCAAACATGAGGCAGAAATGATGTTTCGACTAAGCACTGGAACATAATAACGATTATTTAGCTCCATTATGAATCCAGAAGGTAAATGAAGTTGCATTGTGCCGACTTCCAACGCAGCGACTCTCGCTTTGTTCCCGGCTCTAATGTCAACCTCGCCCCTTGCAACGCTCCTAGTTCTTACCAGTCCCTGCAATGAGTTGTAGATGTGAATGACTGATCCGGTATCATATACCCAAGAACTACCAGGTGCATCAGCAAGATAAATGTTTATAACATTGCAAACAAGCGTACCTGAGCCGGAAGTCACACCTCCGCTCTTGGCTTTATAAGCCAAATACTTGCTGCAATTCCTCTTCTAGTGGCCATCCGACTTACAGTAGAAGCAAGTGGATCTGGCTGTAGGAGATGGCTTAGTCCCTAAGGAAGCGCTTTGGACTGGGTCCTCTGCCTTACCTCCCAACTTTTCCTTCTTCTTCTTAGTCCAAGAACTCTTCTTGAACTTAGCCTTATTTTGTACCATCAACACTTGACTGGCACCTTTCTTGAGATCCGCCTCAGCCTGCTTGAGCATCCCATGTAATTCGATGAGCTTCTTATCCATACCATGCATGTGGTAGTTCAATATGAACTGACCATACGCACTAGGAAGAGAGTACAGAATTATGTTTGTAGCGAACTCTTCGCTTATGGGGTAGCCAAGTCTTTCCAGAGACTGCGCGTAACCAACCATCTTGATCACATGCGGACTCAGTGGATTGCCATCCTTAAGCTTGCAGCTCAACAAAGCCTGAGAGACTTGATACCTCTCAGTCTTTGCCTGAGCCTGGAACATACTTTTGAGGCTTTCGATCATATTGTAGGCTTCAACATTCGCGAACTGCTGTTGCAAGTTTGGTTCCATGTGAGCAAGCACAAGACAGCTAATCTCTGTGGATTCATCACAAATCTGACGGTAGGCATTGGTGGCTGCGATAGTCGCATTCTCATCTGGCTCAGCTGGAAGTGGGTTGTCTAGGACACGGTCCCTTTTTTCTTGTTTGAGAACCATTCTCAGATTATGATACCAGTTGGTGAAATTAGTTCCATTCAGCTTATCTTTCTCTAAGATGGTTCTCAAAGCAAAACCGGAAATCTGAGGAAGACTGCTAGGTGCCATTGATCTACAATAGAAAATATGCAAAACACTTAAGACATGTATCCATAAAGAGCAAGCATATTAAACACTTTAATATTTATGCTCCCACTAGAACAAACATCCCTCCGATGGTTACTTAGTGATACAGGACCCTAAATAAGCAAGTCGACTAGTGAGCTTTAGCATCACCGCTAGCCGTCAAGTGATCTAGGTAGACAACTCCTTGTCAATCGTATCTCATACGACTCCTGTTGGATGGGTGGCATCACATGCCCCGGCTCCCATCCGACTTTTCCCCAAGTCCCACAACCTTTGTGACAGACCTGTCTAGATTACTAAGTGCTTCCGCTGTAAGAGTCCGACTCGAACCCACCTAGTCGGAAAGAATTGATAGCACCTCAATTTTATGAGCCCACTACCAAAAATGTCCGACTTGTGATGGTGCAGCACTGGCGGGGAAACCGACTAGACCTTCTTTGAGGGATTATTTTCTACCAACTATCTAATAGAGGTAAAACAGAGACATAACAATAACACAAAATAAAGCAATTATAATGTGAAATGGTATGGCTCTCTTCATGGTGATCTCCATCTCCATAAAGCCTATAATCTGACTCATGTCAACTCTTGTCACGTGCCGTCTTACACCATGTAGCCGACTTGTACACCGACTTGCATGCCTTCTGGATTCTCCAAACAGCTACACTATCTTGTAATGCAAATTACATAGAGAATCCGACACGCATGCCGTTATACAATAAGATGACAGCACCTAGGCTCCAGCCGGCTGACAAAATCCGTGATACGCAGATCACGTATGGATTACACACATCACATGCACATAAGCCATACCATTCACAACATCAGCCTGCAAAAACAAGTTGTGCAAAGATACGATATCTACCGGCGTTGTGAAACACGCAATGACATCTAAGGCGCTATGACAGGGCGAAATCGGCGATCCGCTAGCCGGATAGCGGGCAAGGATCAAAGGGGCAGCGCCCGGCAATTTTTTCGAAAAACACAGATCTGATCTGCATTCTGGACATGGATTTCGTCATCGGATAAAACAATTTTACCCAAATCCGATCCGGACTCCGATTCGACCAAACTCTTTGATCTTCGATCACCGCATCTGGGTTTACGTGTCACAGTCTACCGCGATGGTGGAAGCCGACCAGTAGGGGTATGTCGTTCCACGACCTTAGCAGTTAGATCACGGAAACCAGATCATCCATTCCCCGAGTATAGTTGATCCAATCAACTTTGTACAAAACCGATCTATCTCATAGATCGACCACCAAAACTGCAATTAGATCCAATCTAACACCAACCACATATCACATATGCGCGATCTCGAGCCTAAAACCAGAAGCTAACGCTCTGATACCACTGTTGGGCCACGCAGAGATAAGAAATACTTTTTCCCTACGCGGTGATCCCAAGATCCATCTCAGGTAGAAGGCCACGAGGATTACCACTAGCCTCGCAGTTGCGTAATTGATGAAGCACGTCGCTTGATGCAATGCAGTCCTCGCGATCCATTTCGGTTCCACGATCCACGATCCGTTCTTTCTTCATGATCATCGAAGTGCTGAACGGACAGCACCTCCGCCGGTATCCACACGTACGAGGAGGAGCGCTGGCGATGGACTGCTAGGTCCGGTACGGCGGCGATAGGACGGACTGGGGCTAGGGTTTCCAACACATGGAGTGACCTAACCTTGTGCTCTAAGCACCTGCGCCCTAGCTTATATAGGGAGTGAAAGTGGGCTCCACTCACTTGTGGCCCATTCACTAAAAGGCCTATATTAGCCACTACAAGTCCCACTTGCTGAATAAGTCCATGTCTCTATTTGGGTCCAACCCAAATAGTTTTCCTGTTTGGGTCTAACCCAAACTTGCTCCCGCTCTTAAGTGTGTGACCCGACAGGCTCATGGTAACCCAAACACGATTCCGAGTCTCACTCGTGATTGATCAGTTGGTAGTGGCTCCTAGCAGAACGTGCCAACTCCCAAGTACCAATAAGTCATGACGACATACCTTCCAATGTGACTTTCATCTGAGTCCCTTTTGCCTCACGATATACCTTATCAGACTATAGGCGAATGATCGTCATCCCTTAAATACTCCGACTCTCTTTCTCAATCCGAGATAAGTGATTCATCCCACTAGCTCTTAGTCGATTGCCTCGGTTAACACTTAACCGTGATGCGCATGGCCATGCTTTCCGAATCATATCTTCCGAGAGGGCCTAGAGAATATCTCTCCAGATGGAGGGGCAAAATCCCGTCTTGGTTATTCACATCACGCAGCTTGATTCTCAGTCGACCCGAACTCCGCCTTTATAACTGCCCAGTGACGGAACATCGTTTGATAGAACCTAAGTCGGAGATCCTCAACTTGGATTGTGCAATAACCTCAGGTCTAAGGATTACATTGATTGAGACATGAAAATGACGGCTTGTGCGTTGCATCTCAATATGGGTCAGTCTGACTCGCTAAACTCTTTAGCCGAATCTGTGTAAGTCGGAATAGCATCTCCATGCCCATGACAAGTGGAACCTAGTCATCTGCCGACTTTCACACTGGTCTAAGTTGTGTGTCCAGCACAACCTCGATGACCAAGGATAATTAGTATGAACAACATGAATATATAGTTCCACAATCGAATCACATATTCAATGATACATATCAGTATTTCATACATGGACGATAACCTTATGAATACATAGGAATAACATCATACATGATTGCCTCTAGGGCATATTCCCACCACTGCGGTCATCACGCCGGCGCAAAGTCGCTGGTCCCCAAGGCCATGTGGCACGGTTTCTACTGGCTAACCACACACGCGATGCCACCGACATCGTCCAACGATGTGTCGGATGCCAGAAGTACGCCAACCAGACACATCTCCCTTGTTTGGCACTCAAGACCATCCCCATCACCTGGCCATTCGGCGCATGGGGCATGGAAATGGTCGGCCCGTTCAAATAGGCCCCATCCGGCTTCACCCACCTCCTGGTCGCGGTCGACAAATTCACCAAATGGGTTGAAGCCAAGCCAATCAAAAAGTGCGACGGCAAGACGACCACTAAGTTCCTCCACCAGATCATCTACCAATACGGCTGCCTGCACAACATCATAACGGACAACGGCACCAACTTCGCCAAGGGCGCCATGGCGGAATTCTGCGAGGAGCATATCATACGACTCGACCTCGCCTCTGTCGCCCACCCTGAGTCAAACGGCCAAGCAGAACGCGTCAATCAGAGCATCCTCCACGGACTCAAGCCGTGACTCCAAGTGCCCCTTGAGCGAACCCCAGGATGTTGGGTTGAAGAGCTCCCCTCCGTAATATGGGGGATCCGCACCTCCGTCAACCACTCGACAGGGTTTACGCCCTTCTTCATGGTATACGGTGCCGAAGTCGTGATGCCGACGACCTGGAGCACGACTCGCCTAGAGTCGCCAACTACGTCGAGGCGACAAATGAGACCGCCCGCCAAGACAACATCGACCAGCTTGACGAGGCACGCGACCTGGTTCGCTCCCGCACCGCCATCTACCTGCAGGGACTCCGCCGCTACCACAGCCGCCGAGTCTAGACCCGCACCTTCCAGGAGGGGGACTTGGTCTTACGATTGGCCCAAGACAAGAAAGGCATGCACAAGCTCTCCCCTCCATGGGAGGGGCCATTCGCCATAGGATGCATCCTCGGCAACGATGCCTACTACCTCATCGACATATGAGGCAATGGCCAACTTGAGGTCGGGAGGCCATGGAATGTAAACCTTCTCCGAAAGTTCTATACATAGAATTCAAACTTGTACCCAGATGATATATAATGAAATTCATTCGGATCACACAAATTGTGTTCACTCGCCATACTCTTGTGCCACTCGCACTCGTACATTAAGCAATACGCTCCCTACGGAAGTCAACCCTTGGTCGAGCGACCGACACGGCTAAGTAGCACGACCCAAGGGCACCGAAGATATTCGGGCTTTGTGTCGTCCACGAACACGCCAACCCAGAGCCACCATCGGAGTCGCCCCGCTCGACTGGCCCACCGGGCCAAGACGACCGACGATCGCTTCCCATAGTGACCTGTCCTCCCCATCCTCGAGCAAAGTGACTCGAACGGTTAAGTACCACGCACGGGGACTTTGCAAATGGAAACCCTCACGCGGCTCGAGAACACACCAAGTAAGAGAGCTGCCATGGACTCGCCACGCGACTGGCTCTCCGAGCTAGGGAGACGCACGTTACAAATAACGCACACACAACCAGTAATAGGCACATGCTCGCGGACTCACCTAAAACAACCCCACTCGCACTCAGGCACTCGCCCCTTTAAGTCACGAGGGACAAACAACACAAAAATCCAAAGCAAACACACATGTACACAAACGAGTTATACCCCACTAAAGGGCGGACGCGCTCGGGGACTTGCTCAAACAAATAGTTAAACACACCACACAATTAAGCTTGCATTGCGAGTCGATTGACTCCTCTTACTCCAATACAAAATATTGTTCATATTACAAAGTTGCCACTTGGCATATTTTACAAACTGCCCAGAGAAGCTATCTATTTCGCAGGCCCTAATGAAGAAGCATCTCCACCACCCTTGACACAGACGAATGGTTGCCATGGATTAGTCGGGTAGGTCGTTAGCGACTTTGATAACGCCGACCAGAAGGGTTGCTTCGACTTCAGGTCGCGATGTTCCGGCTTGGGGTCGCCCGACGCCACCACTGTCTCCTGGTATGGCAGCAGGTCTCCCATCACCAGCACCCGATCAGCAAAGGGGGCAGCCTTGGCGGTCAGCTTCAACACCTCCGACATCTCCACCGCGCTAGTCACCGAAGGGTAGCCGCTAGTGACATCGTCGAGGTCGAAGTCGTCAGGAAAGTGCGCGAGCCCCAGGCTCAACACCGTGGTGGCCCCGCGCCTGAAAGCTGAACACGCCATCCACTCTACAACGCTGGGTACCTCCTCCAGGTAGTACCACACTTCAGTCAGTCCCTTAGGTATATCCTCGGTGGGAGACATTCCCCGGAGAACCGCCTGGACGCGCAACGCCATGGCAGTGGCCGTGTTCACCACCGCGGTCACACACTGTGAACCATTGAAGGTTTGCACCACTGGATCGCTTTGACCTATTATAGCTGCAATGTCTGGCGTCAGTGCCACCACGAATTCACCCACTCGGGGACTCTTCGCACATATCAAAAGGAGAGCAATGACTCACCAAGGAGCTTCCGGCAGTGTTCGGTGACGTGCTTCTCCAAGGCATCGAGATTGCACTGCAGCCCAAGGATGATGGAGTCCGCAGCCTTCTGCTCCTCCTCAGCCGCGGCGACTGTGGGCTTAGCTCTATCCTCAGAGGAGATCACAACCGCTTTCGCCTCCTCCAACTCCTTCACAAGCGAGTCGATAAACCCATTCGCCATGTCCAGCTCGGTAGCTGGAACGTACCCTTCCCGGGCTTTGGCAATGGCGGCCGGAAGACCATCTGCACGGAATAGAAACAACAGTCAGAATTCCGTCAACATTAGCAGCTCGCAATCGCCAACTAAAACAAGTACTCACCGGAAGCCTCCTGGAGTCGCCGGTTTGCCTCCTGCGCCACCCGCAGATCACGCTCTAGACGCTCTTTTGTGGCCTGCCGGTCAACCGACTCCCTTTGCAAGCCCTACAAGTAGAACGAAAAATAAGCAATTGCAATAACACAAATTCAGTGTCCAGCCGCTGAAATTCAGCAACTAGACACTCGGGGACTGGCGAGTAGAAGAAACTTAGTGCCTAGCCGCTAAAATTCAGCGACTAGACACTCGGGGACTGGCGACTAGAAGAAACTCACTTCCTAGCCGCTGAAATTCAGCGACTAGACACTCGGGGACTAGACGTACCTGAATGGTGGTGCCAAGCATATTGTGAAGTTCTCTGGCGTCCATCATAGGGACCAGGAAGGAGGTACGCCCGCGACATGGTCCGACGTCCTCATCGACGATCTCCGGCATCTGCGGAGATTGGGTTTCTGCCACGATCGGAAAACCCCTCGCCATGAAGCATGGGAATGACGCAGATGCCCTCGTCGGGGCACTGGTTGCTGGAGCCGGCGGTATTGCCGTTGGAGCCCCATCAGCTGGCTGATTGAGCGGCTACCACCTCCTCGCCACCAATGGTGGCATCACTCTCTCTGGCGCTATCTTGTCCCGTAGCCTCGTCAGGCTCACCCTTCTGCTTCTTCACGTCTTCAGCAGGCGCAGCAGGTTTCCTCTTCCTAGGGAGATCGCCTTCCCCCGTGGTGACGGTCGATGCAATCTTAGCCACCGAAGGGCGGCCTATCTTCTTAGCGCCAAATCTACAAAAACCTCCAAAGTCAGCAAAGAAATCACACAAAAATAAGTCCAACAATTGGAAAAGAAACCTCAGAGGACTTACCTGGCGACTAGAAGAACACGCAACCCCGTGCTAATGTGGGCAGGCTTATCTAATTTCGGGCCTAGCTTGCACGTGAGACCTTTCTCGAAGATATCCGAAGCCCACGACACCGCGGGCTTCTTCGATGATGAAGCCATGATCGCAGGAATCTCCGGCTCAGAAGACACCTCTGTCCCCGAAGGTCGTGGCGATTTTGATGCCGCAACCTCAGCTACCTCCTGCTCTGGCGCCATCAAAGTCGTTGGCGCGATCACCATAAGAGGAACCTCCACCACCGCTTAGCTGCCCTTAGCTTCCGATCCCATCATCGAAATCGCGCCCTCCGGGATCTTGCGTGAGGTCTTGGCCACGTCATCGTCCGACTCGTCATCCAACTCGAACACCATCACCGACCTGGGCGGTGATGCCGGCTTCTTCGCTGGCGACTTCGGCTTGCGCGCGGGCTTCGCCGGCGTGGCTGTTCGCCGAGAGCTGTGCTCTTGCAAGATCTCATCATCTTCTTTGCGCCCTTCAAGACTACGGCTTGCCTTGAACTCACGCTGCTTCTGCATGCGTGTCTTGCAGGCCGCGGGCGCTGTGGGAGGAATCTCCATTTCCTCCTCTTCGTCCTCAGAAGATTCTCCCGCGGCACCCTCCTCGAACTCTTGGGGGACCTCTTCGTCAAGTGGGGGGAGCCAACCTTCCAGAAACCTAGAACAACTGAGAGTGGACACAAATGAGTTTCAGATGATGCGGCTGCAAATTGCACCGCGGGAATCATGACTGAAGATAAATTCGGAGAAAAGGACTTACTGTGTCAGCTTCGTTCTTCACAGGCACGTATGGAGCGAGCCCGACCAACGTGATTCTAAATTCCGTGTCAGTGATCTTCTTTAGGGCAGCCTTATAGTCTTCAGCGTCCCACGACTCCTTGCTGGTCCGGGAGGGATCGTTCTTCCCGGTGTACTCGTACATCCAGTGTGGCCGGGCCGCCAATGGAACCAGGCGGCGCCCGAGCCAGCAGTTATACAGGTTGATCAAGGATAGCCTTTGGCCCTTCAGCTTCTGGATCTAGTCCATCATTTCCATGACAGCCATCCTTTGATCGTCGGGGAGCCTGTCCGTTGCGAGCTGACAGGGATCGCTTCTCTCCTCGACGAATTCTGGCAACGCCACTTCACCGGAGAGGGTGGACTCCTTCACTTAGAACTAGCTCTTCTTCCACTCGCTCACGGCCTTCTTCGGCAGCATGAGCTTGACGAAGTTGACCTTCGGCTTCAGCTGAAAGGTGACGCCTCCGGCCGCCAAGATTGGGCCGCCGTCCCCTTCGCGCCCGATGCGGCCGTGGAAAAGCTCCAGCCACAGCGGGAAGTACGGCATGCAAACACTCGTAGAAGACGACGAAGATCGCTAGCTGCTCGATGCTGTGTGGGCCGAGGTCTGACGGTTTGATCGCATAATATTCGCAGAACCACCGGAAGAATAATGAGGTAGGGAACCCTTAGCCCCTCTCCAAATGGCTTGGGAAACATATGAACTCGCCGGCGCGCGGCTTCGGCTCGATCTCAGAAGACGCGGGGATCCGCCAATTCCCTTTGCATAGGACCCCGACGTCCTCGAAGGACCTAAGCTGCGCCACGGTGCACTTAGATTCCCCCCACGAGCTTTTCGGAGGTGCCATCAGGAAGAAAGCCAGATCGCTTGGTCTAGAGAGTTTGGATCGAGGGAAGATAGAAGGAATGGATGCGTGAGAATGAAGAACGCGAGGAAGGATCTGTAGGACTGATCTGACACTCCCCTTATAAAGGAGTGCTACCCACCAATCTCGGGGTAGCCGTTACCCGCGGTAATTGCGCCGAAGTTACCGTTGGACTACCCAATGGATAGTTTTGACCAAGTTGACGATCCAACTCCTTCACTTGACTCGCTTGCAACTCTGCCCTGTCCATTCGCCGAAGCAGCGACTGGAAACCTGGTGGAAAATTTCCTTGGTTTTGGCAGAGTCCATCGCCGATTCGACTGGGCGTCCAAATTGGACTCGCCTACTCCGACTGCCAAATGAACACATGCATTTGAATCAATGATGGCCTCGGGGACTACTGATGGGGATATGTCAAACGGGGTATGCCTAGCAGGACGTTCGATTGGGTCAAAGGCCTGATGAGTGGGCCTGCAGGACGGCAACTGGAATGCAACTGACGAGAAGGCCTGGCAATTGGAGACTGGAGGCCCAGAAGCATACTCAAAGCCCAGTCAAATTAGGTTAAAGACTCTGAATCCATATCTTGTTTGGTTATAAATTGTAAACCCTAGCGAGGTGCCTCCTATATAAACTTCCCTAGGTACTCTAAGGACTTACGTTCCATCATACACCCCTTCGAGCGACTCGATGCTTAGTCGCCGAGCTCGCCGCCCCTGTAACTCACTATCCATCAATCTAATTTAGCAGGAGTAGGTCTTTACCCTCCAGGGGCCGAAGCTAGGTAAACCCATGTGCATCCGCCCCCATCTCGCATCGCAGATGGCCGCCAGCTCTCACCCCCGATTCTATCAATCGTTGCCTACTGCAGTGACTGCCGTGGCCATTTCCACGACACATGGTGTTTGATGCTATAAGTTATAATCATATGATCTATGTCATGTTTGCGTAGTTTCTTTGTTCTTAGATTGATTGGTTGAACGTCTTTCGTTCATTAGAGATGTATGTTGATATGGTACAGTCCTTTGGTGTCCATTGTATTTGTGCGCGCATGGATTAAATATCATAGGGTTTGTAGTATGGGTAAAAAGAAGGGGGAGTTCTACCGGAGTGACAAAAACCTGAGGACGCGAATCGGAACGTTGCACATATGGGAGTAAGAGGACAATTAAACTTAAGGCTATGGTTGGGGAAACCTTAATGCATTGTTAGTACTTACGGATGTTTGCTAACAATCCAATCATATAGTACATGTAATTCCAAGTAGTGAAGCGCATGTATATTTAGCCTCTCCCACATAGAAAACTGCATCGAAGACAATGAACCCGAGCTATTCACTATTTAAACTTGGACAAAGCCACCACAATTACCACCACTATTCCACACTCATGGTTCTGTTACTTTAGTGTATTTTATTGCTGCAGCAACTAGCTTTACATTCTTGTTATTTATTATCATGCAAAGCTATCTCTATTACTCGTATTGTTGCTCTAGTTTTATTTCCTAGATAATGCAAACATTTAGTGTGCATAGAGTTGTATAAGTGGTTGATAGAACTTGAGAGAATATTTATCCTACCTTTAGCTCCTTGTTGGGTTCGACACTCTTACTTATCGAAAAGGCTAGACACGATCCCCTATACTTGTGGGTTATCAAGACCTTTTCTGGCGCCGTTACCGGGTAGCAATAGCGTGTGGGTAAATATTCTTGTGTGCACTTGTTTGCTTTATCTCTAAGTAGTTTTTACTTTCAATTTTAAGTTGTTCTCTATCTTAGTATGGATAGGGAATGCAAATTAAAAAAAATACTTGTACTTGCTACCCAAAAAGGTTTTCAAAAAGGAAAGTGATTGGAAAGATGAGTAATGGTTAAGAGGGGGTCGACCTTGAACACTTGTGTTCATGCCTATGAAACTAAAAAAACTCTTTCCATGGAAGGTTTTTAGTTAAAAACTTGTAGGAATGCATGAAGCCTTGAAAAAGAAAGATATTTCTAGTATTGATCTTAATGCTTATTCATTCGAAAATACTTGAATCTTGCTCCTATGCCTAACTTAAAGGCATTAACGAAAAGTACTTATTGGGAGATAACCCAAAAGTTTTAGATGAGTCTTGGAAGTTATTACCTACGTAATAACCGCTCCTTATCCTTTTTATTTTCTTTTTGTGCCAAGAGTAACCTCTAATAAGAGAGAAGTAATGCTTGGGAAAGTTGCTATCCCGAAACAGCTTTTAGTGCTTTGCTGTAAAAATTCGTGTAAAATCTCTGTACGTCAGTTTGAGGCGTGAATTTTTGTGCTTCTACCCCAGGATGTTATATAACTTTTGTTAGTTCAACACTTTTCAATTTGAGCAACAGAAGATCTTCGAAAAAATTGGTTTTTCCTGCTGGTCTGTTATGACAGATTTCTGCCATTATTTGCATTTGCTTCTTGTTGATTCCTTTTTGGGTTCTTTTTGGGGAATTGAGATTTTTAAGGGAAGTGGTACAGTAGCTTGTGTTTTAATGGAAGTTTTATTGGTGTTGAAACTTAAGCCAAAGACTTATTATCTTGAGTGCACTAATGTTGTTAATGAAGATTATGTGAAGTTTTGTATGAAGGAAAAATTCCAGGTGTTAAGGAAAGAATGATGTAATGAGATGAAGAATGTACTAAAGCTCAAGCTTGGGGATGCCACCCCGTGTCATCCCAAGAAATATCCAAGAAGTACAAGCATCAAAGCTTGGGGATGCCCAAGGCATCCCCTTCTTCATCTATAAAAATCTCAGATTCTTCCAAACACTTCATTTTTATTGTTTCATGCACAGTCGTGTTGTTCTTGGAGCGCCTTCGTTTTTGTTTTTGGTTTTCGTTTGCTTGGTTTGCTTAGTTTTCTTGAATAAATTGGTTGGACCCCCTCATCCATACATTAGTTTTCAAATAAGATTGGTTTGGATTGGAAAAGAGTATGAAAAGATCATGCTTAATTGGTAAAAGGAGCTTGTTTTTGACTGTGGCATATGCTTTGTCATGTCATGCTTGGTATTTGTTTTGGCTTTATGCTTAGTGATTTTTGTTGTAGCATGACATGTTACAAACAATTGAGATTGCTTAATGTGCCTTCAAAGAATCATGCGTTGTTTTAGCATATTAAAGCATAATATTGTGGTATTCTCCTTTGATGCTTTATTTGGGTTGACTTGGCGCATGCTCACACCATGTTAAGACTATCCCAAGTAACCATAGCCTCTATGGTCCTTTACTTTTCGACTTGTAATATCCCTTTATGCTTTAATTAATAATGTTTTGTCGCTTTGCATGATTATGGCCATTATTGCTCTCTTAGTTGGTCGCTCCCAGTCTTTTGCTAGCCTCCATAACCAAGTATGAGTTCCACTCATGCATCCAAGTCCAAATAAAACCAAGTTATTTCAAAGAGTCCACTGCTACGTCCATTTTGCATCACTATTCTATATCTTAATTCACTATTATTCATTGATATAGTTCGTATTGAGAGGTGATACTTATGTTATTTCATCTGTTTTTGCATGGTTGATGACTTTTGGAGCATGGACTGTTGCAGTCAGGATTCTGATGGAAAAGGTGCTGTTTGGAGGCAAAATTCGTGAAGATCAGAAAATCCGGAAAAATATACGGAAAATTCTATTTTTCTAGAAGACTCAGGATGCTAGAAGATGGATTGGAGGTGGGCCACAGGGGGCCCACACCAACCCATGGCGCGGGCAGGCCTAGGCCGCGCCTGGGAGTGGTGTGGCCGCCCTGGCCCACTCCAGCCTCTCTCCTCTGGCGTATATCATCCCCACGAAACCCTAAGACTCGAGGAGCGACCACAGAAAGATTCCGCCGCCTCTGCGGGGCGGAAAACACCGAGAGAGAAAGATCTCTCCGGCAGACAGATTTCTGCCGGGGGAATTCCTTCCCGGAGAGGGGAGATCGTCGCCATCAACACCACCATCAAGCTGGACTTCATCGGGATCATCATCATCATCATCACCACCCCCATCATCACCATCAGCACCCTCATAACCATCTCAATATTGCTGTAACAATTGGTTGAATCTTGCTATAGTTCATAGGGGAAAATTTCCCGCTATTGATTACTCTTTGTAGTTTATGCTATTGAGTGAACCATTGAATTATTGTTTATGTTCAGATTGTTATACATCATTATTCCATCTCTGATCATTATCCATATGATGTCTTGTGAGTAGTTCGTTTTGTTCTTGAGGACATGGGAGAAGTCTTGTTGTTAGTTGTGGAGTTGCGTTGAGAAAGATTCAATAGATTCTTATTTAAGTTGTGGTGTACTTCTTCTAGTGGTGTCATGTGAACGTCGACTACATGACACTTCACCTATATGGGCCTAGGGGAATGCATTGTGTATTTGGCTACTAATCGTAGGGGTTGCCGGAGTGACAGAAACCTGAACCCCCATTAGGAAACCATTGCACAAGGGACGTAAGGGTGTTAGAGTTTAAAGCTGTGGTTAGGTTTCTACCTTAATTCCTTTCTTGTTCTTACGGATGTTTGCAAGGGGTATAATCACAAGTATGTATTTATTCTTGGATGGGGCGGTACATTAGCACAGGTACACCCACACAACACTTAGCAAGCTAGAGACGATTAATCGACTATATGAAGCGAAAGCACTTGACAGTCTTCCCATGTGTCCTCAAGAACGTTTGGTCATCTATAGAAATACAACTGGCTTGTCCTTTGCTGCATAAAGGATTGGGCCACTTGCTGCATTCATTCTTACTATCTTTTATTTACTCGTACTTTGTTTACTTGCTTTATCGAAAACCCCTAAAAATCCGTTTGCTAAGTATTTGCAGAGAATTCCTGATCCATACCAGTAGCCAGCACCTTCTACTCCTCGTTGGGTTCGACACTCTTACTTATCAAAAATACTGCGATACACCCCCTTTACTTGTGGGTCATCAAGAGTATTTTCTGGCGCCGTTGCCGGGGAGTGAAGCGCTATTGGAGAGTGGAACTGGTAAAGGAAACTTTTACTGTAAGTATTGTTTACTTCTGCTAGTTGCTTTATTTTTGTTATGGATAATTCGCTGAGTTTCTTATTTGGTAATGCTACTACCACTGCTAAGGTAGTAGATAAGCCGCCACCTGCTAAGAAAGATGTTTTCAAAATACCTACAAGAATTATTGATCGTGTTATGGATAACTACTATGTTGGGGATGGAACTGACCATCCCGGTGATCATTTACTCTTTATACACGAATTATGTGGGTTGTTCAAGTGTGCAGGTATTACTACAGATCAAGTTAAGAAGAAGTTATTCTCATTATCACTGAAAGGAAGAGCCGAGGAATGGTATAAGCTGCTGAAGAATGGTCAAGCTCTGGAATGGGAGGAAATAGTGCCTCTCTTTTATTCAAAGTTTTATCCTCCTAGTGAGATTCATAAAGATCAGAATCAAATATACAACTTTTGTCCTCTTGATGGAGAGAGTACAGCTCAAGCTTGGGGGAGACTGAAGTTACTAATGCTCATATGTCCCATTCATGAGCTCCCCAATAATATTATTATCAACAACTTTTATGCAAGGCTCCCTCTACATGACAAGGATTTATTGGATGCTTCTTGTGCTGGATCATTCACTCGCATGGAAGAAGAAGTTAAATGGGATCTTTTGGACCGTATTCAAGACAATGCTGAAGCTTGGGAGAATGATAAAGGTAGAAAGTCAGGTATAAATTATGATTATGAATGCTTTGAATCTTTTATGGGAACTAATGACTTTCAAAATATTAAAAATGCTTATGGTCTAGACTCTCAAGCTATTGCTTCTTATTTTAAGGCTTTTGCTTCCTACATTGAAGTGCCTAAAAAGAAGTGAAATAAGTATCATGAACCTTATAAAGATGTTTCTAAGAGTATTCCTTCAAGAAATACTGAAGTTTATACTGCTAATCATGTTTTACCTGAACCTTATATTGAGAAAATGCCTTTCCCAGTTAAGGTAAAGGAACATTCTATGATGCTTAGTATGGTAGATGAAAGTATGAACAAAGCTATTGAACCTGATAAACAAATGGTTGATGAACCTATAATAGCAAATGTGAAAGACTTTGTCACTAAGTATGAAAAAGAGGGACACCCTATCCTTTGTAAGGATACCTCTAATATTGTTTCACAAAGTAGTGTTATGAGAGCTAGTATCCCTGTGTTTTCTGGTAGAATAAGTGATCATTGCTATGATGGTCCTTGTGATAGCTATATTGTTAAGTTTATGCATGATATTTAAAGTTACCATGAGAGAGAGAAAAGTGTTCGTATGCATCTCAATAATATCAAGTTTCCTCGTTTCGTGCTGAAAGTTTTTATGTTGCACTTCTTTTGCCTTCTTATGCAAGTTGCCTCTGGTTTCAACAACTCGTTTGTTTACAAAATTCCCTTGCATAGGAAGTGGGTTAGACTTAAATGTGTGTGTGTATTTTTGCTTTTTAATGCTCTCTTTCATTTCAATTCATATCCCTATGAGAGCTTCTTCAAATTTATCATGCCCATCTTAATGGCTATAAAGAAAGAGCTTTATGGGAGACAACCCAATTTGTTTTTGCTTTCAGTTTGTTTTTGTTTCTTTAAGTCTTGGAAGTTATTATTTCGGTAATAACCGCTCCTTATCCGTTTTGTTTGGTTTTTGTGTCAAGATCAACCTCTAATGAGAGAGAAGTAATATTTGGGGAAGTTGTTGTCCGAAACAGATTTTTGTGCTTCACCGTAAACATTGGTGAGAGATCTCTGTCTGTCGGATTGAGCTGTAATTTTTTGTTCTTCTACCCTTGGTTGTTATTTAACTTTCGTTAGTTTTGCACTTTTTGATTTGAGCAACATAAGATTTTCGAAAAAGTTGATCTTTACCTGCTGGTCTGTTTTGACAGATTTTGCCAATCTTGCATTTGCTTCTTTATTCCATTTCCTTTTTGAATTCTTTTTGGCTTTTTAGAAGGAGTTGATACAGTATCTTTTGTTTTGATGGTTTTCAGTTGAAGTTGGACTCAAAAGGTTTTATCACTTCACTTATACTAATGTTGCTAATAAGAACTGTGTGAAGTTTTGTGTGAAAGACATTTCCAGGAAGTGGAGATAATGGTGTAATAAGAAAGAGAAAGGTTTTATGACTCAAGTAATAGGTATATGAAGATGAAGATATTGATGTTATTCAAGAGATGACTCTGTAAGGATCCATTGGATACCAAACTCAGAGACCTGCAGAGTCCGTTTCCAACTAGGTAACAGTTCTGGTAAGAAAAGTTCCGCAAAAATACAATCCAACTATATTTTTGTAGTTTTCAGTCAATAAGGAAAGCTACAAAGTGAAAAAGAGATGGAAATGGAGCCAGGGTGGCCCACACCACCCCATGGCGCGGGCCCACCCCTGGCCGCACCACCAGGTGGTGAGGCCACTCCGGACTCCGCCTCCGACTCGTTTTCTCCCAGTACCTTCCTTTTGATATGAAACTTCATAATATATAACCCCCCCCGGATCCCACGAGGCTCGTATATCGTGTTTTTGTCGTGTTTTTGTTTCGATCTGTTTCTATCAGGACATACTCTTTGAAAGCTTAGAAGCACAATGGTGTCCGCCAAGGATAAAGGGAAGGAGCCCATGGAGGAAGACCTCCAAGACCCCGGGAAGAAGGAGATCAAGAGTGAAGGTGAAGAGGAGGCAAAGCACACCGGTACTACCGTTGCAAGCATTGGAGTGGTGGTGAACCCTGCCATGATCAGAAGGACGGCACGGATGTCAACTGGAGGGAAGCTTCCGCATCACTGCTTGGCACCAAGGACTCCTTTTCCGAACACCAAGAGTACCTTCCATACCTTTACCCATAACCATGCAGGAAAAGAAGACTTCAAGGAGGAAGAGTGGGGAAAGAATAGCAAGAGCTAGGATTCTCAACACGACATGATCATGAGCTGCATTGAGCAAAACTCGGAGCTTATTCATAATCTCACCTTCAAGATTGAGGACTTTGGGAAACTTATCAAAGAGCTCATTGAGAGGATACCACCACCACCGAAGGAGTAATTCGTCATCAGGTTTGGCATCCCCTTGGTTTGTTCCAAGCGTGGGGGAGTGCCGCGGTATCATATCACTATCTTCTATCTTTTTACCTTATTAGTAGAGTCATATCATGAATAGAGGAGTTATTTTGTAGTATGGTTTGCATTATGGAAGTGTCCCCTCTCTCGTTAGATATGTATCCCTTGGTGTGAGTTTCCGTTATGGAATATTAATGAGAAGTTCTATCATTCACTCTTTCGCATAGCTTATGTTAGTTTTCAATTCGTGGTTATATGATTGATCTTATTGTTAGTATTGGTATCACTTTGGGATCATTGAGGTAATTTAGTTGGTTTTGGCAAACCTGGCTCGGTCAGTAGCAACACCTTTTTGAGAGTTGAAAAGAAAAGATAGAAGTACTCTAGAGAAAAAAATAATTTTATCATCTTTCTTTCTTGATTTGCTCATAAGTCTAGTATTCTCTAGTTAAGATCTTTTGTGCTTCCAAGGAAGATGGCATGTTTGTTTTTTTATCATTTGTATGTTTGGTTGTTTCCTTCAACTCTTGTACTTGCTACCCAGCCTTGCTAGCCAAAAACCTGTACTAAGAAGGTATTCTTCTTGTGCATCCACCTCCTTTAAACCAAAGCCTTTGCCATTTGTGTCCACCATACCTACCTAGTAGCATTATTGCTATTCCAAGTAAATTCTTGTTTTGTCTACCTCCCAAATTAAACTTGTTATGTGAAAAATTAGTGATTAAAGCTCTCACGAACTTGATGGCACACTTTATTTTCCGCACTTAATAAACCTGAACCATTGTGAACTCTCCATGAAAGTTATATGCTTGCAAATTATAGGCTGGGGATTAGCAGAACCGTGTTGTCACGGGGAACGCTTTCAACACTTGTAAATATATACCCAGTTGATACCTTGCTCTTTTGTTTGCGGATGTCGTCGGTGTGAAATAAAAGGGAAGCTTGTAAGTCCATGGAGTTATGTATGTGTGTTAGAGAAACGCCTGGGCCGCTGGTCTAATCCATGCTGACATGGTGGAAACCTGCAGCATAACTATAATGATATCTATGAAGCATTATTCTTATAAAAAAGAGAGAGATAGCTATTGAGAAAAAAGGAAGATATTATGAAAAGAGGAAAGAGAGAAAAAGGCACCATTTTCCCATGGTAAATAAGAAGATTGCTGAGATACTCATTGTCTGCTTGCTTTGTCATTTTGATATGGGGATTCTTCCGTATCATCGGGCAAGGGGTACCCCGTTGGCGGTTCTCAATGATACGCACATAATTACGATGACAAGAACTTACCGGTAACTAAAGTTGAGTAGCATGAGGAGCGACCCTCGTACTCAAGGGACTTGGGATTTTTAGTTTATAGTCTGTCAAGCATATAACTCAGATTGGACCTCACTTTCACCTTAATCACCTAAAGATGCCTATGATAGGGGCAATGAGAGCTGAAAGCTAGTAAGTATCATAATTTTTGGGAGCTCTTTATGAGACTTGCAATCCCTGCTTCCCTCTTTGAAGGGCCTTTCTTTTAGTTTATAGTTGAGTCAGTAAACCTACTCCCTTCTACCTCAGCAAGTATTTTGAGTTGATGTGTTTCATTCATTCATATAATGATTTATGCATTCATGTTTCTTTTGTTCCTTGTTTTTCACATTGCTTTTATCTTGATGTTTACTACTTTGAAAGCTTTCATTGAAAAACCAGCTATTTGTGAACTCCAGCAAATTATCAACTATTCTTCGACCAAGAGCTAAGTTTGCCATTACCAATTCTGATTCACTTTATGTATCTTTATTGTGTTTCCTTTACTCATGGAAAGTTGAGTTATATAATAGTGAGTTGTCCTCTATTATGATCTATGTATTTGATGAATGTGATGCTTCTTGTCCGTATTCTTTTATCGACTCTTCACTCCATAAACCTGAGGCCATGTTTATTGAGCTCAGTTTTGCTTGGGGACAAGCGAAGTCTAAGCTTGGGGGGAGTTGATATGTCCATTTTGCATCACTATTCTATATCTTAATTCACTATTATTCATTGATATAGTTCGTATTGAGAGGTGATACTTATGTTATTTCATATGTTTTTGCATGGTTGATGACTTTTGGAGCATGGACCGCTGCAGTCAGGATTCTGATGGAAAAGGTGATGTTTGGAGGCAAAATTCGCGAAGATCAAAAAATCCAGGAAAATATACGGAAAATTCTATTTTTCCAGAAGACTCAGGATGCCAGAAGATGGAGTGGAGGTGGGCCACAGGGGGCCCACACCACCCCATGGCGCGGGCAGGCCTAGGCCGCGCCTAGGAGTGGTGTGGCCACCCTGGCCCACTCCAGCCGCTCTCCTATGGTGTATATCATCCCCACGAAACCCTAAGACTCGAGGAGTGACCACAGAAATATTCCGCCGCCTCTGCAGGGCGGAAAACACCGAGAGAGAAAGATCTCTCCAGCAGACAGATTTCTGCAGGGGGAATTCCTTCCCGGAGAGGGGAGATCATCGCCATCAACACCACCATCAAGCTGGACTTCATCGGGATCATCATCATCATCATCACCCCCATCATCACCATCAGCACCCACATCACCATCTCCATATTGCTGTAACAATTGGTTTAATCTTCCTATAGTTCATAGGGGAAACTTTCCCGGTGTTGATTACTCTTTGTAGTTGATGCTATTAAGTGAACCATTGAGTTATTGTTTATGTTCAGATTGTTATACATCATTATTCCATCTCTGATCATTATCCATATGATGTCTTGTGAGTAGTTCGTTTTGCTCTTGAGGACATGGGAGAAGTCTTGTTGTTAGTAGTGGAGTTGCGTTGAGAAAGATTCAATAGATTCTTATTTAAGTTGTGGTGTACTTCTTCTAGTGGTGTCATGTGAACATCGACTACATGACACTTCACCTATATGGGCCTAGGGGAATGCATTGTGTATTTGGCTACTAATCGTAGGGGTTGCCAGAGTGACAGAAACCTGAACCCCTGTTAGGAAGCCATTGCACAAGGGACGTAAGGGTCTTAGAGTTTAAAGCTGTGGTTAGGTTTCTACCTTAATTCCTTACTTGTACTTACGGATGTTTGCAAGGGGTATAATCACAAGTATGTATTTAGTCTTGGATGGGGCGGTACATTAGCACAGGTCCACCCACACAACACTTAGCAAGCTAGAGAAGATTAATCGACTATATGAAGCGAAAGCACTTGACAGTCTTCCCATGTGTCCTCAAGAATGTTTGGTCATCTATAGAAATACAACTGGCTTGTCCTTTGCTGCATAAAGGATTGGGCCACTTGCTGCATTCATTCTTACTGTCTTTTATTTACTCGTACTTTGTTTACTTGTTTTATCGAAAACCCCTAAAAATCCGTTTGCTAAGTATTTGTAGAGAATTCCTGATTCATACCACTAGCCAGCACCTTCTGCTCCTCGTTGGGTTCGACACTCCTACTTATCGAAAATACTGCGATACACCCCCTATACTTCTGGGTCATCATCCACCATACCTACCTATTAGCATTTGCTATTCCAAGTATATTCATATTTTTATCTACCTTCTGATTTGAACTTGTTATGAGAAAACTAGTGATTAAAGCTCTCACAAACTTGATGGCACACTTTACTTTTCTTGCCCCTAATAAACTTCAACCATTGTGTCGTCTATGTTGTATATGCTTGCACTTATATGTTGGGGATTAGCAGAACCATGTTGTCATGGGGAATGCTTTCAACATTGCACTTGTACATTGTACCCAGTTGATATCATGCTCTTTTGTCTATGGATGTCGTCGGTGTGAAATGAAAGGGGAGCTTGTAAGTCCATGGAGTTATGTATGAGTGTTAGAGAAACGCCTGGGCAGCTGGTCTAATCCATGCCTAATCATGGAGGAAACCTGCAGCGTAATCATAATGAGCAATCTATGAAGCATTCTTCTTATAAAAAAAGAGATAGAGATTGAGAAAAAGAGAAAAAGGAAAAAAGAGATGAGAAAAGAGGAAAGAGAGAAAAAAGCACCATTTTCTCGTGGTAAATAAGAAGATTGTTGAGATGCTCGTTGTCTGCTTGCCTTGTCATTTTGATATGGGGATTCTTCCGTATCATCGGGCAAGGGGTACCCCGTTGGCGGTTCTCTATGATACACATACTATGACAAGAACTTACCGGTAACTAAACTTGAGTAGCATGAGGAGCGGCCATCGTATTCAAGGGACATGAGATTTCCAACTTATACTTTGTCAAGCATATACTCCATAGTTTGTTCACTTTAACCTTAATCACTTCAATATGCTTATGATAGGGGCAATGAGAGCTGGAAGCTAATAAGTACCATAATTTTTGGAAGCTCTTTATGAGACTTGAATCCCTGCTTCCTTCTATGAAGGCCTTTCTTTTACTTTTATGTTGAGTCCCCATCTGCTATCTTTATGCACCTATTGAGAGAGCATAGTGGCCATTCTTAGTTTAATGTGCATTGTCCCAAGACTTGTTGATTGATTCATAACTTTGATATTGCTTGTTCTTAAACTATTTGTATCTAGTCACCCTTATGAACTTTGAAGGTTTCTTATGCATTTATGTTTTGTTATACCATGAGGGACAAGTTGAATACAACTCTTATAATGTTTTCTATATATGCATTGTTATTCATGATCTTTCAATGCATTGTTATTCATGATCTTTTGTGTGTACCTTTTCATGTTACAACATAGTTGCTATATTGTTAGAACTCTATCTTTCTTGTTCATGTTTAGAGTACCTTTGATCTCAACTATCAACACTTTTACAATAATGATGATGAAGATTGTGTTGTCTGCATGTCACCTTAAAAATTATATTATTTTTATCGTTTACCTACTCGAGGACGAGTAGGAACTAAGCTTGGGGATGTTGATATGTCCATAACGTATCTATAATTTTTTATGGTTTTATGCTAGTAATATGCTTTTGACACTCCTTTTTTTATAAATTTTATAATTTATTTGGACTAACCTACTAATTGTTGCAAAAGTGCACAATGTTCTTATTTTACACTTTGATGTGTAGGAATTACCAAGAATACAAGTGGAAACCTTGTTGGAGTCAAATTGGGATTTTTCCAGAAATCTATCTCAGAACTATTTTTGAAGATGGTCACCTTTTGGGTCGACGACGGCGTCAAACGGAAAACTCTTGAACTACAAAGTTGTTGAAAATTTTGCGACAAACGTTCTGGACATAAAATTGAGCTCATTCCAAATCCGGATGGGCCCACTAGGCCCGATTTACTGTAGCCCAAGATGGGATGATGGGAATCCGAGAAGCTATATAAAGGGAGGAAACCTAATTCGCCCAAGAGACCTCCACCCATGAATTTGCAGCCGCCAAAGCGATGTTTTTGCCTCCCCCATGGATCCCATCTCCATGGGGGAGGGCCCCCAAGATCCATGAAGGAAGGGGGCTAAGGGGCGGTGCTCCCCCATGATACCAGCGGCGGGGAAGGAGTCCCCTGCGCCGCCGCCGGCGCCTCCGCCACCCTCTTCACCATCTTCACCGCCATCTCCATCACCTAATCCTCCTAGTATATAGTGGTTCATCCTCCCACATACCCCTGTACCGTCCTATGTAAACATGGTGTTTGATGCTATAAGTTATAATCCTATGATCCATGTCATGTTTGTGTAGTTTCTTTGTTCTTAGATTGAATGGTTGAACGTATTTGGTTCATTAGAGTTGTATGTTGATATGGTACAGTCCTTTGGTGTCCATTATATTTGTGCGCGCATGGATTAAACATCATAGGGTGTGTAGTATGTGTAAAAGGAAGGGAGAGTTCTGCTGGAGTGACAGAAACCTGAGGACGCGAACCGGAACGTTGCACGTATGGGAGTAAGAGGACAATTAAACTTAAGGCTATGGTTGGGGAAACCTTAATGCATTTTTAGTACTTACGGATGTTTGCTAACAATCCAATCATATAGTACATGTAATTCCAAGTAGTGAAGCGCATGTATATTTAGCCTCTCCCACATAGAAAACTGCATCGAAGACAATGAACCCGATCTATTCTCTATTTAAACTTGGACAAAGCCACCACAATTACCACCACTATTCCATACTCATGGTTCTGTTAGTTTAGTGTATTTTATTGCTGCAGCACTAGCTTTACTTTCTTGTTATTTATTATCATGCAAAGCTATCTCTATTACTAATATTGTTGCTCTAGTTTTATTTCCTAGATAATGCAAAGTTTAGTGTGCATAGAGTTGTATTAGTGGTTGATAGAACTTGAGAGAATATTTATCCTACCTTTAGCTCCTCGTTGGGTTTGACACTGTTACTTATCGAAAAGGCTACACACGATCCCCTATACTTGTGGGTTATCAGCGGGCAGTGAGGTCGTCCACCATGCCTGTGACGAGGCCGAAGCTGGTGAGGAAAGAGGCCACCGTCTTCTTGAGCTAGGCTACAAAGATGGCGTCAGAATGGGTGCATGCCACGATGCGTGCTAGAACGACACGGAGGCGCTGCAAAGAGTTGACCTGGGGGTGGGCGTCCCTGGCTTTCTCTATCAGACGGATGGCACTCGCCCACACAACCTCCATATTTCCTTCTCTCTCTGGATATCGCTCTATGGCAGACTCCACCGCTGCTCAATCTAGGAACTTTTGTACTCTTGCTTTTGGAAGTGTAATACATATATACTACGGAGTGCTGGTAGTAGTACTCATACAAGCAATCAACGGTAGAAAGCTACTACCACCGGTATAGTTGACCTTGAAGTATTAAGTGCCTACCTAACCAAGCCTGCAGGCTTATCTTGGTAATTGGGCGGCCTCTCGCATATCCAAATCCCCACTTAGGCTGGTAATAGTGGGAAGTAACTTAGAGTAGTAGTAACATGCATATGTTACTATTCCAAGTTACTACCTCCATAGTGGAAAATAACATAGGTGTGGTATCATGCACAGTCTCATTTATTGCAATGTAGACTCATTTTGTGTTGAAATGTGTGATGTTATGGTAACATAGCTAGTTACCACAAGCCTCTCTCTCATCATTTAATTGCATGCCATATCATCTAAATGCTTAGTTGGGAATACAAGTAGGACTAGGTTACTACCCAAGTTACTCCCACTATGACTAACCTTAACATGGAGTACTAGTACTGCCTGTTCAAAAAAACATGTACTCCCTCTATTTCAAAATATAAGATGTTTTAGTTTTGTGAAAAGAGTGTATCTAGACCGTTTTTAGTGTATATGTTCATTTAGATTTGAAGTGAACCTACACACCAAAAGAGGTCTAGATGCACTCTTTTCACAAAGCTAAAACATCTTATATTTTGGAACGGAGGGAGTACTAGCTACTACTACTGTTTTTTCGGTACCAAGACGTGGCCTTGAAAATCGGTGAGAAAATCTTAGGAACATTATTAGAGCTAGCCTCTTAACTGTACCATAATTCTCTCCCCATTGGTTTGTTTTTTTCTTCGCGCTCTACCGCATGTAGAGAGAAAAGGTAGATGCCAGAAATTAGGGGCTGCAATAACTTGGGCTCTAGAAATTACTCCCCCCATCTCATTGCATTTTACTACTCCCCGTATTCTGTACCTCGTGTCAGGAACCCATCGCAGCTTTTCTATGACATCGTACCGCAAAACTGAATATTTCATTTTACGGTTCAGTTTTGCAGCATCTATTCCGCCCCGTCACCTGTACCGCAAAGCACCGAATTCATCGGGGTATGAACTAGCAAACACCATGGATTCGATTTTTCAATCGACATAGAAAACAATTAAATGCGAACAAAGCGACATAGCAAATGATTAAATTGGAACCCTAATCGACTATCTCGCTTCCACTATCCTCCGCGCCGCCGTCCTCTGCCTCCTCCTCATCGCTGCCGCTATCGGAAATCTCGATGATTCCGGCGTGGTTCGCCTCCCTCATGAAATCATCCCAGAGCACATCGTTGATGGCGGTGCTGATTGTGCGCCCAGGTACCGCCCGGAATTACGCCCAAGCTTTGGCGTTGCGGTCGTCGGGGTGGACCTCACGCTGGTGTTCAAGGTAGATGGCAAGTGCCACCCTGCACTCTATCTTGAATAACCTATGACAATAGGAGCTCGTAGGCGCGTATCGGGGCATTGCTCACTTCCAGTCCGGCAGTTCGAGGCGGCGATCTTTGATCCGACGATACTACTCTGCGTCACGTGGAACAGGCGCCACCAGCACCCCGAAGTGGCTGAGCTCGAAGCCTGCCGGAATCGTCGCGTGAGGCGGTGCGAGGATAACGTGGTGGGCGAACATCTACGTGTCATAGTAATTCCGATTGGGTCTGGCCATGGCTTGGCGATGGTGGCAAAGAGTGATGGGACAGAGGAGAGGGATATTGGGGGTGGAAACGGCCGGCGATGGTGGCAGATGTCAGCGGGAAGCAGGGATGGGGAAACTTCCCTCCTGCCAACAGACACGCCAGGATGCGGTACGAACCCTCGGTGTGGTATATATGCGGCACGGAAGCGTCGGTTTGTGGGAAACCATAATTTTTATTTGGATGTGGTACGGTTTAGGGTATCTTGAATGACCAATTTTTCCCACCTCGTACCGCAAATGGGTGGTTATTTTGTGGTACATAATGATATGCGGTATCTGCTAGAGATGCTCTAACAAAGTTAGAAGAAAATTCCACCGTCCTAATTATCACAGAGTGGACAGTGGACCATGTGGTTTCTTTATAATTCTCGGTCCAACAGTCAATATTCAAAGTTATTCATACACTATATAGCATAGGAATAGGAAAAACATAGGATTTGTCATGCCCACTTAATCCTATAGGAACCCATATATATGCAAGAAAGTTTGATTGATTCCATCGAAGGAAAAAAAAGATTCTAAGAAAGAGGTTTGGCCGTGGATCAATGTTAGATTTCCTATGCAATCTAGTGCAAAGGATTCCCTAGGAAAATTTCCTATAGGAATCAATAATCATACAAATCAAACAACCATTATAGAAAGATGAGATAGTAGTAAGATATACTACTCTTGTTGCTCCATGTCACACCCAGAAAAGAAGAAGCACACACACATACACAGGGAGACTCACAAAGATTTCTCTTGAAGTTATACTATGAAACTATTTTGAAGGTGTACACTGTGGGTCAATATCTTGAAGAGCGCCAAGATTTCTGAACGACTCAATATCTTGATATATATGAATTTTCATGCTGGCAACTCTTACACAGATTAAAAAAAGAATATAAAGAAAAATGAATAAACGAAAAGGGTCCACATGACATACTCTCGTTTGTAGTACCAGCCATGAAAAAATGGTAAACATGAGATTTGAAACATTCGAAAAAGCCGTAGTCACATTAGATATGGCCTGAACACTCGAGGGTTTCTCGAGCTGAACGACCGATTAGGTCGTGGCCATATCTACATCATAGTTCATGATAATGTTCTCATATTTGGTAGATAGGTGTGTCTTGCCATAGTATACAATAATTCTGGGGTGGGAGTTTCAAACTAGTATTAGGAAAAACATGTTCAAATTTTTGAGTTGTATCTTTAGGGTTCGTGTTGTAAAAGTATAGGTCCCAGATGTATTTTGGTTTTCTCTTTGGACCACTATGTAATTTTATGCCCACCATTAGATTTTAACGCGCACCTTCTTGGTACTTCGGGGCAGATTCCTCGTTAGAAAGAAAAAGAAAAAGTTCCCATTGACCGGAATAATTTTGCGCATGAATATTTCAGATCTGAATGCCCCAGACCCAATTTTTAGAAAAAAAGGACTATTGTACAAAACTTGAGTAGTCCGTACTTCTACTGAACCAGGGGCACCAGAAAATTAACCTCAAAGCTTCCAAAGAAAAAATGGAAGAAAAAAACGAAGAGCAAGAAGAGATTATTAACGGGAGGATGCGCGAGAGCAGCGAAGGAGTTGAAGGAGGTGCGACGTCAGATTAAAGCTAGTTTGACAAGTTTCTGACACGAGGTACAGGTACCTACTACTAGTAGCATAGTACTACTAGTAGTACTACTATATTTTCTATCTCCTTCGCTATCTCTCACCATCCATCCTCTCTCTCCCCTCATGTGCAGCGCCCTGTGCGCACCGGCCGGCTGATCTCTCCCTCGTCCCACTGCGTGGCACTGCACACGCGTGCCTTGTTACGGCCACGCTATGTGTGTGTGGCCTGTTTTTTCCTTTTTTCTTGACAAGAGTCTCTAGCGTGTTTTGAATTGGATACATAGCACCCATCCTAACCGTTGGGATATAAGATCCAATGGTTCAAAGTAGCTGGATTTGCGTTGAATAGTACCTAGAGAAAACTCCACCATGTTCTAGAACCACCATACTTTAAGTCTTGTTACATAAAAATGCATACATTAAGTCTATTAATAATAAGTATCTTATTTTCCATTCTAGCATCTAGAAGATTCTATTGATAGTCTTCATCACAATGAATGCTATGAAGAAAACTCAAAACATACTTCTCCATCATTCTAGAATCTTCTCCCTGGTTTCTGTACACCATGTTACCAAAATTTTAAAGTTTTAGATAGCTAATAATTGTTGACTTCTACATGATATACAAAGTAGAAGAACCAAATATATACACCCTTAATTTATAGATGTTGATCAAATTTATATTTTTTCTGCTTTACCTATTACTAGTAAGTTGTACGTGCCTTGCACGTGAGACTCAAATAGTAAACGTATGACATATCATCACTATATAAAATTATAATTGGTAAAGCACAATAAATTATAAATTTGATCAACATCTATAAAGTATGGGTGTATATTTGGTCCTTGTACTTTGCATGTCATGTAGAAGTCAAAGATTATTAGCTACCTAGCACATGAATTTTTTGATAACATGGTCTAGAGAAACAAGGGAGAAGATTCTAGTACGATGGAGAAGTGTGTTTTGAGGTTTGTGCATCGCATTCATTATGCAGAAGACTATCAATAGAATCTTCTAGATGCTAGAATGGAAACGAAGATCCAACGGCTAGAAATGCTAGGATTCACGAATCTTGATCAAACGGTCAACATTCAAAGTTATTTGTACACTATATAGTGGTAAGATAAGATAAGATCATGCAGAAGTCAATGGTTATTATCTATAAGGGAGAATATTCTAGTATGATGGAGAAGTGTGTTTTGAGGTTTGTGCATCGCATTCATTAGGTTAAAGACTATCAATAGAATCTTCTAGATGCTAGAATGGAAAAGAAGATCCAACTGCTGGAAATGTTGGGATTCACGAGTCTTGATCCAATGGTCAATATTCAAAGTTATTCGTACACTATATAAGATATCTTTATCTCTACTACTATAATGGAGCAGTTTTCAATTGGATCCATAGCACCAATCCTGATCGTTGGGCTGTTAGATCCAATGGTTTAGAGAAGCTGGATTCGTGTTGAATAGTACCTAGAGCAAACTCCACCATGCATGTTCTAGAACCATCATGCCACCACCCCCAAAATTTCATAGCAAAGTAGGTTGTATTCTCTCTACTACTATAGTGGAGCGGTTTTGAATTGGATCCATAGCCCAATCCTGACGTTGGGCTGCTAGATCCAATGGTTCAGAGCAACTGGATTCGTGTGTTGAATAGTACAAACCTAGAGCAAACTCCACCATGTTCTAGAACCATCATGTCACCACCCCCAAAATGCATAAATTAAGTCACTATCTACACATATTGAGAATACAACCTACTGTGCAATGAAATTTTGGGGGTGGTGACATGATGGTTCTAGAACATGGAGGAGTTTGCTCTAGGTATTATTCAACACGAATCCAGCTGCTCTGAACCATTGGATCTAACAACCCAACGGTCAGGATTGGTGCTATGGATCCAATTCAAAACTACTCCATTATAGTAGTAGACATAGAGATAATCTTACCACTATATAGTGTACGAATAACTTTGAATATTGACCATTGGATCAAGACTCGTGAATCCCAACATTTCCAACCGTTGGATCTTCTTTTCCATTCTAGCATCTAGAAGATTCTATTTTTTAAATGGTCTAGAAGATTTTATTGATAGTCTTCATCACAATGAATGCTATGCACAAAACTCAAAACACACTTCTCCATCATTCTAGAATCTTCTCGCTCATTTCTCTAGACCATGTTACCAAAATTTTCATGTTTTAGATCTCCACTACTATAATGGAGCAGTTTTGATTGGACCCATAGCACCAATCCTGACCGTTGGGCTGTTAGATCCAATGGTTCAGAGCAGCTGGATTCATATGGAATAATACCTAGAGAAAAATCCACCATGTTCTCTAGAACCATCATGTCACCACCCCCAAAATTTCATAGCACAGTAGGTTGTATGCTCAATATGTGTATATAGTTATTATTAATAGACTTAATTTATGCATTTTTTCTCTAATGTATGAAATGCGATTTAACAAACATTAAGTTGTTATTAACCAATAGTCTTGTTAGAGAAAAAATGCATACATTAAGTATATTAATAATAACTATCTACACATACTGAGAATACAACCTACTATGCTATGAAATTTTGGGGGTGGTGACATGATGGTTCTAGAACATGGTGGAGTTTGCTCTATAGGTACTATTCAACATGAATCCAGCTTCTCTCAACCATTGATCTAACAGCCCAACAAACATTAAGTTGTTACTGACCAATAGTTTTGTTAGAGAAAAATGCATATATAAGTCTATTAATAATAACTATCTACACATAACGAGAATACAACCTACTGTGCTATGAAATTTTGGGGGTGGTGACATAATGGTTCTAGAACATGGTGGAGTTTGCTCTAGGCCGGTACTATTGAACTCGAATCAAGCTGCTCTGAACCATTGGATCTAACAGCCCAACAGTCAGGATTGGTGCTATGGATCCAATTCAAAATTGCTCCATTATAGTAGTAGAGAGAATACAACCTACTGTGCTATGAAATTTTGGGGGTGGTGACATGATGGTTCTAGAACATGTTGGAGTTTTCTCTAGGTACTATTCAACACGAATCTAGCTGCTCTGAACCATTGGATCTAACAGCCCAACAGTCAGGATTGGTGCTATGGATCCAATTCAAAACTGCTCGATTCTTATCTAATCTTACCACTATTTAGTGTACGAATAACTTTGAATATTGACCGTTGGATCAAGACTCGCGAATCCCAACATTTCTAGCCGTTGGATCTTCTTTTCCATTCTAGAATCTAGAAGATTCTATTTTTTGAACGGTCTAGAAGATTCTATTGATAGTCTTCATCACAATGAATGCTATGCACAAAACTGAAAACACACTTCTCCATCATTCTAGAGTCTTCTCCCTAGCTCGTTTCTCTAGACCATGTGTTACCAAAAATTTCATGTTTTAGTAGATAGCTAATAATCATTGACTTCTACATGATCTTACCACTATATAGTGTACGGAAAACTTTGAATATTGACTGTTGGATCAAGACTAGCGAATCCCAACATTTCAAGCCGTTGGATCTTCTTTTCCATTCTAGCATCTAGAATATTCTATTTATAGTCTTCATCACAATGAATGCTATGCACAAAACTCAAAACACACTTCTCCATCATTCTAGAATCGTATCCCTTGTTTCGTATCCCTTGTTTCTCTAGACCATGTTACCAAAATTTTAAAGTTTTAGATAGCTACTAATCATTGACTTCTACATGATATGCAAAGTACAAGAATGAAATATACACCTAAGAAGATTATTCTACTCCCTTTGATCCAAATTATTGTTCTTAGATTTTTCTAGATTCGGTTGTATCTAGTCATGTTTTAGTGCTAGATACATCCAAATGTAGACAAATCTTAAAACAATAATTTGGATTGGAGGGAGTAGAATGATGGAGTAGTGTTTTTTGAGGTTTGTGCATTGCGTTCATTGTGCTAAAGACGTACTATCCATAATATATTCTAGTAGAGATGCTAGCTAGTAGAATGGAAAAGAAGATCCAAGGACAAGCAGTGTTGGGATTCATGAGTCTTGATCCAAAGATCAATATATTCGAAGTTATTCGTACACTGTATAGTGGTAAGATAAGTTAAACAATAGTATTTTCTAGAGATGGTGCTACAATAGAACAGTAGATCGAACGGCTGGCAATATTGGGATTCGCGAGTTTTGATACGATAAGAAAGACTATCAATAGTATCTACTAGATGCCAGAATGGAAAAGAAGATCCAACCAGTTGGAAATGTTGGGATTCGTGAGTCTTGATCCAACGATCAAAATTTTAAGTTATTCGTACACTATAGTGGGTAAAATAATGTACTATCCATAGTGTATCTTCTATTTAGATGCTAGCTAGAATGGACTAGTAAAAGTCACGTGCCACACACGTATATATTGTATAAAATGTGATTTAGCAAACATTAAGTTGTTATTATTAACCAATAGTCTTGTTAGAGAAAAAGGGCATACATTAAGTCTACTAGTAAAAGGCATGAGCCACACATGTATATACCGTATGAAATGCGATTTAGCAAACATCAAGTTGTTAGTATTAATCAATAGTCTCGTTAGAGAAAAAAGGCATACATTAAGTCTACTAGTAAAAGGCATGAGCCGCACACGTATATGTTGTATGAAATGTGATTTAACAAACATTAAGTTGTTATTATTAACCAATAATCCTGTTAGAGAAAAAGGCATACATTAATTCTATTAATAATAAGTATCTACACACACTGATAATACAGCCTATTGTTCTATGATTTTTTGGGGGGTTACATGGTGGAGTATGCTCTATTGGTACTGTTCAACACGAATCCAGGTGCTCTGAACCATTGGATCTAATAGCCCAATCATCAGGATTTGTGCTATTAATAATAACTATCTACACATATTCAGAATATAACCTACCCTACTATGAAATTTGGGGGGGGGGGAGTGTTGACATGATGGTTCCAGGACATGGTGGAGTTTTCTCTAGGTACGTACTAGATGTTCAACACGAATCCAACTGCTCTAAACCATTGGATCTAACATCCTAATGATCAGGATTTGTGCTATGGATCCAATTCAAAATTGCTCTATTATAGTAGTAGAAGAAAAGAAGATAACACTGTATAGTGTATGATACAAATAACTTTGAACTTTGACCGTTGGATCTAGACTCGTGAATCCCAACATTGCTAATTAACCGTTGGATCTTCTATCCATTCTACTCCCTCCGTCTAGAAATATAAGACATTTTAGCTTTGTAAAACGAATGTATCTAGATGTCTTTTTTTCTATAGGCTGACATCTATATAAATTCGTTTCACAAAGGTAAAACGTCTTATATTTGTGAACGAGGGAGTAGCATCTAGAAGATTCTATTGTTAGTCTTCAGCACAATGAACGTGATGTCTACGCACTTCTATTCTTGTAGAAAGTTGTTGGGCCTCCAAGTGCAGAGGTTTGTAGAACAGCAGCAAGTTTTCCCTTAAGTGGATTACCCAAGGTTTATCGAACTCAGGGAGGAAGTGGTCAAAGGTATCCCCTCTCAAGCAATCCTGCAATTAAGATTCAAGAAGTCTTGAGTAGCAGAATAGATTTATAGATTACAAGCTCATGATCTCAATAAGATCATGCATAGAGAGAGATGGACACATAGCTACCGGTAGAACCCCTTAGGCTCGAGAGAGAACTACTCCCTCCTCATCATGGGAATCAACAACGGTGATGGAGATGGTGGTGGAGATCGATGGAGATGGCTCCAGGGGCACTTCCCCATCCCGGCAGGGTGCCGGAATAGAGACTTTCTGTCCCCCGAATCTCCCCTTTGGTGGCGGCGGTGCTGCGGAACTTTTCGTGGATTTCTGATTGACTATATAGGGTTTATGCCTCGGGAGGCTTCTTATAGGTCAGAGGGCAAGGTCGGTGGGCGGCCAGGGGGATCACACCATGCCCTGGAGCGACCTAGGTGGACCCGTTCCTAGGGGTGGTGTAGACACCCTATGGCCCCTCTCCGACTCTCCTTCTGGCTCCATGAGTCTTCCAGGAAAATAGTAACTTTGGCTTTTGTCCCGTCCAATTCCGAGAATATTCATTTTCTGACTTACT
Source organism: Avena eriantha (assembly GCA_910589775.1). NCBI lineage: Eukaryota > Viridiplantae > Streptophyta > Magnoliopsida > Poales > Poaceae > Avena > Avena eriantha. The sequence continues at coordinate 91,586,839 of OU342741.1, forward strand.
GGAACCAAAAACAGCAGAAAACAAGCAACTGGCACTATGGCATCTTGTTAATAGGTTAGTCCAGGAAATCATATGAAAAGTACTCCAAAGTGTGGACAAAACACAAGAAAGTAGATCAAACCAAGCATGGAACATCAAAAATTATAGATACATTTGCAATGTATCAACATCCCCAAGCTTAACTCCTGCTTATCCTCGAGTAGGTAAGTGATAAAAAGAAAGAATAATTTTTGAGGTGACATGCACCATCATAAACTTGATCAAAGTATTTGTAAAACATTCAAAGATGGGATCATAGTACTTCAATCATAACATGAAAGACAAAGTTCTAGCAATAAGAAAAAGAAACTATGTTGCAACATGAAAAGGCACAAACAAAAGGTTCATGAATAACAATGCTTTGCAAGACGTTTGTTTGTTTCACATAAAGAAAACATAGCATAATAGTATTCAGCTTGTCCCTCAAAGAGTAGCAAATATAAATGCATAGGACACCTTCAAAGTTCATAAGTGTGACTAGATACAAATAGTTTAAAACAAGCAATATCAAGTTATGCATCAATCAACTAGTCTTGGGACAATGCGCACAGAACTAAGAATGGCCACTATGCTCTCAAAGAAGGTGCATAAAGATAGAAGGTGGAGACTCAATATAATGGTGGAAGAAAGGCCTTCATAAAAGTAAGTAGGGATTCAAGTTTCATAAAGAGCTTCCAAAAATTACTGTACTTATAGCTTTCAGCTCTCATTGCCCCTATCATAAGCATCTTTAAGGTGATTAAGGTTAAAGTGACACAACTAAGAGGATATGCTTGACAAGTTATAAGCTGAAATCTCATGCCCCTTACTTACGAAGACCGAACCTCATGCTACTCAACTTTAGTCACGAGTAAGCTCTTGTCATTGTAAGTACATATGTATCATAAAGAACCGGCGACGGGGTACCCCTAGCACATGATACAGGAGCTATCCCATAATCAAAATGACAAGGCAAGCAGACAATGAGCATCTCAGCCATATTTTTATTTGCTATTTGCATAGGTTTTTATTGAGGATGCTTCATAGAATGCTCATTATGGTTATGCTGCAAGTTTCCACCATGATTAGGCATGGCTTAGGCTAGCGGCCCAGGCGTTTCTCTAACACACATACAAACTCCATGATCTTACAAGTTCCACTTTTCTTTCACACCGCCGGGATCCATAAGCAAAAGAACATGATATCAACGGGGTACAAAGTACAAGTGCAATGTTGAAAATGTTCCCCATGATACATGGTTCTGCTAATTTTAACTTATAAAGCGCAAGCATATACGCAACAAAGAAGGACCCAATGGTTCAAGTTTATTAAATGCAAGAAAGTAAAGTGTGCCATCAAGTTCGTGAGAGCTTTAATCACTAGTTTTCTCATAACAAGTTTAATTTGGAAGGTAGAAAAAAGCATGAATATACTTGGAATAGCATATGCTACTAGGCATCCCCAAGCTTGAGATTTAGTCCATCCTTCATCTCATTTCTCATTCCTTCCATACACCTGGAATTTTTCTTCATACAAAACTTCACACAATCTTTATTAGCAACATTAGTGCACTCGAGATAATATGTCTTTGGGTTCAGTTTCAACACCAATAAAACTTCCATTAAAACACTAGCTACTGTAGCAATTCCCTCAAAAATCTCAATTCCCCAAAAGAACTCAAAAAGGAACCAACAAGAAGCAAATGCAGAAAATGGTAGAAATCTGTCAAAACAGACCAGCAGGTAAAGACGAATTATTTCGAAGACCTTATGTTGCTCAAATCAAAAAGTGTTGAACTAACGAAAGTTAGATAACAACCTGGGGAAGAAGCACAAAAATGCACGCCTCAAAAGCATGTACAAAGATTTTACACGAATTTTTACGGTGAAGTACAGAAATCTGTTTCGGGACAGCAACTTTCCCAAGCATCACTTCTCTCTCATTAGAGGTTACTCTTGGCACAAAAAGGAAATAAAAAGGATAAGGAACGGTTATTACAGAGGTAATAACTTCTAAGACTCATCTAAAACTTTTGGGCTATCTCCAAATAAGTATTTTTCTTTAACGCCTTTAAGTTAGGCATGATAGTTTGAGAAGATGCTCACATAAGAAATATGAATTGAAGTGAAAGAGAGCATTGATACGTTGCAAACGTATTCATAATTTTTGATGTTCCATGCTTGGTTTTATCTACTTTCTTATGTTTTGTTCCAACTTTGGAGTACTTTTTATACACTTTCTCGGACTAACCTATTAACAAGATGCCACAGTGCCAGTTGCATGTTTTCTACTGTTTTTGGTTCCAGAAAGTCAGAAAATGAATATTCTCGGAATTGGACGGGACAAAAGTCAAAGTTGATATTTTACCGGAAGACTCACAGAGCCATAAGACAAGACAGAGAGGGGCCACAGGGCGGCCACACCATGTGGTGGCGCGGGCTAGCCCTGGCCACGCCACCAGGTGGTGTGAGCCCCCTGGCCACCCATCGACCTTGCCTCTTCGCCTATAAGAAGCCTCTCGATGCAAAAACCCTCAATAATCAAGCCTCCAGCCACAAAAAGTTCCGTAGCGTCTCCGCCACCGAGGAGGAGATTCGGGGGACAGAAAGCCTCTGTTCCGGCACCCTGCCGGGACGGGGAAGTGCCCCCGGAGCCATCTCCAACGATCTCCACCACCATCTCCATCACCATTGCTGATTCCCATGATGAGGAGAGAGTAGTTCTCTCTCGAGGCTAAGGGTTCTACCAGTAGCTATGTGTTCATCTCTCTCTCTATGCATGATGTTATTGAGATCATGAGCTTGTAATCTATAGATCTACCTTGCTACTCAAGTGCTTTAATGAATCTCTGCTCTCCCCATGTGTGTGAAAGTGACAGTGTGCTCACCATGGTGGCACTTAGGCTAGAGATTACAAATACTTGTTATGAGTTATATTTCGAGTTGGATGTCTTTATGAAATTTTGGTGTTTGTTGGACTCATCTAGTACTCAAGGGGACAGTGTGGGGTTTTCTAGATGGGAAAGGCTTACTTTGAGGTGTGCTGTTATGGCCCTACCGTTGATTAGAGTGTCCAACCGGAGAGTAGTTAAGAGTAGTATCATGAAGATAATATATTTATGAGAGAGTGTTCACTAGTGAAAGTATGATCCCTAGGCCTTGTTTCTTAGCATTGAAACACCGTTTGCTACTAGATCTGTTACATGTTTGCTTGCTTCCATCTTTATTTCAGTTTGCTTTTAGTCTTTTCCACGCCATCAAGCTATCTTCTATCACCGTTAACACTTATAATTATCCATACCACTTGTATTTCACTATCTCTTCGCCGAACTAGTGCACCTATACACCTGACAAGTGTATTGGGTGGGTTGGGGACGCAAGAGACTTCTTGTATCTTGATTGCAGGGTTGCTTGAGAGGGGATACCTTTGACCACTTCCTCCCTGAGTTCGATAAACCTTCGGTGATCCACTTAAGGGAAAACTTGCTGCTGTTCTACAAACCTCTACACTTGGAGGCCCAACAACTAACTACAAGAATAGAAGTGCGTAGACATCAAGCTATTTTCTGGCGTTGTTGCCAGGGAGTTAAGGTAAAAGGTACTCACATCCTCCGGTGTGAGTGCTCGAAGTTATTTCCTTTAGATTCTGCAATTTTGTCTTTTTGTTTCTTGTTTTCACTAGTTAGGCTTAATGGAAAACAACAACAAAATTAGAGAGCTTTTTATTATTTTTCCTAAGTTAGAACTTGAATTGTCCGAAAAGAAAATTAAAAAACCCATGGAACTTTCTTTGCATGCTAATAGCAATGTTATTAGTATGAATATTTTGAACACCTTTGTTACTAATGCTATGGAAACGTCTAAGCTTGGGGAAGTAGGTTCTTATGAAAATGATCTTTTTAGTTCCCCAATTTTAAGGAAGAAAATTTGCTCTGATGATACTTTATCTCCCATATGTGGTAATTCTAGTGATACTTGTGATATTTTGAATCCACATACTGAAAGTATCCCTTTTAAAATACCTATAAAAATTGTTGAACGTGTTATGAATAACTCTTATTTTGGAGATGGAACTGTCCTAGTGATCATTTACTCTTTATACATGAATTATGAGGGTTGTTCAAGTGTGCAGGTATTTCAATGAACCAAGTTAAGAGGAAGCTATTCTCTTTATCACTTAAGGGCAAAGCAAGGAAGTGGTATGAGCTTCTAGATGATCCTCGTCATTTGGAGTGGAAGGAACTTGAATCTCTCTTTTACTCTAAATTTTATCCTCCTCATGAAATTCATAAAGATAGGAATTATATTTATAATTTTAATCCTCATGATGGATAAAGTATTACCCAAGCATGGGGGAGATTGAAGTCACTAATGCTCAAATGTCCCATTCATGAGCTCCCCATGAATATTGTTATTAATATTTTTTATGCAAGGCTTTCAGGACATTACAAGGACTATCTAGATACTTGTTTAGAGGGATCCTTCACGAGTAAGGAGGTCAAAGCTAAGTGGGATCTTCTTGAAACAATTCAAAGCAATACCGAAGATTGGGATAACAACAAAGGTAAAGAACCAGGTATAAACTATGAGTATGATTGCATTAAGTCTTTCGCTGAAACTGCTGATTTTCAAGAGCTTAGTGCTAAATATGGTCTTGATCCTCAAATTCTTATTGATTGTTTTAAAACCTTTGCTTCTCATATTAATGCTCCTAAAGAAAAGTGGGAGATGTATCATGAGCCTTTTAAAGACACTTGCATGGAAAATGATATTGTTGTTAATGATAGCAATAAACATGCTCAAACCTCTGAAAGTACTATTTCTTATAAGCATGTTAATTTTTGTGGAATACATAGGCCTTGTGAGAATAATAAAATTGAAGAAGAATATTGTATCACCCACGAGAATGAAAAAACTAGAATGTGGTATAGGGCTTTAAATGATCTTGGTAAAAAAGTTTGTGCCATTTATCCTTTTATTTGTGAACTTTGCTTTGAAATGGGTCATTTCAATTTTCAATGCTCAGGCCATAATAATAGCCCTTCTAATCCAATAAGTACTGCAAGTTTGTATTGTGATGACATGATCACTCCTAATCATCATGATGAACTTACATTATTTTTGGGGTGTGAAGAGTTATCAAGAAAAACCTCTTTGGTAGATATGGGTGCTTTTGATATGAATAGTGTCCTGCATGGTTGTCATCTTTATTGTGTTGATAATTGCCACACAAATACTTACATACAAAATATTATAGAAGATGAGATTTTACCAAAATATGATAGGACTAATATGTGTTTTGATCTTATTAATGAAAAGAAGGAATCCTCCAAAGTTTCTTCTATTGTCTCTAACAATGAACCAGGGTATATGGAGAAGCTTCCTTTCAAGCCTCTCCCTCCTAAAGAGAAGAAGAAAAAGAAGAAGAGGAGGAGAAAAAGAAGAGAGGAAACGGTATTTTCCCCTAAGCATGTTGCTCCTATTATAGTTTTTGATGAGTCTGAACTCGATGATGTTCCCATGCCTATTACCTATAGTAGTGATCATGATTGGGAAAAGCACACTACCTTTGATATTGAAAATCTCTTTGGTACCAATTCTGAAAATGATGATATTAATAATTGCTATACTATTAGTGCTATCCATGATCCTTCCAATGATGATATGTTTACAAATGAACACACTTTGGAAGATAACTATTCTATTGCTTATGATGATACTATACCTCCAATATATGATGATTGCAATGATGAATACGATATTTTCAGTCCACCTACTATTGAGGAGGAAGTTAATTATGATTACAATATTCCTCCTATATTTGATGATTATGGTGATGAAAATAATAATGATAGCTATTTTGTTGAATTTGCTGCCACTACAGTCAATAAGAATGACTATGTTTATGTGGGGAGTATTAATTCTTTTATGCATGTGGCTCATGATAAGAATGTTTCTTGTGATAGTTATATTGTTACTTTTATTCATGATGCTACTGAAAGTTATTATGAGAGAGGGAAACATGGTCTTATGTGTCTCAACAATATTAAGTTTCCCCTCTTTATGTTGAAAGTCTTGAAGTTGCACTTGTTTTGCTTTATTATGCTTGTTGCTTTGTGCTTTCATTACTTGTTTCTTCACAAGATTCCTATGCATAGGAAGTGGGTTACACTTAAATGTGATTTGAATTTGCTTCTTGATGCTCTCTTTTACTTCAATTCATATTTCTTATGTGAGCATCTTCTCAAACTATCATGCCTAACTTAAAGGCGTTAAAGAAAAGTACTTATTGGGAGATAACCCAAAAGCTTTAGATGAGTCTTGGAAGTTCACTAGTAGAAAATGGGCCTTTGGTTCGGGCCACTAGTCCCGGCCGTGGCTGGGGCCGGGACTAATGGTCCGAACCAGACGGCCCGAGGAGGCCGAGGCACTTTGTCCCGGTCCGTAAGGAACCATTAGTCCCGGTTTGAGATACAAACTGGGACAAATAGGTATGGGCCGGCGCGCGTGCTCCTGGCAGAACCTTTAGTCCCAGTTTGTATCTCAAACCGGGACTAATGGCCTGGCCCTATATATATGCACCCAGCCCTCCACTCTCTCCTGTTTTTTTCCTATGTGAGAGGTGGGTATAACTTTGTGCTAACTTTTTTTCTTCATATGCACTAGAGGTGTTCGGTGAAATGCATGTTAGAGCGATGCCACTTGAGTTCACACAATAAAAAATATGATATGAGGTGCCAGAGCGACAGTTAAGGTTTCTCCTCTTTGTTTTGAAGTGTCCTAAAAGGTTAGCAACTATTTTCTCGTTTTGACTACACGGTACTAATTTAAGCATCGTGATTGCGTTTGATATATATGCATGGTTGTATGATGCAGATAAGCCAGCCATGGATGTACGGTGACCGACGCTCTGACGCTTACAGAGAAGGCGTGCGTTCTTTTCGCCTTGTGGCTGAGGTGAACAAGCGGCGGGACGGTTTTATGTGTTGTCCATGTGTTGAATGTCAGAATGACCAGACTCACACTTCCTCAAGAGTCATTCAGAGCCACCTGCTTCGGTCCGGTTTCATGTCCGGCTATAATGTTTGGACCAAGCACAGAGAAAGAGGGGTTATGATGGAAGACGGCGATGAAGAAGAGAACGATGATGACAACTACCAATCTATGTTCCCTGAATACGATGATACCGCAGTTGAAGATAATGAAGAAGAAGGGGGTGAAGAACGGGAACCAGATTTGCCCGTTGATGATTTTGGTCGGGTCATTAGTGATGCAAGGCGAGACTGCGACACAGAAAAGGAGAGGTTGCAGTTCGAGCAGATGTTACAGGACCACAACACATTGCTGTATCCAACTTGTGAAGATGGCCAGAAGAAGCTGGGTAGCACACTAGAATTGTTGAAGTGGAAGGCAGAGACCGGTATGACTGACTCGGGATTTGAAAAATTGCTGGTAATAATGAAGAAGCTGCTTCCAAGAAATAACCAATTGCCCTCTAGTATGTACGAAGCAAAGAAACTTGTCTGCCCTCTAGGATGAGACGTGCAGAAGATACATGCATGCCCTAATGACTGCATCCTCTACCGCGGTGAGAACTACGAGAATATGGATAAATGCCCGGTATGCACTACATTGCGGTATAAGATCAGAAAAGATGACCCTGGTGATGTTGAGGGCGAGCAACCCAGGAAGAGGGTTCCTTCCAAGGTGATGTGGTATGCTCCTATAATACCACGGTTGAAATGTTTGTTCAAAAATAAAGAGCATGCCAAGTTGTTGCGATGGCATATGGAACACCGTAATAAAGACGGGATGTTGAGGCACCCTGCTGATGGTCGGCAGTGGAGAAAAATCGAGAGAGTCTTCCCGGACTTTGCTGGTGACACAAGGAACTTATGGTTTGGTCTAAGTACCGATGGCATGAATCCTTTTGGGGAGCAAAACTACAGTCACAGCACCTGGCTCGTGACTCTATGTATCTACAACCTTCCTCCTTGGTTGTGCATGAAGCGGAAGTTCATTATGATGCCAGTGCTCATCCAAGGCCCGAAGCAACCCGGCAACGACATTGATGTGTACCTAAGGACATTAGTTGATGAACTTCTACAGTTGTGGGCCAAACCAGGTGTACGTGTGTGGGATGAGCACAAAAAGCAGGAATTTGACCTACAAGCATTGCTGTTCGTAACCATCAATGATTGGCCTGCTCTTAGTAACATTTCAGGACAGACGAACAAAGGATACAATGCATGCACGCACTGTTTAGATGAGACTGAAAGTATATATCTGGATAAATGTAGAAAGAATGTGTACCCGTACAATCGTCCTTTTCTTCTGCCCAGTCATCCCTTAAAGAAGAAAGGCAAGCATTTCAATGGCAGGGCAGAAACCCAGACGAAGCCTGTCCCCCGTAGTGGTGCTGATGTATTTGGTATAGTCAAGGATTTGGATGTAATCATTAGAAAGGGTCCTGGAGGACAACCTGTTCCGAAAGACCCCATTACCGGACACGCACACATGTGGAAGAAGAAATCTATATTTTGGGAGCTACCCTATTGGAAAGTGCATGAGGTCCGCTCTGCAATCGACGTGATGCACCTGACGAAGAATCTTTGCGTGAATATTCTAGGCTTCTTGGGCTTGTATGGGAAGTCAAAATATACCCGGCAGCACGGCGGGAGGACCAAAAACATCATAAAGGACGAGACGGCAAGCATCCAGGGCAGTTTCAAGGGCTTGCTAGCTACGCTCTTACCAAAGAAGAGAAGGAAATCTTTTTTGAAGTCCTTTTCAGTATCAAGGTCCTGTCTGGCTTCTCGTCGAATATAAAGGGAATAGTAAATATGAAAGAGAAAAAATTTCAAAACCTAAAGTCTCATGACTGCCATGTGCTTATGACACAATTGCTTCCGGTTGCATTGAGGGGAATTCTACCAGAAAATATTAGACTAGCCATTGTGAAGGTATGTGCATTCCTCAATGCAATTTCTCAGAAGGTAATAGATCTAGAAAGTCTATCAGGATTACAGATTGATGTGGTCCAATGTCTGGTTAGCTTCAAGTTGTTTTTCTCGCCATTCTTTTTCAATATTATGATGCACCTCCTAGTTCACCTAGTCGAAGAGATTAGAATTCTCGGTCTTGTGTTTCTACACAATATGTTCCCCTTCGAGAGGTTCATGGGAGTCTTAAAGAAATATTTTCATAACCGTGCTAGGCCAGAAGGAAGCATCTCCAAGGGTTATGGAACAGCGGAGGTCATTGAGTTTTGTGTTGACTTTCTTCCTGACCTTAAGCCGATTGGTGTTCCTGAATCTCGGTATGAGGGGAGGATGACTGGAAAAGGCACACTAGGAAGGAAATCAATGGTATGTAGGGACGGGCATTGTTTCACTCAAGCACACTACACAGTTCTACACAATTCCACCGTGGTGGCTCCGTATATCGAGAAACACAAGAATATTCTACGCTCCGAAAACCCGGGGAACCTTGAAACCTTGATTAAAGGGGAACACGAGAAGAATTTTGGCAATTGGTTGCAGACACATCTCATGAATAACACCACTATTGGAGATGAGTTGTACTCATTGGCCAGGTTACCATCTTCAACTATATGTACTTTCCAAGGGTACGATATAAATGGGAATACATTTTACACGATCGCCCAAGATAAAAAGAGCACCAACCAAAATACTGGTGTCCGCTTTGATGCAATAGATGACAATAGGCAGATTGACACATATTATGGGTACATAGAGGAGATATGGGAACTTGACTATGGACCTACTTTTAAGGTCCCTTTGTTTCGGTGCAAATGGGTCAAGCTGACAGGAGGCGGGGTACATGTAGACGAAAAGTACGGCATGACAACAGTGGATCTCAACAATCTTGCGTACATGGATGAACCATTCGTCCTACCCAACGATGAGGCTCAGGTTTTCTATGTGAAGGACATGTCTACCAAACCAAGAAAAAGGAAAGATAAGCAAAAGAGTACAGAATACGATGAGCCAAAGCGCCACATAGTTCTTTCAGGGAAAATAAACATCGTGGGAGTGGATGACAAGACAGACATGTCAGAAGATTACAATAAGTTTCATGAAATTCCGCCCTTCAAAGTGAAAACTGACCCAAGCATCCTGTTAAATGATGAAGATTCTCCATGGCTATGGTGCAGAAGAAAACCACAACACTAGATGTTGGTGATGTGTAATAATGTATTAAACCTTTTATTTGAGACATAAATCTATGTAATTAAACCTTTTATTTGAGACATAATCTATGTAATGTATTAAACCTTTTTTTTGAGACATAAAGGTCCCCTTTCATGTAATACATCTTGCTCAATCAAACTAGACGTTCTGAGCCGCGGTAGGTGATCACACAAAGAGAAGGAACCATCACAAGAGAAGGAACCCACAAACACTAAGGATACAGAGCACAATTGAAAATTAAGAAACATGCCTAATGGTTGGAGTGATTCAGTCATGCTCCTGCCTAGCCCTGTAATACGCGCCACTGTAGTCATCATAGTCGCCGGCGCCGTCGTCACTGTCGTCGTCGGGGTCACCGTAGTCGAACCTTGAAGGTTGGGAATGCGTGGGCTGGGTTTGAGGGTACCGCATGCGGGGGGTATTGCCGGTCGTGTTGTAGGCCATGACACTCTGGAGAGTCTAGCCGCGCCAGCACAGCCACCGGCCGGCCTCGTTGAAGTTCGAAGGAGGTGGGCCGTCCTCCACGTGCCTGGCGAGCGCCCTCTCACGCCGATTGATGAAGAAGGCTTCCCAAGTCGGGAAATAGTCGGGATGCCAGTTGGGATTCCTCCGCTGCTCTGGCGTGAGCTCGAGGTAGTAGTGGTTCGTGATATCCATCCGGCGCTCCACACCTAGAGGGACAGGAGGGACCGGCGCTCATCATCCAGCCGGTGGGGACGCGGTAGCCCGGTGGGCAGGGGTAGTTCGAGGCGCAAAGCGCCTCCGCCTCTCGGGTGGTTAGAGATACGATGGAAGCCATGGGAAGAGAATGATGAGTCTAGATGTGATATGTAAATGGAGGCCAAGCGTACATATATACTGAAAAAATGGCAGGAAGACAGAGGTGGGAACCAGTGGAAAGCGCGGGAACGCAGTGGCGCGAGAAACTTTCATCCTGGGTGGGGGCTCAAACCGGGACAAAAGATGGGGGGGCTTATCTGGGGATGCTTACCTGGGAGGGCCTTATCTGGGGGGTGGCTAACCTTTAGTACCGGTTGGTGGGTGCAACCGGGACTAAAGGTGGTTTTTATGTCATTTAACAAAACTGTCGGTGGGATAAGGACGCGTGGGTAACCTTTAGTACCGGGTGGGGGCTCAAACCGGGACTAAAGTTGTCGGTAGGATAAGGACGCGTGGGTGGACGCATTGCTCGATGAGATAAAGCATGTAGCGCATGATGCCCTGTCGGAGGAAGAAGACAAAGTAGAAGCGGCGCCGTGCCTATAAAAGGAGCATCGATACGCCATGGCAAGCAACTCAACAAGCCAACATGGATGGAGAGTTTTATCCCCATGGATGGAGGAAAGGGTTGGGAAATCTCGCGTGGCGGAACTTCTCGAAGATGCCCTTGGTGCACACGCCCTATGGCATCTTCGGAAGTTCCACCTCAGAAAATATTTTCCTGCTAGCCCGTGAAAGACTCCATCTCCGCCTCCCTGGGGTTAGAGGTATGGTGGAAGCCATGGGATAGAGTGGAGAGAGGCGGCAAATATGAGTCTAAACACTAAACCCTAAACCCTAAGTCAGAGGAGGGAACCCTAAACCCTAAGTCCGAGGAGGGAACCCTAAACCCTAAATCCTAAACCCTAAATTAAAAACCCTAAACCCTAAACCAAAAACCCTAAACCCTAAACCAAAAACCCTAAACCAAAAACCGTAAACCCTAAACCCTAAAGGGGCTACGATCCGGAAGAGAACGGGCAGGAAAAAATAAGGCGGGGTAGGAAGACCACCAGAGCGTCGGAATTACATGAAAATGGCAAAATGGTTAATAGTTTGACTAGTTAGAATAATTATTTTATAAAACAGAAAATTGATTTGAATCACTTATTCAAAAATATGCAAAATATAATATTTAATGCATTTTAAATTGAAAATGGCAAAATGGTTATTAGTTTCACTAGTTAGAATAATTATTTTATAAAACAGAAAATAGATTTGGATTACTTATTCAAATTCAAGAACTTTTCATTTTGAAATTTTTCTCAAATTCATAAGTATGCAAAAACTGTAAAATTCAAATGTTTAAATAATATGCTAATTGAATTTTTTTTAAACAGGCGCGCCCGAGGGTGATTTTTTTTGAAAAAGGGACCTTTTAGTCCCGGTGCGTGCTACACACCGGGACTAAAGGTGTGGCGTTGGCGCGCGCATGTTGGGCTGGGCCGAAAACCCTTTAGTCCCGGTGGGTGGCACGTACCGGGACTAAAGGGGATGTACCTTTAGTCCTGACTTTAGTCCCGGTGCGTGATACAAACTGGGACTAAAGGTACATCCCCTTTATATTCTCGCGCCCCTTTTTCTCCCCAAATCACCACACTCTGCTGCAGGGACGAAGCGCGCGAGGATGACGATGCACAGGACGCCGACAGGCTGCCCGACCACTCCACCGCCAGATCCGGCCGCCACCAGCGCGTCGTCCCCCTACTCCAACGCCGCCACAAGCTAGCCAGATCCAGCCGCCGCGCGTGTGCCCCTGGCTAGCAGGTAACGCGCCCCTCCCCTTTCTCCCATCCGACATCGGCGGCGCGGCAGCTGTACGTGCACGCCGGCGCACGGCGGCACCGGCCACTATGGGCGAGCAGGCCGGCCGGGGCGGCAGCCGTGCATGCCGGCGGCGGTGCGGACGAGCAGGCCGGGGCGGCACCCCCAGCCACCTCTAGCTACTAGCTAGTTAATTTTATTTTTTTATTTTTTATTTTTTAGTAGTATAGTAGTGTAATATAAAGTGTATTTTTTAAATATATAGTAGTATATATTAGTGTAGTATGTAATTAGTGTAGTATATTTTTTTATTTTTTAGTAGTATATAGTAGTGTAATATAAAGTGTATTTTTTATTTTTTCAGTAGTATATATTAGTGTAGTATATTTTTTATTTTTTAGTAGTATATAGTAGTGTAATATAAAGTGTATTTTTTATTTTTTCAGTAGTATATATTAGTGTAGTATGTTAATTAGTGTAGTATATTTTTTTATTTTTTAGTAGTATATAGTAGTGTAATATAAAGTCTATTTTTTATTTTTTTAGTAGTATATATTAGTGTAGTATGTTAATTAGTGTAGTATATTTTTTTATTTTTTAGTAGTATATAGTAGTGTAATATAAAGTGTATTTTTTATTTTTTTAGTAGTATATATTAGTGTAGTATATTTTTTTATTTTTTAGTAGTATATAGTAGTGTAATATAAAGTGTATTTTTTATTTTTTTAGTAGTATATATTAGTGTAGTATGTTAATTAGTGTAGTATATTTTTTTTAGTAGTATATAGTAGTGTAATGTAAAGTGTATTTTTTATTTTTTAGTAGTATATATTAGTGTAGTATGTTAATTAGTGTAGTATATTTCTTTATTTTTTAGTAGTATATAGCAGTGTAATATAAAGTGTATTTTTTATTTTTTTAGTAGTATATATTAGTGTAGTATATTTTTTATTTTTTAGTAGTATATAGTAGTGTAATATAAAGTGTATTTTTTATTTTTTTAGTAGTATATATTAGTGTAGTATGTTAATTAGTTTATTATATAATATGTTAATGTAGTATATAGTATGGTGGTGCTCGCGGGCTCCCGCACTTAGGGTTAGGGTGGCAGTGCTCGCTGGCCCCGCACTTATGGTTAGGGTGGTAGTGCTCGCGGGCCCCGCACTTAGGGTTAGGGTGGTAGTGCTCGCGGGGCCCAGCACTTAGGGTTAGGGTGGTATTGCTCGCGGGCCACCGGACTTAGGGTTAGGGTGGTAGTGCTCACGGGCCCTCGCACTTAGGGTTAGGGTGGTGGTGCTCGCGGGCCACCGGGCTTAGGGTTAGGGTGGTAGTGCTCGCGGGCCCCCAGACTTAGGGTTAGGGTGGTAGAGCTCGCGGGCAGCCGGACTTAGGGTTAGGGTGGTGGTGCTCGCGGGCCACCGGACTTAGGGTTAGGGAGGTAGTGGTCACGGGCCCCCGGACTTAGGGTGGTAGGAAATTGCGTGTTCGTATTATTGTTTAGTATTATTTTATGCAGCAATATTGAATGAAAAATGTTATTGTGTGCATTTTGTAGAAAACTATGGATCCAATCCAAAGAGACCTAGCACAGGAATAAATTCTCGAGGATATGATCAACGACACCCCCATGTTGATCCACCCGAATCTCCGTATTTATCTGAACCCCTCCGGTGAGGGAGAGGAGGTCGACCGAAATGAGCAAGGAGAAGGCGACGACTCCGGTGGTAGAGAAGGTGACGGCTCCGGTGGTGGAGAAGCCGACGGCGAGGTATATATATGAAGTCTGGTGATCAGTAGATGCATTAACTGAGTTGTATATATATAAATTGACGAATGTTTCTTCTCTTAGGCCTCCACATCGAGCACAAAATATTCCAACCGAGGCCCGGCCAAAAAGTTGGACGCATCTACGCATTATACAATTATGCGGGTATCACCACGGGGTGAACCGGTGGAACCCGAAAAGGCTAAAACTGTATTTAAACAACAATGCAGAGTTATGGTTAGGGATCGCATCCCGATCACCGTTCGAGAGTAAAATAAGACCAAAGGGGCGAAAGAGGGTGAGTATGTCACCGACTGGTGCAAAGAGGGTCTTTGGAATGACCTCATGACACATTTCACCCTGCCAGAATGTGAGGATGATGCCAACACAGCTGCATTGAGGAAGAAAGTCAAGCAGTGGACTCTTACAAAGATGGCCGAACTATTAAAGAACTGAAAGAAAGCATTATGGAAAAAGTATCAGAAGACAAAGAAGACTCCTAAATTTGAATGTTATCTAACGAAGCAGCAGGCTAACTGGGATGCATTTGTGAAGTACAAGGAGTCACAACCTGCTATGGAAATGTCGGAAAAAAACAAGAAAAATGTCGCGATGAAGAAATATCACCATCACCTAGGGCTAGGGGGCTACGCGGCTGCCATGCCAAAGTGGGATGCTAAAGAGAATGAGCTGCTTGCTAAAGGGATCACTCCAGAACCAATATTTGTTTCCTTGGGCATGGGAGTGAGTATGACGAAAGTACATGGGACCTTATTTGCAGTGACGGGATTAGGATACCCCGGGATACATGGCAGAAAGTGGTGAAGGAGATTAAAGCGGGGACAACAAAGTTCCTTCCCGATAGAGAGAAAGACTTGCTGACAAAGGTCCTCGGGAATGATGAACGCGGAGGACGTGTATGAGGCCTTGGCCCTAGTTATACGTGGGAGATGGGGTTTCCCAAAGACAGAGATACTTATAGGAGCCGAGAGAGAGCAAAGAGGCGACGGCAGGAGGAGGAGGGAGACAGGTTCACCGAGTTGCTAGGAACACTTCGAATGCATCAGCAACAGATTGACGAACTTCGAGGAGCAGCGCGCCTGCAAGATCCTGTACTCGATATTACCGCCGTCCCATCTCAGCAGAAAAGCAGCGTGGCTGAATCGCATGTCCCTTCTGATGATGCACATATGGTAGATGGCGGTCTCGGCTACCCCGTGGATGGAATCAAGGAGCAGGCATCTTGTGAGCTCCATCAGAAGGTGAAGAACCTATCCATCAAGGTGGCGGTCGGATGTGCTTTACCTTGTCCACCTGGCGCACGCTGGCATGGCCGTGAGATTCCAGCTGGCTATGCTAAAGTTGGTGTGGATGAAATCGCAATGGGGTGGGACCCAATGGAGCTTGACATCCCTAGACCTGAAGGTCAAAGGACACTCGGAGAAGTACTAGGTGGTATCATTCTATGGGAAGAACAACATCAAGCTTCCAGGCTGGACGCCAAAGCCAACACTGCCTCCGAGTGGTCGCATGTCACCTTCACCTCCATCACCTCCAAGAATCCCACCCCATGACTACGACCACCACAGACCGAGTCCATCTCGATCTCCACCGCAGCCTCCGATTAGTACTAAACAACACAGGAGCCCAAAACGACAAATGTCGCCCCTCCCAAGAGTACCTCATAAGAATCTTCCTATCAGACCTTACGATCGTACTGGCGAGGAAACCAACATGATCGTAAAGGCCGAATGTGTTGTGCAGCTTCAAAAGAAGAAACCCGAGCCCGCCCCGGTATACACCGAGAAGCAAAAAGCGTATGCACTTTCTTTTCTGAACACAAAATCGCAATATGACTTGCACCATAAGCCAGATGACTATCGACGCACACTTCAGAAGGAAGTGAAGAAGAGAAAATCAAGTAGAAGTGCAAGCGGGAGCAAATCATCAAGTCAAAGTGCAACCGGGAAAAGAAAGGACGTCCCCCAGCTTGGGGAATAGGCCAAAAAATCGATCCCACCCCTCTCGGTGGTATCCCATGACATTCCCCAACAGAATATGGAAGAAGCTACGAAGCTTGTGGCCTCTATGAATGTGACTGTTGAGGAATTGCTAGGTTCCCAGGACGACAAGTTACCCAAGGCTCAGGTAGTCCCTACATATGTCCCAAGGAAGCCTCTGGTCAGCTTTGAGCAGTTCCAACAACTGCCAACACAAATGCGCAGTTTACATAAATGGTACTTGAAAGCCGTAAAGGAGGAGAGAATAATGATCGTGGCGAAAGTCCCACATGACTACTACTTCCGAGAAGAAGAGGTCCATGTTGAGTTTCCAGAACTCTTCCAGTTATACATTTTCGACGCCCTCGACAAAAGTCTCATGAGTTGCTATTGTCTGTAAGTTGTTGAATTCATTTTCTATATAAAAGCTGTTCATTTTTTCAGTTGTTCAGTTCATTGCATGTAATTATCGTAATTATATCCTTTTGTACTCTATTATTATGCAGAATGAAGATCATGGAATGTAAAAGAAGGTCAATCTTCGGTGTTGGATTCATTGACCCAGATAAAATACATTGTCGGACGCTAAAGGATAAACCTGAGGACACATAGGAAAACCTTCTAAGGTTTCTAACGGAGAAAATTTCTATGACCACATACTGTTTCCTTACAATTTCACGTGAGTGTCTTACCCTATTGTAGACATTCTCTTTTGCTTACTCGATGTTAAGTGTAATTGATGATTTACTGATGTATATATAAACGTGTACAGTTTCCACTAGATTCTCATGGACATTCAACTTGATAAGGGAAGAGTTGAAGTCATGGACCCATTAAAGAGACCCCTGGAACAGTTTAGTGACATGCAGGACATGCTCCAGAGGTAATTTTCGCGCTACAGCGGTCTCTTTCGTTGATTTCCTGAGATATCACATAATAAATAACTCATTCATTTTCTTTACCGGGTAGGGTTTGGAACCAGTTCAAGAGTGTGGTTATGGGTGACTTTACTGAGAAGCTGACGTTTAAGCCGGTCTCGGTAAGTAGTACGCACATCTCTTGACTTCTAGTTTCAATACAATTATGATGCTGGATTATTATTTTGATTGAATTCTATTCTCGTAAAGTGCGCGAGGCAGCCACCGAAGACGAATCTATGTGGATTCTACATTTGCGAGTTCATTCGCACGTTTACCAGTGAGCTGAATGATTATAGAGTCGATGTAAGCAATACATTCATAACATTATTTTTATTACCGTCACTTTTTTTATCATGATTGATATTCATATTGATCTCCTTTTCTTATATAGTTCAAGAAAATGCGGGATCAGCTCCTACCACAGCAACGCGTAGTAGCAATTGCTGAAGAACTGGCAGGATTCTTGATGAACGAGATGATAGATGACGTCGGAGAATTTAGTGTGAATAGGCGCCGATGATCCCCGACCGTGTAATTGAATAGACAGGCTCTAGTCCCGATAATTGTGATCTCCATGTGTAACTATCATGTATATATTTGTATGCTCGATCTTAAGAGAAGTTATCTTATGTATGCACGAACATGTACGGTATGTGGTAGCGTAGAAAACTATTTTCAAATGAAAAAAAAGAATACAAATTGAATTCTCTGCTGCGGCAGAGAAAGTGCCTAAAATTCTGCCGCGGCAGAGAACCAATTGTCCCGGTTCGTAATACGAACCGGGACTAATGGGGGGGCACCCAGCGCCCGCAGAGACAGCCACGTGGATGCCCATTTGTCCCGGCTGGTAAGAGGGCCGGGACTAATGGGTGGGCCTTTAGTCCCGCCCTCCAGTCCCGGTTACCAGGACCGGGACTAAAGCCCCTTACGGGCCGGGACTAGAGGCCCGTTTTCCACTAGTGAATTATTACTTCAGTAATAACCGCTCCTTATCCTTTTTATTTGCTTTTTGTGCTAAGAGTAACCTCTAATGAGAGAGAAGTAATGATTGAGAAAGTTGCTATCCCGAAACAGATTTTTGTGCTTCACCATAAAAATTCGTGTTAAATCTCTATACGTCCTTTTGAGGCGTGATTTTTTTTTCTTCTGCCCCAGGTTGTTATCTAACTTTCTTTAGTTCAACACTTTTTTATTTGAGCAACAGAAGGTCTTCGAAAAATTCATCTTTACCTGCTGGTCTGTTTTGACAGATTTCTGAAATTATTTGCATTTGCTTCTTGTTGGTTCCTTTTTGACTTCTTTTGGGGAATTGAGCTTTTTGAGGGAAGTGCTACAGTATCTAGTGTTTTATTGGAAGTTTTATTGGTGTTGAAGCTGAACCCAAAGACTTATTATCTTGAGTGCACTAATGTTGCTAATAAATATTGTGTGAAGTTTTGTATGAAGGAAAAATTTCAGGTGTATGGAAGGAATGAGTAATGAGATGAAGGATGGACTAAAGGTCAAGCTTGGGGATGCCACGCGTGTCACCCCAAGAAATATCCAAGAAGTACAAGCGTCAAAGCCTAGGGATGCCCAAGGCATCCCCTCTTCATCAATAAAAATCCCAGGTTTCTTCCAAACACTTCATTTTTATTATTTCATGCACAGTTGTGTTGTTCTTGGAGCGTCTTCTTTTTCGTTTTATTTTTGGTTTTTCGTTTTCTTGGTTTTCTTACTTTTCTGAATAAATTAGTTGGACCCCCTCTTTCATAAATTGCATTTCAAATAGTTTGGTTTGGATTGGAAAAGAGTAGGAAAGTTCATGCTTAAGTGGTAAAGAGAGCTTGTTTTTTACTATGGCCTATGCTCTATCATGTCATGCTTGATATTGTTTTGGCTTTATGCTTAGTATTATTTGATGTAGCATGACTTGTTATAAACAATTGAGATTGCTTAATGTGCCTTGGATGAATCATGCGTTGTTTTAGCATATTAAAGCATAGTATAGTGGTATTCTCCTTTGATGCTTTATTTGGGTTAACTTGGCACATGATCACACCATGTTATGACTATCTCAAGTCACCATAGCCTTTATGATCCTTTAGTTTTCAACTTGTAGTATCACTTTATGCTTTGATCAATGATGTTTTGTCGCTCTACATGATTATGGCCATTATTGCTCTCTTAGTTTGTCGCTCCTAGTGTTTTGCTAGCCTCCACAACCAAGTATGAGTTCCACTCATGCATCCAACTCCTTAAACCTAGTTATTCCAAAGAGTCCACCATACCTACCTACTAGCTTATGCTATTCCAAGTATATGCATGCTTTTTTTTACCTTCCAAATTAAACTTGTTATGAGAAAACTAGTGATTAAAGCTCTCACGAACTTGATGGCACACTTTACTTTTTGCATCTAATAAACTTTAACCATTGGGTCCTTCTTTGTTGTGTATATGTTTGCGCTTTATAAGTTGAAATTAGCAGAACCATGTTTCATGGGGAATGCTTTCAACATTGCACTTGTACTTTGTACCCCGTTGATATCATGTTCTTTTGCTTATGGATCCCGGCGGTGTGAAATAAAAGTGGAACTTGTAAGATCATGGAGTTTGTATGTGTGTTAGAGAAATGAGCCTAGGCCTAATCATGGTGGAAACTTGTAGCATCACCATAATGAGCACTCTATGAAGCATCCTCAATAAAAACCTATGCAAATAGCAAATAAAAAGATTGTTGAGATGCTCATTGTCTACTTCCCTTGTCATTTTGATTATGGGATAGCTCCTGTATCATGTGCAAGGGGTACCCCATTGGCGGTTCTTTATGATACACATGTACTTACAATGACAAGAGCTTACTTGTGACTAAAGTTGAGTAGCATGAGGTTTGGTCTTCGTAAGTAAGGGGCATGAGATTTCAGCTTATAACTTGTCAAGCATATCCTCTTAGTTGTGTCACTTTAGCCTTAATCACCTTCAAGATGCTTATGATAGGGGCAATGAGAGCTGAAAGCTATAAGTACCATAATTTTTGGAAGCTCTTTATGAGACTTGAATACCTACTTCCTTTTATAAAAAGGCTTTTCTTCCACCATTACATTGAGTCTCCACCTTCTATCTTTATGCACTTTGAGAGCATAGTGGCCATTCTTAGTTCTATGTGCATTGTCCCAAGACTAGTTGATTGATGCATACTTTGATATTGCTTGTTTTAAACTATTGTATCTAGTCACTCTTATGAACTTTGAAGGTGTCCTATGCATTTATATTTGGTACTCTATTGAGGGACAAGCTGAATGCCATGATGCTATGTTTTCTTTATGTGAAACAAACAAACGTCTTGCAAAGCATTGTTATTCATGAATCTTTTGTTTGTGCCTTTTCATGTTGCATCATAGTTTCTTTGCTTATTGCTAGAACTTTGTCTTTCATGTTATGATTGAAGTACTATGATCCTAGCTATCAATTTTTTACAAATACTTTGATCAAGTTTATGATGGTGCATGTCACCTCAAAATTATTCTTTATTTTTATCACTCACCTACTCGAGGACGAGCAGGAGTTAAGCTTGGGGATGTTGATACGTTGCAAACGTATCCATAATTTTTGATGTTCCATGCTTGGTTTTATCTACTTTCTTATGTTTTGATCCAACTTTGGAGTAATTTTTATACACTTTCTTGGACTAACCTATTAACAAGATGCCACAGTGCCACTTGCCTGTTTTCTACTATTTTTGGTTCCAGAAAGACAGAAAATGAATATTCTCGGAATTGGACGGGACAAAAGCCAAAGTTGATATTTTACCGGAAGACTCACGGAGCCAGAAGACGAGACGGAGAGGGGCCACAGAGCGGCCACACCATGTGGTGGCGCCGGCTAGCCCTGGCCGCGCCACCAGGTGGTGTGGGACCCCTGGCCGCCCACCAACCTTGCCTCTTCGCCTATAAGAAGCCTCCCGATGCAAAAACCCTAAATAATCAAGCCTCCAGCCATGAAAAGTTCCACAGCGCCGCCGCCACCGAAGGGGAGTTTCGGGGGACAGAAAGTCTCTGTTCCAGCACCCTGCCGGGACTGGGAAGTGCCCCCGGAGCCATCTCCATCGATCTCCACCACCATCTCCATCACCATTGCTGATTCCCATGATGAGGAGGGAGTAGTTATCTCTCGACGCTAAGGGTTCTACCGGTAGCTATGTGTTCATCTCACTCTCTATGCATGATCTTATTGAGATCATGAGCTTGTAATCTATAGATCTACCTTGCTACTCAAGTGCTTTAATGAATCTCTGCTCTCCCCATGTGTGTGAATGTGACAGCGTGCTCACCATGGTGGCACTTAGGCTAGAGATTACAAATACTTGTTATGAGTTATATCTGGAGTTGGATGTCTTTATGAAATTGTGGTGTTTGTTGGACTCATATAGCACTCAAGGTGACAGTGTGGGGATTTCTAGACGGGAAAGGCTTACTTTGAGGTGTGCTGTTATAGCCCTATCGTTGATTAGAGTGTTCAACCGGAGAGTAGTTAAGAGTAGTATCATGAAGATAATATATTTATGAGAGAGTGTTCACTAGTGAAAGTATGATCCCTAGGCCTTGTTTCTTAGCATTGAAACACCGTTTGCTACTAGATCTGTTACATGTTTGCTTGCTTCCATCTTTATTTCAGTTTGCCTTTAGTCTTTTCCACGCCATCAAGCTATCTTGCATCACCGTTAACACTTATAATTATGCATACCACTTGTATTTCACTATCTCTTCGCCGAACTAGTGCACCTATACACCAGACAAGTGTATTGGGTGTGTTGGGGACGCAAGAGACTTCTTGTATCTTGATTGCAGGGTTGCTTGAGAGGGATACCTTTGACCACTTCCTCCCTGAGTTCGATAAACCTTGGGTCATCCACTTAAGGGAAACTTGTTGCTGTTCTACAAACCTTTGCACTTGGAGGCCCAACAACTGTCTACAAGAATAGAAGTGCGTAGACATCAAGATATTTTCTGGCGACGTTGCCTGGGAGGTAAGGTAAAAGGTACTCACATCCTCCGGTGTGAGTGCTCGAAGTTATTTCCTTTAGATTCTGCAATTTTGTCTTTTTGTTTCTTGTTTTCACTAGTTAGGCTTAATGGAAAACAACAACAAAATTAGAGAGCTTTATAGTATTTATCTTGAGTTAGGACATGAAGTGTTCGAAGAGAAAATTAAAAAACCTATGGAACTTTATTTGCATGCTAATAGAAATGTTGTTAGTATGAATTCTTTGGACACCATTATTGCTAATGCTATGGAAAAGTCTAAGCTTGGGGAAGCTAGTTTTTATGAAAATGATCTTTTTAGTTCCCCAGATTTGGAAGATAGCTATTCTATTGCTTATGATGATACCAAACCTCCAATATATGATGATTAAAATGATGAATATGATATTTTCAGTCCACCTACTATTGAGGAGGAAATTAATTATGACTACAATATGCCTCCTATATTTGATGATTATGGTGATCAGAATAACAATGATAGCTATTTTGTTGAATTTTCTCCCACTATAATTAATAAGAATGACTATGTTTATGTGGAGAGTATTAATTCTTTTATGCATGTGACTCATGATAAGAATGTTTTATGTGATAGTTATATTGTTAATTTTATTCATGATGCTTGACATGGGTATACTCTGCAGGTACTCGAGTTTCGTATATAAGGTCTAGGTACGGTGAAAGCCCACGGCGTTGCTACGGCCCAATGAAGACTTCAAGTGACCCATGGACTCTCGATGACTTGCGAGACAAGAAGAAGTCTAAAGATAGAAAGTTTAAAGGAAAAGCCCTAATCTGTAACCGACTCGACCTGCTACCCGAGACCTAGCCTATCTATATAAAGGCTGGGAGGGGGCGGCGAGGAGGACACATACAACCCTAGTTTCCACAACCCTCGCCAGATTGCATCTGCGCACCATTGTCATCGCCGATTCCTTCCTTAATTCCAAGAGCAGACAAGCAGGAGTAGGGACCTCTACGAGGCCTGAACCTGGGTAAACCTTGTGTCCTTGTGTGCTTGTTTGGTAGCCAATTGATGCTTCTAGCGCTCCCTCCTTCTCCAAAACCCAAGTCCATAACAATGGAAACTGATGAGTTAAACCCTCGTCAATTGGTGCCGTCTGTGGGAATTGGGAGTGCTGATGTTGCGGCTTCTTCGGCCCCATCAACCGCGATCTACAACTCCACAACAACGAAGATTCGCTAGCTCTTGGGCGTGTTCGACTTCACCGTCCACACGCTGGCCACTCGCCCGGCTTTCGAGTCCGTGGGCGATGGAATCAGCCTGGCAATCGGGAGCTTCCGCTTCCAAGTTGGTCAGATGGGCACGCTTCGCCTGCCTGACCAGCCAACAGAACCCGCGATTGCTCCAGCATCATGGTTCCCGCCACCAATCGACACCCTCAGCGAGCTCAACACCTCAGCAACAGCTCAGAGCACGGATAGCGACAGCAGTCGCGAATCCGATCTGGGTGACCTAGCAATGGAAGATGGAGTCTACGGCTCCGGATCCGAAAGTTGCGGAAGCAACAGCTTCCCCAACCACTTCATGTGCGTCATCATCAACGATGGCGAGACCAGCGCCAATCGCGAAAACGGTGGCAACGGTTCTGACCCACCCAACGGTGGCATACCTAATGGCGGGCCACCCAATGGCGCCCCCACCAACGGTGGCAATGGCGTGCCCGTCAACAATGGAGGGGCAGTCGAACCTCCAACCATGGTGAAAGAGCACACTGGCGAACGTGTCATAATCAAGCTCAACGATCTCGAGTGGGCTCGCTGCCAAGAAACCATGCGAGGCAACCCTCTGCCCCGGCACATCGCAAGAACTGCTGATGGGATATCATTGGCTACTAAAGGAAGAGTACAGACGCCAATTACAAACGATTGCGCAACTCGAAGCGCGTAAAAAGGCGGCAGACGAGTCAAGTCTTCGACGGGCCGGGATCTCCTCCCACGGAGGATCCTCCTGCAAGGGCAACAAATACGTGGCCAACAAGAGGCGATCTCGAATGGCCCACCTCACCGAGCAGGAGCGCATAGAAGCTGCAAAGGTCCTCGACTTCAGCTCCATGACAGTCGACACACAGGGCAACGTGGTCCCACAAACGTCGCAAGCTACAGTGAAAGCGGTCACCATGTATCTCCTCAATAACCAGCCGCCAGTTGGCGAGCCTTGAGCCGCCATGCACCAATCTACGATCGCGGGCTTGGGGTTAATCGAGGCCACTCTCGACAAAGAACCCATGCCAGAGCCGAAGAAAATCAAGGTTCTGGCAAAACGCTATTCTTCACCCTCGTCCAGCGATGATAGTCATGATCTGTCTCGAAGTCGCCGCTCACGGCGACACGACCACGACTACGACGCGCGTGATGACATCACGCGGCACAAAATCGACAAGTCAAGGGCACGACGTGCCCGCTCGACTGACTCAAAAGACAAAGACGTGGAGCTCTGTGGCGCCAGATGCTTCAACATGGCTATCATACAAAAGAGAATACCCAAGGGGTTCAAGCTCCCATCAGAGAACCCAAAGTTTGACGGCCTGTAGGACCCAAAAATCTGGTTGGAGGACCACATCTCTTCCGTCAGGCTCCACGGCGGGAGTCAAAGCACGGCCATGCAGTGCCTGCAGCTACAGCTACAGGGCACTGCCCGAGCATGGCTCAACAACCTCCCACGCGGTTCCATTCGTAGCTGGGAAGAGCTGGTCTACAGCTTTGTGTGCAACTTAAAGGGAACCTACAAAAGGTCCGTGTCAATCGAAGAACTGAGGTGCTGCTAGCAAAGGTCAGGCGAATTGCTATGCTCGTACATCCAGAGGTGGTCCATCATCAAGAACTCCATAGAAAATATCTCAGAGGATCGCGCAATCGATGCATTCAACAGAGGCGATCGCCGCATAGAGCTCATGGAGGAGTTGGGCCGCTTGAAGCCCAAAAGAATTGACCACCTCATGGAAATTGCGAATCAGTGGGCAGATGGAGAAGACTCAGTGAAAAACCGCGTTCACTCTGATGACGAAGCAGAACTCGAGCGCAGACGCGGTCGCCGAAGTGAACGTCGAATGTGCATCTATGATGACTGCGACGATGTCAACATGGTCATAGCCGGCTATGCCGACAGGCGCGATGACAACCGCAACAGCGGCTACCACATCGGTGGACACCGCGACTCTGGGAAAACCACGTAGGTATGGCAGCGCCGCACTCGCGAAGAGGCACCCGCAACAACAATCGAGGACAAACTGTCCGGGCCGTGCAACGTACACTTCTACATCGACAAGAATGACGACAAGAAGAAATCCAGCCACCTTCTCAAGGACTGCCGTGAGTTCCTAAAGCTCCACGAGGGTTTGGCTCGGATGAATCGCGACGCAGTCAACAAAGGCTACGGAGCCGCCCCAGGCGCTGTAGCACATGGAGCTCGTCCACCACCACCTGGAGTGCCACCACCCGCGGCCGCACCAGTCCACAATCAAGGTGGCGAGCCATACCCATGGGCCGTGGGCAACATGATGATCCAAAAGGGACGCCCCTCGAATCGGGTGCAGAAGGCCATCACTCACCAAGTCAACCTGGCGACAAACTCTCCACCGTCCACCACTGAGTACCTCAGTGGAAGCGAATCCTGCATCACCTTCGACAACCACGACCACCCGCGCCAAGTACCTCGCCCAAGAAACTGTCCCCTCGTACTCGAGGCACAAATTGGAGGCTTTGACATGAGTCACGTCTTCATGGACGGTGGAAGCGACATTAACCGCATGTTCGCAAGTACCTTGTGAGCAATGAGGATCCCTCTGACCTGCCTAGAGGTCTTCGACACGACATTCCATGGCATTGTCCCAGGCAAGGGCATATATCCCCTGGGCAAAATCAACCTCGACGTCATCTTCGGCATGCCGAAAAACTTTCGATGCGAATGCATCGACTTCAAAGTTTTCGATTGGCCCTCATGGTACCACTGCATCCTCGGACGCGTCGCGTTTGCTAGGTTCAAGGCGATACCACACTATGCCTACCTGCAGATGAAAATGCCAGGCCCAAACAGCGTCATCAGAATCAACGGGAGCTCCGAGAGGTCCGTCAGCTGCGACAGGGAATTCAACAGAATCTCCCAGTCCTTCGGCATGCAGGAAGAACTCGCAAGATTGAAGGAGTCGACATACAACAGTCTGCCTCCCCTGAGCCATCCAAGTTTACCCGACCTATCTTTCGACTCGTCGGTGCACATGAAAAAGGTTTAGGTCCACCCATCGGACCCGACCAAGATGGCTCTCATCGCGAACAACTTGAGTTCCGCATAGGAATTCGCGCTCGTCGAATTCCTCCGTGAGCACCCGGGAAATCTTCGCCTGGTGTCCTACGGACATGCTAGGAGTTCCCAGGGAATTAGTCGAGCACGCACTCAACGTAAATCAGATGCCAGGCCAGTCAAGCAGATAATACAGCGACTGTCTGAACCACAGGCAAAAGCAGTCAGGATGGAGATCAACAGACTCCTCGACGCAAACTTTATATGCGAGATCAAGGAAAGCACTTGGCTCGCCAATACAGTACTAGTGCCCAAAAAACACACGGATATCCTGCGGATGTGTGTGGACTTCACATCTCTAAATAAGCACTGCCCAAAGGATCACTTCCCGCTGCCGAGAATCGACCAGATCATCGACTACACCGCGGGATGTGAGCGTCTCTGCTTCCTCGACGCCTACTCAGGCTACAACTAAATTCAAATGAAGGAGGAATACCAAGAGAAGATGGCGTTTACGACGCCCTTTGGTGTGTTCTATTACAACACAATGCCCTTCGGGCTAAAAAATGCAGGAGCCACCTATCAGCGGTGCATGCAGGCTTGCCTCAAGAACCAACTTGGTCGCAACATCCAAGTCTATGTTGACGACATCGTAATCAAGACCATATAGGAAGCCTCACTAATCGATGATTTACGCGAAACCTTCGCCAACCTCGACCGCTACCGGATCAAGATCAATCCGGACAAATGCACCTTCGGCATACCATCTGGGAAACTACTCGGGTATCTCATCTCCGCAAGAGGTACCAAAGCAGACCCGAAGAAAATAAAAGCCATACTGGCCAGGGAGAAGCCAAAGAATGTAAGAGGCGTCCAGCAGCTGGCTGGGCGAATTGCGGCGCTCAGTCGATTCATTAGTCGAATGGGCAAAAAGGCACTTCCCTTTTACCAACTTCTCCGCAAAGCTGACAAGTTCGAGTGTACCAATGAGGCACAGGAAGCATTCGAAGACCTCAAGTGTCTACTGTCTACCTTACCAGTACTGGTGACCCCACGTGAAACGGAACCACTATTGCTATACATCTCCGCCACCAACCAGGTGGTCAGCACAGTGCTCGTGGTGGAGCGAGCCGAGGAAACAAGGTCCACGGGGTACAACGCCTAGTCTAGTACCTCAGCGAGGTGCTCATGCCAACAAAGCAGTGATACCCACACTACTAGAAGCTCGCATATGGCGTCTTCATGACAGCCAGGCGACTGCGCCACTACTTCCAAGAGCATCCAATTGTGGTGGTCAACGACGCCCCGCTTGGGAACATGCTCAACAACCCCGACGCCACTGGACGAGTCGCGCTTTGGGGAATCGAGCTGTCTCTACGAGACATTACATATGAAAAGCATGATGCGATCAAGTCATAAGTTCCCCCGGACTTTCTCGTGCACTGGATGGAGAATCAACTCCCTGAAAAACCAGATATGTCTTACCTCTGGACAATGCACTTCGACAGATCCAAGCAAAAGGACGGAGCTGGCGCAGGTGTCATACTAACATTGCCCCAGGGAGACAAGCTGAAATATATTCTGCCAATGCAGTTCAACGCATCCAACAACGAAGCTGAATACGAGGCCCTGTTGCACGGGATGCGGATGGCAAAAGCCTGCGGCGCCAAGAGGCTAATCATCTACGACGACTCCAAGCTGGTCGTCAACCAGACAATGCACGAGTGCGACGCACTGAACAACAATTTGATCGCCTACCACGACCTCTACGACACACTCGAAGGGGACTTCAACGGCTGCGAGCTATGGCACGTAGTCGCGAAAGCAATGAAGAGGCGGACACACTCGCCAACATTGCCTCCACCTGCGCCCCCATACCACCCGGGGTATTTCTCGAGCACATCTGCGAACGCTCCATCAAGCCAAAGTCTGCATAGAAGAAAACAAGCGCAACAACGGACTCGGGGGTTA
Source organism: Avena eriantha (assembly GCA_910589775.1). Taxonomy (NCBI): domain Eukaryota; kingdom Viridiplantae; phylum Streptophyta; class Magnoliopsida; order Poales; family Poaceae; genus Avena; species Avena eriantha. Next base: position 91,615,528 of record OU342741.1, read on the forward strand.
CATCATCCAATGAGCCAATCGCACTCGATGACCTGGAACTTGACATAGGACTCGAAGGACCAATGGGGGTTATGATGATCGAGCCATCTTGGACTCAACCCTACATCACATACCTTCTCAGCAAGAGGCTGACGGACGACCCGACTGGCGCGCGGCACATCGCACAGTGATCCAAGGCATTCGCCGTCATCAACAGCGAACTATACAAGCGCAGCATCACAGGAGTACTCCAACGATACGTCCCCAACGCAGATGGAAGGGCCGTCCTCCTCGACATCCATGAGGGGACTTGTGGGCACCACGCCGGCAGTCGCGCCCTTGTCTCCAAAGCTCTACAAGCTGGATTCTACTGGCCCATGGTCATGCGCGAAGCCAAGGACATCGTCCAAAAATGCAACGCTTGCCAGCGATTCGCGGACAAACCGCACACGCCTGGCGCGGAGCTCTGGCTAATACCATTGGCTTGGCCCTTCGCGCAATGGGGACTCGACATGGTTGGCAAGCTCCCAAAGTCCTCACGTGGAGGCTACGCCTACCTCTTGGTCGCAGTCAACAAATTCACCAAGTGGATAAAGGCCATGCCGGTGACAAACCAGTCAGGAGCCAGTGCAGTCAAGATCTTCGAGTCCATTGTCTATGGCTTCAGAGTGCCGCACAACATCATCACGGTCAATGGAACAAACTTCACCTATAAGGAGTTCCAGGGTTTCTACGAAAACCTGGGAATCAATGTAAGTTATGCTTCTGTAGCTCATCCGAAGACCAACGGTCAAGTCGAAAAGGCCAACGGGCTCGTCTGCGGTGGAAACAAGAAGCGACTCCTTCGGCCACTCGAGCAAGCCGCCGGATGCTGGCCAGACGAATTGCAATCCATACTTTGGAGCCTACGCACAACCCCAAATAGTGCCACGGGATACACCCTGTTCTTCATGGTGCATGGAGCTGAAGCAGTACTACCCGCAGAAGTACGCTTTAAATCCCCACGAGTAGTCATGTACAGCGAGAAGGAGTCTACACTTGCACTCGAAGACTCCGTCGATCTCCTTGACGAGGCACGGGAAATCGCAGCAGAAAGATCAACGATCTACCAGCAGAACCTGTGCAACTACCATAGCAGAAGGCTATGCCCCAGGTCCTTCGTCGAAGGAGACCTGGTCCTGCGACTAAAACAGCAAGGGCACCTCAAGCTCGAGTCCCCTTGGGAAGGACCATACGTGATTACAAAAGTAATCCCAGGTGGCGCCTATCGCCTCAAACATTTCGAGACAGGAGTCGCATACTCCAGCCCCTAGAACGTCGCGCAGCTGCGGCGCTTCTAGCCTTAGTCGTCTTTTCTTTCTTATATTATAAATAAGGCTATTCATCCAAGGCTACTTAGCCACACATTGTACCTCGTACTGATTCTGCGAATAAATAAAGCTAAGTGCCCCAAACTCTGAGTTTTTCTATTATTTTTTGCCATCTACCTACTCGGGGGCTGCACCACCCTTTACACGTCTGTTCTATGAACCAATCATGATATCCTGAGTAGCTGACGCAATAATCGAACCCTTGACAAACACCAACCCAGTTGCAACGCACCTGGCAGGTTGGCAAGGTGCTGAGAAAAACACACTCACAAAACATACGAGCTAACAAGCTCTTTATACATCAATGTCGATCAATTATGTACAACATATATATATGAACTTTACAACACTAGTACATTTACGTGCAGAATACAAGTTAAAATACTACTGCAGCAACATAACGTTTGTCTGCTCCTCGAAGAAGTCAACAATCTCCTCTGCTGAATGATCCACCGCCTGGTAATGTGGAACCATATTCTAGGTGGAACCTGCTGGCGGCACCGGCGGTTCAGCAGCAATCGCTGCAACATCTACATGAGGCCTATGCAGTCGCACCAGCGACAGGGCAGCCTTGGCACCAGCCACTAACTGTTGACGCACGCACTCGCGAACTGTGCTCAAGTCTTGAAACTTAGCAATGAGAGCCAACAGGCTCGAAGGAATGACGTCCAGTAGAAACATTGTCTGATAGATATTCCATAAGCATGATTGCGACTTCTTCAGAAAATGAAGCACTCGTGAGGCGCGATCCTGTAGGGTCGCAAGTGCGATTGCGCGATCATGATCCACCCAGAAGTACCCACTTGCCTGAAGTTGTTCTTGGGTCAGGTCATTCATGCGAATGGTGATCCTGTCCTTCTCATCCCACGGATGACACGCGCTGACAACTATACCAAGCAAGAGGCAAAAGTATGAAGACAGCGAACTACCGCGACTGACTACAAGAAAAGATAAGGAGGCAAAAAGCTAACACTTGAATTGGTCACCTAGCTGCGCCACCTCCCATAGTTGATATTGCTCTCGGGCGGTGGCCTTCTCCGCCCTTGACTTCCATATATCCGCGTTACTGCGGAGGACAGACAGTTCGTGTTCCAGCTGCTTAATGCGATCGCGCAATCACGAAAGCAGGGATAGCTCATCTACCTTTGAGTGCGACTACGCTAAGGTATTACCAGCGGATGGCGGATCCCGAGGCTCACTCGAAGGACCACTCGATGTACCCTATCACAAGCCAAGCAAGATAAAATAAGGGACCAAACAACACATGGACAAAAACTCAAGTGCATTCAAACGCAGCAAAAGTATTCACAGAAGACACTCAGCCAGCAGCATATTTTCAACAAAAGGAGTCGAGCTATCAACTATTACAAATATAACCACTAAGGAGCAGCTTGCTTCTTCGACTTGGACTTCAGTTTAGGGGGCCTCATCGAGTCCGTGGAAGTATCAGAGGCCACAGACTTCCCGCCGGCCCCTGACGCCACAGCCTTCACTGCCTTCTTGGCTCGCTGCAGCTCCTTAGAGTACTTGGCGACTGTGTTGATGAGTTGAGGCCCGTACTTGCCACAAGCTGTTGCAAAAGGAGCAAAAACTACTTGTTGACCATCTACGCCGACAGGCACCGCTTTGGGCGCTAGCTCCTCGCGGAGGCGACTGAGTACACCCTTAGCTTTGCTCAGCGTTCCCTGAATGGAAGCACTGCGGTCTTCGACTGCCACGACGACGCCTACCAAAGCATCATCGCGACGAAGCGCATGGGAATCGAAGCTCAGACCACCAGCATCTACATAGAGATAAGTGTCAGCAAAAGTCAGCACAATAACAAAGTCGAAATAAAGGACACAACAGAAATCCAGATGAAAGAATACCTGAAAGAGCCTTGGCAATCGAGAAGAGCTGATCTTCGAACAACTTCTCCCTGGCAGCGATGGAGGCGCGTAAATCCTCTTCGCGTTTTCGCGATTCATCAAGCGCAGCGACTGCCTCATCATGACTCTTCACCGCTGTGGCGAGCGTCTTTTCAAGGGAAGTGGCTTCGCGAAGAAGCACGTTATGCTCAGCTGCAAAACATACAAAGATAGACCGTCAGTCGAGTACATAAAAAATCACAAGGATGAAGAAGAAGAAGCACAAAATACTAACTTTCAACCACGCGATGGCGATTGTCTAGCAACACGTGTTGTCGACCCATTGCAAGTACTTACTCCGCCAGGCGAGCAACTTCCTTCACAATAAGCTGCAACAAGAGAAACAAACAAAGGATTAGTAGATAGCATGGATGATTAATTAGACCGCAAGTAAAAGGAACATCACACATACGTGATCCTCCAGAGACTCCAAAGTCGATTGCCGCGCAGTCGTCCGGACAACCATCTGGTGCTCCACAACGTGTGGAGACCTTGATGAATTGTGCCTGGAGTGGGCCGCCAATGGAGGAGAAGTAGTTCGCTCAGCCACTTCCTTGGCCTTGGAGTCCACGACTCCAGATTCTTTCAAAAATTGGACATCGCCAGAAGATGGCGATGCCAGTTGACTATGGAACAAAACCAACATTAGGAAAATGCAACTCCAAAAAGAACCAAGAGTAGAATTGTATACATACCAATCAAACTTGTCAAAATCAAAGGTTTGGCCCTCCGACTCCGACGACTCCTTCGGCAGCCGCATCTTCTTGCGGGAAGATGGCGCCATGGAACTCACAGGAACAATAGGAATCGACGACTCTGCACCAATAGCTGGGCCTTCTGGAGTTGAAGGAGACGACGCATCCAAATCTTCGTTGCGCGCACGCTTGCGAGTGTCTGGACTGCTGGACTCGGGGGCTTCCTCCTCCTCTTCAAACGGGACGGTCGATTCCGACTTGTCCTCTTCGTCCACCTCGCGAGGAATAACCCCCTCAGGAAGAGGGAGAAAACTGGGAGAGACCTTCCAATCCTACATAAAGAAAACAAGTCAGCGCACATCCAGAAAAATCAGAAGTACTCGACAAAATAGAGCTACTTTGTAGCACAATCATACCTCGAGAGGAGGGTTAGAAGCATCAAATGGGGGCACGACTGGTTCACTGGGGAGTACATCCTTGGCAGTGTACTTGGTCAGCAGTCGCACCCTCTTACCTACTTCACTCACGGAAATGCCATCGGCAGATACACGAGTGACATCGTCTACACCACCCCATTGGAACATGGGGTGGATTCTGGCCTGCAAGGTTGGATGCGACGGTGCAACCATGTGCGAATGAGGGCGCAACCTCCCTCTTCTTTACCCATGCGACTCTCGAGGTTGCAGACATGCTCGTACAGCACCTCTGTCTCCTCAGACTCATCAGACATCACCATGTTCTTCCAAGAACGCCTCCTCCTGCATGGCATCGCAGGATCAAAAGGCGCGAGTCCGAAGTGTTCTCCGTCGGCCTTCTGGTCGCGGATGTAGAACCACTTGTCCCTCCACCCTTGGAATGACGCCATGAGCTTGATATTGAAGTATGTAACGGAGGAGTCGACATGGACCCCGCAGCCTCCTACGTCGTAGACTACGGAACCAGATGTCGACTGTCGCTTTAGCTTGAAAAGCCATTTGAAAAGACCAAAGTGTGGCTCGATTCCGAGCCAGCACTCGCAAAGTGTAATATAGCAGGCGATGTGGAGAATAGAGTTGGGGACAGCTGATGCAGCTGGAGCCCATAAAAACAAAGGAGGCCCCTAAAGAAAGGATGCAGGGGCAGAGACAGACCGCGCATGATGAATGCTAGGAACATCACCGGAAAACCAGCAGGAGGACAATGAGTTACCTCGCCGCCTGGCACTCGCGAGTCACCAACCACGGGAGATAGAACTCCATCCTAGCGAAGAAGACGCAGTTCAGATGATTTGATGATGGACGCGCGCCACGCGTCATTGGTGACGCGGGTGCCCACTCCCTTCTTCTTCCTAGTGACGGCGGCACTAGTGCCCGCAACAGCGGAGCCGCCCTTCTTCTTGGCAGTAGCAATGGTGGTGGCGGACTCAGCGATAGCACCTCCTTTCTTCTTCCCCATCTTGCGGTGGTGATGCGAGCGGAGGAAGTAACTAGGAAACACACGGAGTTGGCCCAGCGCCGCGAAACGGGACGAACTCTAAAGAGGCAGAGAGAAGCAGCAATGGCGATGGAGGCACAAAGTAGAGAAAGAGCAGATGGGAAATTACCGCAGCTACCCTGCTACTTAACCCCCTGGCGGATGCAATCCAAAGGCCAGCGGAAACCCTACTGGACGCGTGGCGCGCGTCGTGATCAACACGTGCAAAGGTGGAAGCACGAACCGTCCCCTACTACCTCCCTTATGCGTGGAAATCGAGGAGGCGCAGTTAAAACGAAAGATTACGCATGCCCGGTCAAGTCAGGGTCCGAAAATGGGGCCCACCGCTCATCACGTCCCGTCAAAGCCGCTCACGCAGGCAACTGAGGTCATCACATCATCAGCACTGATGTCATCAAAGATTGAGCACTAGAAGACTTCGACTACTTTAGTCCTTGCTCGAGTCTTCGACTCCACCAAGCACTCGGGGGCTACTCTCATAGGGAGCGTTGGTCGCGCACCCTACGATTTTCTTTTTATGCAGGAATATGGACATTCAAAGCATACCCAACCATTTGAATCTACGATTTGACTATGGATCATGGGTTACTCCCATAGGGAGCGCTAGAAGCAAATTCGACTGAAACAAGCAAACAAAAGACGACAACAGTCGCAAAAATTCTTTAGTCCCTTCCTGAGTCTTCGACTCAACCAGGCACTCGGGGGCTACTCCCATAGGGAGCGCTGGTCGCGCACCCTATGATTATTTGTACATCGTGCTATGTGTTGATAACATCCACACTCGAAGTCTATGGCGACACCGCCTCATATTTTCCTACAAAGAGACTGCATCTCCTGGGTCACCCGAATCATCTCCGCGATGATAAACAATTCAGATGTCGCGCTTGCAGCGTGAAGATAAGACCTGAATAAGGCCTGACACCGCATTTGCTGCGCACTACCAGAAATATATCCGTGCCTACAGGTACGATGAACATGCCTTGACGGACACGTCGAGTGCTCACACCCATATACTGGAATTCGACTCCTGTAAGACCTCAGTGGCTTGAGTCGAATTATACCATCACTTTTCCAAAATCGAGTTCGGGGACTCGAGTTTGAGTAGATTGCGTTGTTTTTCCCTAAGGTAGTTAATTGATACCGATACATCGGTTAAAATCAGGCACGCATATCAACAATCCCTATGACATAAACAGAACACTCAAAAAAACCCTGTCATGCACTCGAAAGGCTTCATAAAGTCTCCAGTCGAATCTATGATTCCACTGGACACTCGGGGGCTACTCACATGGGTATACCCTGCAGGTACTCGAGTTTGGTATATACGGTCCAGGTACGGTGAAAGCCCACGGCGTTGATATGGCCCAATGAAGACTTCGAGTGACCCATGGACTCTTGATGACTTGCGAGACAAGAAGAAGTCTAAAGATAGAAAGTTTAAAGGAAAAGCCCAAATCTGTAACCGACTCGACCTGCTACCCGAGACCTAGCCTATCTATATAAAGGCTGGGAGGGGGCAGCGAGGAGGACACACGCAACCCTAGTTTCCACAACCCTAGCCATATTGCATCTGCGCACCATTGTAATCGTCGATTCCTTCATTAATTCCAAGAGCAGACAAGCAGGAGTAGGGACCTCTACGAGGCCTGAACCTGGGTAAACCTTGCGTCCTTGTGTGCTTGTTTGCTAGCCGATTGATGCTTCCAGCGCTCCCTCCTTCTCCAAAACCCAAGTCCATAACAATGGGCATTGATGAGTTAAACCCTCGTCAATGCTACTTAAAGTTATTATGAGAGAGGGAAACATGGTTTTATGTATCTCAATAATATTAAGTTTCCCCTCTTTATGTTGAAAGTCTTGAAGTTGCACTTGTTTTTTACTATGCTTGTTGCTTTGTGCTTTCATGACTTGTTTATTTTCAATATTCCTATGCATAGGAAGTGGGTTAGACTTAAATGTGTTTTGAATTTGCTTCTTGATGCTCTCTTTTACTTCAATTCATATTTCTTATGTGAGCATCTTCTCAAACTATCATGCCTAAGTTAAAGGCGTTAAAGAAAAGTACTCCTTGGGAGATAACCGAATAGTTTTCTTGAGTCTTGGAAGTTATTACTTATGTAATAACCTATCCTTATCCTTTTTTATTTGATTTTTGTGCCAAGAATAACCTCTAATAAGAGGGAAGTAAGATTTGGAGAACTGCTGTCCCAAAACAGATTTTTGTGCTTCACTGTAAAAATTTGTGAAAAATCTCTGTATATCGGATTGAGTTGTAATTTTCTGAATAAATACCCCAGGTTGTTAGCTAACGTTCGTCAGTTCAACACTTTTCTATTTCAGCAACAGAAGGTCTTAGAAAAAATCGGTTTTCACCTGCTGGTCTGTTTTGACAGATTTCTGCCATTATTTGCATTTGCCTCTTAATCTCTTTCTCTTTGAGTTCTCTTTGTCATTTTAACTTTTTAAAGGAAGTGCGACAATAGCTTTTGTTTTAATGGGAGTTTTACTTGTGTTGGAACTGAACCAAAAAGACTTATTATCTTGAGTACACTAATGTTGCTAATGAAGATTGTGTGAAGTTTTGTTTGAAGGAAAATTTAAAGTGTAGGAAAGAGTAATGTGATAGGATGAAGTATGGACAAAAGCTCAAGCTTGGGCATGCCACCTGTGTCACCCTGCGAAATATTCAAGAAGTACAAGTGTTAAAGCTTGGGGATGCCCAAGGCATCCCCTTCTTCATCAATAAAAATTTCAAGTTTCTTCCAAACACTTCATTTTTATTATTTCATGCACAATTGTGTTGTTCTTGGAGTGTCTTTGTTTTCTTTTGCTTCGTTTGCTTGAATAAATTGGTTGGACCCCCTCATTCATGCATTAGTTTTCAAATAAAGTAGATTTAGATTGGAAAAGAGTAGGAAAGTTCATGCTTAAGTGGTAAAAAGGAGCTTGTTTTTGACTGTGACTTAGACTTTATCATGTCATGCTTGATATTGTTTTGGCTTTATGCTTAGTGATTTTGTTGTAGCATGACTTGTTATAAACAATCGAGATTGCTTAATATGCCTTGAAAGAATCATGTGATGTTTTAGCATATAAAAGCATAATATTGTGGTATTCTCCTTTAATGATTTATTTGGGTTGACTTGGCGCATGCTCGCACCATGTTAAGACTATACCAAGTCACCATAGCCTCTATGATCATTTAGTTTTCATCTTGTAATATCACTTTATGCTTTAATTAATGATGTTTTATCGCTTTGCATGATTATGGCCATTATTGCTCTCTTTGTTGGTCGCTCAGAGTCTTATGCTAGCCTCCATACCAAGTATGAGTTCCACTCATGCATCCAACTCCAAATAAAACCAAGTTATTCCAAAGAGTCCACCATACCTACCTATTAGCATTTGCTATTTAAAGTATATTCTTGTTTTATCTATCTTCCGAATTAAACTTGTTATGTGAAATTTAGTGATTAAACCTCTCACGAACTTGATGGCACACTTTACTTTTCTTGCCCCTAATAAACTTGAACCATTGTGTCATCTATGTTATGTATGCTTGCACTTATACATTGGGAATTAGTAGAACCATGTTTTCATGGGGAATGCTTTGAACATTGCACTTGTACATTGTACCCAATTGATATCATGCTATTTTGTTTATGGATGTCGTCGGTGTGAAATGAAAGGGGGCTTGTAAGGCCATGGAGTTATGTATGTGTGTTAGAGAAACGCCTGGGCTGCTAGCCTAAGCCATGCCTAATCATGGTGGAAACTTGTAGTGTCACTATAGTGAGCAATCTATGAAGCATTCTTCTTATAAAAAAAGAGATAGAGATTGAGAAAAAGAAAAAAGAAGAGATGAGAAAAGAGGAAAGAGAGAAAAAATCACCATTTTCCCATGGTAAATAAGAAGATTGCTGAGATGCTCATTGTCTGCTTGCCTTGTCATTTTGATTATGGGATAGCTCATGTATCATGTGCAAGGGGTACCCCGTTGGTTGTTCTCTATGATACACATGTACTTACTATGACAAGAACTTACCGGTAACTAAACTTGAGTAGCATGAGGAGCGGCCCTCGTATTCAAGGAACATGAGATTGCCAACTTATACTTTGTCAAGCATATACTCCATATTTTGTTCACTTCAACCTTAATCACTTCAAGATGCTTATTATAGGGGCAATGAGAGCTGAAAGCTAATAAGTACCATAATTTTTGGAAGCTCTTTATGAGACTTGAATCCACGCTACCTTCTATGAAGGCCTTTCTTTTACTTTTATGTTGAGTCTCCATCTTCTATCTTTATGCACCTATTGAGAGAGCATAGTGGCCATTCTTAGTTTAATGTGCATTGTACCAAGACTTGTTGATTGATTCATAAATTTGATATTGCTTGTTCTTGAACTATTTGTATCTAGTCACCCTTATGAACTTTGAAGGCGTCCTATGGATTTATGTTTTGCTACTCCATGAGGGACAAGCTGAATGCCACTATGCTATGTTTTCTATATGTGAAACAAATAAACATCTTATTCATGAATCTTTTGTTTGTACCTTTTCATATTACAACATAGTTGCTAGGTCTTATTGTTAGAACTATATCTTTCATGTCTATGTTAGAGTACTTTCATCCCAGCTTTCAATGCTTGCAAATGGTTTGATCTTGATTGTGATGGTCCATGTCACCTCAAAAATTATTCTTTTTATCACATACCTACTCGAGGACGAGCATGAGTTAAGTGTGGCGATGTTGATACATCGTAAACCTATCTATAATTTTTGATGTTCCATGCTTGTTTTATATCTACTTTCGTATGTTTTGTTCATACTTTGAGATACTTTTATGCATTTTCTGGGACTAACCTATTAACAAGATGCCACAGTGCCAGATGCCTATTTTCTTCTGTTTTTGGTTCCAAAAAAGCCAGAAAATGAATATTCTCGGAATTGGATGGGGCAAAAGCCAAAGTCGATATTTTATCGGAAGACTCACGGAGCCAGAAGACGACACGGAGAGGGGCCAGGGGCTGGCCACACCATATGGTGGTGCGGGTCCCCCTAGCCGCGCCACCAGGTGGTGTGGGCCCCTGGTTCACCCTCTGACATCACCCTTTCGCCTGTAAGAAGCCTCCAATGTAGAAACCCTAAAGAACCTAGCCTCCAGCCACGAAAAGTTCCGCAGCGCCGCCACCACCAAAGGGGAGATTCGGGGGACAGAAAGTCTCTATTCCGGCACCCTGCTGGGATGGGGAAGTGCCCCCGGAGCCATCTCCATCGATCTCCACCACCATCTCCATCGCCGTTGCTGACTCCCATGATGAGGAGGGAGTAGTTCTCTCTCGAGGCTAAGGGCTCTACTGGTAGCTATGTGTTCATCTCTCTCTCTATGCATGATCTTATGAGATCATGGGCTTTGTAAACGATAGATCTTTTCTGCTACTCAAGTGCTTTAATGAATCTCTGCTTGTCCCCACGTGTGTGAAGTTGACAATGTGCACACCATGTGGCACTTTGGCTAAGGTTACATAAATACTTGTTATGAGTTATATTTGGAGTTGGATGTATCTATGAAATTGTGGTGTTTGTTGGAACCATCTAGCGCTCAAGGTGACAGTGTGGGGTTATCTATATGGGGAAAGCAGACTTTGAGGAGTGTTGTTATAGCCCTACCATGGATTAGAGTGTCCAACCAGAGAGTAGTTCAGATTAGTATCATGAAGAGAAGATATTTATATGAGAGTGTTCACTAGTGAAAGTATGATCCCTAGGCCTTGTTTCTAAGCATTGAAACACCGTTTGCAACTAGATCTGTTACATGTTTGCTTGCTTCCATCTTTATTTCAGATTTCCTTTAGTCTCTTCCTACCCGTCAAGCTCTTTTCTAGCACCGTTACCACTTATAATTATCCATACCACTTGTATTTCACTATGTCTTCGCCGAACTAGTGCACCTATACACCTGACAAGTGTATTGGGTGTGTTGGGGACACAAGAGACTTCTTGTATTTTGATTGCAGGGTTGCTTGAGAGGGATACCTTTGACCACTTCCTCCCTAAGTTTGATAAACCTTGGGTGATCCACTTAAGGGAAACTTGCTGTTGTTCAACAAACCTATGCACTTGGAGGCCCAAAAACTGTCTACAAGAATAGAAGTGCGTAGAAATCACCGTGTAAGGCACTTTCATCTTTATAGTGGATGTCCAGACCATGCTGGGGTGACAACTGTTTATGACTGTCTCTTCAATTTCTACGTCAAGTACTGTATCTGAATGGAAATGGTTGTTTTACTCGCGTGGAGACCAGGAGACCACCTATCACGGACTCGACCTTCTTCCTCCTCCTCTTCACGACTGTAGCTCTTCTCTGCCAGATTGCTTTGCTTGTTTTCATTCCTTTTTGCTCTATTTCACCTGCATGACCAGGAACAAGTCCCGCCACAGAAGGGCTCATGTCGCGACGGCGAAGCTGGCGGAAGAGAAGAAGTCGGCTTGTCGTTCTGCCATTATGTTTCTACCGGTACCAAGCGATGCGACGATCGAAGGGTCCTAGTTGAATTTTTCGGATGCAGGTGAGAGATATTAAACTCAAGGTTCTTTGAAGCCGCCACAGCCAGGGACAGATACCTTCAGGTAAATCTCCATTCTTGTGCAACTTTCCATGTCTTTGACCGTTTCTTGATTTCTCATTTACCTAAAAAAGCACATTCTTCCTCAATGGTGTTTTTAGGTCGGGCGGTCTTCGAATTCCATCAGCACTCCTGCCTGCAAAATCATCTTCACCGTCGCTGATGGAGACTGATACCTTTAGGTAAATCTTCGTGCTTGGGCAACTTACCATGTCTTTGACCGTTTCTTCATTCGCTCATTTCCCTATTAGTACATTTTTTTCTCAATGTTGTTTTAGGTCGGGTGCACTTCGCATTCCCGCGGCACTCCTGCCTGCAGAATCATCTCACCATCACCGATGGAGGTCGATCAGTACAGCCGCAAGGTAAGAAATCATTCGAATTGTGATTCCATGTCTCTCTTCCTTGATAGTTCTTCTGGTACACTTCTGAATTTACACTCCCTGTTCATCTAACAGAATATTGGCTTCAAGATCAAGTTTATGGTGAAAAAGGTGATGTGCGATTTATGCGTCAAGACAGCGGACAGAGACGCCCTCGTCAAGGAGTGCACTAGACTTTACTCCAAACTCGCCGCTGAGCCTCCTCGGGAATATCGCCATGGAATACTTGATTGAGCATGATGAGCTGAAGCGGCAACAGATCGGCATGATGGAGATGCTGGGCATAAGCTTCGAATAGATCCAGGACCTCGAGGACCAGAAGGACAAACTCCTGGCCGAGATGGCAAAGCTGAAGCGTGAAACTATCGTCGATCTCCATCAATGAGCCGGCACGTGGAAGACCTTAGTTAGTACACCATCTGTTTTCACTATATACGCCTATTTACAGAGCTAAAACAACTTACAAAAAACGCTTATATATTATGGAACGGAGGGACTAGTTCATGATCGGATATATAGATTGCAATATTGCCCCAGTAAATTGAAAAACCATTATTAGTAGTATGAATGTATGATCATGTACTTGCTAGTAAAATATTTGGTTATTTGGTGAATGTGATATGCATCAGCATCACCAGCCACAATGTTGCCAGAACCAATTTTGGGTGTGATTATCTTTCCTACTGTACTATAGTAGTAATTAGTTATTATCGCTTCCATGCAGAGTGGTAGCTACCTTTCCGTCGTTGTCATGATGCATCTCACCAACTTCACTTGCTCAAAGCCTCCATTCTTCTTTACTCCAAAAAAGAGAGCCTCCATTCTCCCACCATCTTCTGTTTTGGTCCTGCTGATGGTAGTGGCAGCGGTATCCCATTGATGTTGACTTTAGATCAGGACCCCAACTTTGTCTCTGTGCTGCTCTAGTGTAGTATAATCATTGCGCCAATGCTTATAGAGGAAGGAAGAGGTAACTGTTGGGGATCCCTCCTAAACATATGTACACTCTCCACAATTTATACATTGAAGGGATAACCACTTTTATAGCCATTTAAAAGAGTTTTGGGTGATTTTGTCAAATTAATTCGACCTTTAACTTGATGTGTGCTATTTGGTCGACAAAATTAGAAAACACTATTTAGTTATTTAGTAGTAGTATATAGATTCTTCCAATTTTTTACTAACTTGCGACATCTATTTTGATACGAAGGGAGTAGGATTATGTGTTAGCTCCAGACATGGACTTTATTATGCATAGTGTAACCTGGTGGGATGATTCTCTCTTGAGGAGAGAGGCATACACATTAATAGGTGTGTAGATATATTTGTTTCACAAAAGCTAACACATCTTATATTTTGGAATTGAGGGAGTACATAGGATCTAATAAAGAGGGGAGAGAGGTACATATATGAGTAAAAAAATGAGAGTTGCAAAAACAAGATGATGAATGAATATTCTATCAATGGTCTTCTCAACAATTTGTCACCCGGTTACGGAAAAATGCAACAAATCCATGAAAAATGAAAAAATACGCGTGTATTCACTAGTAGAAAATGGGCCTTTGGTTCGGGCCACTAGTCCCGGCCGTGGCTGGGGCTGGGACTAATGGTCTGAACCAGACGGCCCGAGGAGGCCGAGGCACTTTGTCTCGGTCCGTAAGGAACCATTAGTCCCGGTTTGAGATACAAACCAGGACAGATGGGTCTGGGCCGGCGCGCGTGCTCCTGGCAGAACCTTTAGTCCCAGTTTGTATCTCAAACCGGGACTAATGGCCTGGCCCTATATATATGCACCCAGCCCTCCACTCTCTCCTGTTTTTTTCCTATGTGAGAGGTTGGTATAACTTTGTACTAACTTTTTTTCTTCATATGCACTAGAGGTGTTCGGTGAAATGCCTGTTAGAGAGATGCCACTTGAGTTCACACAAGACAAAATATGATATGAGGTGCCAGAGCGACACTTAAGGTTTCTCCTCTTTGTTTTGAAGTGTCCTAAAAGGTTAGCAACTATTTTCTCGTTTTGACTGCGTGGTACTAATTTAAGCATCGTGATCGCGTTTGATATATATGCATGGTTGTATGATGGAGATGAGCCACCCATGGATGTACAGTGATCGACGCTCTGACGCTTACAGACAAGGCATGCGTTCTTTTCGCCTTGTGGCCGAGGCGAACAAGCGGCGGGATGGTTTTATGTGTTGTCCATGTGTTTAATGTCGGAATGAGCAGGCTCACACTTCCTCAAGAGTCATTCAGAGCCACCTGCTTCGGTCCCATGTCCGGCTATAATGTTTGGACCAAGCATGGAGAAAGAGGGGTTATGATGGAAGACGACGATGAAGAAGAGAACGATGATGACAACTACCAATCTATGTTCCCTAAATACGATGATACCACAGTTGAAGATAATGAAGAAGAAGGGGGTGAAGAACGGGAACCAGATGAGCCCGTTGATGATTTTTGTCGGGTCATTAGTGATGCAAGGCGAGACTGCGACACCGAAAAGGAGAGGTTGCAGTTCGAGCAGATGTTACATGACCACAACACATTGTTATATCCAACTTGTGAAGATGGACAGAAGAAGCTGGGTCGCACATTGGAATTGTTGAAGTGGAAGGCAGAGACCGGTATGACTGACTCGGGATTTGAAAAGTTGCTGGTAATAATGAAGAAGCTGCTTCCAAGAAATAACCAATTGCCCTCCAGTATGTACGAAGCAAAGAAACTTGTCTGCCCTCTAGGATTAGACGTGCAGAAGATACATGCATGCCCTAATGACTGCATCTTCTACCTCGGTGAGAAGTACGAGAATATGGATAAATGCCCGGTATGCACTGCATTGCGGTATAAGATTAGAAAAGATGACCCTTGTGATGTTGAGGGCGAGCCACCCAGGAAGAGGGTTCCTGCCAAGGTGATGTGGTATGCTCCTATAATACCACAGTTGAAACGTTTGTTCAGAAATAAAGAGCATGCCAAGTTGTTGCGATGGCACATGGAAGACCGTAAGAAAGACGCGATGTTGACGCACCCTGCTGATGGTCGGCAGTGGAGAAAAATCGAGAGAGACTTCCCGAACTGTGCTGGTGACGCAAGGAACTTATGGTTTGGTCTAAGTACCGATGGCATGAATCCTTTTGGGGAGCAGAACTGCAGTCACAACACCTAGCCCGTGACTCTATGTATCTACAACCTTCCTCCTTGGTTGTGCATGAAGCGGAAGTTCATTATGATGCCAGTGATCATCCAAGGCCCGAAGCAACCCGGCAACGACATTGATGTGTACCTAAGGCCATTAGTTGATGAACTTCTACAGTTGTGGGCCAAACCCGGTGTACGTGTGTGGGATGAGCACAAACAGCAGGAATTTGACCTACAAGCGTTGCTGTTCGTAACCATCAATGATTGGCCTGCTCTTAGTAACATTTCAGGACAGACGAACAAAGGATACAATGCATGCACGCACTGTTTAGATGAGACTAAAAGTATATATCTGGATAAATGTAGAAAGAATGTGTACCCGTACAATCGTCCTTTTCTTCCGCCCAGTCATCCCTTAAAGAAGAAAGGCAAGCATTTCAATGGCAATGCAGAAACCCAGACGAAGCATGTCCCCCGTAGTGGTGCTGATGTATTTGGTATGGTCAAGGATTTGGATGTAATCTTTGGAAAGGGTCCTGGAGGACAACCTGTTCCGAAAGACCCCATTACTAGACACGCACCCATGTGGAAGAAGAAATCTATATTTTGGGAGCTACCCTATTGGAAAGTGCATGAGGTCTGCTCTGCAATCGACGTGATGCACCTGACGAAGAATCTTTGCGTGAATATTCTAGGCTTCCTAGGCTTGTATGGGAAGTCAAAAGATACTCCGGCAGCACGGGAGGACCAGCAACATCATAAAGGACAAGACGGAAAGCATCCAGGGCAGTTTCAAGGGCTTGCCAGCTATGCTCTTACCAAAGAAGAGAAGGAAATCTTTTTTGAAGTCCTTTTCAGTATCAAGGTCCCATCTGGCTTCTCGTCGAATATAAAGGGAATAGTAAATATGAAAGAGAAAAAATTTCAAAACCTAAAGTCTCATGACTGCCATGTGCTTATGACGCAATTGCTTCCGGTTGCATTGAGGGGAATTCTAACAGAAAATGTTCGACTAGCCATTGTGAAGGTATGTGCATTCCTCAATGCAATTTCTCAGAAGGTAATCAATCGAGAAAGTCTATCAGGGTTACATATTGATGTGGTCCAATGTCTGGTCAGCTTCGAGTTGTTGTTCCCGCCATCCTTCTTCAATATTATGACACACCTCCTAGTTCACCTAGTCGAAGAGATTAGAATTCTCGGTCATGTGTTTCTACACAATATGTTCCCCTTCGAGAGGTTCATGGGAGTCTTAAAGAAATATGTTCATAACCATGCTAGGCCAGAAGGAAGCATCTCCAAGGGCTATGGAACAGAGGAGGTAATTGAGTTTTGTGTTGACTTTCTTCCTGACCTTAAGCCGATTGGTGTTCCTGAATCTCGGTATGAGGGGAGGATGACTAGAAAAGGCACACTAGGAAGGAAATCAATGGTATGTAGGGACGGACATTCTTTCACTCAAGCACAATACACAGTTCTACATATTTCCACCGTGGTGGCTCCGTATATCTAGAAACACAAGAATATTCTACGCTCCGAAAACCCGGGGAAGCCTGAAACCTTGATTAAAGGGGAACACGAGAAGAATTTTGGCAATTGGTTGCAGACACATCTCATGAATAACACCACTGTTGGAGATGAGTTGTACTCATTGGCCAGGTTACCATCTTCGACTATATGTACTTTCCAAGGGTACGAGATAAATGGGAATACATTTTACACGATCGCCCAAGATAAAAAGAGCACCAACCAAAACAGTGGTGTCCGCTTTGATGCAACAGATGACAATGGGCAGAAGGACACATATTATGTGTACATAGAGGAGATATGGGAACTTGACTATGGACCTACTTTTAAGGTCCCTTTGTTTCGGTGCAAATGGGTCAAGCTGACAGGAGGCGGGGTACATGTAGACCAAAAGTACGGCATGACAACAGTGTGTTGGGTCTGCAGCATAGAAAACAAAAAATTTCCTACGATCTGAACTACACGCCAAGATCTATCTACTAGGTATAAAGCAACGGGCGGACATACATCCATCGAGAACTTACCCTCGAAGACAACGAGTTTTGTTAACGAGTAGGAACTCGTGGTTGATGTAGTCATACACTTGCCGATCTCAAGATCGTGATGAAGTCCAGCAGGTCTGGCTCTAGCACGTCCATCAGATCCAGCTCCAGCACCACCAAGTCCAGCACCGCAAAGCAGCGGTGCATCCGTGATCGCACACACGTCTGGTACCCCGACAACCTCCGTCCCTCGCTCTAGCAAAGCAGCGGAAGCAGCAACTCCTTTCCAGATAAATCCACCGGGA
Organism: Avena eriantha; assembly: GCA_910589775.1. Lineage (NCBI taxonomy): Eukaryota > Viridiplantae > Streptophyta > Magnoliopsida > Poales > Poaceae > Avena > Avena eriantha. The sequence goes on from OU342741.1 coordinate 91,633,420, forward strand.
ACATGTATCTCGCTAATCCGAGACCATGGGGGAATAATACTAGAGGGGGAGAGAGTTCCTTCACAAGGAGGTGTGTGTTAGAAGTGAGGAGAGGGTGGCCTTTTATAGGAGGAGGGGGGTGCCCCTCCTTCATGGCCGGCGCATGGAGGAGGTGTCTCTTCACCTCCTCCATTCATGTGGTGGTAACCCCTCCACATTAAAATGCCTCTTCACATTCCCTTTTAAAGTCTCCACTTTAAATGCAGTAAATTTCTCCAAATTTAATGCTCTCTCATTTAATAAAACTCTTTTATTATTTTTATTCAGAATTTTGTTAATTACTTTAATTAACAAACATTCACATAAAACTCCTGCAACATTTCAATATTACATGCAGAACCAATTTCAGCAATTTCACCCGAAACAGTTTCGGTGTCTATTGAAATAATTCCAGCTCTTTCTTAAATCTTTGTCTGAAACATATTTGCTCCAAATGGTGTCGATATCCCTTAAGTGTGTCACCCTACGGTTCGCGAATAATGCAGACATGATCGAGACTCCTCTCCGATCAATAATCAGCAGCGGGACCTGGAGATCCGTACTGACTCCTACACATTCAACGATGACTTCTGTGATTGTGAGAACCTTTAACACTTGTAACTAAATCCTTTTGTCTCGCGATATATTACATGTCCGAGATTCGATCATCGGTATCTCCATACCTAGTTTGATCTCGTTACTGACATGCACTCTTTTCTCGTTCCCGTGATATAACATTCTAGTGATCACATCACTTGCTTGCAAGCTATCTTAATGTGATATCACCGAGAGGGCCCAGAGTATATCTATCCGTCATCGGGATTGAAAATTTCCACTCTTGATCCATCAGCCTCAACATAACACCTTTGTAGCACTGAACCCACCTTTATAGGCACCCTGTTACGACGTGACGGTTGGTGTTATCAAGATACTCTTCTGGTGTTAGCAATTAACATGATCTCATGGTCTAAGGACTAAGATTACTTCGTCTGATGTTATAGCAATATAAACATAATGACTTGATCGTAATGCTATACTTTGGATGAATGTCCATCACATCATTCCACCAATGGTGTGACCTCGTTATTAACAACATCCAATGTCCATGATCAGGAAACCTTGATCATCTTGTTAATCAACGAGCTAGTCTATAAGAGAGGCATAACTAGGAACCCTTTTTGTTTATTAAACACACATGTATTGACGTTTCCGATCAATACAATTATAGCATGCAAAATAAACATTTATCATAAACATGGAATAAGATAATAACCACTTTATTATTGCCTCTCGGGCATATTCCCTTCAGTCTCCCACTTGCACTAGAGTCAATAATCTAGTTTGAAAAACTTTGCGTATTGAACACCTATGGCTTTCTGGTTTTGCATATACGCGATTGCTAGTGGTTTACATAATCTCCGGATTTGACAGTTTCAGGTCCGTGTGTATTTGCATGTCTTTGCGTCTCTACGCATCACTCATTCTCAAATGAGATGGCATTGTATAAATTTGGTCCTTTGGTGAGACCTTTAGTTCGTTCGGCTCAAAATATGTTGATATTATTGTCACACAATATATCTTCATAGTATTAGCCCACTTTGAACCACACCTATTTTGATAACAAACTACTTAACACAAATTCCCTCCTTTGCTGTTATTATAGCAGTTATATACTTAGCCTTTTGTTGTAGTATCCGTCACAATGTCTCAACTTTGGAACTCATCCAAATCCATCATGGAACATCCTTTCCATTACATCGTGCCACCCATAGTCTAAATTGAGATAAATTTAATTTGTATCTTGTGACAAAATTAGTATCAATGTAACACTTTACAATGAACTACCTTTAACTATTTGTCACTTATACATGATATATTGTTAGTTCTTCCAAAGCTCATAAGAATATCTTTACTATTGTCCAATGATCATCTTATGAATCACTCTGGTATATGCTCATAACATTTAGAGCATAGGACATTCTGGATATATACATATCATGGTATAATCGATCAAAATCTTCATGTGATTTTACTCACCAAGTGTTGAAACACTTGAATCTTGATACAATTCTTTCCATGCAGCAAGAACCTTTCTTGTTGTTTCCATATTGAACCCTTTCAATATCTCATATATGTATGTCTGGCACAACCATATTTGCGCCTTAATCTATCCATATAGATATTGATGCCAAATATTCCGGGTTTGCCCAAGTCTTTCATCGAAATCTTATTTTAATGAAATTCTTAACTTGTGCCAATACAAGATACATCATTTCCAATCAACAATATGTCCTCTACATAATGTATTAGAAATATGTCTTAGTGCTCCCACTTAATTTCTTGAAAATGTAAGCATCTTCATCATCTCCGATGAATTTAAACTCTTTTAACAGTTTCATCATGGTGAAGATTCCAACTCCACTATGCTTACTTCAACTATAGAAGTTTGCATGTCCTTTTAGCACCCTTTGAATTAACAAAACCCTTCGGACCATGTCATGTTCACGTCCTAGGTAACCATTCTATTAGAAGAACATTGTTTTGTTTATTCAACTACCATATACCAAATTATATGTAGTGGTTGCTACATTAATCCGTCAAGACTATATATCGCTATGAAAGATCAAATCTTGTCATAGTCAACTCCTTGAACATTGTCGTAAACTTCTTTTCGACATGTCGACTATTTCATAGATGTTAAACATCCATGTCTTATTTCTTTATAGATCCAAACACGACCGATAGGCTTCATGCCTTTCCGGAGGGTCTTCCAAGTTCAGAAACTTGATTTCTCGTGTATGGATACTATCACGGACTCTATGACTTCTAGTCATTTTATGGAGTCAGGGCCCATCATCGCTTCTTTGCATGTAGTCGGTTCATCATTGTCAAAACAATAACTACTTGCTTATCAAATCTTACTATTTGATTCTTACCGACCCACACGGTTCTATAGGAACTCTAATCTCCGAGATCACACCTTTTGTAATCACGGGAGCAATGAGCATTGTGGCCGCCACCGGGACACTTTTCGGTGCTGCGCTACTTAGCACATATAGCTAAGGTTCAACAACCTTATCAAAGTTACTTTGTCCTCCCACTTAACTTTTCACGCAAAATTCCTTCTCAAGAAACTTGACGTTCCAAGTAACAAACTCTTTTGTCCTCAGTGTTATGGAGAAATTCCCAACAAATTCTTTGGGATAACCTACAAAGACGTGCTTATCCGACTTTGGTTGTAAACATTTTACTTATGCATAGCATATGAAAATTTAAGAAAAGACAATTCGGGTTTTATCCCAAACCATAACTTATATGGTGTCATTTCAACGGATCACGATGGTGCTCTTTTTAGCGTAAAAGCGGTAGTCTCTAAAGCTTCAATCTTTAAAACATAATGGCAGTTTTATAAATGACACCTTTGATCTTACCATGTCAAACATGGTTTGATTTCATCTCTCGAATATGCCATAGTCCTATGGTTTATTGGGAAAACACAAATCACGGAACAATTCCTCAAGTCTTAGGTGTTTTTTGCTAAACATGTAACTCAAATATCTTCCTTTATGATCGAATCATAAACTCTTTATTTTCTTGTTACAATGATTTTCCACTTCATCTTGAAAGTCTTTGAACAATTTTCAAATGTTTCATACTTCTTCCTTATTAAGTAAATATACAGATATATTCACTCAAATTTTCGGAGAAAGCATATGAAGCAAAAAGATCCATCGCATATGGCTACACATAATGGACTATGCACATTAGCATGCACAATTTCCAATAAGCTAGTCATCCGTTCCTCTTTGGCCTATGAACGGAGTTTCAATTATCTCAAGGAAAGTCTCACATGCGTCAATTGATCAAAATCAAAGACTCTAAAATTCCATCAACATGGAGTTTCTTCATGTTTTCTTTCAAATATAATTTAAACAGCGATGTCACTTCATAAGTGATCTTTCAATCATTTGTCTTGCGACATTTTAGCAATAGTGTTTATGGATGTGATTTCTCCCACTAGACTTGTAAAAGTTCATCCATCCTTTATGGAATACGGTAATTATTTGAACAACCATTGTTCTCGTAATACCGGAACAAAATAAAAATTATTAAAACAAATCTTCAAGGCTAGGGTTGACGACAACGAAAAACACAATAACACTTTATTTGTTTTTGATGAACATCATCATTCATTCTCTTGCTAGTTACTTAGGCCATTGTAGTTCATGAATTGTGTTGTCCTGTATGACACTTCATACCAACCAATTCGGTATCCAATACCGGTATCCAATACCTAAGAGCCACATTGTTTAGCAAGCAAGGAAAACAGCCATAACATGTATATCTTCTATATACCTAAGTTGGACATTTCCAACCTTTTATTTTCTGCCAAATATTTTATAGATTCTCTTTCAGCAATTCCTTTTCTTTTAAAAGATTCTATCGACATCAATAGTGGTGTCATAAACATGACACATGGTACAAATCTTGTATATAGTCAAATACTAATACCTTTGGACTTGCACTTTGAAGTGGATCACCATCATCAAATGTTTGGCATTCTCTCGAAAATCCATTCTTTAGTAATCTATTAGTGTAGTAAACATTTTACTTACATCTTCTATTCATCCTTATCATGACAACTTTCATGATCAAGCTACTATAGCCTATAAGGAATAATCGCGAGTATAATATCAGTTCCCAAAACCTTTTTAGTAGATTAGGACGCTTAGCGTCTCCAACCTTCACAAATTCTCATACAATATGAGGACATGTATTTTGCTAAATTATACTCTATCATAATGCAACCAAAAACATTGTTTTAGATATCACAATACCTTTCACACATGATGGTTTCTGAAACAATTTTCAGCTCCAATATAATCTTGATATTAATACAACTTTTGAATATCAATAATCATGGAGGCAAACATGATACTTTAGATACTAACATTGGAATTCTTACTCTTGATTTAATACTACTTATTAAACTTCATGGAGTAAATAGAGTTTGCTGAAAGTTTGCAATAGGACTTATAAAATTTAAACTGACATTCAAAACAATACGATACCAGTTTGTAAAGTAAATATCCAGAATTCTATAGTTCTATTATCTCAAATAAAAACTAAGCATAAGGTAGAAACCGAATGCCTATGACTACAACAAACTATGCAAATTCACTTTGATTTAATTTATGACAAATTTGGTTTGACTAATCCAAATTAGAAATGAACTCCCACTCAAAAACGACATCCCTCGTGTCTTTTTGGTGATTACATGAACCAAATCCACTACACCAAGTCCGATCATCACGTGAGTTGATGTAGCTTCAAAGGCGAGCATCTATATGGGCATCATATCAACTATATGACTCATGCTTAACCTTTCGGTCCGTGTTCCGAGGCCATGACTATACATTCTAGGCTCGCCAAGTAAGAACCTTAGTACTCGCATGTGTAAAACTGTCCTACACCTGTTTGTATGAAATCGTAGAGTCGAGTACACCCGATCATCACGTGATGTCTCGAAATACGATCCACAAAACGGTGCATACTTAAGGAAAAACACATTTTTATCTTGATATCTAAATGAGGGATCATCTTACAATGCTACAGAAAGCGCCAAACTAGCAGTATAAGATGCTAACATCTAATGTGTAAAGTGAGATGATATGGTCCATGCATTTGATCTCTATCATTTGCATCGTGGTATGATCTCTATCATTCCTTTGTGTGTAAGGCCAAGGTCTATGGAACTTACACGTTGAGTGTGTTGTAAGAGTATCTATCATACATCTACTTAAAACAATACCATATCAAGACACTAGCCCAGCAACGATCTAAACTAGACGCCTCTAATTTATCAATTGCAAGTTTTACGTGCCTTAGGGCTTTCGGAGATAGAACCGTTCTTACCTACGAACATGAACCACAACGAGGATAACCAAGTTATTAGCAACTCGTTGTAAATCAAATATTGAATATAGTAGGAGAGACAAACACCCGCCAGCCACTTATGCAAAACAAGTTGCATGTCAGTCGTGGAACCGGTCTCATGTACGGCGACATGTAAGGTTGGTCCGGGCTGCTTCATCCCACTATGCCACCAATCTCCAAAATACATAGAAGATGCAATAACATGATCATCATTGCCCACATATAAACATATGTGTACTACCCGTGCAAAGCACCTACGCATAGATCAGGCTCTGATACCACTGTTGGGTCCACAACATAGAAAACAAAAATTTTCCTACGATGTGAATTACACGCCAAGATCTATCTACTAGGTACAAAGCAAACGGGTGGACATACATCCATCGAGAACTTACCCTCGAAGACAACGAGTTTTGTTAACGAGTAGGAACTCGTGGTTGATGTTGTCGTACACTTGCCGATCTCAAGATCGTGATGAAGTCCAGCAGGTCCGGCTCCAGCACGTCCATCAGATCCAGCTCCAGCACCACCAAGTCCAGCACCACAAAGCAGCGGTGCATCCGTGATTGCACACACGTCCGGTACCCCGACAACCTCCGTCCCTCGCTCCAACAAAGCAGCGGAAGCAGCAACTCCTTTCCAGATAAAGCCACCGGGAACATCTATCTCGCTAATCCGAGACCATGGGGGAATAATACTAGAGGGGGAGAGAGATCCTTCACAAGGAGGTGTGTGTTAGAAGTGAGGAGAGGGTGGCCTTTTATAGGAGGAGGGGGGTGCCCCTCCTTCAAGGCCGGCGCATGGAGGAGGTGTCTCTTCACCTCCTCCATTCATGTGGTGGTAACCCCTCCACATTAAAATGCCTCTTCACATTCCCTTTTAAAGTCTCCACTTTAAATGCATTAAATTTCTCCAAATTGAATGCTCTCTCATTTAATAAAACTCTTTTATTATTTTCATTCAGAATTTTGTTAATTACTTTAATTAACAAACATTCACATAAAACCCCCTGCAACATTTCAATATTACATGCAGAACCAATTTCAGCAATTTCACCCGAAACAGTTTCGGTGTCTATTGAAATAATTCCGGCGCTTTCTTAAATATTTATCTGAAACATATTTGCTCCAAATGGTGTCGGTATCCCTTAAGTGTGTCACCCTACGGTTTGCGAATAATGCAGACATGATCGAGACCCCTCTCCGATCAATAATCAGCAGCGGGACCTGGAGATCCGTACTGACTCCTACACATTCAACGATGACTTCTGTGATCGTGAGAACCTTTAACGCTTGTAACTAAATCCCTTTGTCTCGTGATATATTACATGTCCGAGATTCGATCATCGGTATCTCCATACCTAGTTTGATCTCGTTACCGAGATGCACTCTTTTCTCGTTCCCGTGATATAACATTCTAGTGATCACATCACTTGCTTGCAAGCTATCTTAATGTGATATCACCGAGAGGGCCCAGAGTATATCTATCCGTCATCAGGATTGACAAATTCCACTCTTAATCCATGAGCCTCAACATAACACCTTTGTAGCACTGAACCCACCTTTATAGTCACCCTGTTACGGTGTGACGTTTCGTGTTATCAAGATACTCTTCTGGTGTTACCAATTAACATGATCTCATGCTCTAAGGACTAAGATTACTTCGTATGATGTTATAGCAATATAAACATAATGACTTGATCGTAATGCTATACTTCGGATGAATGTTCATCACATCATTCCACCAATGTTGTGACCTTGTTATTTACAACATCCAATGTCCATGATCACGAAACCTTGATCATCTTGTTAATCAACGAGCTAGTCTATAAGAGAGGCATAACTAGGAACCCTTTTTGTTTATTAAACACACATGTATTGACGTTTCCGATCAATACAATTATAGCATGCAAAATAAACATTTATCATAAACATTGAATAAGATAATAACCACTTTATTATTGCCTCTTGGGCATATTCCCTTCACAGTGGATCTCAACAATCTTGCGTACATGGATGAACCATTCGTCCTAGCCAACGATGTGGCTCAGGTTTTCTATGTGAAGGACATGTCTACCAAACCGAGAAAAGGAAAGATAAGCAAAAGAGTACAGAATACGATGAGCGAAAGCGCCAAGTTCTTTTAGGGAAAAGAAACATCGTGGGAGTGGATGACAAGACATACATGTCAGAAAATTATAATAAGTTTCATGAAATTCCGCCCTTCAAAGTGAAACCTGACCCAAGCATCCTGTTAAATGATGAAGATTCTCCATGGCTACGGTGTAGAAGAAAACCACAACACTAGATGTTGGGGATGTGTAATAATGTATTAAACCTTTTATTTGAGACATAAATCTATGTAATGTATTAAACCTTTTATTTGAGACATAAAGGTCCCCTTTCATGTAATACATCTTGCTTAATCAAACTAGACGTTGACGACCGGGTTCTGAGCCGCGGGAGGTGATCACCCAAAGAGAAGGAACCATCACAAGAGAAGGAACCCACAAACACTAAGGATACATAGCACAACTGAAAATTAAGATACATAGCACAACTAAAAATTAAGAAACATGCCTAATGTTGGAGTGATTCAGTCATGCTCCTGCCTAGCCTTGTAATACGCACCACTGTAGTCGTCGTAGTCACTGGCGTCGTCGTTGCTATCGTCGTCGGGGTCGCCGTAGTCGAACCTTGAAGGTTGGGTACGCGTGGGCTAGATTTTAGGGTACCGCATGCGAGGGTTATTGCCGGTCGTGTTGTAGGCCATGACACTCTGGAGAGTCCGGCCGCGCCACCACAGCCGACGGCCGGTCTCGTTGAAGTTCAAAGGAGGTGGCCCGTCCTCCTCGTGCCTGGCGAGCGCCCTCTCACGTCGATTGATGAAGAAGGCTTCCCAAGTCGGGAAATAGTCAGGATGCCAGTTGGGATTCCTTCGCTACTCTGGCGTGTTCTTGAGATAGTAGTGGTTCGTGATGGCCATCCGGAACTCCACACCTAGAGGGACAGGAGGGACCGGCACACCTCCGGCTCTTAGCATCCAACCGGTGGGGACGCGGTAGCCGGTGGGCAGGGTTAGTTCGAGGCGCAAAGCGCCTCCGCCTCCCGGGTGGTTAGAGATACGATGGAAGCCATGGGAAGAGAATGATGAGTCTAGATGTGATATGTAAATGGAGGCCAAGCGTACATATATATACTGAAAAAATGGCGGGAAGACAGAGGTGGGAACCGGTGGAAAGCGCGGGAATGCAGTGGCGCGGGAAACTTTCATCCCGGGTGGGGGCTCAAACCGGGACAAAAGATGGGGGGCCTTATCTGGGGGAGGCTTATCTGGGAGGGCCTTATCTGGATGGTGGCTAACCTTTAGTACCGGCTAGTGAGTGAAACCGGGACTAAAGGTGGTTTTTGTGTCATCTAACAAAACTGTCGGTGGGATAAGGACGCGTGGGTAACCTTTAGTACCGGGTGGGGGCTCAAACTGGGACTAAAGCTGTCGGTAGGATAGGGACGCGTGGGTGGACGCATTGCTCAATGAGATAAAGCATGTAGCGCACGACGCCCTGTCGGAGGAAGAAGACAAAGTAGAAGCAGTGCCGTGCCTATAAAAGGAGCATCGATACGCCATGGCAAGCTTGGTTGGGAAATATCCCGTGGCGGAACTTCTCGAAGATGCCCTTGGTGCACATGCCCTATGGCATCTTCGGAAGTTCTGCCTCAGAAAATATTTTCCTGCTAGCCCGTGAAAGACTCCATCTCCGCCTCCCAGGGTTAGAGGTATGGTGGAAGCCATGGGATAGAGTGGAGAGAGGCGGCAGATATGAGTCTAGATGTGCTATGGCAACGACCAAGCCTACATATATATAGTGAGAAATGGCGGGAAGTCAGAGGAGGGAAGCCTAAACCCTAAACCCTAAACCACCGGAGCGTCGGAATCACATGAAAATGGCAAAATGGTTAATAGTTTGACTAGTTAGAATAATTATTTTATAAAACAGAAAATTTATTTGAATCACTTATTCAAAAATATACAAAATATAATAGTTAATGCATTTTTAAATTGAAAATGGCAAAATGGTTAATAGTTTGACTAGTTAGAATAATAATTTTATAAAACAGAAAATAGATTTGGATTACTTATTCAAATTCAAGAACTTTTCATGTTGAAATTTTTCTCAAATTCATAAGTATGCAAAAACTGTAAAATTCAAATGTTTAAAAATATGCTAATTGAATTTTTTTAAACAGGCGCGCCCCTGGGGTGAAAATTTTGAAAAAAGGACCTTTAGTCCTGGTGCGTGCTACACACCGGGACTAAAGGTGTGGCGTTGGCACGCACGCGTTGGGCGGTGCCGAAAACCCTTTAGTCCCGGTTCGTTATACGGGCCGGGACTAAAGGTTCCCCACCTATATATCTTCTCCCCACGTGCCCCTTCTTCTCCCCACGCAGAGAACACCCACACGCGCGAGGACGACGAATCGACACCGGCAGGCTGCCCGACTCTCAGGCCGCCACCACCCCAACCGCCGCCGCCACTCACTCCAGCCGCCACCGCCCCAACCGCCGCCGCCACTGCAGCCGCCTCGCGCGTGCCCCCAGCCAGAGGTACACCTGCCCGCCGCCCCCTCCCCTTCGCTCCCCCGTCCGGCTACGCGACGGCACGGCGCTGCCGGCCACTGTGGGCAAGCAGGCCGGGCCGTCAACAGGCGTGCACGCCGGCGGCAGTGCGGGTGATGCGGCCGGGGCGACGCCCCCGGCCAAGTTCTCTGTTTTTAATTTTTTAATTTTTTATTTTGTAGTATATAGTTAATTGTAATATTATTTAGTAGTTGTAATATTATTTAGTAGCTAGTGTAATAGTAGTGTATATAGTTGTAATTTTATTTTGTAGTGTAATATTATTTAATTTTGTGTGTAATATTATTTAGTAGTGTAATAGTAGTGTATAATTGTAATATTATTTAGTAGTTGTAATATTATTTAATAGCTAGTGTAATAGTAGTGTATATAGTTGTAATTTTATTTTGTAGTGTAATATTATTTAATTTTGTGTGTAATATTACTTAGTAGTGTAATAGTAGTGTATACTTGTAATATTATTTAGTAGTGTAATATTATTTTGTAGTGTATATAGTTGTAATTTTTTTAGTAGTATATTGCATTATAGTAGTATATTATAATATTATTTTGTACTGTATATAGTTGTAATATTATAGTAGTATATTGTAATAGTAGTATATTGCATTATAGTAGTATATTGTAATATTATAGCAGTGCTCGCGTGCCGCCGCACTTAGGGTTAGGGTGGTGGTGCTCGCGGGCCCCTGGACTTAGGGTTAGGGTGGTAGTGCTCGTGGGCACCCGCACTTAGGGTTAGGTTGGTGGTGCTCGCGGGCAGCCGGACTTAGGGTCAGGGTGGTGGTGCTCGCGGGCCACCGGACTTAGGGTTAGGGTGGTGGTGCTCGCGGTCTACCGGACTTAGGGTTAGGGTGGTAGTGCTCGCGGGCCCCCGGACTTAGGGTTAGGGTGGTAGTGCTTGCGGGCAGCCGGACTTAGGGTTAGGGTGGTGGTGCTCGCGGGCCACTGGACTTAGGGTTAGGGTGGTAGTGCTCGTGGGCAGCCGGACTTAGGGTTAGGATGGTGGTGCTCGCGGGCCATCGGACTTAGGGTTAGGGTGGTAGTGCTCACGGGCAGCCGGACTTAGGGTTAGGGTGGTGGTGCTCTCGGGCCACCGGACTTAGGGTTAGGGTGGTAGTGCTCGCGGGCAAATGTCTATTGTTTAGTATTATTGTAGCAAATTGCGTGTTCATATTATTGTTTAGTATTATTTTATGCAGCAATATTGAATGAAAAATGTTATTGTGTGCATTTTGTAGAAAACTATGGATCCAATCCAGAGAGACCTAGCACAGGAAGAAATTCTCGAGGATATGATCAATGACACCCCCATGTTTATCCACCCGAATCTCCGTCGATTTATCTAAACCCATCCGATGAGGGAGAGGAGGTCGACCGAAATGATCAATGAGAAGCCGACGGCTCCGGTGGTGGAGAAGCTGACGGCGAGGTATATATATGAAGTCTGGTGATCAGTAGATGCATTAACCGAGTTGTATATATATAAATTGACGAATGTTTCTTCTCTTAGGCCTCCACATCGAGCAAAAAATATTCCAAACGAGGCCCGACCAAAAAGTTGGACGCATCTACGCGTTATACAATTACGCGGGTATCACCACGGGGTGAACCGGTGGAACCCGAAAAGGCTAAAATTGTATTTAAACAACAATGCGGAGTTATGGTTAGGGATCGCACCCCGATCACCGTTCGAGAGTGGAATAAGACCAAAGGGGCGAAAGAGGGTGAGTATGTCGCTGATAGGTGCAAAGAGGGTCTTTGGAATGACCTCATGACATATTTCACCCTGCCAGAATGTGAGGATGATGCCGACACATCTGCATTGAGGAAGAAAGTCAAGCAGTGGACTCTTACGAAGATGGCCGAACTATTCAAGAACTGGAAGAAAGCATTATGGCAAAAGTATCAAAAGACGAAGAAGACTCCTAAATTTGAATGCTATCTAACGAAGCAGCAGGCTAACTGGGATGCATTTGTGAAGTACAAGGAGTCACAACCTGCTATGGAAATGTCGGAAAAAAACAAGAAAAATGCCGCGATGAAGAAATATCACCTTCACCTGGGTCCAGGGGGCTACGCGGCTGCCATGCCAAAGTGGGATGCTAAAGAGAATGAGTTGCTTGCTAAAGGGATCACTCCAGAACCAATCCGCGAAGAATGGGATCTGAGGGCAAGGAATTGGTTCCTTGGGCATGGGAGTGAGTATGACAAAAGTACAGGGGACCTTATTTGAAGTGACGGGATTAGGATACCCCGGGATACATGGCATAAAGTGTTGAAGGATATTAAAGCGGGGACAACAAAGTTCCGTCCCGATAGAGAGAAAGACTTGCTGACAAAGGTCCTCGGGAATGGCGAACACGGAGGACGTGTACGAGACCTTGGCCCTAGTTATACGTGGGCGATGGGATTTCCCAAAGACAGAGATACTTATAGGAGTCAAGAGAGAGCAAAGAGGCGACGGCAGGAGGAGGAGGGAGACAGGTTCACCGAGTTGCTAGGAACACTTCGAATGCATCAGCAACAGATTGACGAACTTCGAGGAGCAGCGCGCCTGCAAGATCCTGTACTCGATATTACCGCCGTCCCATCTCAGCGGAGAAGCAACGTGGCTGAATCGGAGGTCCCTTCTGACGATGCACGTATGGTAGATGGCGGTCCCGGCTACCCCATGGATGGAATCAAGGAGCAGGCATCTTGTGAGCTCCATCAGAAGGTGAAGAATCTATCCATCAAGGTGGCGGTCGGATGTGCTTTACCTTGTCCACCTGGCGCACGCTGGCATGGCCGTGAGATTCTAGCTGTCTATGCTAAAGTTGTTGTGGATGAAATCGCAATGGGGTGGGACTCAATGGAGCTTGACATCTCTGGACCTGAAGGTGAGAGGACACTCGGAGAAGTACTGGGTGGTATCATTCTATGGGACAAGAACAACATCAAGCTTCCAGTCTGGACGCCAAAGCCAACACCGCCTCCGAGTGGTCGCATGTCACCTTCACCTCCATCACCTCCAAGAAGCCCACCCCATGACTATGACCACCATAGCCTGAGTCCATCTCGATCTCCGCTGCAGCCTCCGATTAGTACTAAATGACGCAGGAGGCCAAAACGACAAATGTCGCCCCTCCCAAGAGTACCTCATAAGAATCTTCCCATCAGACCTTACGATCCTACTGACGAGGAAACCGGCATGATCGTAAAGGCCGAATGTGTTGCGCAGCTTCAAAAGAAGAAACCCGAGCCCACCCCGGTATACACCGAGAAGCAAAAAGTGTATGCACTTTCTTTTCTGAACACAAAATTGCAATATGAATTGCACAATAAGCCAGATGACTATCGACGCACACTTCAAAAGGTAGTGAAGAAGAGCAAATCAAGTAGAAGTGCAAGCGGGAGCAAATCATCAGGTCAAAGTGCAACCGAGAAAAGAATGGACGTCCCTCAGCTCGGGGAACAGGCCAAAACATCGATCCCACCCCTCCAGGTGTTATCCTATGACACTCCAAGCAGGATATGGAAGAAGCTATGAAATTTGCGGCCACTATGAATGTGACTGTTGAGGAATTGCTAGGTTCCCAGGACGACAAGTTACCCAAGGCTCAGGTAGTCCCTACATATGTCCCAGGGACGCCTCTGGTCAGCTTTGAGCAGTTCCAACAACTTGCAACACAAATGCGGAGTTTACATAAATGGTACTTGAAAGCCGTAAATCAGGAGAGAATAATGATCGTGGCGAAAGTCCCACATGACTACTACTTCCGAGAAGAAGAGGTCCATGTTAAGTTTCCAGAACTCTTCCAATTATACACTTTCGACGCCCTCGACAAAAGTCTCATGAGTTGCTATTGTCTGTAAGTTGTTGAATTCATTGTCTATATATAAGTTGTTCATTTTTTCAGTTGCTCAGTTCATTGCATGTAATTATCCTAATTATATCCTTTTGTACTCTATTATTATGCAGAATGAAGATCATGGAATGTAAAAGAAGGCCAATCTTTAGTGTTGGGTTCATTGACCCAGATAAAATACATGTAAAGACGCTAACGGATAAACCTGAGAAGACGCAGGAAAACCTTCTAAGGTTTCTAATGGAGCTAAATTTCAGTGACCACATACTGTTTCCTTACAATTTCGCGTGAGGGTCTTACTCTATTGTACACATTCTCTTTTGCTTACTCGATGTTAAGTGTAATTGATGAGTTACTGATGTATATATAAACATGTACAGTTTCCACTGGATTCTTATGGACATTCAACTTGATAAGGGAAGAGTTGAAGTCATGGACCCATTAAAGAGACCCCTGGAAATGTTTAGGGACATGTAGGACATGCTCTAGAGGTAATTTTCGCGCTACATCGGTCTCTTTCGTTGATTTCCTGAGATATCACGTAATAAATAACTCATTCATTTTCTTTACCGGGTAGGGTTTGGAACCAGTTCAAGAGTGCGGTTACGGGTGACTTTAGTGAGAAGCTGACGTTTAAGCCGGTCTCGGTAAGTAGTATGCTCATCTCTTTACTTCTAGTTTCAATACAATTATGATGCTGGATTATTATTTTGATTGAATTCTATTCTCGTAAAGTGCGCGAGGCAGCCACCAAAGACGAATCTATGTGGATTCTATGTTTGCGAGTTCATTCGCACGTTTACCAGTGAGCTGAATTATTATAGAGTCGATGTAAGAAATACATTCATAACATTATTTTTATTACCTTCACTTTTTGTTATCATGATTGATATTCATATTGATCTCCTTTTCTTATATAGTTCGAGAAAATGTGGGATCAGCTCCTACCACAGCAACGCGTAGTAGAAATTGCTGAAGAACTGGCAGGATTCTTGTTGAACGAGATGATAGATGACGCCGGAGAATTTAGTGTGAATAGGCGCCGATGATCCCCGACTGTGTAATTGAATAGACGAGCTCTAGTCCCAATAATTGTGATCTCCATGTGTAACTATCATGTATATATTTGTATGCTCGATCTTAAGAGAAGTTATCTTATGTATGCACGAACATGTACGGTATGTGGTAGCGTAGAAAAAAATATTTTGAAATGAAAAAAAAAGTTTCAAATTGAATTCTCTGCTGCGGCAGAGAAAGTGCCTAAAATTATGTCGCGACAGAGAACCATTTGTCCCGGTTCGTAATACGAACCGGGACTAATGGGGGGGGCACCGAGCGTCCGCAGAGACAGCCACGTGGATGCCCATTGGTCCCGGCTGGTAAGAGGGTTGGGACTAGTGGGTGGGCCTTTAGTCCCGCCCCGACAGTCCCGGTTACCAGGACCGGGACTAAAGCCCCTTACGGGCCGGGACTGGAGGCCCATTTTCCACTAGTGATTAGTTTTTATGTGACAATGACTATGCCCCTTGTGCCCTGGCACACACAGAAAATATGTGAAATTTCTTGGACCGACTCAACTATAGCGAGTCCGTCGCAAAAAGAGAAAGGAAACGATGTCGTGAAACTAGGTCGAACTTTCTTATCTTATCTTACTACTATATAGTGTACCAATAACTTTGAAGGTTGACCGCTGGATGAAGACTGGCAAATCGCAACATATCTAACCTCTGGATCTTTACCATTATAGCATCTAGAAGATTTAATGGATAGTCTTTAGCACAATGAATGCTATGCTAAAACTTCAAAACACAATTCTCCGCCATTCTAGAATCTTATTTATCATTTCTCTAAGCATGTTACAATTTTTTTTGAGTATTATTATATACCAAGAACCAAGTATACACCTAATAATTTATCGATACGATGTGGCTCAAAATTCTTTAATAGACTTTTGAGCTTTACCTATTATAATTTTATAAGTGATGACATGTCTTACTTTCCATCTCATAGCAAGAGATGACATGATAGTCTTTTATTTGAGGCTCACATTTGTTTTTTTCAAAATGGGGATACCGCAGCTTCTGCACTCAAAGGATGCACAAATCCCTTTTATTAAAAACCAAGTACTAAGTATAGTTTACGGATCAGATAAGGTTGATACAAACACCAACCATGTGAACAAAGCTAAAGGTCTCACAAGAGAACACACACATCCCACATGCAAATTATTATGCAAATACTTACTTCAAGAACATAGTTTGACCATAAATCTGGTCAATAGTATATAATTATATTTAATAATTTTTAACCAATTTATTTATATTCGAAAGGCGATTCCAATGGTACAATTTTTGTGACATACAATTCATAAATTGGTGACCAAATTTATGGTCAAATTTTTTTCTTTGAGTATGTATTTGCCTAATGAATCGGAATGGAGGTAGTATACTACATAGTAGTATTTTTTTTCCTAAAACGGGAGTGTACATGTTTGACTCGTAGGATAGGAAAACTGTAGGAGTAGGAAAAATGTAGGATTGCAATGTCATGCCCACTCCAATCCTATAGGAATACATATGAACCAAATTGTGTTTGATTCCACCATAGGTTCATATGAATTCCTATAGGATTAGAGTGGGCATGACATTGCAATCCTACATTTTTCCTACTCCTACGATTTTCCTTTCCTAGGAATTAAACATGCCCAATCTGAAAAATAGGTATGGTGGATGTTTGATTTCCTATGAAAACTATTACTATGGTAATCGATCCTACAAATCGAATAGCCATCGTAGGAAATTGTCCTATAGGATTTAATACTACAAAATTCCAAGGAAAATCCTTTGAATCAAACGGACCCTAGAGTAGGAGTGCTTGAAGCAGAGGCCCTGCTCGTGATTGCACATATCTTTTCGATGCACTTCCTCTATCTCGGCTCCTGGCTAGTGTAGCAATAATCATAGAGTAGAGATCGCCAATTTTTTGGCGGGTTCATCTCGTTCTAAAGTGAGATCACCAAAATTTGAATTACATTGGCGGGTTTTTATTTGAACTACCCGACGCAACGCAATTCAAAAGTTACTAACCTACCACCGGCGCCCTTGTGATACATATAGAACACGCTGTATCCCACATCTCTCACTCGACCTCAGAGCTAGAGCATCTCCGACGAATATGGCCTCGCACCGTCGTCCCTCCCCACCACCACTGCCTCCTCACCAGGTACCGTTGTGACTGAAGGCACCACTCCCTTGTTTAGCAAGATAGAGAGGCTTCCCCACGCCGACGACCACCACGCCGGAGCATGCACAGTGTCACCAGCAAACATGGTACAGTCGCTGCAAAGTCCCATCTGCTTCACGGACTCCCTGGTCTCCGGCACCTGAGAGATGGGCAAACGACCCCCCCCCCCCCCCGTCCGACCGCATGAACGCGAAGCATAAACTCGTATCCTCCCCATATGAAGGTTGTTGCACACTTTATGCTTCCTTTTGTTATGCACCTTATTACTATAAAAAGTACTTCATCGTTTGTTGTAGTGTACTGCATCTTGCTCATATACTCGATCATTACTAAAGTTTGCTAGAGCCTCCATTACCATCATTATGAAGCTCCTCTGACATTTGTGGGATATCTCCAAAAATGATTCTAGTTGGGGCGTAGGTTTATATCTCCTAAAATGATTCTAGTTGGGGCGTAGGTTTATATCTCCTAAAACTCTAGCTAACATCCTAAGCCAAATTAGTATGTCATGGCTCCTTGTTTAGAGTATAACCAAGCGGGCCCTGCTATTTATGTTACCAGTATTATAGTCAAGCCTGCAGGTTAGTCGATTGTATTGGAACTTCATGTGTTTTCTTCTCACTCAGGGTGACTTATGGTTAAAGTACTCATAGCGGAAGTAAGTTACTGTACTAGAGTTGTGATCGGAATCATTGCTTTTCGAGCCGTCAAACTCTACAAGAACTCCTAATGATTTCCTCTTTTTTCACACGATTCCATGATAAATTTGAAAAGCTATTTCCTTCCAATGCAGGAAACGGAGTCAGAATAAGGTCTCATACTCTACTTAATCTAGTTGAAAATGACAACCAGACCAAAAAACACAATAATGCAAAACATCAGCATAAAAAGTTTCGTCCTAATCCCGCACCCGTTGGTCCAGTTGCACTGGCGCCTGCAAATAGAAAAATACACATCCCACAGCCGCCAATAGCCCATCCGGTTACCTAGGAAGAATTGGGAGCGCAACCAGTTTCAATAGTAGGTTCTCAGCAATGAACTGGTAATGATCTCCCAACGACCTTTAGTACTGAAAGAGACATATACTCCCTTGCAAAAATGAGTTTGACACCATATATGTTCAGAGACTAGTAGTAGCATGCTCTTTTATATGTAATATGTATATTTTGATATTTTGATGTAATTTTTTTAGTTGCACTACGATGAAGATTAACAAGGGGGCCGACAATGGGAAAAAATCTTGAGAAGATGCTTGAAATAACTAAATCAAGACTTCTAATCACATCTATAGGAGGATTAAGAAGGCCACTGGATCCACATGAATATTCTTATATTGCATTGGTCATAGGCGTTTTGGTGAGAAATGATATTCCCATCTTTTCCTCATGGAAACACCACTTGACGAGGGTTTAACTCGTCAATGCCCATTGTTATGGACTTGGGTTTTGGAGAAGGAGGGAGCACTGGAGGCATCAATCGGCTAGCAAACAACCACACATGGATACAAGTTTTACCCAGGTTCAGGCCTCGTAGGGGTCCCTACTCCTGCTTGTCTGCTCTTGGAATTAATGAAGGAATCGAAGATTACAGGGGCGCGCATATGCCATCTGGCGAGAGTTGTGGAAACTAGGGTGGTGATTGTCCTCCTCGCCGCCACCTCCTAGCCTTTATATAGATAGGCTAGGTCTCGGGTAGTAGGTCGAGTCGGTTACAGATTAGGGTTTTCCCTTTGAACTTTCTATCTTAAGCTTCTTCTTGTCTCGCAAGCAATCGAGAGTCTGTGGGCCACTCGAATTTTCCATTGGTCCTTGGCAACGCCGTGGACTTCTGCCATATCTGGAATGTATATACCAAACTCGAGTACCTGTAGGGTATACCCATGTCAGTAGCCCTCGAGTGCCCAGTGGAATCGCAGATTCGATTATGGACTTTATGAAGTCTTTCGAGTGCATGACTCAGCATTTTCAAGTGTTCTGTTTGTGTCATAGGGATTGTTGATATACGTGCCTGATTTACCTGATGTATCGGTATCAGTTAACTGCCTTAGGGCAAAACAACGCAATCTACTCAAACTCGAGTCCCCGGACTCGAATTCAGAAAAGTGTTGGCGTAATTCGATTCAGGCCATAGAGGTCTTATAGGAGTCGAATTCCAGTGTGTAAGTGCGAGCACTCGACGCGTCCATTAAGGCATGTTCATCGCACCTGTAGGTACGAATATATTTCTGGTAGTGCGCAGCAGAGGCGTTGCCAGGCCTTATTCAGGTCTTATCTTCACGCTGTAAGCACGACATCCAATTTTTTTTCATCATGGAGATGATTCGGGTGGCCCAGGAGACGTAATCTCTTTGTAGGGAAAATATGAGGCGGAGTCGCCATAGCATTCGAGTGTGGATGTTATCAACACACAATACAATGTACTAGAAAAATAATCATAGGGTGCACGACCAGCGCTCCCTATGGGAGTAGCCCCCGAGTGCCTATTCGAGTCATAGACTCGAGTAGGGACTAAAAACATTTGTGACTTATGTGGTCTTTTGTTGCTTTCTTCAGTCGAATATGCTTTCGGCGCTCCCTATGGGACGAACCCGCAGTTCATAGTCGAATCGATGATTCGAGTGAAGGGTTTATCTTGAATGTTCGTATTCCTGCAAGAAAAATCTTTCGGGTGCATGGCCAGCACTCCTGTTAGGAGTAGCCCTCGAGTACTTGGTTGAGTCGAAGACTCGAGAAAGGACTAAAGTAGACGAAATCTTCTTCTGCTAGAATGAATGACGTCAATGCTAATGATGTGATGACCTTGGTTGCCTACGTGAGCGGCTTTGATGGGATGTGATGAGTGGTGGGTCCCACTTTCTGACTTTGATTTGACCGGGCGTGCGTAATCTTCTGTTTTAACCGTGTCTCCTCGATTTCCGTGTGTAATGGGAATAGTTAGGGGACGGTTCGTGCTTCACCTTCACGACGTGTCGATGGCGATGTGTGCCATGCGTGTAGTAGGGTTTTTGTTGGCCGTTGGATGGTATCTGCGAGGAGGTTAAGTAGCAGCGTAGCTGCGGTAATTTTCCCATATGTCTTCTTTGTTCGTGCCTCCATTCCCATTGATGCTGCTCTCTACTTCCTTGCGCACTTCCTCTTCGTGTCACTGGACCAGCTCCGTGCCTTACCCAGTTACTTCCTCCGTTCTCACCGCCATCGGAAGATGGGCAAGAAGAAAGGAGGCGCCGCCGCTGGATCCACGACCACCATTGTTGCTGCCAAGAAGAAGGGAGGTACCACCATCGTAGGCACCAGCGCCGCCGGTGCTGAGAAGAAAAAAGGTGCTGGCACCCGCATCACCAATGGCGCCTGGCAAGCGTCCATCATCAATCCCGCCGAATTGCATCTTCATCATCGAGATGGGGTTCTTCCTTCCATGGAAGATGACTTGTGAGTGCCCGATGAGGAGGTAATCCCTTGGCCTCCTTCGGGTTTCCGGGTGATGTTCCTTGTGTTCATCATCCGAGGTGTTTCTCTCCCTCTGCATCCTTTCTTTCGCGGTCTCCTTTGTTTCTACGGGCTCTAGCTTCACCAGCTGTCCCCAAATTCCATTCTCCACATCTCCTGCTTCATTACTCTTTGCGAGTGCTGGCTCAGAATCGAGCCGCACTTTGGCCTCTTCAAGAGGCTTTTTAAGTTGAAATGCCAGTCGGCGTCCGGTTCGGTAGTCTATGACGTAGGAGGCTGCGGGATCCACGCCGACTCCTCTGTCACCTATTTTTCCATCAAGATCACCGTGTCCGTCCAAGGGTGGAGGGACAAGTGGTTCTACATCCGCGACCAGAAGGCCGATGGATAGCACTACGGACTCGCGCCCTTTGATCCCGCGGCGTCTTGCAAGAGGAGGCTCTCCTAGAAGAATGTCATTATGCCCGGCGAGTCCGAGGAAACAGAAGTGATGTATAAGCGCATCTGTGACCTTGAAAAACACATAGGCAAGGAAGAAGGTGGCGCTGCCCATATTTGCACCTGGTTGCGCCGCCGCGTCTAGCCTCTGCAGGCCAGAGTGCACCCTATGTTCCGCTGGACTAGGGCTGATGATGTCACTCGCGTATCTGTCAAGGGCATTTCTGTGAGTGAGGTGGATAAGAGTGTGCGCATGGTGACCAAATACACCGCCAAGCAGGTTCTCCCAGGCGAACAAGGTGTGCCTCCTTTCGACGCCTCTAACCCTCCTCCTAAGGTAGATTTGTACTGTGAAGTAGTTTCTATTTTCAATTGCCTTTTATGATGCTTTGATATATAATTTTGTATCTTCTGAATGCAGGACTGGAAGGTGTCTCCCAATTTTCCCCCTCGTCCTGAAGGGGTTATCCCTCGCGAAGTGGATGAAGAGGACGAGTCGAAATCGACTGTCCCAATTGAAGAGGAAGAGGGAGCCCCTGAGTCCAGCGATCAGGACACTCGCAAGCGTTCCCGCAGCGAGGACTCGGACGCCAGAAGGCCCTTCTGTTGTTGCAGAGGAGCCAATCCCCGTCGTTCCTATGCGCTCCATGGCTCCTCCTGCCCAGAAGAAGCTGCACCTACTGAAGGAGTCGTCAGAGCCGGAGGAGCAATCCTTCGACCTTGATAAATTTAGCTAGTGAGTTCTGCATTCGCGACCTTGTTTTGGTTTCTTTTTCGAGTTTCTTTTTTCCCTGAAGTTTTTGCTTGATGTATTTTGTAGCTGAGCGGCGTCGTCGTCTTCTGACGACGTCCAATTTTTGAAGGAGTCCGGAGCCGCAGGCTCCAAGGCCAAGGAAGTGGCCAAACGATCTTCTTCCATTCCATTGGCGGCCCACTCCAGGCACAATTCGTCGAGTTCCCCGCATGCTGGGGAACACCAAATGGTTGCCCGGATGACTGTGCGACAGTCATCTTTGGAGTCTTTGGAGGATCATGTAATCGTCCTTTTGCTCTTTTGGCAGTCGATTTTATACTTGGTGTTATTGCTGAACTTCTGTTTTCTTCTCTGGTGCAGCTTATCGTGAAATAGGCTGCTCGTCTGGTGGAGCAAGTCCTTGTCATGGGTCGGCAGCATGCTCTGATGGACTTATGAATTCGATTGATGATACACCCTGTGCGTTGTAGTTGAGCATAATGAACTACTTCTCCGTGTTGCTGCACTCGAGAAGACGCTTGCCGCGGCGACAAAGAATCACGACGAGGCAATCATAGCTTTGGAGGAGTCGCGAAAGCGAGAAGAGGATCTCCGTGCTTCCACTGTTGAGAGGGAGAAGTTGTTCGAGGAGCAACTTTTCTCTATTGCCAAGTCCCTCTTAGGTATTCTTTCGGCTGAATTTTGCATTGCTCTTTTGTTTTGACAAGTGGTTGCTATACCAACACTTTTTGTGTATGCAGATGCCAGCGGTCTGAGCTTTGATGCCTAGTCTCTGCGTCACGCAGATGCATTGGCACGCGCCATCGCTGCAGTCAAAGACCGCAATGTTTCCCTCTAGGAGACGTTGGGGAAGGCCAAGGATGTGCTCAGTTGCATCCACGAGGATTTAACTCCCAAGGCTGGGCTGATCGACAACCTTGGAGACCTAGTCGAATCCCTCACTGGAGGTATTCCCGCGGACTTCAGGAACTCGCAGCGTTCCTTCCGCGCCACCATGAAACTCGCGATGGTGTAAGCCCATGGCGTGGAGATGGACCCCGCCGCTGTTTCCAAGGCGATGCCTATCGACGCCGGAGGCCAGCATGTAGTGTTTTCTCCCTTAGCTGGTAGTTGCACTAAATATGGTCCTCAACTTATCGAGACAGTCGCCAAGTATTATGAGGAGCGGTGGCAAGCGAAGGCGGCGAAGGCCGCGACATCTAGGGTTGCCACCGGCAAATCCGTGGCATCGGAGATTGCCATGGATGCGATGAAGCCCCTGAAGCCAAAGTCCAAGTCGAAGAAGCAAAATGCTCCTTAGTCTGCATATGTAATAGCTGTAGTTGCCTTTTGTTGAGACTATTCTTTTGTGGGAGTGTCCCTGTCACGACTTTGCCGTGCTTGAATGTGTTCGTTCCTTTTATCAATGTATTCTTGGTCCCTTATTTGCTCTTTCTTGGTTTGTGATAGGTTACGTCGAGTGGTCCTTCAAGTGGTCCTCATGATCCTCTGCCCACCGATGAAACCTTGGCGCAACCGCGCTCAAAGGTGGAGGAGTTGTCTTTGCTTTCGCGACTGTGCTATCGCATTAAGCAATTGGAGCATGAGTTGCCCATCCTCCACGGTAGCGCAGATGTATGGAAGTCCAAGGCGGAGAAGGCCATCGCCTGTGAGAAGCATCTCTTGGAGGAGGTGGCACAGCTGAGTGAGCAGTTCAAATGTTAGCCTTCTTCCCTCTCATCTTTTCTTTTAGTTAGTCTCGGCGATGCCTTGTCTTTACACTTTGCCATTTTGCTTGGTGTAGTTGTCAGTGTTCGTCATCCACAGGATGAGAAGGACCGGATTGCTATTCGAATGAATGACCTGACCCAGAAGCAACTGCAGGCGAGAGGGTATTTTTGGGTGGACCACGATCATGCGATCGCGCTTGCGACCCTGCAGGATCGTGCTTCTTGAGTACTTCATTTTTTGAAGAAAGCACAGTCGTGCCTTAGGCATATTTACCAAACGATGTTTCCGTTGGACGCCGTTCCGTCAAGCATGTTGGCTCTTCTGGCGAAGTTCCAGGATTTGAGTGTGGTTCGCGAGTGCGTACGGCAACAGTTAGTAGCTGGCGCTAAGGTTGCATTGTCGCTGGTGCGACTGCATGGGCCGGATGTAGATGTTGCAGTTGTTGCCACTGGGCTGCCGCCTCCGCCAAAAGGTATGACCTGGGACATGGTTCCGCACTACCAAGCGGTTGACCGCTCAGCAGACGAAATTGTCGACTTCTTTGAGGAACAAACGAACGTTCTTCTATTGCAGCAGTAGCATGACTTGTATCCTACACATAATTTTACAAGTGTTGTAAAGTTCATATGAATTTGTTGGCCGTAATTAATATCCATTGATATGTGAAGAGCTTGCTAGCTTTTATATTTTGCGAGTGTATTTGTACTCTACAGTTCCTTTTCATTAGCCTGACTTGTGTTATCTCAGCACCTTGCCAACCTGTCAAGTGCGTTGCAACTGGGTTGGTGTTTATCAAGGGTGCGATTAATGTTGTGTCAGCTACTCAGGAAACTGCGATTTGTTCATAGAACAAAACTGTAAAGGGTGGCGCAGCCCCCGAGTGATAAAATTGCAAGAAAAATAAGGAAAACACAGAGTTTTGGGGCACTTAGC
This sequence comes from Avena eriantha, assembly GCA_910589775.1. NCBI lineage: Eukaryota > Viridiplantae > Streptophyta > Magnoliopsida > Poales > Poaceae > Avena > Avena eriantha. The sequence goes on from OU342741.1 coordinate 91,658,385, forward strand.
TTTTATTTATTCACAGAATAGTAGAAGGTACAATGTGTGGCTAAGTAGCCTGGCTGAATAGCCTTATTTGTAAATGTAATATAAAAACGACTAGGGGTAGAAGCGACGCAGCGATGCGATGTTCCAGGGGTTGGAGTATGTGACTCCTGTCTTGAAATCTTTAAGGCGATAGGTGCCTCCTAGGATTACTTCTGTAATCATGTAAGGTCCCTCCCAAGGAGACTCGAGCTTGAGATGCCCTTATTGCTTGAGTCGCAGGACCAGCTCTCCTTCGACGAAGGATCTTGGGCGTAGCCTTCCGCTGTGGTAGTTGCGGAGGCCTTGCTCATAGATCGTTGATCTCTCCACTGCGAGTTCTCGTGCCTCGTCAAGGAGGTCGACGGAGTCTTCAAGTGCAAGAGTTGACTCCTGCTCGCTGTAAGCAACCACCCGCGGGGCTTTGTAGCGTACTTCTGCGGGTAGCACCGCTTCAGCACCGTGCACCATGAAGAACGGGGTGTATCCTGTGGCGCTGTTTGGAGTTGTGCGCAAGCTCTAGAGTACAGATTGCAGCTCGTCTGGCCAGCATCCAGCGGCTTGTTCGAGTGGCCGGAGGAGTCGTTTCTTGATTCTTCTGTAGACAAGGTCGTTGGCCTTTTCGACTTGACCGTTGGTCTGCGGGTGAGCCACCGAGGCATAGCTTATGTTGATTCCCAGGTTTTCGCAGAATTCTTGGAACTCCTTGGAGGTGAAGTTCGTCCCGTTGTCCGTGATGATGCTGTGTGGCACTCCAAAGCGGTACACAATGGACTCGAAAAACTTGAAAGCGCTAGCCCCTGATTGCTTAGTCACCGGCATGGCCTCGATCCAATTGGTGAATTTGTCGACTACGACCAAGAGGTAGACGTAACCTCCTCGCGAGGATTTCGGGAGCTTGCCGACCATGCCGAGTCCCCATTGCGCGAAGGGCCAAGCCAATGGTATTGGCCAGAATTCTACGCTAGGTGCATGAGGTTTGTCCGCGAACTGCTGGCAAGCGTTGCAGTGCTGGACGATGTCCTTGGCGTCGCGCATGGCTGTCCAGTAGAATCCAGCTCGTAGAACTTTGGCGACGAGGGCGCAACTGCCAGCATGGTGCCCAAAAGTGCCTTCGTGGATGTCGAGGAGGACGGCCCTTCCGTCCCTGTTGGAGACGCACTTTTGGAGCACTCCTGTGATGCTACGCTTGTATAGTTCGCCGTTGATGACGGCGAATGCCTTGGATCGTCGCACGATGTGTCGCGCGTCAATCAGATCATCTGGCAGCCTCTTGCTGAGTAGATATGTGATGTAGGGTTGTGTCCAAGATGGCTCGATCATCATGACACCCATTGGTCCTTCGAGTCCTGTATCAAGCTCCAGGATGTCGAGTGCCATTGGCTCATTTGGTGGCATAGCCCCGGAGTGTGTTGACGCGCTTGCTTTCTTCTATGGAGCCTTTGGCTTGATGGAGCGTTCGTAGATGTGCTCAAAAAATACCCTAGGTGGTATGGGGGCGCAGGTGGAGCCAATATTGGCGAGGAGATCCGCCTCTTCATTTCTTTTGCGACCCACATGTCGCAGCTCACAGCCGTCAAAGTCCCCTTTGAGTGTGTCATAGATGTCGCGACAGACGATCATGTTGTTGTTCAGTGCGTCGCACTCGTGCATCGTTTGGTTGACCACCAGTTTGGAGTCGTTGTAGATGATGAGCCTTTTGGCGCCGTAGGCTTTTGCCATCTGCATCCCATGGATGAGAGCTTCGTACTCAGCTTCATTATTGGAGGCGGTGAACTGCATTTGCAGAATGTATTTCATCTTGTCTCCCTGGGGTGATGTCAGTATGACACCTGCGCCAGCTCCGTCCCTTTGTTTGGACCCATCGAAGTGCATTGTCCAGAGGTAGGACATATCTGGCTTGTCAGGGAGCTGGTTCTCCATCTAGTGCATGAGGAAATCAGGGAGGACTTGCGACTTGATCACGTCGTGCTTTTCGTATGTGATGTCTCGTGGAGACAGTTTGATTCCCCAAAGCGCGACTAGCCCGGTGGCATCAGGGTTATTGAGTATATGCCCGAATGGGGCGTCGTTGACCACCACGATTGAGTGCTCCTGGAAGAAGTGGCGTAGTCGCCCTGCTGTCATGAAGATGTCGTACGCCAGCTTCTGGTAGTGCGGGTACCACTGCTTTGTTGGCATGAGCACCTCGCGGAGGTAGTAGACTGGGCGCTGGACCCCGTGGACCTTATTTTCTTCGGCTCGTTCCACCACAAGCACCATGCTGACCACCTAGTTTATGGTGGAGATGTAGAGCAACAACAACTCTTTTTCGCGTGGAGTCACCAGTACTGGCGAGGTGGATAGTAGATGTTTGAGGTCCTTGAATTCTTCTTGTGCCTCGTCTGTCCACTCGAATTTGTCAGCTTTGCGGATAAGTTGGTAGAAGGGCAATGCCTTTTTGCCCATGCGACTGATGAATCGACTAAGTGCCACGATTCACGCAACCAGCTGCTGGACGCCTCTTACGTTTTTCGGCTTCTCCATGGCCAGTATGGCCTTTATTTTCTTCGGGTTTGCTTCGATCCCTCTCGCGGAGATGAGATACCCGAGTAACTGCCCAGATGGCACGCCAAAGGCGAATTTTTCCGGATTGAGCTTGATCCGATAGCGGTCGAGGTTGGCGAAGGTATCGTGTAGATCATCGATTAGTGAGGCTTCCTCTTTTGTTTTGATGACGATGTCGTCAACGTAGACTTGGATGTTGCGACCAAGTTGATTCTTGAGGCAATCCTGCATGCACCGCTGATAGGTGGCTCCTGCGTTTTTTAGCCCGAAGGGCATCATGTTGTAGCAGAAAACACCAAAGGGCGTCGTAAACGCCATTTTCTCATGATCCTCCTCCTTCATTCGAATCTGATTATAGCCTGAGTAGGCGTCGAGGAAGCAGAGACGCTCACATCCCGCGGTGGAGTCGATGATTTGGTCAATTTGTGGCAACGGGAAGTGATCCTTTGGGCAGTGCTTATTTAAGGAGGTGAAGTCCACGCACATCTGCAGGATATCCGTGTCTTTTTTAGGCACAAGCACTACGTTAGCAAGCCAAGTGCTTTCCTTGATCTCGTGTATGAATTTTGCGTCGAGGAACTTGTTTATCTCCATTGCGACTGCCTTTGCCCTTGGTTTAGATAGTCACTGAATTGTCTGCTTGACTGGCCTTGTGTCTGGATTCACATTGAGTGAGTGCTCGGCGAATTCCCTGGGAACTCCTGGCATGTCCGCTGTGTTGGGTCTGCAGCATAGAAAACAAAAAAATTCCTATGGTGTGAACTACACGCCAAGATCTATCTACTAGGTACAAAGCAACGGGTGGACATACATCCAACGTGTCATTGTGTTGTCATGGCAGATGCCATGGATAGGCTAAAGGTGGGGACTAATACACGCTAGGGGAATCCAGGGAGGGATAGTGAAGTGATTCTCCACACAGTTGTTTGTATTGCTTTGCTTCCAAGATTACAAGTGCTCCTAGAGCTGTATTGGCGAGAGGAGGAAGAAGGAGCTCTCTTACTCTCACCCACAGATCACCCCAAAAACCTTAGCCAAATCAGAATAGCGGAACCCCTTCTACTGAAACCCCAGCCCCCTTTATATAGAGGGAGCTCCTTCTCTGCCTAGGGCATACGTGGAGGCATATCCCTAAGAATATGCCTCCTCCCAAAGTAGTAAGCCGACCGGGGTGCTTTTCCCCCGCGTCACACATGCAGAGGCTACGTGAGCCTCTGCGGCGCCCGCGTCAGCCGACATGGGCGTCGTCACCCTTGTCGGCCACGCCCCGGTGGTCCTGCCCTTGCTTGCTTCGCTCAGGTAGTGTGTACCGGGGCTTCTTTTGACCAGCGAGATTCCTTCCTTCTCCTAGAAGCTAGACGTGACCCAGATCGTAGTTGATCCGGCCACACCTGTTCCTGCATACAAGTAAAACAGGCACTTCCGACTTACTGCTTAAGTCGGTTGAGACTTAGTTAGGCGAACGTCCCCTGGTCTGGGTTACCCCGTGATTCGGCCTACCTTGAGGTGACCCGGCCAGCATCCGCTTTGGCCTTGCCGAACCTCGGCTAACTCGGCCTTTATACCCCGGCGTGACCCTACCCGGGGGTATCCCCCCAACACAACGAGAACTTACCCTCAAAGACAACGAGTTTTGTTAACGAGTAGGAACTCGTGGTTGATGTAGTCGTACACTTGCCGATCTCAAGATTGTGAGGAAGTCCGAGCGCCGAAACTCAGCAGCGCATCCGCACTCGCACACACGTTCAAGCCACCGGACAACCTCCACCTCCTTGCTCCAGCGATCCAGCGGAAGCAACAACTCCTTCTAGACGAAATGCCACCGAGAACATGTATCTCGCTAATCCGAGACCATGGGGGAATAATTCTAGAGGGGGAGAGAGATCCTTCACAAGGGGGTGTGAGGATGAAGGAGGGAATGGGTGGCCTTTTATAGGAGGAGGGGGGTGCCCCCTCTCTCCATGGCCGGCGCATGGGGGGTGACCCCTCACCTCCCCCATTCATGTGGTGGTAACCCCTCCACATTAGAATGCCTCTTCACATTCCCTTTTAAAGTCTCCACTTTAAATGCATTAAATTTCTCCAAATTTAATGCTCTCTCCTTTAATAAAACTCTTTTTATTAAATTTATTCAGAATTTTGTTAATTACTTTAATTAACAAACATTCACATATAGCCCCTTGCAATATTTCAATATCACATGCAGAACCACTTTCTGCAATTTCACCCGAAACAATTTCCGGTTTCTATTGAAACAATTCCTGCGCTTTGCAATTCTTTCGTCTGAAACATATGTGCTCCAAAATGGTGTCCGGTAACTCTTAAGTGTGCCACCCTACGGTTCGCGAATAATGCAGACATGATCGAGGCCCTTCTCCGATCAATAATCAATAGCGGGACCTGGAGATCCGTACTGACTCCTACACATTCAACGATGACTTCTGTGATCGTGAGAACCTTTAACGCTTGTAACTAAATCCCTTTGTCTCTCGATATATTACATATCTGAAATTCGATCATCGATATCTCCATACCTAGTTTGATCTCGTTACTGACATGCACTCTTTTCTCGTTCCCGTGATATAACATTCTAGTGATCACATCACTTGCTTGCAAGCTATCTTAATGTGATATCACCGAGAGGGCCCAGAGTATATCTATCCGTCATCTGGATTGACAAATTCCACTCTTGATCCATGAGCCTCAACATAACACCTTCGTAGTACAGAACCCATCTTTATAGTCACCCTGTTACGGTGTGACATTTGATGTTATCAAGATACTCTTCCGGTGTTAGCAATTAACATGATCTCATGGTCTAAGGATAAAGATTACTTCATATGATGTTATAGCAATATAAACATAATGACTTGATCGTAATGCTATACTTCGGATGAATGTTCATCACATCATTCCACCAATGTGTGACCTTGTTATTAACAACATCCAATGTCCATGATCAGGAAACCTTGATCATCTTGTTAATCAACAAGCTAGTCTATAAGAGAGGCATAACTAGGAACCATTTTTTGTTTATTAAACACACATGTATTGATGTTTCCGATCAATACAATTCTAGCATGTAAAATAAACATCAATCATATATAAGGAATAGATAATAACAACTTTATTATTGCCTCTCACGGCATATTTCCTTCAGTCTCCCACTTGCACTATAGACAATAATCTAGTTCACATAGTGATAAATCTAACACCATGGAGTTCTAGTGTTGATCATGTTTTGCCCTAGGGAGAACTTTAGTCAACGGATCTGCTACATTTAGGTCCGTGTGTACTTTAAAAATCTTTATATCTCCATCCTTGACATACTCGCGGATGGAGTGAAACCGGCGGTTAATATGCTTGGAATTCTTGTGAGACCTCGGTTCCTTTGCGTTGGCTATGTCTCCATTATTGTCACAATAGATCACCATTGGGTCCAACACACTGGGAACCACACCTAGTTCCGTAATGAACTCTTTCATCCAAACCACCTCCTCCGCCGCTTCTGAAGTAGCAACATATTCCGCCTTCGTCGTTGATCCAGCCACCACAGGTTGTTTGGAACTCCTCCAACTAACTGCTGCTCCGTTCAAGAGAAATACGTATCCGGATTGAGACTTAGAGTCATCCGGATCGGTGTCAAAGCTAGCATCGACATTACACTTAGCGACTAGCTCTTCTTCACCTTCGTATATAAGAAACATATCCTTAGTTCTTCTCAAGTACTTGAGGATGTTCTTTACCGCTATCCAGTGTTCCGAACCTGGATCAGATTGGTACCTACTAGTCAAACTAATAACATGTGCCACATCTGGTCTTGTACATAGCATGGCATACATAATAGAGCCTATGGTCGAGGCATAGGGGATCTTATCCATCATCTCTCTTTCTTCCGCCGTAGCCGGACTTTGAGTCTTACTCAATGTCTTGCCTTGCAACATAGGTAAGAACCCCTTCTTACTTTCGTCCATATTACTCTTCTTTCATATCTTATCAAGGTATGTACTCTGCGATAGCCCAATTAGGCGCCTTGATCTATCTCTATAGATTTTAATGCCTAATATATATGATGCTTCACCAAGGTCTTTCATCGAAAATTTGCTGTTTAGATAACTTTTAACACTGTTTAAAAGATCTATATCATTTCCAATCAATAATATGTCATCCACATATAATATCAGAAATGCCACATTGCTCCCACTCACTTTCTTGTAAATACAAGCCTCTCCATAAGTTTGGACAAATCCAAACTCTTTGATCACCTCATCAAAGCGGAGATTCCAACTCCGGGATGCTTGCTTCAGTCCATAGATGGATCGCTGAAGTTTGCATACCTTATTAGCATCCTTAGGATCGACAAAACCCTTAGGTTGTATCATATACAACTCTTCTTCAATATTACCATTGAGGAACGCATTTTTGACATCCATCTGCCATATTTCATAATCGAAATATGCAGCAATTGCTAACATAATCCTAACCGACTTAAGCATCGCTACGAGAGAGAAAGTCTCATCGTCGTCAACTCCTTGAATTTGTCGAAACCCCTTTGCGACAAGTCGAGCCTTATAGATGGTCACATTACCATCCACATCAGTTTTTCTTTTGAAAATCCATTTATTCTCAATGGCCTTTCGGTCGTGAGGTAAGTCCACCAAGTTCCAAACTTGGTTCTCGTACATGGATTCCATCTCGGATTTCATGGCTTCTAGCCATTTGTTGGAATCCAAGCTCATCATCGCTTCTTCATACGTCGCAGGGTCATCCATTTCATCAACCATGAAATTCACAACAGGATTGCCGTACAGTTCAGGAGCTGCACGTGTCCTGCTTGACCTGCGAGGTTCGGTAATGTCCTCTTTCGGAGTTTCATGATCATTATCATTAGCTCTCTCTTCATCAGGTGAAGTCAACTCCGAAACAACTTCTGGTGCTGCGCCACTCACCATTCCATGAAGAGAAGGTTCAATAACCTCTTCGAGTTCTACCTTCCGACTACTCACACCTTTCGCGAGAAACTCCTTCTCAAGAAAGGATCCATTCTTGGCAACAAAACCTTGCCCTCGGATCTGTGATAGAAGGTATACCCAATTGTTTCCTTAGGGTATCCTATGAAGACGCATTTTCCGCTTTGGGTTCGAGTTTATCCGGTTGAAGTTTCTTCACATAAACATCGCATCCCCAAACTTTAAGAAATGACAGCTTAGGTTTGTTTCCAAACCATAATTCATACGGTGTCGTTTCAACGGATTTAGATGGTGCCCGATTTAAAGTGAATGCAGCTGTTTCCAGTGCATAACTCCAAAATGACAGTGGTAAGTCAGTCAGAGACATCATAGATCGAACCATATCCAATAAGGTATGATTATGACGTTCCGAGACACCATTACGTTGTGGTGTTCCGGCAGACGTGAGTTGTGAAACTATTCCACACTCTTTCATGTGTGTGCTAAACTCATAACTTAGATACTCTCCTCCACGGTCAGACCGTAGAAATTTGATCTTTCTATTACGATGATTTTCCACTTCATTCTGAAATTCCTTGAACTTTTCAAAAGTTTCAGACTTGTGTTTTATCAAATAGATATACCCATATCTACTCAAATCACCCGTGGAAGTAACAAAATAACGATATCCACCTCGCGTCGACACACTCATTGGTCCACACACATCAGTATGTATGATTTCCAATAGGCGTTCTAGTCATCTTGCCCATAAGGCATGGCTCACATGTATCAAATGATTTAAAATCAAGTGATTCCAAAAGTCCATCAGAATGGAGTTTCTTCATGCGTTTAACGCCAATATGACCTAGACGGCAGTGCCACATATATGTAGACATATCATCATCAAGTTTAATCTTTTTAGCATTAACATTATGAATGTGTGTAATATTACTATCGAGATCCAACAGAAATAAACCATTCAACATAGGTGCATGACCATAAAAGATATCATTCTTATAAATCGAACAACCATTATTTTCAGATTTAAAGGAATGACCATGTTGCATCAAACACGATCCGGATACAATGTTCATGCTCAATGCAGGCACTAAATAACAATTATTTAGGTTTATAACTAATCCCGATGGCAAATGGAGAGGTAGCGTCCCGACGGTGATCACATCAACTTTTGATCCATTACCGACCCGCATTCTGACCTCATCCCTTGCTAGTTGTCGCTTTTTCCGTAGCCCCTGAACCGAGTTACATATATTAGCAACCGATCCCGTATCAAATACCCAGGTGCAACTGCGAGTACTAGTCAAGTACACATCAATAACATGTATATCACATATACCATTGTTTGCCTTGCCGGACTTCTTGTCCGCCAAATACTTGGGGCAGTTGCGCTTCCAATGGCCAGTCCCCTTACAATAGTAGCACTCGATGTCAGACTTAGGGCCAGCTCGGGGTTTCTTTTTAGGCGTGGCAACAGACTTGCCACCCTTCTTTCCCTTGTTCTTGCCTTTCTTGTCTTTCTTGAAACCGGTGGTCCTATTGATCATCAACACTTGATGTTCTTTCCTAATCTCAACTTCTACAGTCTTAAGCATTGACAGAAGCTCGGGAAGAGACTTCTTCATGCCCTGCATATTATAGTTCATCACGAAGCTCTTGTAGCTAGGTGGCAGAGATTGGAGAACACGATGTATGCCTAAGTCAATGGGAATCGTTATTCCCAAGGACACAAGCTTATCGGCGTACCTAGACATTTTGAGTACGTGCTCACTAACGGAGCTATTTTCCTCCATCATGCAACTAAAGAACTTTTCTGTAGCATTATAACTCTCTACGGCAGCATGGGTATCGAAAATCATTTTCAATTCTCCCATGGTATCAAAGGCATTGCCATTTTCGAAACGCTTTCGAAGTTCTAGCTCTAGCCCATACAGTATGCCGCAATGAACTAAGTTGTGGTCCTCCTGACGAGTCACATAGACATTCTTTTCCTTGTCAGGGGCATCAGGAGCTAGTGGGGGGCCTAGCAGCGCATCTAGCACATATTGCTTTTGTGCAGCAGTGAGGAGAATCCTCAAATTCATAGCCTAGTTGGTGAAGTTGCTACCATTCGTAGCAAGTTTCTCTTTCTCCATGAACACATTGAAATTAAAAGCAGGTGGTGCCATCTACAACAGAATTTGTAAAGTTTATTTAGACTAAGTTTATGATTGATTGAGTTCAACTAATCCAAATTACTAATGAACTCCCACTCAAAAACGACATCCCTCGTGTCTTTTTGGTGATTACATGAACCAAATCCACTACACCAAGTCCGATCATCATGTGAGTTGATGTAGCTTCAAAGGCGAGCATCTATATGGGCATCATATCAACTATATGACTCATGCTTAACCTTTCGGTCCATGTTCCAAGGCCATGTCTGTACATGCTAGGCTCGCCAAGTAAGAACCTTAGTATTCGCGTGTGTAAAACTGTCTTACACCCGTTCCTATGAAAGCGTAGATTCGAGTACACCCGATCATCACGTGATGTCTCGAAACACGATCCACAGAACGGTGCATACTTAAGGAAGAACACATTTTTACCTTCATATCTAAATGAGGGATCATCTTATAATGCTACCAAAAGCGCCAAACTAGCAGTATAAGATGCTAACATATAATGTGTAAAGTGAGATGATATGGTCCATGCATTTGATCTCTATCACTTGCATCGTGGTATGATCTCTATCATTCCTTTGTGTGTAAGGCCAAGGTCTATGGAACTTACACGTTGAGTGTGTTGTAAGAGTATCTATCATACATCTACTTACAACAATACCATATCAATACACTAGCCCAGCAACGATCTAAACTAGACGCCTCTAATTTATCAATTTCAAGTTTTACGTGGCTTAGGGCTTTCGGAGATAGAACCGTTCTCACCTACAAACATGAACCACAACGAGGATAACTAGGTTATTAGCAACTCGTTGTAAATCAGATATTGACTATAGTAGGAGAGACAGACACCCGCCAGCCACTTATGCAAAACAAGTTGCATGTCAGTCGTGGAACCGGTCTCATGTATGATGACATGTAAGGTTGGTCCGGGCCGCTTCATCCCACTATGCCACCAATATCCAAAATACATAGACGATGCAATAACATGATCATCATCGCCACATATAAACCTAAGTGTACTACCCGTGCAAAGCACCTACGCATAGATCAGGCTCTGATACCACTGTTGGGTCTACAGCATAGAAAACAAAAAATTTCCTACGGTGTGAACTACACACCAATATCTATCTACTAGGTACAAAGCAATGGGTGCATACATCCAATGAGAACTTACCCTCGAAGACAATGAGTTTTGTTAACGAGTAGGAACTCGTGGTTGATGTAGTCATACACTTGCCGATCTCAAGATCGTGAGTAAGTCCGAGCGCCGCAACTCAGCAGCGCATCCGCACTCGCACACACGTTCAAGCCACCAGACAACCTCCACCTCCTCGCTCCACATTAAAATGCCTCTTCACATTAAAATGCCTCTTCACATTCCCTTTTAAAGTCTCCACTTTAAATGCATTAAATTTCTCCAAATTTAATGCTCTCTCATTTAATAAAAATCTTTTTATTAATTTATTCAGAATTTTGTTAATTACTTTAATTAACAAACATTCACATATAGCCCCTTGCAATATTTCAATATCACATGCAGAACCACTTTCTGCAATTTCACCCGAAACAATTTCCGGTTTCTATTGAAACAATTCATGCGCTTTGCAATTCTTTCGTCTAAAACATATGTGCTCCAAAATGGTGTCCGGTAACTCTTAAGTGTGCCACCCTACGGTTTGTGAATAATGCAGACATGATCGAGACCCTTCTCCGATCAATAATCAGCAGTGGGACCTGGAGATCCGTACTGACTCCTACACATTCAACGATGACTTCTGTGATCGTGAGATCCTTTAACACTTGTAACTAAATCCTTTTGTCTCTCCATATATTACATGTCCGAGATTCGATCATCGGTATCTCCATACCTAGTTTGATCTCATTACCGACATGCACTCTTTTCTTGTTCCCGTGATATAACATTCTAGTGATCACATCACTTGCTTGCAAGCTATCTTAATGTGATATCACCGAGAGGGCCCAGAGTATATCTATCTGTCATCTGGATTGACAAATTCCACTCTTGATCCATGAGCCTCAACATAAGACCTTCTTAGTACTGAACCCATCTTTATAGTCACCCTGTTACGGTGTGACGTTTGATGTTATCAAGATAGTCTTCCGGTGTTAGCAATTAACATGATCTCATGATCTAAGGATAAAGATTACTTCGTATGATGTTATAGCAATATAAACATAATGACTTGATCGTAATGATATACTTCGGATGAATGTTCATCACATCATTCCACCAATGGTGTGACCTTGTTATTAACAACATCCAATGTCCATGATCAGGAAACCTTGATCATCTTGTTAATCAACAAGCTAGTCTATAAGAGAGGCATAACTAGGAACCCTTTTTTGTTTATTAAACACACATGTATTGATGTTTCCGATCAATACAATTCTTGCATGTAAAATAAACATCTATCATAAAAAAGGAATATATAATAACAACTTTATTATTGCCTCTTCGGGCATATTTACTTCACGCTGGACACTAGGCGAATATCTCCCAGTGCTCACAGAGGAATTCAATGAGCGCGAGTTCCTATGTGGAAATCAAGTTGTTGGCAATGAGGGTCGTCTTGGTCGGGTCCGTTGGGTGGACCTGGACTTTCTTCGTGTGCACCGACGAGTCAAAGGACAGGTCGGGTGAACTTGGCCTGCTCAGGGGAGGCAGAATGTTGTCTGTCGACTCCTGTAATCTTGCGAGTTCCTCCTGCATGCCGAAGGACTGGGAGATTCTATTGAATTCCCCGTCGCAGCCGTCAGACCTATCAAAGTTGCCATTGATTGTGATTATGCCGTTTGGACCTGGCATTTTCATCTGCAGGTAGGCGTAGTGCGGCACTGCCATGAACCTTGCGAATGTGACACGTCCAATGATGCAGTGGTATCGTGAAGGCCAGTCGATGACTTCAAAGTCGATGCGCTCTCGCCGAAAATTTTGTGGCATGCCGAAGATGACGTCGAGCTTGATTTTGCCCAAGGGATATATGCCTTTCCCTGGGACGATGTCGTGGAACATCATGTCTGAAACTTCCAGACACATCAGAGGGATCCTCATCGCACACAAGGTACTCGCGAACATGAGGTTAATTCTGATGCCACCGTCAATGAAGACACGACTCATGTCGAAGCCCCCAATCTGCGCCTTGAGTACGAGGGGACAGTGGCCTGGACAAGGAACTTGGCGTGGGTGGTCACGCTTGTCAAAGGTGATGCAGGAGTCGCTTACACTGAGGTACTCAGTGGTGGAAGGTGGACAGTTTATCACCAAGTTGACTTGGCGAGTGATGGCCTTATGCATTCGATTTGAGCGACGTCCTTTTTGGATCATCCCCATGTTGCCCACGTCTCGTGGGTATGGCTCGCCTCGTGATGCAGGACTGGCGCAACCATGGGAGGTGGTGGTCCGGGCGGTGGTGGAGGGGCTCCATGTGCCACAGCGCCTGGGGCAGCTCCGTAGCCCCTGTTGACCGCGTCGCGATTCATCCGGGCCAAATCCTCGTGGAGCTTGAGGAACTCGCGGCAGTCCTTGAGAAGGTGGCTAGATTTCTTCTTGCCATTGTGCTTATCGATGTAGAAGTGCACGTTGCATGGCCCGGGCAGTTTGTCCTCGATAGATGTTGCGGGTGCCTCTTCAAGTGTGCGGCGTTGCCACACCTGCGTGATTTTTTCCCTGTCGCAATATCCACCACTGCGGTATCGGCTGTTGCGGTTGTCTTCACGTTTGTCGGCGTAGCCGGCTGCGACCATATTGACCTCGTCGCGGTCATCGTATACGTGCATCCGATGCTTGCCTCGGCGGCTGCGTCTGCGCCCGAGGTCGTCATCGTCATCAGAGTAGGTACAGTTTTTCACCGAGTCCTCTCCATCAGCCCACCGATTCGCGATTTCCATCAAGTGGTCGATCGTTTTGGGCTTCGAGTGGCCCAGCTCCTCCCTGAGCTCTATATGGAGAACGCCGCCGTTGAACGTGTCGATTGCGCGGTCCTCCGAGATGTTTTCTGCGGAGTTCTTGATGATAGACCACCTCTAGATGTACGAGCGTAGCGATTAGCCCGATCTTTGCTGGAAGCTTCTGAGTTCTTCGATTGACACGGGCCTTTTGTAAGTGCCCTTGAAATTGTGCACGAAGCTGTAGACCAGCTCTTCCCAGCTGCGAATCGATTCGTGCGAGAGGTTGTTGAGCCATGTACGAGCTTCGCCCTGTAGCTGTAGCTGCAGGCATTCCATGGTCGTGCTTTGAATCCCTCCATGTAGTCTGATGGAGGAGATGTGGTCCTCCAACCAGATTTTTGGGTCCCGTAGACCGTCAAATTTTGGGTTCTCCGATGGGAGTTTAAACCCCTTAAGGCATTCGCTTCTGCCTGATGGCCCTGCTGAAGCATCTGGCACCGCAGAGCTCAGTCTCGTCTTCTTCTAAGTCAGTCGAACGAGCGCGCCTTGCCCGCATCTTGTCGACTTTGCACTGTGTGAGGTCATTGCGCGCATCGTAGTCGCGGTCATACCGCCGTGGGCGACGCCGTCGTGGCAGATCGTGACTGTCGTCACTGGCGGAGTACGAGTAGTACTTTTCTAGAGCCTTACTTTTCTTCGGCTCCGGTGTTGGTTCTTTGTCGAGGCGGCCTTGATTAGTCCCAGGCCCATGATCATAGATCGGTCCATGGTAGCTCACGGATCTCCAGCCGGAAGCTGGTTGTTGAGGAGGTACGTGGTGGCCACCATTACCGCAGCTTGCGGCGTTTTTGGGGGCATGTTTCCCCACGTGTTGACTGTCATAGAGCTGAAGTCGAGGACTTTCGCAGCCTCTACGCGTTCTTGCTCGGTGAGGTGGGCCAGTTGAGATAGCCTCTTGTTGGCAACATACTCGTTGCCTTTGGAGGAGTATCCTCCATGGGAGGAGAGCCTAGCTCGTCGAAGACTCGACTCATCCACCATTTTTCTACGCGCTTCGAGTTGCATGATCACCTATTGCTGGCGCTTGCATTCCTCCTTTAACAGCCAATGGTAACCCATCAGCATGTCCTGTGGTGTGTTTGGGGGTAGAGGATTGCCCCGTAGAGCTTCACGACAACGGGCCCACTCATTGTCATTGAGGTGGATCTGCATGCGCTTGCCGGTGTTCTCATTTGCCATGAGCGTCGGCCCCCCATCAGTTCCGTTGTTGACGGGCGTGCCATTGCCACCGTTGGTGGGGCCGCCGTTGGGCGTACTTCCGTTGGGTTGTCTAGTGACGTTGAGCGTGCTGCCGTTGGGCGGTCTGGTGCGAGATCTGGTGCCAACATTTTCGTGATTGGCGGTAGTATCGCCCGTGTTAATGCGGCGCACATGAAGTGGTTGGGGAAGTTGTTGCTCCCGCAACTTTCAGATCCAGAGCCGTAGGCTCCGTCTTCAGTGGCTAGGTCACCTAGATCGGATCCGCGACTGCTGTCGCTGTCCATGCTCCCAGCTGTTGTTGAGGCGTTGAGCTCGCTGAGGGTGCCGATTGGTGGCTGGAACCATGATGCTGGACCAATCGCCAGGCTAATCCCATCGCCCACGGACTCGAAAGCCAGGCAAGTGGCCGGCGTGTGGACGGTGAAGTCGAACACACCGAAGAGCTGGCGGATATCCATTGTTACGGAGTTGTAGATCGCGGTTGACAGGGCCGAAGAAGCCGTGACATCAGCACTCCTGATTCCCACAGACCGCGCCAATTGACGAGGGTTTAACTCGTCAATGCCCATTGTTATGGACTTGGGTTTTGGAGAAGGAGGGAGCGCTCGAGGCATCAATCGGCTAGCAAACAAGCACACAGGGACGCATGTTTTACCCAGGTTCAGGCCTCGTAGAGGTCCCTACTCCTGCTTGTCTGCTCTTGGAATTAATGAATGAATTGAAGATTACAGGGGCACGCAGATGCAATCTGGCGAGAGTTGTGGAAACTAGGGCGGTGATTTTCCTCCTCGCCGCCCCTCCTAGCCTTTATACAGATAGGCTAGGTCTCGGGTAGCAAGTCGAGTTGGTTATAGATTAGGGTTTTCCCTTTGAACTTTCTATCTTAATCTTCTGCTTGTCTCGCAAGCAATTGAGAGTCCATGGGCCACTCGAATTCTCCATTGGGCCTTGGCAACGCCGTGGGCTTCTGCCGTATCTGGAACGTATATACCAAACTTGTGTACATGTAGGGTATACCCATGTCACCACTGAAATACCCCGGAGCATTTTGAAGGTTTACTGCAGAAGTTACATGTAAGTCCTCTATCTCTTGGACATACTCCATTGATTTGTCCCTTGTCTTGTTAGCTTGCCATTTGTTATATATGCTCCTCATTGTTGTCTATAGAGATTTTTCATGTTTGATGAGAATAGCGAGGAAGTAAAGGCTAATCTCAAAAGCATATTCTCCGCATGTTTGCGCCAGCAGCGCCATAGGCTAAAGAAGCAACACTTCTCTGGAAGTAATAAAGTACGAGTACTAAGTCGTACAGGATCCCGCAGCATAATTGGGCACCTCTACGAATTGGTAAGGACATGTTGTTCTATACTGTATATTTTAAATAAGTATGTAATTGATGTTGTGGAATCCGTATGGATCTTATCTTTCAACCTTCGTTTCCACCATGTGACGCAATTTATTTTCGCCCGTCCAAATGCAGACGAAGTCTAATGGGGATTCAAAATACAGTTAACTATGCTAGAGAAATTTGAGGCATACCAGATGAATAGATATGGTGTCATTGTAAAGAAAGTTATTGTAAGTCTTCTCTGCATTTTGTGATGTTGCACTTGCAGTGATTTGTACGTATAAGTTTGATATGCAACCTTGCTTGGACTACTTCTCAGTTTTGTTTCCATTTTCCTTCATAATTTGCAACTAAAGTCAGTTTCAGTTATGAATTGTACAAACAGTTGGCATATCATGCACCTCACATTGTTTACACATGAAGTCACATTTTTAGTCTTGTTAGTAAATGACATCAAAAAAGATACATGACAAAATGATATTTTTACTGAAGTGTATAATGTAGTATCAGCACTGCCAATTATAGCAGTTCATGCACATGTTAAACCTGTCTACATGTTTCTCTGTAGTAACTTCAGTTCTCTTACACAAGTCTATCAACTATAAAATTTCTAGGCTGAATTGAAAGAGGAGCTAGCAAATCCTGGGAACGATTGTTCAGTAAAAATTCCAAAAGAATGTGTGGATTTATTTTCCAAGGTACTACAACGCGGTGCTATAGCCAAGAATATGTTCCTGTGTAATGTTGGGTTCCCAGCGAGCTCGTCAAAGTCCAAGTTCAAGTTCAAGTTCAAGTCCAACTCCAAGGCCATTTCTTTGCATATTCAAGTTCCGGAGGAACAACTCCAAGCTGAACAATCGTTATCATCTTCCCTAAGTGTATACAATGAACGTTTGCTCGCAAAGTTAGAAGAAATTTTAATTCAGCTGGAGCACTCCATAGAAAATAAGGAGAAAGTCATGAAGATGCTCAGTATTTGTGGTCGAGCACTAACATCTGAGGATAGTCCCTTTGTCATGAAATGGAACCTGAAGATGAAAGTATTTGTTAGTGCACTAGTCTGCACTTGTTATGAACTTGGGTTGTTTCCTTGTTGCGACATGTCTATAATTTGTATGGTACCTTATAATGTACTTCCTCTGTTTCGAAATATATCCCTTTTTAGCAAAGTTGTTTTAGCTTGCTAAAGATCCTTATAGTATCAATGGAGGTAATATTGGGGAATAGAATACACCAATATGGAAGTAGTATGATTCCTGAATGTGTGATCTCTGGATTGCTAGCCTGCTTAATATTGGTGCTTTATATGCTGCAAGGTTGGATTGTTGTGTACTAATATATGTGTGGATGGAGAAAATTGCATCTAACACCAGTCTTTGTGGCATTTGTTGCACAGAACATAGAAACGGGATCTTTTTTGTGGCTAACACGGTTTGTGGCTTAATTTTTTGCACCTGGCCCAAATAAACATCTTAACTTGATGGGTTAGAGCATCTCTAACCCATCCCCAAAACGGCAATGTAGGAGTAAATTTACTCTTACGGCCGAAGCCGCACCGAACCTAACCCTAACCCCTATCTCCGTTTAGAGGAGAATAAATATAGGACTTGCCACCGCGTCCTCGACTCCTTTATTTTTTTCTCCCCCACCCGCACGTTCGCTGTCGGCTTGTTGCCCTTCGCTGAATTTGTGCTCTGCCAATGGCAAGCTACCCTTTGTGCTTCTCGTGGTAGCCTACGTCGCCGGAATCGGCCACCACAAGCCATTTTCCCCAGCCACAAATGCGTCGCCGAGCTTCACCGGATTCGGCGCACCGTGGCTAGGATTTGTTGCGATACGATCGTATCCCGGAGGCCAAGCACCCTCCGGCATGACTACACACTGTTGCAACTCCCCGACCGAGCTCGCAGGAGCGGCACCACGAGCACCCGCTCCGCCACTAGCTCCGGATCTAGCACCAGCAGCCTCACCGGCACCAACCCTTGGACCCGCACCGACACCTTCCCATACTGGCGCCACCAGAACAAGGTAAGGAAGAGATAAGCTCCAGGGTTCTTCATAGCATTTTTGGTTAAAGCTCGTTAATTTTCTATCTAGATGATTCTTTGTGGCAAGGTGAAGAAAATTGAAGCTCCATGGTCCGAGGATGACGACAATGATTTGTACTTTGCTTGGTATCATCAAACAATTGTTGCAGTCGACTAGCCTTTCCAACAATTTTGGGAAAAAATACATGCCGATTTATATGAAATAACTGGTGGAGATGCAAGGTCATTAGTATCGATTATGAATAGGTGGACTTTGCTAGTAATTTACTCCAATACGGGAAATCTATGAATAAATGGAGCTTGCATGTATGAATAATGGTGTATGAACATTGAGCTTCTCTCTTATTCATCTTGTTAAGTATGAGCTGATGTGAGATTTTAGCAAATTAGGATGATGCTATTACTATGTATAACTAATTTATTGATATTATATATATATATGTATCTTTATGTTACACAAAATAAATTGTGCTAGATGTAAAAAAAGAAATTGTTTCTATGTTTTGTGCAACAAATGCCACAAACTTATTATGTGTGGATGCACCAATATGTACTAGTCTGATACAGTATATTATGTTACAAGTGTTGCTGTCCTGGAACATTGATCATAAGGTTCAGGTTGTCAAAACAATGCCTTAGCCCTTTGTTGCACACATATTCATACGCGTAATGTGATAAATGGAACTACATTTTTTAATCGGAGCTCAACATTTTCTTTCACGTCTAAATGGACTATGAACATACGGAGTACAACCCTCAAAAAAGACCTTATACAATTTTTCTGTTCTATTACTTGGAGTAGTCACATTCAAAACCGTACTAGAGCTACAAATCCTTCCGCCATCCCTCGTAATATTTTTGAATCCAAGATCATGGTATCTAATTTCTACCCCTCCGTCCAGAAAAAGGCTACTTTGACCAAGGTCCTGGATGATCAGTTGATGTGACTAGGCCTTGGATTTGTGAACAGAGGGAAGTACGGTCTACTAGCAGTTATTACTTGAACTGTCATCAAATTCAAATTCTGAATCGAGAGGCAAAAGCTCCCGTCTACACGAAATATTTGGTCCCCATGTTTAATCTTTCGTATACTGCGAAATTTCGTTTGACCTATCATACTAATGACCAATGGCGATTGTGAAATTGTTGGGTTGGGTGGTGGGGTTCACTCGTAATTTTTGTTACTAGGACTATAGCCAAATTCATAATCTTAATCGAGGGTCAAAACCTACAGCCCAAACAATTTCACAGATGGAGTCAACATTATTTTTTCTATGGGGATATTATTTATTCCTAAACATAGGGAGTAGCATTTTTTCAAATTATTACTTGTACTCTAGCCAAATTCAAAATCTCAGTTGAGCGGCAAAATTTACCAATGTTCCGTGCAATTATGTAATGGATGGTCAGTTGATGTGACACTAGGCCTTCAAGTCCTGACCAGATAGCGTATTAGTCTACAACTATCTTTTTCTATTATTACTTCGCCACTAGCCAAATTCTAAATTATAAAACCGAGCGACAAAATCCCAACCGACTCATATGCATTTCGTGGCCTCCGTTTCAAATATTTTGAGGCAAAATCTCGCACCGTTGGAGTACCATTTTTCTAGTATTACTTGGACTCTTGCCAAATTTAAAATCTCAATCGAGCGGCAAAATCACACACCGACCTTGAAGCATTTCCCGCCCCACCATTTCAAAAACTTTGAACAAAATCTTCGACCGGGGAGTACCATTTTTCTATTATTATTATTTGTCCTGTAGCCAAATTCAAAATCTCTATCGAGCGGCAAAATCACACACTGACCTTGAGAATTTCCCGCCCCACCATTTCAAAAACTTTGACGCAAAATATCCCATCATGGAGTACCATTTTTCTATTATAGTATTATTATTTGTCCGATAGCCAAATTCAAAATCTCAATCGGGCAGCAAATTCACACAGCGACCTTGAAGCATTTCCTGCCCCGCTGTTTCAAAAACTTTGAGGCAAAGTCTCCCAAGATGGAGAATAATTTTTTCTATTATTATTATTTGTCCAGTAGCCAAATTCAAAATCTCTGTCGAGCGGCAAAATCATAGACCAACCTTGAAGCATTTCCCTACCCACTGTTTCAAAAACTTTGAGGCAAAATCTCCCACCATGGAGTACCATTTTTCTATTATTATTATTTGTTCGGTAGTCAAATTCAAATCTCAATCGACCAACAAAATCACACACCAACCTTGAAGCATTTCCCGCCCCACCATTTCAAAAACTTTGAGGCAAAATCTCCCACCGGGCGATTACCATTTTTCTATTATTAGCCAAATTCAAAATCTCAATCAAGCGGCAAAACCAGATACCAACTTTGAAGCATTTCGCGCCCCTCCGTTTCAAAAACTTTTTGCGTTAAAATTCTATTTCTACCCATTGTTTCGATTCCCTATGGGCACACTTGTAATTATTTTTCTATTCACCTCTATAGTCCCGATTTGCGCAGTTTTTCCAGCTGGCCCTCCCAAAATTCTAGGCTTCTCTCCCATGCCCTCACCTCCACGACTATCATGTGCACCGGCTGGCAGCAATTCCACGACTTCCGGAGCCGCTTCATCAATGCCCACCCCATTGGATCCAGTTCACGGGGTCTCTCTGCCACTCCACTAGAGTGTGGTCTCGCTGACGATGCCTATGGTGTTGTTGACCGCCCACGATCTGCTTCCCCGCAGCCGAAAGCTACCCAACCGTATCGGAGCAGCTTCACCGTTGTCCACCAGACGTGATCTAATTCAACAAGTTCCATGTCCACTGCTCCAAACCAGCTACACGGTCGTCGTCGTTGACTGCACCAACATCGACCGCCCAAGATCTGCTTCCCTGACACCAACGGCCACCGCAACCGCAGCACCCTCGGTGACCTAGACGTCACTCGCACGCTACCGATGATGCTTAGACGCCTCTCCGACCAAGGTAACCAGATCTCTAACCCGTTTTTGTTTTGTCAGCGGTAGAGCAGGTTCAAGCCTGTCATAGTGAACTACATTTTTGTAATTGTGCTAGTATATACAAGTCACTTGGCACGCCCATTCTTCATGCTAGTATATACAAGGTCATTAGACATGTTGGTTTGCATTCGCTGCTCTATAAATTTCAAGTCATGCACATGTCTGTTATTTTGTCATGTACATGTTCTTATCTTAGCTGCTCCGTACACCAGTAAATGTCTTCTATTGTGTAGTTCTTGCAAAAATTAATGTTAGTGGAAAATATTAGTGTGGATTCCCTGCTCCACAGTTACTGATTCTATCTGGTTATTCCAGAGCTAAGTTCCTGCTATTATTTCCTCCCTGGCATCGTTATGCTTTCCTGTGGTACCCGTTCAAACTCTTCGTACTAGTTCGATTATAATTTGTTGTTGCCATCTGGTTCTTCAAAAGATGCAACACTGACTATTTTTGTTTTCTTTGCGTAGTACTCAAAAAGGCAACACTGAACATGTTGGTTTGCACAGCCTATAGGTCCACCAGCGATGCCATTATATATTTTTTGTATCTGGTGCTGGTTCGTCCTAATCAATGGCATAATTAGTTTTTACTGTATAGTTCATTCGTGTTTTCCATTCCTGCTCCACAAGTTCTGGTATGATGCGGTTATAATTTCTATATGGTTTATTCTTAGCTATGATAGTAACTGCATGCCATTGTGTAGCTCACCGCAAATTCCGAGTCACCCAATGTCACTTGCATTCCAGGAGATACCACTTCTTCCATATATATTTGCTTAAATGACCTGGCTAGTTTATACTGAAATTCTAAGAAACACTTTGTGTGATTGCTCATTTCATTGCTAGCATACTTGTCTAATGCTTGTTTGTCCTGTTCTACAGGTTCACAAGCCACACAATTATATCTCGTATCTGGTTCTGGTTCGTCCTAGGCAACGACATAATTATCCTCTACTATATAGTTAATTTATGGTTTGCATTCCTGCTCTACAAGTTCGTATTATACAGTTATAATTCCTATCTGGTTCATTCTTAGGTATGAGTAGTTTATCTTCTTTGCTGTATTAACTTGTTACTAGTTAGTTTCAGACTGCAATTATTGCTATCGTCACTAAAGAGGGGACTGCAAGATCATGTCTCAAGGTGGTTTTCCAATGTAGATGTCAAACTCAAAGGGAGATGCAGTTGATGGATTGAGAAATAAAATTGAGGACTCTGCTATCAACTTGATTGGCAACTAAAATGCGTAATTTTCTTTCCCTTTTGTTCATATTATGTAATATTTTTAAAAAGTTTACAGCTGATGTAATATCTAGATAACTCGCATTGGCCATGTAGGCATTTAGTTGACGTCGTCCACACATGGTGGTACCATAACTTCGCCAGCCAGGTCGATTAGGTAACTGTATATGGTTTTGTTATTTGCCCTTCTTGTATTGCGCCTTCCATGAACAGTAAAAGATGATCACTAATAATACTCCTTTTATTATATTTGCATGGGCTCCAAAAAGACCGAAACAGTAGAGGTAACTGGCCAAAATAGTAACAGGTTAGAACAGTAATAGGACAGAACAGTAATAGGCCTGAACAGTAACATGCCAAAAAGTACCAGGCCAGAACAGTAACAGGCTAAAACAATAACAGGCTAAAACAGTAACAAGCCATAACACCACCAGACCAGAACAGTGGCAACCCAGCACAGTAACATGCCAGAACAGTAACAGACTAGAAAAGTAATAGGCCTGAACAGTAGCAGGCCAGAACAGTAGCATGCTAGAACAGCGGTAACCAGCACAGTAACAGGGCTGAACAGTAAAAGACCACAACAGTAACGGACATGAACAGTAGATGGCCAGAATAGTAATGAGCCAGAATAATAAAAGGGCATAATAGTATCAGACCCTATCAAAAGTGGGTCGTTCATAGATGGCCCAGGACAAGCTTGGAGAATAGTGACGGGCTGACTGTGGGCCTTAACAGTATCGGGCCTATTTGATGCAGGCTGTTAACAGGCCGCACAGTATTCGAACAATGTGGGCTTCTATATGCCGAAATAGTAATGGGCCTGACATTCGCTGGCCGCTGCTGGGCACATCTTTTGGGCCAATTTCAAACAGTGTCGTACGAAACAGTAACGAGCCATAATCTTATTGGGTTCTTCTAATGGGCTGGCCCACTTAATTATTAGTAGGCCTTGGCTGAGCGTGGCTTCTACCACGGTTTCTGCGTCTGTGGTGGTAACTAGGCGTTAACGGTGTTTGTCACGTGGAATTTTGCATGACGTCAGCAGTCAACGCGACTGGCGAACAGATCTATGACCGAACAAGTTTTCGTGGCTGAAGGGTGCGATCCGCCACGATCAGAAAAAACCGTGGTAGAATCTTTTGTGACGGGGCTTTTACCACGAAGGGCATCCGTCGTAGAAGACTTTTTAGCCACGAAAAACGGGCCTTCAACCACGAAAATCGTCCGTTGTAAAAGCCAAATTTTCTTGTAGTGGCGCCTGGGTCTTGCTGCTGTTGTAGGCGAATGGGGAAAGCCCAGCCGGGGGGTGTTGCTGGCGTGGATGTGCTCGAGGACGTAGTTGAGGTTACGCCCTGG
This sequence comes from Avena eriantha, assembly GCA_910589775.1. Taxonomy (NCBI): domain Eukaryota; kingdom Viridiplantae; phylum Streptophyta; class Magnoliopsida; order Poales; family Poaceae; genus Avena; species Avena eriantha. The sequence continues at coordinate 91,682,233 of OU342741.1, forward strand.
CACGCTCCACCATCGGCTGCGGCTCACCACGTTGTTGTGCTTTGGTGGCTCGCCCGGAGGTCCCTGGTGGGCGGTGAGTTCAGCGAGGCGGAGCTCGGTGAAGAACTGTTCCCAGTACACTAAGTTACTAAGGTCCTTGGCTAGTTCGGGATCCGGCATCGCCGCAATGGCGGCCTGGATCTCCTCCACCATCTCATCATCCGCCGGCACTGGCGGCACCGGTATGCCGCTGACGCTGAGCTTCCATCCGGGCGTGCAGCGGAAGTCCGATGACGCCATATACCCGGTGTCGTGGAGCATCCTCGCCTCCCACAGATGGAGCATCCACTGGCCAAAGCCCTTCGCCATTGCAAGATCGCTTGGGAACCTCTCAGCCATCTTCCTCTTCACCGAGTTCTTCTTTCGCCGGAGTTCGTGGTGGTGTGGGGTGGAGGGGGCAGTGTGCTGCGAACCGGCGTGCAGGCGTGTTTTATAGGCCAAGCGAGGGCGGCAAAAGTGGGAAGGCTGTAGCGGCATGGCGGGAAATGGAGAAACGGTGGGAAGCCGAGGCAATGGTGGCACGCCACTACGCCGACGCATGGTCGACGAGACGGGCAGTTGCCCGGCGGTCCGTCCGGTGGTCCTTCGCGAGAGCCGAGGCGGAAGGATGTCGATGAACGGCCTTCAGTCGCTAACTGGGCGGGTCCACGCGCCTTAGATCGCCTTTTCCCGCCGAATTCGCTTCGTCTGGCATTCCCAGCGCTTTCCCATCACCCCGAGAATGGCCTAGGAAGGCCGGACATATTTTGGGCCATATCCGGACATAAACGGTGTCCTAGGAACGCGGTTGGGCCAAGTTTCGGCGTCCGGATGAAAAAACGCCGTGGGAACACCCTGCTAGGAACCCGAGTGGAGATGCTCTAACACACTTAAGGGTTTTACGATGCTTAGAGATCGTTTTGAAATCATCGAGATCACCAGAAGAAAGAGATGAGAATACCGGAAGTGTTCCGTGAGAGAACCGGAATTGTTTTGGGTGGATCCGAAGTTATTTGAGTGAACCAAAAGGTTTTTCAGGTCAAAGGGAATTTAATAATATGTATTTTATATTAATTGTTGGAATTAATGTTAAAAAAAATGTTTAAAATTAAATTTAAATGGGCAACTTCCTAAATGGGTCAAATCCATGGAGGGAAAAGGCCCAATAGGGCAGGCTCCCATGGAAGGACCAAAGGGGGTCCACGGCCACCGCCTAGGTATGAGGCGCACATGGTGGAGCCACCCCGGCAGCCAGCTAGCCTTGGGCGCACGTGCGGGGCCACCCGGCTGGCCCTCCTCCCATGGCTCCTCCTCCTCTCCTCTCTCCTCTAGTCCCACCCTAGTACTAGGGGAGATGGGCCCTCTCATTTTCCCCTATATAAGAAGGTCTATATGGGAGGAATAGGACACACACCTCAATATATTCTTTAAGGCAGTTTACTTAGGGAATCTCTCTCTCACGTTGGCTCTTGCACTAGCGCGGTTCCAAGAAGAACTGCGCGTGTCGGAGACGATGCATCTTCAACACGCCGTCGAGCTGCAGGATCCCTGGTTCCAGAAGGTCTACTTCCGCAGTTTGACTAGATCAGGGAGAATGGGAGTTGTCGTCTACCACCAGACGTGTGCGGGACCACCACTACAAAAATGCCCCCATACCCAACGGATTTTTGGGGCGGCATAAGAGAAAGAACCAGCAAAAGTTGGTTACACGATGGATGGGATGTCACGGCACCATTTTGTCGCGACGACCACTTATATGATGTGGCACACTCAATACCGTTGGATTATGGTGTCGTGGTACGTGACTGGCAAGCTCAGTGCGACCCGAATGCCACAGTAGCTCGATGGGGGCTATTACGATTGTGACATGGATGGTAAGCATCGTGCTTACTGGTCAAATGCATCACACTAAGTGGTGAGACCACCATGCTTGTTAGACTTGGTTATTTACATTTTTTATCATCGAACAAGAATGAATGATTTCCTTTTTCTCTCGCGCAAACTTTATTTTTTAAGGGATCCTCTCTCGCAATTAAAGCAAGAGTGTTCGGCTCCTGCAATCCTTCGTCCTTTTGTTTTTAGATTACTCTAATCCTTCTCGTGTGACGATACAGGGAGAATGCGAATGCAATTTCTTTATGGGACCTTCCGAATCGGCCCAAAAAGCTGGATGTTTGGACTGCACTTGCTCAAGTGGCTGATACTTGCTACTCCTACTCCCCATTCTATATAATATAGAGGAACCCCAGCAACTAATCCGATTATCGGTCCCCACCTTAGACACACAGCTCCAACTCAAGAACTCCACGCGCAGAATCTCAACCGGGTAGCGCATGATCTAGCACAGCCGTACTGTCCCAGATCTTGCACGGCCATTGTCTCACTAGATCTTGCGCAGACCAGCCACCCCGCATCTTGCTCGACCCCGCCCCACCGGATCTTGCTCAGACCCACCGTGTCGGATCTTGCATGGGCCTGCAATTGGCTTGTCCGGTCCACAAGTTTGGTCCTCATCTTCTAAACACATCTTCGTTGGCTTGCTCTTTCAGATCTACTTCTTCGCTCTTTCTCCTCTTAATCATTTTTCTTGTTCGTCTTTCAGTTAAAATATAAGTTACCAGCATATGGCGTGTGCTCAAAGTCAGATCCGTTTTGACGATGTTAGCGAGCATATACTCTTCAGCGCCGACAAGATGTTGATGTCGATCGGAACATAGAGGCCCTCAAGAAGTCTAGGATTAGATAAGTTTTTTCTCCTAATTAGGTGTAGTTTTAGGTTTTAGAGGTAGATCTGCTGAACATAGAGGGGCTCCAGACCTACTTTGCAGCAGATGCTACCTTTAATCATTAAATGATTAGGGAGGGGCTAAAATCCAGTGTAATATGATATGATGTAATGAATATTTTATATATGAATAAACTGGAATTTTCGAATTGCAGTGATATTAGCAACGCAAATCAGTTATTGTTAATGTAATTAACTTTCACTGATGTTGGACGGTGTAACACGACAAATAATGTGCGGTTACGCGGCACTAAATTTCCGCTATCACGTTGTGCCAAGCCAAAAAAAATCCGCCGCTGTTTTAGAATCCCAACGCAGTTATTCCTGGCGGCTTTTTTTTGTCGCGTCAGCACAATCGCGGCGACTAAGGTTGTGCCTCGATGTCTATAAGCGCCCGAGCTTCGTGTTGTAGTGTATGGGGGTGCTGCCGCTTGTGGCACCTGGATTGTCGTGCAAGGATCTGGGGTGACTTGCGAGGAGCTTCGCCACCTTGAGATCGACTTCAGTACGATTACGTTCCCCATAAAACGTTAAATGCCTTCGGTCTACATGGGTATGTCACCGAAACTTCTCGGTTACATCATTACCCATAGATAGATCCTGACAATTGGTGTTGGGTAGCTATGAAAATTTTGTTTTCTACTGCGAACCCCTTCAGAACCACCGAGCAATCTTCAAGATTGACATCCGCATAACCCTCGTGGTTCCTGCCGATGATGCCACCACGATGCCAGATGTCGCATCTGTCCTGCGCACGTCCATCCACCAGCATCCACGGCAAGATCCCGCTGCTCCATGCCGCCGAAACTCATCGTCGTCATTGTTGTAGAAAACACGTCGCTCCACCGATCCACTAGTAGACCACTCCAGCCGATATCCGCTCCAAAAACAATGCCCTTAAGAGGGTAACGATGTCGAGCGCCGCCATAGTCCGATCCGCACGGATATAGGGTTTCCCTCGGAGCAGCCCGAGTGGAGAAACGAGGACAAAAAAGACGATGCCTTCGACAAGGTAGCGATGCTAAACGACGCCTTCATCGTCCTCCACGACCGAGGTCGAGGCTCGGTTTTCACTGGTTGCAACATCGCCCCGAACTCGTCATCGGCTGGGTCACCACCACCAGATCTTGGTGTGGGATCCCAAGATACCCCACGCCAGGCCTAACTGTCCGTCCACCTCTGGCAGGAGGAGGTCGCCGCCGCCTTCCGAGACCATCATCCCATCGCCCATGTGGTGTAGTAAGGACTGCAGATTCGAAGGTGGGAGACGAACTAGCACACCATCTCGAGGCCCCGACGGGCCTGGATTGACCGCGTCATCACCGACCAACGCCTGGCCGTCACCATCGCCGCTGTGCAGCACCGCAGCCGGAGGAATAGGAGGAGGCGCTGCTGTCCTACGCCCCGCCAGGCCCAGCAGGAAGCCTGCCGCTGCCATGCCACGCGGGCTTTTTCCAGTGACACCTCCGACGGTGGCGGAGTGAGGGGAGGGTGGTCGGGGATGGATACCATTTGTGGCTTGGTGTTCCTAATTGTACCGACTGTGGTGCGTACAACTCCACGGCGTGTCGGTTCGCCAGCGCCATCATGTACATCAACCCGGAGGTGCCGAGAGTGTATGGCTTTGCGCAGTGCACGCCGGACCTCTCCCCAGGACAGTGCATGCACTACCTCCACGAAGTCAAGGAGCAGAAAGAGAAGTGGTACGACGGCTGCAAGGGCGGCAGGATCCTCGGCGTCCGGTGCAACTTCCGGTACGAGGGGTTACCAGTTCTACGCCGGCAGAGCTAGGGATGCAGCGGAAGTTCATCTTGCGTCCTAGTAAGGCACCTGATCGCAACTTAGAAAGACTTAAACCAAATCATATGGCATGCATGACTCCAAGCGGACTGTCCGTATAGTCCAGCAGACTATCAGCCGACATCCCTAGGCAGAGCCCACGTTAGGATCGGCTTGCCGGATGAGTCGCCTTCACCAACAGGCAATGGTAATGGACAGTGTACTTTTTTCTCCTACAAGCAGTAGTATTTACATACTCCGTTCTATAATCGTGGTCGTGATTTTAGTTTAAATTTAAACTAAAAGCACACCAAAAATTATCAATGGTAGAAAACAGACCTCTAGTTCCGGTTGGGCAACCGGAGCTACCGAATCGAGACTAAAGGTCGTTACAAATTGGGACAAAAGGGCCTCCACGTGGCTCCCCGGAGTGCATTGGGCTGAAGGGGAACGAACCAGGACTAAAGGTCTTTGCCGCGGCAACATTTTGGGGCAATCAGCTGCCACGACAGGAGATGGGATCTTAGCGTTTAGGGTTTTTTTTTTGTGTTTTGTGTTTTTATTTTCATTCTGTGTTTTGTGTTCAGTTATTTTTAATTTTATGTTTTCATTTCAAACAAGTTTTGATATACATACACGACACTACTACATAGTATACACGTTGATGCAAATAAACTATAATTTCTTTTACGAGCATACATACATACATACATATATATATATAATTTGGTATACGAGTCCCAGCAGGGACTAGTGCCCGTCTATTGATTACATGGAGATCATTTAATTACATCGATGCTTTAGACTCTATCTATACTGTATTCTCCACATCGGTCAGTGACCTCGTCAACCAAAAATCTCGCCAATTCCTCATGAATTGCTAGTAGGCGGTTCTGTGCTAGGAGATTTTTTCGCATCGCATCCAACTATAAAGAATGAGATCAATATGAGTGTATCATTTATCATAACAAAAATTATGAATGGAACTCAACACAAATTATGGTAATAAAAATAAATTGTGAATATATTGTTTACATACTTGAAAAAAGTTCATGTTCTGCTTAATAGTCGAAATGCGAATAAACTCGCAAACATAGTATCCATATAAATTAGTCCTCTGTGGTTGTCGCGCACTTGACAAGAATAGAATTCAATCAAATAATAATCAAGCATGATAATTGTATTAAAGATAGAATTAACGAGATGCACGAACCTAGCTTGTACTACTTATTAGGACCGGATTAAAGCTCACTTCTCACGCCATTGACCGGTGACCACACTCTTGAACCATGTCCAAATACTCTGGAGCATATCAAGCATGATGCGGTACTCTTCCATGTCTATCTTTAATGAGTCCATGATTTGAACTCTTCCACTATCAACGATAATTCTTAGCATAATCCAGTGGAGGTTGGGCAGACTTTACATACGTCAGTAACTCATCATTTACACTTAACATCGAGTAAGCAAAAGTTAATGTGTACAAGATAGTAACACTCTCATTTGTAGTTGTAAGGAAATAATATTTCCTTACAGTAATGCTAATCCCTGAGAAACCTTAGCAAGTTATGCTCCGTGTCCACGGGATTCATCTTTAGCATAGCTTCATAAACTCGATTTGGGTCAATGAACCCAATGCAATAGAATTTCCTTTTTTACATTCGAGAATCTTTATTCTACATCATAGCATACAAAAGAATATAATGAGGATAATTACCAACAATGAATTGAACGAGCTGAGCTAGAGACTTAATTACATAAATAAATTAATCACTTACAGACAATAGCAAGTGAGGAGAGCTTTGTCGAGTTCCCTTTGATTGAGTAGCTAAAAGATTTCTACAAGGTCAATATGGATCTCATCTAGAAGGAAGTTATGTGCCTCTCCAACTTTCGCTACGAGCATCTCACCCTTGATCTGCGACTTTCAGGTACCAGTCATGCAATTGATGCATTTTTGTTGGCTGACGCCGGAGCATCTCATAACTGACCATAGGCTGCCCGGGGACATATTGCCGTGCTAGATCAGCCGTGGGGATAGCAACACCGTCAAGAATTTCATCAACAGACATATTACATTTCTCGGCAAATAGCTGAGTTGTTTGCATATCCAAACATTCTCCCCTATATAGTTGATGTTTGGGTAACACCTTGAGTGGGGGATTGATTGTTTTGCTTGTTCTCCGAGCTGAGGAACGTCTCTTTTCATGCTTCTTCTACCACTTGATATCTCATCTTTCACTGCCTTCACAATACAACGTGTATAGTCATCTGGCACATTTTACTTATCTTGGGATGGATGCGCAAGAAATCTCTCAAAGTGCTCCCTGACTTTTGGATCTATTAGGACCGTTGGCTCGGGTTGTTTCCATGCAAAATGGGCCTTCACTTGGGCATCTATGACCGCCTTGTTTTCCTCATCAGTCATGTTGTAAGGTAACGTAGGAGGATCCGACGGTACTCTTGGGAGGCATTGTCGGTTTCCGCGTCAGTTATCCATCGGCGAAGTGGTGGTACTCTTCCTATTTTAGCCCTTAGTGGGCTGAGGCGGCTAAGGCGCTAGAGATCGAGATGGTCCTTCTCGAGGAGGTGTGGACTTGGAGGTGGTGGACTTCTACTCGGAGGGGAAGGTGACCTTGGAGGTGATGGATTACTTCTTAGTGGAGACGCTGGCCTTGGCACCGAGCCTGGAAACTTGATGTTTTCATTTTTCCAAAGTGAAAGATCACAGATGTCACCTTGAGGGGGTGAATAGGTGGTTTAAAACTTTTATGAGATGGGATTAACAATGGCGGAATAAAACTAGCATTTTCTTTTGTTAAGCACAAAGCCTGGATATACTAAGGTTCACTTATGTGCACCAACAACTTATGCTAAGCAAGACAAGCAACAATATGATAACAAGATAGATTACTTCAAGCTCGAAGGCTATCACAATGTAAAGTGCATAAGTAAAGAGATCGGATATAGAGATAACCGAGGCACGCGGGGACGACGATATTTTACCGAGTTCCTCCCAACAAGGGAGTACGTCTCATTGGAGGGGTGGGCGGTACTAAGACCACCAACGCCACAAAGGCCTCACCCTATTCTCCCGAACACCCACCACGCGGCAAGCACCCATTCCATTATGGGACACTTGAGGGTGGTCACCAAACCCATACAAGATTGGGGATATCTCCACAACTTAATTGGAGGCTACCAATAATCACCACCAAGGCCTCAATCTCGGGGAGAGCTTCACAACTTAATTGAAGGCCCCATGAACACGCCACAAAGGCCACACAACTATCTAGGGTTCCAAGAACCCAAGAGGGACAAACTTCTTGAATATCACCAACCAAATCCTCCAGAGAGAACACAAACTGATGCACCTAATGCAAAAGGCAAGAACACCACAAAGATGCCCCAATCCTTCACTCTCAAGTTCCAACAAGGCTACTAAAGCAATTGGGGGAACAAGAGAGGAAGAACACAAAGGGGAACACAAAATCCCCCAAAGATCTAGATCCCAAATATTCACTCACAAAGAGGTGATTTGGTTTGGTCAAATTGTAGATCTAGATATCCTCTAACTTCCCCTCAAATATTGGCAAAAGGGGAGGGCAACCTAGGCCGGTAGTACCAGCCCACATCGGTACTACTGCCGAGGGAGCTGGCAGCAAGCGCGAAGCAGCTGGGCGAGTGGTGGCGACACAGGACTAGGCTGCTCAACGCAGACGTAGCGAGCATGGGGATCGGGGCGGCTGAGCTGGCGAGCAAAGCGAGCGGTGCCAGCGGGATCAGCAGCGAGTGAAGCGGCTGAGTGGGCATCACACGGGAGCGGCCCAAGCTAGAATGGCGGCGGTTGGCTCGGCGGGCGAAGCGGGCTTGGCCCGGTAGTACCGGGCAGCCAGCAGTACTACCGCCTAGGCCTGGGCTGGTAGTACCGGCCAGCACTGCCAGGCGAGACAGAAAGCTGCGCGGTGCTCAGGTGCGTCCGGTTGTGCGCCCGGTAGTACGGGTTGGGCCCAGAAAAATCCTTTTCTTTTTCTTTTTAAAAACAAATATGAGGCGGATTCAAAATGCAAAAACTTGAGCTAGGAGACTCCGATTGACCCGAAACCAATTTTGTTGGAAATATTGGATATCACCAAGTGAGAATGTATCACTTATTATAATGTGAGATACATCACTTGGTGAGAATCCGGAAAACCTCCAATAACAAAATCACAACAAGATATACAAGGGAGATCTGATTTTGATGAATAAGAGCTTGTTATGAAGATTATCACAAGCTCTATATCCTCACATGTATAGGACCAATAAACAACCAAGAAAGATGATGCTAAGAATGCAAAGGTTTGAGCTCTCTCTGAATGATATGATCTAGTTACTCAATCAAGAGCCCCTCTTGATAGTATAGCTATTTATCCTAAACCTGGTATCTCAACTACCAACACGAGACCGGCAAAAGGGAAAACCTATTAAGAATACCTTTGCCTTGAGCATACTTTGACCTTGTCTTCATCGATCCATGATCATCGAGGATGGCAAGCATCAAACATGAGATCTTGTAGGGATGATGAATTTTGAGCTTGCACAACACATCTTCTTCTTCATTTCATCAACCTTGAAGCCAACACATGCTCCAAGCGATGCCAATGGACAAATCCTACAAGTGCAACTTAATACAAACATTAGTCCATAAAGATTGTCATTAATTACCAAAACCACACATGGGGGCCCACATGCTCTTTCACAAAAAATGAAGCCACTCATGACTTCTCCTAGTCTCATCTCCCCTTCACCTCCAGGGATGTCAAGCTGCGGTGACTGAAATAACGGTTGAACTTCATCCACACCAACACGAGCATAGCTAGCTGGAATCATACGGCAATGGTAGGTCGCTCCAGGTGCAGAAGGTAAAGAAAAGTCGACCGCCACCTTCATGGATACGTTGTTCAGTTCCACATGTAGCTCAAATACTTGTCTTCTCCTTGATTGCATCCATGGGGTAGCCATCCATCGTTGCACAGGTATCATCTATCACCGGTGCATTATTCTTGATCATCAGTGTATCATTAGCCTGAACCTCCATGGAAGCCACACTACTTTTCTGCTGAGATGGGCCAGTCGTACTGTCGAATGTAGGATCTTGTTATCGGGTCGGTCCTCTAAGTTCATTAATCTACTCTTGTTGCCGCTCGAACATGGCTTGAAATTCCTCGTTCTTTCTTTCAACCTTTGCCAACCACTCTGCCTCCTCCGCCTATTGCCGCTTTGTTTTTCTCGATCGACTTCTGTAAGTGTCAATGTCATGGGGAAACCCAATCTTCCATGGAAAAGAAGGTCCAAAGCCTTGTGTTCTTCCGACCTTTTCAGGATTCCCGAGGGCCTTTGTCATTTCATCGTTATCTCTCTCGGGATGGACCTTTCCCTCTTGAACCTATTTTATCACTTTAATAAGTTCATTCTTGGGTTCAACAATTTTTTCTTTGCAACAATGTCCCCTTTTTTTGGGTCATACGATGCCCCATGCCCAAGTAACCAATTTCTTGACATCAAGGGACAATCACGTGTAGCTAGAGTGATTCCTTTAGCCATCAGGTTGGCCTCAGTTTTATCCCACTTAAGCATGGCACTCATGTAGCCACTTGTCCTCATATTATGGTGATATTTCTTTTTCTCAGCATTTAACTTATTTTTGCCTACCTCTACTTAGCTTCTTCTGATTTCTTGTAATCCACAAATGTGGCCCAGTTATCCCGCTACTTCTCTAGTGCGCCAGTGAATTCTGGATTTTTATTCTCCTTGACATACTCTCGGTATAATCTTTTCTTCTAGTTTAGGAATTGTGTGGCCATCTTCTTAAGAGTACACTCAATGACTTTTGACCTCATTGCCTTTGTGATCTCATTAGTCAACAAGACTGGTAGGGTGAAATGTGTCATTACCAAATTCCAGAGAAATCTGTGGCTCTATCATCGTCAAAACTAGCACCAACTTGATCCTTTTTTCTTGTATTATTCCAATCTTGAGTGGTGATCGGGATGGTGTCCCTAACAATCACTCCGCATTGATGTAAAAATACAGATGTGGCCTCTTTGGGCTCCAATGGTTGGCACAACTCAGAGACTGATTCAATGGTGAGACATGCACCATCGGCCAACTTTCTGGTCGGGCCTCGTTTCCTTGTAGAAGATTGGCTCGATGCGGAGGTCTAAGAGAAGAAACATTCGTTAATATATATATATACAAATCAATTAATGCATCTACTAGTGATCAGCAAAGGCTTTATATACCTCACCAGACTTTGTTAAGGAATCTCCACCGTCGTCTCCACACTCGTCTGCTCCATCAACAAACAAGTTAACATATTGGGAGCCATCATCTCCACCGTTGTCTGCTCCATCGTAATAATAACCTCCACCCTCATCTATCATGTCGAGAAACTACTATTCACTATCTCTATCGTCCATAGCTTAACTAATATAGAAGAAAGATGAAACAATTTTGCATTAAAATAAAGGAATATTACAATTGGGATTCTCTAAGTATAGCATTCCCAGAAACCCCATATGCATATAATCCTAAATAATCCTAGCGGCGGTTCGAGCATCAAAGGTGGCGGAGGGGCGCCGCCAGGGAGGAGGGAGCCCCGCGTCATGCCGCCCGAGTGCACCAGGGACCCTAGCACTCACCACACTGCCACCACCACTAGGGCCACCTCCGGTGGGCCAGCAACCCACAGCAAACAGGAACAAGGATGATGAGTACCCAAGGTTTAGGGGAGCAATGTCAATGATCGAAAAGGGACGTCCATCCAATAGAATCCAGAAGCTAGTTGATGTTTGGGTTCCTATGATCAACAACAGGGTAATTGCAGTACTTGTAGCAATAACTATTTATTAGAAAGTTTGTCCCATGAAAGCTTTGCAAAATGGAAACAACTCAACCCCACATCCATGTTGTCAGTAAGTCCATGTTCGCACCCAAGACATTGTTTGGAAATATTATACTCTATAGGTTACTACAATGGCAATGAACAAGTGAGGTTTAAAGTAACTAGTAACAAAGTAAATAAAAAACCTAAACTAAAGCTAGAGAGGGTTTTATGAAGTGTTGTGTAATGTGATTGAGGGGTTCTCAAGGAGTGTAGGATTCACCACTAGCATGGGAGAATTGTGTATGATTAGGATAATCTATATCTTTCTTCATGACATGTGTGGAGATAGCTCAATAATAAGATGTTCACTATAAGACTCATGCGTAGTTGCTTTCTTGAGTGAGGTAATGAGGTCATATCTAAAACCAATGTGATGCCTGAGAGTAGTCACTCATACAGACCACCACAATTAAGGGTCTCCCCATGGATATCGTAATAAGCTTAGTGAATCTCTCTTATTTCCCCCTTTCATAGTGTAGGGCATAAGACTGTGTTTACTGTCACCACTTTGCACTGGACATACTCCCATACATGTCCAAAGGGTATCTCCCTTTCTTTAGTCCCGAAGGCGAATGATATGTGGCTTACTTCACATACCATCTAAAGAGAGAGATCTAAAGCAATATCATAAATCAATAGATCAAGGACCAAAATTATAGATCATCTTTATTTCAATGCACAATAATACTAGGGTTTCACCATCTCTCCCCAAGAACAAGGAAAATACTCATACATGAAGGGTATCAACATCATGACCATAATATGGATGATATATGAAGGTAAAATTGAATACAAGTGCAGTTCCAAAATAGAAATTGGATTACAACAAAGTAAACAAAGAGGATCGAAGTTGGAGACGTTATTGATGAAGATGATGATGAAGATCGATGCGTAGCCCTTCAACATGAGAGCCTACTCTTCCTCTTAAGTGGTATGGTGGTGGAGATCTTGTGTGTGGTGGTTATGGAGGCAGCGGAGCAATAGGCTCCACCCCTGAGGCGTGTATGGATAATGCTGGAGGCGGCTAGGGTTCCCCTCCTTCAATAGGCATTATGGAGGTTGGTTTTGCGAACCGATGAAGCTCGGGGACGAATATGCCCATTGGACCTTCACAAATGTTGTTCTATTTGAAGAAATTAAGCTACGGGAAGGCGCTACGACTGTACGGTACGGGCAAGCTCCGCCCGTACCAGTGGTCATTAAATCCTTTGATGCTTGCAGTGTTTTGGCCGCCATTTCTTCATACGTACTCTGATTGAGGTGTTCTTTGCCTCGTTGGATTCATATGGAAGAGGGCTATAACACCATGGTATTGGATCGGCAATATAAGATGATGAAATATGACTTTTCCACATCTCATATGGCTAAGTCTAGCGCTTGTAACTTCTCCATATTGAATCCTCTTGGTTCCTTTTATCAATGATTGTCCATAGAACCTACACATAAGTCAAAGACAAGGAAAACGTAATAAAATCCTACTAAAACTACTAGTTGTGCAAAGTCCTTATTAAAATGAATGAGAACTAGCAATCATGCATAAAGGGCATAATTCTAGCTAGATATAGCATGTGATGAGTGACACTATGAATAATTTGTATGCTTAAAAATATGCATCATATTTGCACTCATAACTAATCACCCGATAAGTTAACAGGGAAGTGATGGCACCACCACCAACACCTGAATATGTCCACTGGTTAGAGCAAGAGATTACGTTCAGCAGAGGTGATCATCCACTTCATGTCCCACGTTTAGTTCATTCGGCGCTGATAGTAGATGCCCAAATCGCCAAGACCCTACGAGCAATGAACTACTCCTTGACCAACCTGGCTCCAATGAAAACATCCTTCCACGGCATAGTCCCGAGCAAAGCCAAAATCCCCTTAGGCAAGATCTACCTTGATGTTGTCTTCGGGACAAGGGATACCTTCAGGAGAGAAAAGCTCGAGTTCGAGGTCATGGATTGGCCATCACAGTACCACGCGATCCCGGGATGCCCAGCTTTTGCACGATTTATGGTGGTACCACATTACGCATACCGTATGATGAATATGCCAGCACCCAATGGGATCATAACGGTGAAGGGAAGCTTCGCTTGCTCTGACAACTGCGACTATGAATTCAACAAAATCTCCAAATCCTTTGGAATGGAAACAGAGTTTGCACAGCTAAAACTATCGAGTAACACTGATGTTCTGCTTGAATCACGGTCTATACTTGACCTATTATTTGATACCGCAAAGGACACGAAAGAAATTCAGGTCCACCCTACGACCCAAAAAATATAGTTTGTGTCACCTTCAACCTTGGTCCCACATAGGAAAGCGCGCTCGTCGAGTTCCTCCATGAGCACTAGGAGATTTTTTCATGGGACCCAACGGACATGCCAGGAATTCCCAGGAAACTCGCCGAGATCCACTCAACTTATACCCCGACGCCAAGTCAGTGAAGCAATCACTCCGTCGTTTTGTGGAACCAAAGCGCTAGGCCATTGGAAAGGAACTCCTCGCCTAATGGACGCCAAATTCATCAAGGAAATCAAGAAAGAAACATGGGTTTCAAATCTGGTGTGCTTCCTAAAGAAAAACATGGATGTCCTCCGCATGTGTAACAACTTCATCGCGCTAAACAAGCATTCTCCAAAGGACCACTTCCTACCCCTGCGAATCGATCAAATCATCGATGCAACTGCTGGATGCAAGCATCTTTCCTTCTTGGATGCATATTCTAGGTATCACCAAATTTTGATGAAGGAGGAGGACCAGGATAAAATAGCATTTTATCTGACCTTATGATGTATTCTGCTATACTACAATGCCCTTTGGGCTGAAAATGCGAGTTCTACGTACCAACGGATGATGCAAAATTGCCTTAGGAGCTAAATTGGCAGAAATGTCCAAGTTTACATCGACAACGCCATAATCACAACAAGTTAAGAGTCAACCTTTATCAATGATCTTCGTGAAACATTCGATAATCTCCACAAGTACCGCATCAAGCTCAACCCGACGAAGTTCTCCTTTGGAGTCCCCGTGGGCAACTCCTCAGGTACCTTGTGTCGGCTACAGGGATAGAAGCAAATCCTGAGAAAATACAGGCGATTCTAACAATGAAGATACCAACAAATATCTGTGGCATCCAACAACTGGCAGGGCGTGTGGCGGCATTAAGCCAATTCATCGCCTGGCTGAGCGAAAAAGCACTCGCCTTCTATGGACTCAGAAGAAATCAAACACTTTCGAGTGGACCGACGAAGCCTAGCGAGCCTTTGAAGATCTCAAGAAAACACTTTCAATATCTCCTGTCATCGTGTCACAAAGGAAAAATAAACAGTACTGCTCTACATCGCGGTCACTAACCAAGTGGTCAACACGGTCTTGGTCGTCGAGCGACCCGAAGAAGGGAAGACTCACGGCGTCTGGTGACCGGTCTACTACCTCACCAAGGTCCCCTATCCATCCAAGAAACGGTACCCTCACTACTAGAAACTTGCATATGGGGTCTTCATGATAGCGCGCAAACTACGCCAGTACTTCTCAGAGAACCCGATATTGGTGGTCAACGAGGCCCCCCTCTCCAACATCCTCAACAATCTAGAAGCCACAAGGCATGTCTCTCTTTGGGGCATCAAGCTATCCCCTGAGATATCATGTATGAGAAGAGAAAAAAGATAGTCTCAGGTCCTACCTGATTTCATCACTAAATGGATGGAGCTCCAAAGCCGGGTCCTCCAAGTCTATCTAGTGCGTGGACCATGTACTTCGATGGCTCCAAGAGAATGAAAGGAGCAGGAGATGGTGTTATACTGGTATCATCATAGGGAGACAAAATGCGCTACGTTCTTCGGATACAAGGCCTTGTTGCACGACATGCATATGGCCAAAGCCTGTAGTGCAACTCGCCTCAAAATATTTGGTGACTCAAATCTCGTTGCACAGCAAGCGATGAACAAGTGTGACACCATCAGTGACAACATGATCGTGTACCGCGATATGTACAACATAATGGATGGCCACTTTGATGGCTGTGAGGTCTCCCACATCAGCAGATCAAACAACGAGGAAGCTGATAATCTAGCAAACATTAGGTCCCTTTGTTTTCCCGTGCCACCCAGAGTTTTCTAGGAAGCGGCCGGTCTATCAAACTCAAGAAATCTACCAAAACTACAGCACCCAAGACACGCAAGAAAGTCAAAGATGATTTAGGGGTTGCATCCATATCAGAGGTTGAGGCAGTTACCCCAGACGATTAGGAAGATCCCAAAGAAGTCATGATGATAGAACCTACCTGGATGCATCCATATGTGGCGTACATGATGAGTGGGGAACTCCCGGAGGACATAGTCAAATCACGACAGATCACCCACCGATCCAAGGCTTTCCGAATTGTCAAAGGAGAACTCTACAAGAGAAGCAACTCTGGTGTTCTACAGTAGTGTATCACACTCGAGGAAGGGAAGCTCATCCTCAAGGACATCCACGAAGTAATATGAGGCCATCACGCCAACAGCTGAGAAATTGCGGCCAAAGCTTTTAGGGCAGGTTTCTATAGGCTTACCAGGGTCTAGGATGCAAATTACATAGTGAGAACATGCGAGGTGTGCCAATGGTTCGCGACAAAACCCAATGCACCCGCGGTGGAACTGGCCCCCATACCTCTGGCTTGGCCGTTCGCCCAATGGGACTCAATATCGTGGGAAAACTCCACAAATCTTCGCAGTGAGGACACATATTTTTTCTAGTCGCAGTCGACAAATTTACAAAGTGGATTGAATTAGTGCATGTCACCAGCCAAGATGCAACTTTGGTCATGAACTTTGTCAAGTTGATAGTTTCCCACTTCGGGGTGCCTAACAACATCATCATCGATAACGAAACCACCTTCATGTCAAGCGAGTTCAGGGATTACTGCAAGGATATGGGCATACAAGTGAGCTACGCGTCAGTGGCCCACCCACAAACCAATGGCCAGGTGGAGAAAGCCAATGGGCTCGTCACCAATTGCATCAAGAAAAGGCTGCTAGCACTACTCAAGAGAGCAAAATGAGCCTGGGTAGAAGAATTACCCTCTGTCCTGTGGAGCTTGTGCGCAACTCCAAACACCGCCAAGCAAGAAACACCTTTCGTTTTTATCCACAGTGCCAAAGCCATGCTTCCTATCGAAGTAACTGATGAATCCCCTCGGTTCATTGCATATGATGAAGAAACCTCCAAGGAGGCACTCGAGTATGACATTGACGCACTCGGTGAAGCTCGAGACGTTCCACTACAAAGAGAAATAACATACCAGTAGAGCCTGTGCAATTATCACAGTCGTCGATTGCATCCCAGGTCCTTTGTCATGGGGAACCTGGTGCTTCGTCTCAAGCAAGATGGCCATCGCAAGCTAGAATCACCATGGGAAGGACCCTACATTGTCACAGAAGTAATCCCTATCGGAGCATATCGGCTCCAAGATAACAAGACCATAGTTAAATACTCCAACCCGTGGAATGTTGTGTAGCTGCAACGTTTCTACGGTTAGGACATTTACTTTGAATAAGGCCCACGGCCAGGCTTTTCAGCTAAACACTCGTACTTTACTTCCAAGAAGGCCAACAGTCAGGCGACTACGCCAAACATGTATCTCCGTATTCAACGATAAATAAAGCTAAGTTCTCGTAACTTAGTCGCAATTATGATCCTTTACTTTTGCTACACCCGACACTCGGGGGCTCAGTCAATAAATTCATACACATAGAATGTACCCAATGCTCGGGGGCTTCATGCAAACTTACAATCTTCGTCTAAGCCGTCAAGCATGACCCGAAACACGCTTTGACCTATGTAGTAGATTTGGCCCCAAGGCATCAGGCTAACAAAAAGGTCTCGCGTGAGATATATTTACATTATCCATTGGTATAAAAGCATACAAACTTACAAGTACATATTCATCTAAGACAAATTTTACATAGTTTGCATATTCCTTTATAGGGTTAGTCTTAATTATATCAGAAAATTGAGGAAAAATTCTTGATCTTCGTCAAGACACCTACGGATGATACGGATCATGGGCTTATGACAAGTCGTGTAATGAGGTTCCATGACTCTCACTCCTCCACCTGGCAGTGGGCAAACCTCGCAAACAAGCTACAACTTGATGAATTGATGAATATTTTCACCTCGCTAGAACTTCATCATTAGTTCGACAAGCCCTTGAGGTTGAGGATCCTACAGAAAAATGGCATTGTATACAAGTGCCAGTGCGTGACAACAACACTCGACAAACTCCCCCGCCTTAGACACCAGATCCTAGAGGAGAGCCAAGGTATAAGCATGTTTGTGATTAGTCCAGAAGTCAGAACTGGCACCCTGATAAGCTTCCATTAATGTGTTCATTCGTGCTCTCAACCGCTAGGTTTCCTCCACCGCACTTAAGTGGGTGCCTGGAAAAAGAGGAACACCGAGTTTAATTTTCTGCAAACCGCAAGAGGAGGCTCGAGAGCTCTGCAGGAGACTTGTAGAGCATATTCTCGCTAGCCCCTAGAGATTTCCTCAAGAAGATAGATTCACGAGCTAACATTTTCTGCATCTTCGAGTTGGAGACATCCACCAATTCCTTTACGGCTCAAAGGTCACTTTCTAGTTGCTTTATGCGTTGAATTTTTTCGGCATATAGCGGAGGATGAACAACAAGGACGTTAACATATTTGGGTGTACCAGCCTCAGAGGGAGATGATTGCGGATTCGAAGATTGGAGAGCATCCAAAGAACCAGAAGGATCAGTCATTATCTGGAAGGAAAAGGGAAGGAAGCCAGAAGTTCAGCACAAATATTCGACACACACAATTTAACCAATTTAGCAGTGACATCACATATATACAGAAAAACAAAGTTTCCTCTAGACATGGGACCAACATTGGCATGGGATAATCAGTTCATTACAACAAAAGTAGTACAACTAAAGACACGCATATGACCTAAGAAGATTTTTCGGGTGAAAGAGTGGCACTAGCTGAGGGGGCATCAAGCTTAGGGGAAGGAGTAACGCTTGAAGAAGGAGCATCAGTTGAAGGTTTAGCCGGAGAAGCTTCTTGTGCTGTCACCAGCGCAAGGAGAAGCCACAAGTATTTCTAGGCCTTTTTAATGGAAGGTGTAGGATCTACTTCTTTGTTGACATCATTGACTAGAAGGGAGGATCTAACCTTCTTCTAGTCGATCTTCTCGCCATGCGCCATCGCCAAGGCCATTGAGCCTTCAAGACCAGTTTTCGAATGAAGCAAGTTATAGCCTGTCAGCGGTTTCGGGTCTACATTGAAGATGGCGATAAGATCATTGAGATCTGCATGTGCTTCATTATCCGCAATTTTTTTGGCATGAAGATTCTTAAAAGCGCGATGCGAGCGAATCAGTAGATTGCCCACAAACACGGTTGGCCTCCAAAACACCCGTAGCATATGATAATAGATCAGATCATTGATCTCTCCAATGCTAGAGAGTGGAATGTAATCTATGTAGTTGAAAAAGAAACGATGAAAATAAGGAGCAGCAAGGGAAAGTGTCGGATGCAGCGGCACAAGGAAAAATTTCAGCAAGTTGAAACTCCAACTCACTAGTCAAGGAGGTGTTTCGGGCCTCCAGCCTCTTCTGCAGATCTTCGTCTCTTTCAGCCATGGTGGTAGCTTGTTTCTTCTTCAGATTTGGCAGCGGCGTTGGCTTTCGCGAGTGATATCTTCATGGCCTTCGGTTTTGCCTCAAGCTTGTCAGCATGCTTCAAGGCTTCGTCTCGAATTACTACGGGACTCTTTGGATATGAATGGATGAAAAGAAAATTTGTTGGGTTAGTAACAACCAGGTCATAAGAAAAAAAGATGAATAAAGGGATAGTCGAACAAACCCTTGAAGTTTGCAGCATCCTCCCAAATATTGATAAAGCAAGAGGACATGTCAACCATCTCGCGCATCAGTGGTTGTGCAAACAGGGAGCATTACACAAAAACACTCAGGGGCTGAGAGGCGGAACAATAAGCAACAAGTAATGAAGAACGAGACTTACATCTTTCATGTTGGGTTCAGAGGGATTCTCGGATATGTCTATGCATTTACCCGTGGTTTTCTTCTTCTTTGGTGGCAGAGCTTGAGGCGACGCGACCGATTCTTTCAGGTCTGGTTTGTCTGCAGTTTCTTTCTGTAGATTAGCTGGATTCGTCGATTGAATGGGCGAATTGGCAGAAGGTGATTCAGCAGAGGCACCACCTGGTGATCTTGGGGAATCTTCTTCTTCCTCATCACCTTTTGTTCGAAAGTCAAAATATTCAAATTCAATAAGAAAGACTTCACAAGTAGAGAAAAGGGGAGATAAGTAAAACTTATGAGCTAATGTTTTGGGTCATATGGAAAATTCCTACCCTTGTGGGAGGAGCAGATGCTATCGCATGAAATAGTTTTTGGCTTCAAGCTTGTCGAATTGTCAGAATTTTCGACCATTTCGACGTTCTCGGAGCACTTTCTTTTTCCGGTGGCAGGTACCACCTTGCAATCTGTGGAGTTAGTCGAGGGAACTGTGTTAGTGTTGTGGGAAGATTCAGTGGTGGAACCTTATTCTTCTTCGGCAGTAACTCTAGCTCCAGTATCACCTTTGGATGTCGTAGCAACGTTGGATAGTTCTCCATGTTTGGGCATAGGAGAAAAAGAGTCAAGGTGACCATGATCCTATAAGAAAAGGTGTAGGTTCATGAAGAATTTAAATTACAAACGAACAAAAGTAGGAAAGTGAATGAAGGAAGACAAGGAATCTTACAGCATGTACAAGGTTCTTCTTGCCATAGGGTTCCACTAGACAGTCTAATGGAACCGGTCCTTTTTGTGAGCGTGGTAAAGGACCGCACCCTTTTCTCAAGGATGACAAGGGGAAGGTTCTCTAGGGAGATCCTCATCAAGTCCTTCTTCCCAGAGTAAGCCCACATACCTGATAACCTGGCCTGGAAAGGTTGGATGTGAACTCGAAGAAAGTACACCATAATTTGCTAACATGGAAGTCCGCGTCTAACTTCACTATGCAGCTTCTCAATACGGTCCAGAAGCAACTTAATTTCCTTCATCTCATCGACACTTGGGCGCTGCTCCCAAGAATTGAGTTTCTGCAGGTTTTATTTGGGTCGAAGGGTGCCAAACCAAAAGTTTGGCCCTCAACCTGCTAGTCCTTGACATATAACCACTTCGATCTCCAACCTTGGATAGTGTCCGTGATTTTGAACTCGAAGTAGTCGATGTCCGTGCGGATGGAGATTAATCAGCCTCCCACGTCGTGGACGACAGTTTTGGTGGCATTCTGCCAGACACAAAAGAAATTTTTTTAAAGGCCCCAATATGGATGGATCCTGAGGAAAGATTCACAGAGAGTAATGAAATGAGATATGTGGAGGATTGAGTTGGGTGTGCGCTGATATAGCTGCACGCCGTAGACAAAGAGAAACCCACGAAGAAACTCATGGGCGGGAAGAGAAATACCGTGGACAAAAAGTAAAGAAACATTACCCACCATCCATGTTCAAGTGCAGGAATTTCTTCATCTCCTGGGACCTTGAAGTTCTCTCCCAGGAGGCCAGCTTTGCGTGCCTCGCGCAGTTTCCGTTGGTTGCAGCGTGAAGGCTCCCACCCAATGGCTTGTGGCTTGGCGGTCCTAGCATCAGCAGCGGAGGAGGCGCCTTTTCTCTTGCCCATGAAGATTTTGAGGAAGGGCATGATCAACATGCAAGGAAGAAAAGGAGTAGAGAGCGGCATCGCACAGATGCGGCGCAAAGAGGAATGATGCTAAGCGGTGGAGGGGAGAATGAGCAGCAAAAACCCTTTGTCATGACTTATAAAGCAACCTTGGAAAATACTAGTTGTTGGATATGGGTGACGAATCGTCTGAGCATAGAAGATGGTGACACGTGGCTATCAACAAATATGGAATTGATAGTAATGGGAAATTAATTACCACGGTAAACACAGTAAAACAATTGGGTGACGCCTCGATTTTCACGCAATGAGGGGTCGTGCAGTCAAACTCTGCGCTAACATGCTTCCCACGCACCATCACTAGTGCGTTAAGGGCCCACCACTGAAGCGTCCCATTAGGTCTTGTCCTTGAAGACTACGAAACGCCATCCTCGACAACACTGACGTCATGCATTGTTACAGAAAAACCATCGGGTGAATACAAGAAATATTCGGAAGCAATTAATAAAAGCAAGTCCTGAGATGAACATTTCCTCGGATGATAAAGAACTCTGAGCCTATGTTCCGATGCAAGAACCCAAACATAGCCTCGGGGGCTACTCCTATCGGGAGAACTGACCGTGCACCCGATTAATGGATCAATATTAGTATGGGTTGAAGTCGAATATCATTTCAGAAGAAAGAAATCTCACCTATGATCTAGTGCAAGCACCCGACCATAGCCTCAGGACTACTCCCATCGGGAGTGCTAACCGCACACCCGATAGAAAATATAAATCCTCCTCCGGAGATGACAATAATACCCTATAAAGTTACCTTTGAGCCTACAATCAATGGGGGCTACTTCCATCGGGAGCGCTGGCCATGCACCACGATAGAAATGGCAAATCCTCCAATGGAGTCGAAATATACGAAAACCTATGAGCATTACATAGATGTATACTCAAATGGTTACTCCCATCAGGAGCGCTCATATTGCATCCGATGAAAATAATAAGAAGTTGACAACTTCAACAATTCTAACAGCCAAACTAGGCAGTCGATAAAAATTTAAAATTCTCGGATCGCACCCGTCGTGATAATATGTCTGAATGTCGTGTCCACGACATGAAGGTAAGATCCCGTGATTTATCCTATGAGGCCTGGTAACCGCACACGAATGCACTCTGCTAGTATTTTATCCGTATTCACGATACGATGAAAAATCCCGACGGATGAGTCGTGTATCCTTAACATAAAATTAGAATTCAGTACTCGATAAGACCTCAAACGTCACAAACTAAATTACGCTAGCATATACCGGGTTGAGTCCGGGGACTCGAGCTTGATGTAGGTTAATAGTGTTTTTTCCCAAGAGCAATTAACTAGTTCTCGATCCGTCGAATGCACCAGAATCATCATACCAAAACCCCCATGATAATAATACTTAAAAAGCATAAATCATTCGCCTGAATGAATCTTCGAGTCAAAACTGAATACGTCTTTGAGACTCAACATGAATCTATGATTCAGATGGAGTCTCCGGGGATACTGATACTATGGGTATGACTTATCGGGTTCCCGTGATTAGTTACCCTGGGTGTACCAAAGCTATGGCCTATGAGGTCCGTGAAGAATAGAGAGTTCAGGAAGCATCTAACGAACAGAAGTTTAACTTGGCGATCAAGATAGAAGTGCAAACCGACATAATCTTAGTGTTGTAATTGTAAATTATAACCTACCCATATCCAGCTCTAGGACCTAGCCGCTCGTATAAAGGCTGGGAGGAGCCGACAGAGAGGGCACCTTAGTTTTCCAACAACACGCAATCCGCCATAATTTGACGACATCAACTTCCTTGTTTTTCTGATAAGCCGACGAAAACACTAGTGCTCTCTTTTCCACAAAATCCTAAGTCTATAACCATGGGTATTGCCGAGGATAACCCTCGTCAAATATATAAGGTTGTTATCCCACAAGGAGAAATAGGGACGTTACGGGCTCCCACCCATTGATCTCCACTTTGGATCACAACCTGACTAAGTATACAAGGACAAATGAAAGGAATGAAGTACTTCTGACTCGCTTGCACCATAACAGGATATGTGGTTAGCGTTGTTTTGTATAGCGCAAGAATGACTGCCTACTTTGGTTGTTAAATCTAACTTTCCTGGTATAATGGAATCTCCACTACATGATCTTTCAACCAAAAATATCCGGCAATTTAGACAACAGTGTGGCTCCATAGCCCATGGCACCACACAATGGGTGGATGTGGTGTCACACCAAAATTCTGTAGCGACGTAGCTCGTGGCGCCGCACAATGGGCAGCAACGCCGTAGCTCGTGGAGACACACGGTTCTTTGCACCTTTGTCATGGTAGGAGCTATATAAAAGGGTTAGATGCTGTGAATTTTTTCTAGAAAGTTTAGTATTTAAATTTGTTACAAGTTTGGGTTATTTTTGTCTAAATTTCCTTAATTCTAACTTTCTTGGTACAATGGATTCTCCACTACATGATCCTCCAATCACATTTTCCATTCATGATTTCATAGTCCACCGCTTTCAATTTATTTCATTTAGAAAACAATGTTTCTTTTGAATGCAGGTGATAATATTTTGAAAATTATTTCAAAGGAAATGCAAGATTGAACTCTCTAATGGTATGCAAGTCTGGTCTCACAAGGGTTATGCAAGAATGAACTTGCATGGTAACAACATGATAGTGCAGCTTGAGAGTTTTACTTCATCCTGGACCTTAGATTCAGAAAATCGCAATCATTGTCCGATAAAGACAATGTTATGATAAAAACGAAATAATACTATAATCTAGCTATATGCAATGCAATCCTTGGTATATTTTATTAGATTTCATTTGGTTTGAATATCTTGTTCCTTAGTGAATTTGTTTTCCTTTTTAGGATTTTATAAGGGTTTTACCTTGATATTTTAATTCAATTTTTGAATTCACACCACCATTATGAATTTCACTTTAGGATATTCATATTTCTATAAACATTTGGTGGACATATTAATTTATAATTTTCTTCATATTTGCTTGAATCATTAATGATTTTAAAATTGATTTCTCAATTTTTATAATTTTCACACAAAACAAAATTATTTTAAAAATACCACAAAAATAACTTTTGATTATTTGTATTTTTTACACACAGAGGTATATTTATTTTATTTTATCTAATGAACTATGTGAGATTTATTGTATTTTTAGTATTTTTACCTAATTGTGAAATAACTAAACTACGCCTATGGGCTTGGGCCCACTAGTCAGACCCAAAAGTATCAAAACAAGTCCTTGGACCTAGTCCAACTAGACCGTGTCGCCCCACTCTCTCACGCACGTCGCTCTCTCCCCCTCGCTCTCGTGATCCCTTGGCAACCGTGTCGCCACCGGTGTCGCCCCAGCGATTTTGACAGGCTCAGGCTATCTCTATTGTCGCTCCTCCATTCAAACGACTCCCCATGCTCTGCTATCTATGTTTTACCAACCCGATTCATCTCTTCCTGACATAGGTATGATTACTCGGGTCCCTATGAGTTGCTACCTTGGGCCTACGGAAAGTCTTACGGCCCATGAAGAGTCAAGATGAAGATCCAAAGGAGCAACCGACAAAGATTATAGTTGTATTAAGAAAGAGAAATAAAGAACGACATCGAGTTGGTGTTGTAATCATGTAACCTATCCGCATACAGCTTTGAGACCTGACCTATTATATATAGGGCGGGAGAAGCCTAGGAAAACCACCGAGCAATCTCCAAGCAATTTGTAATAGAGCGATTCTTCTTAATATTTAGGCGACTTTGATTCTATTCTTTCCTGACATCCGACGAAATCCCCAGCGTTCTCTTTTCCGAAAAACCCTGAGTCCTTCTTCATGGACATTGCCGAGATGTCCCCTCGACAATTTGCGCCATCTATGGGAAACTTGAATGCCAGAACCATGGATTCGGCGGAATTCTTTTCACCAAACAGCAACCCCACAAAAGCAGATCCAAGCCCGCCCACCCCTATGATAGTACCTGCCGATTTCAACGGCAGGTCTGATCTAATCATCGGAAGCTTCCACTTCCAAGTTGAAGACCCCCAAGAGCCACGCCCTTCGGCCCTGATTACATCAAAACCGTCGGCGGAGAAAACTACGCTTACAGTGATTCCAGCATCATCTGTCGGATCCTCCATGGATGTCACGGCGGAAATCAAAGCACCCGACAAAAAAAAGCAAATTGAGACAGATCTGGGGGACCTTGATGGTCTTTACGACAATCTCTCCTTTGTATCAGATTCCCCACTAACTCCACCACGCGAAACAAGTCCAGCCAACTCAAACCTGAGGAAAGTAGCGAAAGCGTCAGTTTTGGAATAAGGATGGCAGAAATATACCCAAAGCAGAAATTTATGGACTTCGATGATCCACCCGACAGTGTCTCCCCCAATTTGGATGACGACGCCACAAGTCCATATACTACCTAGCACCACCTATGCGTGATCATCCGTGGCGCATCGGCCCAGCAAGACTCCAACAGTAATCCTATTTTTAACCCCGATGATATTCTATCAAGTGACAATGCAGGAAACCATGGAAACAAAGGAAATCGCGGAAATAGGGAAGACCAAGTAAACAAACTCGTAACCCCGGGAGGAGGAGAGCCACGCAGAGGCGAAAGGAAAACTCTCTGGCTACCAGCCGAAGCATGGGAAAAAGCAAGAGCAGCAATTTCGGACGCAATTCCCATGACAGCTGACGCCACGGATGAAGATCTACTGGCATACCAATATTTGCTCCATCAAAAAAGACCTGTTAAGGATGCAGAGGCAGCTCAACAAAAGAAAGATACTTGCTGACAAATCCAGCCTACAACGGGCCCAACTAAGCTCTACCCAAGGATCAGGGAGTGTCATAGGAGGAGCACCGCCAAGAAGAGGAACATCTCGACTACAGAACATCCCCGAAGCAGAACAAAGTGAACTGATCCAGGAACTGGATCTGTCTTTCATGTTAATAGATCAAGTAGGAAATATCAAGGAAAAAACGGCTCAAGCAGCAATCATGGCTGCACAAACATACCTGATCACAACTCAACCTGCATCCGACGATCCTCATGCAGCCCTCCACCGCTCCGTCCTAATGAACCTCCGCATGGTGGGAGCATCTCTTGTGCAGGAAGAGCAGGGAACCATACGGCAAGCCGATAGATCCCCGCACTATCGCAATAGCCCTCGGCAAATAGGTCACACCCGACGATCATGATCGCCACATCGGGTCCACTTCTCGGGATCAGAACCACGGAATGATGCAAGAAACAACATTACATAGCGAAGGATCGATCGATCTAGGGAAGAGCGTAGCAGTCGAAGATATTATGACGGTGAAAGCGAGGAAGAGCAAGAACTATGCGGAGCTAGTTGCTTTACTCGACGGGTTCGCAGGACTCAAGTACCAAAAGACTTCAAACTACCTCACGATCGTCAGAAATACGACGGCCTCCAAGAGCCTGAATCTTGGTTGACAGATTATCTGGCCACAGTTAAACCACAAGGAGGCTCCAAGGCCACCGTGATGCAAAGCTTGCAACTGCATTTAACCGGCGTGACTCGCTCTTGGTTAAGACAATTACCCGAAGACTCTATCAGCAGCTGGAACTACCTGGAGGACAAGTTTATCAGAAATTTCAATTCCACCTTCAAGCGACCCGCATCTCTAGAACAATTACGAGCCTGTAAACAAAATCCAAGAGAATCAAAACGAGCTTTCATTCAACACTGGAGCATTATCAGAAACTCGGCTCAAACGATATCCGATGAAAGTGCAATTGACGCTTTCAATGATGGACTTCGTTGGCAAGAGTTCATTGAAGAGCTAGGATGAATCAAACCAAAGACAATTTCGCAACTAATGGAAATAGCCAATCATTGGGCCGATGGAGAAGATGAATTACGCAACAAAAGAGCCCGCTCACCCGAAGAAGATAGGGAGCGGCGCAACAACGACAGAAGGCGATGAAACAATGATGGGTATAGCACACCAAGTTATGTTGCAGCCAGTTTTTCTCGAGGGGGCAACTGACAAAGTGATGACTACAATAGCAGGTACCGCAGTAACAGGGACGGCGCTGGAGGAAGCCAGCCACAGAAACGGTACCAGCCAGCAAATCGGGACCCACCTATGTTAGCAGGACAAATGTTGGAAGGGCCATGCAATATGCATGTAACATCACAGCATTAGAGCTTAGAAATAAGTTGAGATAAGGTGTGTGCATTGCATTCATGCATAGAAAATCCAGAGAATTTTCACGCAAAACTAAAAGAGATATAGAGGGATCCAGATCTCTCTTGCTCGGATGGAAATGTCAGGGCAAGTGTGATAGATTTCGACATGACCTCTATGGAACCTATGTGTTTTGAGGAAGAGTGATTGAAATTCAATTCAAATATGAGTCATAGTATAATTGAGTATTCAAATGTTATATTTGAATATAAAGATAAGTGAAAATGAATGATAATAATAAGTAAATAAATGAATGATTATTTATAAATAATGTACAAATAGTTACAAAATTCTAGAATACAAATGAAGTTACACTTTACTTTATTATAATTACAAGTATAAATAAATTACAAGAGAAATTGACTTTACAATAAGAGAGAAAGTTTAGCTTTATTAAATAAGTTATACAATATTACATTGTCTTCACATTATCCAACAAAAGATCAATTACAAATGAGTAAAAGAAAAACCTAAACTTATTTCTAAGTTGTCTCTTTATCTTCATTAGTGTTGTTCCATGCAAGCAAAAACAACAAACACAAGAAATGGAAAACAAGGGGTATGGGGGTTATTATACTCTCAGGTTGGCAATGAAATGCATTGCTTGGTCATCATTGCGTGTTATTAAAAGGGGCCAATATAGAATCTGTTCTTATCAAGGTTTTTGCCTCACACAATTTGCATCACTGGCAATAGAGGGGCAAGTTTCACCATGAGTAAGAAAAAGAGGACAGTAAAAACAGGAAAGAAAACACATCCTTACCCAAGAATATCCACTAGATATATATTTCTAGATCATGAAACTTGAACCAGCACAGGCCCCACATGTAAGCAGGCTAGCAGCTTACACACTGCATGCAACTGCTATGGTGTCAACACATCAAGGAGAGTTCAGGAAGTAGATAAGGGAGGGAGCTGCCGTAGCACAACTGCTAGAGTACTATTCATTTCTCCACCCAAGCAAGGACTCAAGCACTTCACCTAATCCATCGAGGCACACAAGAAAAAGGAGAAGTGCATAGCTGCGGCACAGCCCCAGCAGCTTACACTTCTTCTCAAACAACAAACCAAGAACACATCAATCCTGCCAGAGGCAAGCAAACCACTAGCCAAACCATACACCTGATCATCCAAACGCTCACAAGATGGTGACATAAGGAGGGGGTGGAGCAGGTGGACAGAAAGATCAAGGACAAGATTCCAAGATCCAGAAGTAGCAGGAGCAGCTCCAGGAGGTGAAGGACAAGATCAAAAAAGCAAAGCAAGCTAGCAAGATCAAGCAACCAGATCAACCAGCAACAACACCAACAACTCAACTGTTGTGGTGAGTAATATAAAACCTTCACATGATCTAACTATCTCATCTAGATAAGAAGTCATGTGTTGTTTTATAATTAATCTCTCAGAAATCACCCAAGTGGTGTGAATCCATCATAGAGGAATTTTGAATACAAAAGCCATAATTAGACTATACAAACTAAACCAGGATCTCAGACCAACATCATTGATCCTGGATATAAATTTATATTCCATATTCCAATATAAACATAGCCAAGGTTATGAATTCTAGGTACATCTCGTAAAAGAGTAGCACCCCATAATCCATAGATCTTATGGATCCATATAAGCACACCAACCATTTTATAAAAAGGATTCCAGAATAAGTAACTGGTATCAATACTAGCACATATCTATGAGGGACAGCAAGATAGGAAACTAGTTCCTATGCCTCAGACCAACATCATAGGCAAAGATGCTTAAAAGAAGCTTTCAACTTATCTTTGGCGTTTATCCAATCTTAAGCACTGACAAAATAAAGCCTAGTAGTAGAACGAACACTTGTGTGCCATTTTAATGATGGTGTCACAAGAATAAGTTCTAAAACCCAAGCAAAACAATTACTTAGCATTCATAAATACACTAGCAAGCCATTAACTATCATTTTCCTGGAATCAAACACCCGAAATCATCATCAAGTTTATCTATACATCATCACAGCATCATTGTAATAACATGTTAACACTCAATCTGTATGTGACTATACACTCCAACATTTAAAAATGCAGTGAATAAATCACTGACAGAACCACTGTCAATAACAACATCATGACAGTAGAGAACTTCCAGATTACAAGAATCCACAAGTAATAATCCCACAGTACCACCATCATTTAGTAAATGCCCATAATCAATTGGAATTAGACTAACAAAACCAGTAGCATCATCAAAACCAACTGTAACCAATGATAACATGATATACTTAATCACCATCCTCAATTACCATCACTTCTAGTGTCAATTCATAGACTATAACCAACATTGAGGGATTAACCCTAATCAATCATGAACCCTAATTAGGGATAGCCACTAGAAGCATACCGAGGATCTCAAGAGAGGCAGAGGATAGAAGGCACAGCAAGATTAAACTAACCAGTGGTCCTCGCTATAGATTAGAAGAGTAAGTAGAGGGGCCAACGAGCACACGGCGGCACGAGGAGCACCCCAAGGGCGCTGAAACCCGCACCGAGCCGAGGCGGCAGCCACAGCATCGCATGAGGATGAACAGCACCACCACAGCAACGCTAGGGCAGCGGCAAAGGCATCACTAGCAGCAACCCAAACCCTAGGGTTCGGAACGGAGCTAGCCTGGCCGAAGGAGAGCCCTAGAGCCAAATCAAAATGGACCAGACGAAGAAGCGGGGTCAGCAACCACGCCATACACCACGGTGGCGACCAGGCAGACCCAAGGCCACCAGAATCGTAGCGGCGACGGCGTCGCCATGGCATCGCTAGGGAGAGAGAGGAGAGAGCCTCGATGTAAGGAGGTCGGGTCGGGGTCGACCAACCGAATTAACCGGACTAGGTGGTCTAGCCCAACCAAGTGGGCTGGACTGACTTGTCGACCCGGTTTGGGTATATAAAGGAAATGGAAAATGGATTAAAAAGCAATAATATGTAAATTACTAATATACCCCTGAGCTTATTTTAATTCTGGAAAAATATAGAAGAAATTCTAAAAAGACATATAACATATTGGAATGATCACAAAAATAATACCTACCTAAGAAAAATACAACTTTACTTATTTAAGTTAGGTAAAATGCAAATAAATATTAACACTATTAACTTCTGAATAAAATTTCATAAAGTAAGTAAAATTCCTAAAATTCAATAAAAAATCATTTTTGTGTAATAAAATCAATCTACTACCTTATAAAATGATTAACTTAAATTTTTACAAATAAAACTTGAAGCAAATATTCTAAAGACATTTAATACTTTGTGGAATTTTATAAAAATAAGAATAATACTTAAAAATAAATAAAAATCATTTTTAAGATCTAGAATAAATATAGTTTACTAGAATAATACCAAATATAATATTCCATAAGTTTTTAAGATTTTAAAGTAATAAATCCTGATCTATTATAAAAAATACAATTTTATAAATTCTTTAGAAACATTTCTTATATAAGAAATAATCACAATTTGGTACTAAACCTTAACTCTCTTATATGCAAGTACTAGTTCCAAAGTCATAACTTGGATGAACTTTAAGTGTAAGATAATAACTTAAAGGAGAACCTTTTAAAACCATAACTCCAAGTTAAACCAACAATTCCAATAAATTATCAACATCATTCACCTATATGAATGGTGAATACTCTTTATCTTTTAACCATGCTTAAGATGATTTGAAAACCCTAACACATTAATTAGATCATCTTGCTTTCTTTAATAATACAAATCATTTTTATAATAGTAAATCACATGTAAACATATCATTCACTTAAATTGAAAGTGAATGAATTCACATTATTGATCATACCTATCATAACCCTAAAAAACGTGATACTAGTTCAACCAAATCACACGTAAGTCTACTTAAGTTTTATAGTTAACTTTTGTCTGTTCCAAATTAAATCATAATGCATCTCAAACTCACGCTTATCGAATAAGCGCAAACGATATCGATCACATTCAGTTAACCACAAACATTGTTTAAACCTTAACAAAGAAATATTTTCTTCAAAAGTTATTCATTTTGCCACTTCAAACAGCAAACTGATAATAAGTCCTTTAAATCTTAACCACTTAACATAATAATTTCCATCATAATTACCAGATAGCAATCCACCTCAATCTTAGAATATTATTATATTTCACTTCTATACTTTGCATGTTAAAATTTAAATAACTTTACTTTGTTAAAGTAACCTTTTCCTTCAAAAGTTATTCCTTTAAGAAACAATAAAAGTAATCAGTGAACACTTCTTTAAAAGCTCTAATTGATTCTTAATCTTTTTTAAGAAATATTTTAGATACCATGTCCCATTTGAGTGCTTTAGTATTGCATATTACTTGTTGTATCTACATATTGTTTCACACACTCTCACAAGCCTTAATAAGAAGCACAAGTGTGAAACTGGTATAAAAGTGCAACACATTCCTAAGAACTCATCACAAATTTCCAAACCCTAGATCAAATACGACTATTCCGGGGATTCGCATTCATCAAATTGCATTACATTACTTATGCATCGTTGCATATTGCTTCTTTAAACATTAGTCCTTACCGGACCAATGATGTTGTTTATAGAAATTGGATCTTCTATTATTCTGAAGACCGTGAGTGCATAATCTTGCAATCATAATAGGCAAGTTCACAACTTGCTCATGTCCTTTGATTATTTTCTATCAAATGCTTGTAACTCAAATGTTGTTATCACCTGCATTTCAAAAAGGTCAGAAAACACTATTTTCATAATAATATGATTATGGATTATTTATCAAGTGGTAATAATCTATTGATACAGTTCCAGTGGTAAAGGAACATAATATATAGGACTTAACAACCAATTTCGCCAGTGATTCTAGCGCCGTATATTACGTGTCAACCATAAGATTTGGAATGGGATGGAGAAGTCAGTTGTATCTTCTTCCTTTCGCATGGACGGATGACCTTATCGTGAGGCTGTTGATTTCTCGTGGAGTTCCAGAGAATCCAGCACATGGGTGGGACCCCTTAGTTCCCCGCGATATTGGTGTCTAGATTATTTGTGCAGAGCTGTCTAGGTTGGAGTTCACCATAGCTGATGGTGACCGCTAGACAGAGCTTCTTACAGAGTCTTCGGGAACTCATCAGGGTTGTAGCTTTCCCGAAAGGGGACTTAACGGAGATGTAGTCAGCCCCGAAGGATCGTGTCTTAATGTGGGGTCGCGAAGGGGGCAGCGATTGGCTTGGATCTTAGGTTGGGCCTCAAACCATGGAAGTTTGAACGGGGACATACTCCCGGCTCTGCAACAAAGCTTAAGGTTTCTTGTGGGAAAAGTGACGCACCTCTGTAGAGTGTAAGAATTGTGACATGTTACTCCCTGTTCTGGGAAGGAGCTACAAACGCAGCAGGAAAGGAACCCCACGAAGGTTCTGGTCAACCTGTGAAGGCTGTCGGACATAGTTTTCAAAATAAAAGCAACCTTTGAATAAATGTATACGAAAACCTGCATTGCCTACGACATATGGTCTATGGCTGTAGAGATAGTGCATCATACACTCTTTTTTAGTGAACTTGCTGAGTACGCTCATACTCAACCGTACCTTCTTAACCCTTGCTAGGTTTTAAGCCGTTGAAGACGATGTCAACATCAAATTTCTTCTCAAGAAACCATCATCGATAGCTCAAGTTCTTCAATCAAATCAATGAAGTCAACATATTCATCAACCAAAGTGAAGACGAAGTCTCTGTTTAAATAGGAGTAGATACTCTAGCCATAAAATCTACTTCTGTAGAGCATTGTATTAGTAGCAATTGCAAGCCAGATAGTTTAGATGCTAGTCTTAGTTACTAGATAGTTCTGAGTTATTATTTCTGGTTCTTCTTTGTAAGAAGTTCTTTCTCTCTCTTTAACCTAGAGTATTCTCTGGATCTTTTGTAAAGAGTCGAGTTGTAACCTATAGTCATGTCTTGGACCTGTTGTGTTTTTGTTGTACCACTCTGAGGGATGTAATACTAGTGAATGGTGTTTGATTGGTGTTATGTCAATGACTATAGTGTACTACATGATGCAGTGGTATGCTGGGTCACCGCAATGCACTTCAATGTAGACTCAACAGGGAAAAGGTAATCCAATCACCTCCTAAAGGATTGTTGAACATTCTTAAAAATGCAAGAGCTATGCAATGCAAGGGCAACCGAAGCAGCAAACTGGGGCTACGCCATTGCACCTGGCACTTTTGCTACCGGTGCACCACCACCAGGGAATCTGCTAGCGGGACAACCGCAAAACACAACAAACCAAGAAGATGAGTACCCCAGGTCAAAAGGAGCTATGTCGATGATCCAGAAGGGGCGACCATCCAATAGAACACATAAGCTGATCACTAGACAAGTAAACATGGCAGAAACAGTGCCACCCCCTACACTTGAGTATCTTCATTGGTCAGAACAAGAAATAACCTTCAACAGAGCTGGCCACCCTCTTCGGGTCACATGACCTGGTCAATGAGCACTAATAGCGGAGGCACAAATTGGCAGGTTCAATATGGGCAAAGTTTTCTTGGATGCAGGAAGCACCATCAACCTCATCTACGCCAAAACTCTATGGGCAATGAATTGGTCCCTAACGAATCTAGCACCAACAGATACAACTTTCCATGGAATAGTCCCAGGCAAAGCCGAAACTCCTCTGGGCAAAGTATACCTCGACATAGTCTTCGGGTGAAGAAGAAACTTTAGGCGCGAAAAACTGGAGTTCAAAGTCATGGATTGGCCATCACAGTACCACGCGATCCTGGGACAACCAGCTTTCGCTCGATTCATGGCAGTACCCCACTACGCATACCTGGTACTGAAAATGCCAGCACACAATGGGGTCATAATAGAAGGAAGCTTCAGCCGCTCAGACAGCTGCGATCACAAATTCAACAAAATATCAGAATCCTTCGGGATGGAGACGCAATTTGGCCAGCTAAAAATAGAAAATGAAGAACTACTACACGACAAATGCAGCGAGCAAAATCTAGAAGATCAGGAGCACCGCGCACCCGCAAAAGCTACATATTCGGCCTCCACCTTTGGTCCCGTGTAGGAACAAGCACTCGTCAGTTCTCCCAAGTAGAAGCAACCAGGAAAAATCAACTACTTTTCTCTCTGGTCTGCCGTACAGACACGGCGTCTCCAGTCGAAAAATCACACTTATTCCAAGGAAGCATGATGGAACACCTCAAGACATAAGCCATAGCTTTTAGAAAAGTTAGTTACTCTTATATCCAATAAGGCTAATGGCCAAGTGATTACGCCCATGCAATGTATCTATTTATACTCATCAATGAATAAAGGAAGTACTTCTCGGCATAAAAAATTTCTAAAGGTACATACAGGAAGTTATGACATCAGTTCTTCGGGTCCTCAACAAAAGAATACAATGTACAATCGAAATCTCGTATAAAAATATGACCTTTTGACAAGTATAAAGAATATCTACACAATATTAGTACAAAATTTACACAATAGAGGCAGAAACAGTTAGATAGCAAAGTTCATAAAAAACTCCTCGTCTGCCTCTAGGCACTTTCGAACAATTCTAATTGCAGGTCTACGGGCAGCAACATATTGATGCGCCATGGCGATAAGACCACCATCAGCAGCAGTAGGCAACCTCGACGATATGACGTCCAGATCAGATGATGCACATGCACCCAAGACAGCGCAAGCTTGGCAGCTGCCACAAGTTGAAGGTTTACGAAATGATGAATATGCTCACCCTGCTGAAATTTCGACATCAAATCAGATAAAGTATGAGGCTGGGGATCCCGAAGAAACATGGCATTATAAATAATGGCCAGGGATCTACAACAGCACTTGACAAACTGCTCCACCACGGATACACGGTCCTGAAGCAAGGCTACGGCGTAAGCGCGACGATGATCAATCCAGAAATCCATCCCGGAATCTTTAGAAGCAGCCACAAGAGCTTGCATTCGGTTGCGTAGACGTTGGGCTTCTTCCCTCTCGCACAATCCAATGCCTACAAAGAAAAGGAGAGAGAAATTGGCATCCCATTAAAACTGGAGCGGTAGGAAGTAAAAACTAAAGGACTTACACAACTTCTTCTCACTTGCCCTAGAAATATGGTCCAGAAAGTATGCCTCACGAACAAGGGCCTGACGCGTCTTTGACTGAGCAACATCCACCATTAATTGAACAACCCAAAGTTTTCCTTCGAGTTTCTTCACCTGTTAAATTTTTCAGCATATAAAGGCAGATCTACTGTATGCACAATGGCAGTCTCAGCTACACCCATTCTAGATAAGGATGGAGTCACATATGATGTCTGCGCAAGCGCGGGAGGAGGAGCCGAATCATTCAAAATATGACAAGAGACATAAAAGACCTTCAGCAAAGAAAAGAGCCACTCATATACATAAATACAAAAATACCCTTCTCATCAAAAGTAGGCATTCGAGCAACAAGATACGTTAATAGTCATTACAATGGCAGCAGAAGAAATGCAGGAAGCTACAAAACAAGGCTACGAAGCTGATTTCTCCAAAGACAAGGTTGTGCTGGCAGAAGGAGCACTAGCTACGGTAGGGGCAGCAACCAAGGAAGGACCACCAGCAGAATAAGGAGCAGTTGATCCCTTTGGATCTGGCTTTTTACCCAGAAGTAGACGAGAAAATTTCTTGGCCCTCTTAACGAAAGGCTTCAAATCGACTGGCTGGCCTTTGGAGTTGACTAGGATAGAGGAGCTAACCTTCTCCCAGTCGACCTTCTCGCCATGCGCCATCGCCAATGCCATCAATGTTTCTGCACCACTTTTCGACTGAGTCACGCTGTATCCAACAAGCGGACTCGGGTCGGCGCCGAAATAGTGACAAGATCGTTCAGGTCAGCAAGTACTTCCTTCGATGGAAAAAACTTCGGCATGCAAACCCTTGAAGGCACGTCGTGATCGGACAAGGAGGTTGTGCACACGAACACTATTAGCCTCCAAGGTGCTAATAGCATCTGATAAGGGGTCAACCTTCTTGTCTTCATCAAGTAGCAAATTTTGGCCATATAGCTCTATACATACCAAAAAAGGAGGGACAATCAGAGCACAGAAACAATGAGCACTGGAACGAAAATTCTCCCTTGCCAAACAAAAAACTTACGAGTCAAGGAAGCATTAAGAGTGTCCAAGAGCTTCCAAAGATTTTCATCTCGGATGGCGGCTTTCTTAGCTATCTCTTCGGCATCAGCACTAGCTTTCTATTTGGCCTCCTACAAATCTTTTTCAGTGATCCGAAGTTGGGCCTCCAGATTGTGGGCACGCTTCAATGCCTCGTCCCAGATGACCTTGGACTCCTTGGCAGTGGCTGCATAAGAAAGGAAAGCAAAAAAGTTAGGAAAATGAGAAGAAGTGCATAAATTACGAAAAGATGAAAATATACCTTTCAGACCATCGGCTTCAATGCGTATCTTAATGAAGTGGGCGGCCATGTCAACCATCTCACGTATCACAGGCTGCAAAGAAGTACATTAGGAAAGGAAAATAAAGGAGGATCAATGGCAAAATTAAAAATCACAGATGCACTTACTGAAAGAACATTTCATGGTTTCCTATGTTTTGTGTGTTAGATAATAATACTGTGGAGATTATTCATGTGCGCTAAGTGTGCAGGAAGCTTTGAGGGGAGCCAGATTATCCGTCCCACCAAGGGCCGGGTAATCCGGCATACCTCATTGTTCAAAAGGAGCCAAGGCGCGTCGCTCGGAGTCCGGTGGGTTTTCTCCCGGAAAATCCGAACTGGGGCGGTTTTTCCTTCCCAGGCCGGATAATCTAGCGGTCGCATGGGCTGGATAATCCGGCCCCTAGTTCTTGAGCAAAGCATGGCAAGGCGTGTCGCTCGGTATCCTGTCGGATTTTTCCCGGAAAATCAAAACTGGGGCGGTTTTTTCCTCCCTAGGGCGGATAATCCGGCCTTCACATAGGACCGGATAATCCGGCCCCCAGAAGTTGATCAAGGGCAAGCTTGGCGCGATGCTCTGGTAGGAGGGCGGATTATCTGCCGGATATTCTGAGTCTGGGACGGAGTTTTCCCTAGGCCAGATAATCCGGTCCCCAAAGTCTCCAACGGCTGGTTTTGGAAGGGGGTATGAATACCCCTTCTTCCCCAATGTTCAGAACTCTTGATTCATTTGAAATTGTCAAGACATTGTGCAAGAGCTCCCATTCTCGATCTCCCACTTCAACCACCCGAAGGCTTTGATCTTTGGGGGAATTAAAGGAGGAGAGGATCATCATCATCACGAATCAAGCGCATCAAATCCTCTCCATTCACTTGGAGAAATCCCTGATCTAGTATTCTTGTCAATACCTAGATCTTGTTCGTTGTATTTGATAACTTTGTTCTTGTGGCAGCTTGTTGTCATTTCGGGAGCCTCCAAGTTGATTGTGGAGTTGTTGCTCTGTTAGTTGTGTAAAGGCATCGGTGCCCACCTTGAAGGGTCCCTATAGTGGAAAGATGGATCAGGCCTTTGGTGGCAGGATCCATCGAAGAATAGGGTGAGGCCTATTGTGGCGTGGTGGTCTTACTACCGCCCACCCCTCCAACGCAGACGTACTTCCCTTAACAAGGAAGAAACTACGGTCAAACAAATCCTATGTCTCCGCATGCTTCACTACGGTTTACCCGTTCCTCTTCCACTCACTCTTTACTCGCTAGTAGATAGGTTTGCATGTAGGGAAATTCCACCTAATAGTATATCTAGAGAATTTACCCTTTGTGCTAAGCCTAAAATTGAAAAAGTATTAAAATTTGGAGTAGCACCTATTCACCCCCCCCCCCCCCCCATCTAGGTGCCCATACGATCCATTTCAATTGGTACCAGAGCCCCGGCTCTTAATTCGGGCTTAACCGTCTAAGAGTTGTATGGGTACCAAGGATGATGGGAATGAGGTTGTGGATAAGGTCACAATGGATGATCTCAAGACGTTGGAAACAACTTTGTTGAAATCCTTTGAGGCCAAGATGGAGGAGATGAATCAAATGATTGCTCGCCTCACATCATCCATAGCCCCATCTCCATCCTCCTCTGAGGCAGCCACACCATCATCTAAGGAAAAGGGTAACACCGGATCCAAGGATGATGATGCGGAAGGTGAAAAACTTAATGGTTCCACCTCCAAGAAGGGAAGTGGTAAGGAGGAATATAGTGAGGTTCGCCACGTATATTCCCCCGACCCACCTATCCCTCATCCTCATATAAACAATAGGGGTGATCCACCCAAGCTCACTCCATCCTCTTTCAATCAATGGCAATTCTTAATGAAATCTCATGTTCACAGCTCCTCTATTGAACTTTGGAGGATTATTGAAGAGCGTCTTCATATTGGAGATCAAACCAACCTGACAAGAAGAGAAGTTGTGGACAGCCAATTGAATGCCACTGCTCTCCACATGATACAGCTTGGTGTGGGTCCCAAGGACATGCCACACATTGAACATCTCAACATAGCTAAAGAAGCTTGGGATGCTCTTACGGATCTCTTTGTTGGGAATGAAAGCATGAGAAGGAACAGGTATGATGCCCTTAGTAATGAAGCTGAGGGATTCTACATGTTGGATGGTGAAAACCATGAAGACATGTATAGAAGACTCAAGGGCATCGCAGCAACATTTAGAAAGCATGGGGCCACTCACATTGATGATGCATGGATAAAAAGGAAATATGTGAGTGCCTTAATGCCTTTCGAGCCAACGGACTTGAAGAGCCTGCAAGGAAAACATAACTCCATTTTGATGCTCTTATGAGTCAACTTTCTCAAGCCGAAGATCTTCTTGAAGAAAAGGGCAGAATTGAAAGAGAAGACGCCTTGGAGATAGCTTCTTTGAAGAATGCCTTGGAAGAGGAAGAGGAAGCTCGAGTATCTTTGGAAGAGAGACTCGAATCCATTGAGGAGTCACAGGAAGAAGCTATGGCTCAGCTCATTAAAGAATGTGACCATGTTATTGCCAAGGTAAAGAAACTAAAGAAAGAAAAGATTAACTTTGGGGTTGTTCATGCTAGACTTTTGGAGAAGTTTGATAATCTCGAAAGTGATCACAAGGCATTGAAGAGTGATCATTCTACTTTAAATGAGTCTCATGACCAGCTCCAAACTCAATTGAAACGGTATGATGTGCCAAGTACCTCCACTTCATCCTATGGAAAAGAAGACCTTGCAAAAGGTTCTCAACACAAAGGTAAAGAGGTTATTGATGAGATACTGAGAAAGCAAAGGACAAACGATAGAAAAGAAGGTCTTGGTTACATTCCCAAGACAAAGAGCAAGAAAAACAAGAAGAAGAAGAAGAAGAAGAAGAGCAAGACTGCTCAACCAAAGAGTAGCAACATTACCAATGACAAGACTAACTATGATGGTTTTGCAGGGGTTAACAATCCTAACTTTGAATTATATTGCGATTATTATGGTGATGTTTATGCTAGTTTTGTAGGCCCTTATGATTGTTACATTCCTTGGTCTATTTGGGTCCCCAAGACCCTTGTCACTAACATGAGAGGGCCCATTGAAAAATGGGTACCTAAAACCAAGAAGTAATTTTCTTGTAGGGCTATGCTTCCGGTGGTTCTAAATGGGTACTCGATAGCGGTTGCACGAGTCATATGACCAGAAGCAAGGAGATCATCACGGATATGCGGCCAAACCATGATCACATAACTGTCTCCTATGGTGACAAGTCAAAATCTGAGGTATTGGGTCTTGGCAAAGTTGTGGTGGCTCACGATATCTCTCTCGTGGACGTCATGCTTGTTGAGACCCTCGGGTACAACTTACTTTCAGTTCGCGCCCTTGGTAAGATGGGATTTGCGGTTTATATTGATGCTGATTTGGTGGTACTCTTGTGGAGCAAGTCTCTAAAAGTCGCTTTCGTGGGATATGTCGAAAATGACCTGTATGTGGTGGACTTTTTGGGGAAAACCACTATAGGCCCGATGTGTCTTTTCGGAAAGGCTGATGCGGGTTGGCTATGGCATCGCTGACTAGCCCACGTCAATATGAGAACTTTGCAAAGTCTCCACAAGGGTGGCCACATCCTTGGACTAAAAGAAAATGTCTCCTTTGCCAAAGATCGTGTTTGCAGGGCGTGTGTTGAAGGGAAAATGCATGACTCTCCTCATCGAAGGAAAACTATTATCTCGTCAAAATAGTATCTTAGAGCTCCTTTATGTGGACCTCTTCGGACCTCCATCTCATGCAAGCCTCGGTGGGAAGAAGTATTGTCTAGTGATTTTTGATGATTACTCAAGATACACTTGGGTTTATTTCTTCAAGTTGAAGAGTGAAACTCAACAAACAGTCATTGACTTCGCCAACGAGGTTCAACATCAACACAACGTCCCCATTCTGGCTATAAGAAGTGATAACGGCTCTGAGTTCAAGAACTACACCTTAAATGAGTTCCTAAGTGAAGAGGGGATAAGACATCAATATTCCGCTGCGTACACCCCTCAACAAAATGGTGTACCCGAGAGGAAGAATCGGACTCTAATGGATATGGCAAGATCCATGCTAGCCGAATTCAAATCTCCATATAACTTCTGGGCTGAAGCAATCTCTACTGCTTGTCACTCATCCAACCGATTATACCTCCATAAGATCTTGGACAAGACTCCGTATGAAATACTTAGCGGTAACAAGCCAAACATCTCATACTTTCGGGTATTCGGGTGTAAGTGTTTCTTTCTTATCAAGGGAGTTCGTTTATCTAAGTTTGAATCTAAGGCTCTAGAAGGTATTTTTGTTGGTTATGGTGCCGAATCCCACACTTATAGAGTCTACAATAAGCTCTCTAGAACTGTTGTAGAATCTTGTAGTGTGGTCTTCGAGGAAAATGACGGTTCCCGTGCGGAGCAAGTTGGTGTTTGTGATGCAGATGTTGAAATACCCCAAGATGCCATAAGAAGAATGGGCGTGGGATTTTTCCGCCCCATTGAGGAACCCCTTGTGGTGGATCAGGAAGGACAATGCTCTACTCATGAAGAGCCCTCATCTACACATACCCAACATGTTCCCACCATGGGAGCAACTTCTACACCATCTCCATCAACTGCTGAAGGTCAAGTTGTTCCAGAAAGCTCCAGGACGGATTATCCGGTGGACACCGGATTATCTGGCCACCCTGCTCCTGCTGACCATATTGCTCCTGTTGGTGAAGATATCGATGCAAGATCCAGGCCGGATTTTTTGGCCAGCCCTAGATTATCCGGCCCCTTGCCAGTTCAAGCAAGCCCCAGGCATCCTGATGAAGCTGCTCCATGTACTCCTAGGCCGGATTATCCGGCCCCTCCATCGACCGGATTATCCGGCCCTGACTCACCTGTTCAGCAGCCTTCTCTTAGGGCTACTGACTCACC
This sequence comes from Avena eriantha, assembly GCA_910589775.1. Lineage (NCBI taxonomy): Eukaryota > Viridiplantae > Streptophyta > Magnoliopsida > Poales > Poaceae > Avena > Avena eriantha. The sequence goes on from OU342741.1 coordinate 91,724,115, forward strand.
TCAAGGGCACGCTTCATCACCACCTCCTGTTGTTATCCCAGTTCCTAGTCAAGGTCGAGAAAATGATTCCAATGAAGATTCAAGTGATGAAACTACTCCACGAAGAGACAACAAACTTATTGAACTTTTTTGCAAGGCTCGGGCTGATCGGAACCTTGAGTTAAGGGGTCACACCCTCGACAAGGTTGTTGGTGATCTTCGACGAAGGGTTTCTACAAGAAGGGAATTGGCCAGTTTTGGTGAGCATCAAGCTCATATCTCAATGGTGGAACCTAAGAAGGTCTTTGAAGCTCTTGAATATCCAGACTGGGTTGTTGCTATGCATGAAGAATTGAATAATTTCGAGCGCAACAAAGTCTGGAAACTCGTGGAGAAACCCAAAGATTGTTGCAATGTTATCGACACCAAGTGGATATTTAAAAACAAGCAAGATGAGAATGGCATTGTTGCGAGGAACAAGGCAATACTTGTGGCACAAGGTTACTCTCAAGATGAGGGCATTGACTTCGGTGAGACCTATGCTCAAGTGGCTCGCCTTGAGTCCATCCGTATCCTTCTTGCTTATGCTGCCCATAACAATTTTAAGTTGCAGCAAATGGACGTCAAGAGTGCCTTCCTTAATGGTCCTCTACATGAGTTGGTATATGTAAAGCAGCCCCCGGGTTTTGAGGATCCTAACTTTCTGAACCATGTCTACAAACTCGATTAGGCACTCTATGTGTCGTGGTGGTGTCATAGCAGATGCCATGGATAGGCTAAAGGTGGGGACTAAATGCACTAGAGGAATCCAGGGAGGGATAGTGTGGTGATTCCACACACAATTGCTTTAAATTCAATGAGATTCCAAGGTTACAAGTGCTCCTCGAGCTATGTTGGGGAGAGGAGGAAGAAGGAACTCTCTTACTCTCACCACTTGCTAGCTCTCAGGAAACTAGAATTGAACAAGTAAAGACCAACCCTTTCTACAGAGGCCCTAGCCCTCCTTATATAGGGGTAGCTAGGTCTCCAGTTAGGGCATACGTGGAGGCATATTCCAGGGAATATGCCTCTTCCCAAAATAGCAAACCGACCGGGTCACTTTTCCCCAACGTAAGCCATCCAGAGGCTACGTGAGCCTCTGCGGCGCCTGCGTCATCCGTCATAGGCATCGTCACCCTTGTCGGCCACGCCTCGATGGTCCTGGCCTCTGTCCACTTCGCTCATGCTCTGCATACAATGGCCACCTTTTGACCAGCGAGATATCTTCCTTCTCTTGCAAGCCTGATATAACCTGGATCACGCCTGGTTAATCTGGCCACACATGTACCTGCATACAAGTTAGATACATCCTACCAACATGCGACATAAGTCGGCCGGGACTCAGTTAGGCGGACATCCTCCGGTCTGGGTCACACCGTGATTCGGCCTGCCTTGAGGTGACTCGGCTAGCACTTGCTTTGACCTTGCCGTACCTCGGCTAACTCGGCCATTATACCCCGGCATGACCCTACCCGGGGGTATCCCCCCAACATTAGTCCCCGAAGCTGGTGCGGTCTTAGCTACCTTAGCCGCTAAGGCCACAGCAGGTTCAATTTTACCGAACCTTTTGTTCCTTTTCCGAGTTATCTCATAGTACGAATTCCATAGGTTTACTTTCCCTTGGCACATTTCGAGTTTTCACTCGCTGGCCGGGTCATCCTTTGATTATCCGGGTTACTCTTCCTTTCCTCGTACGCTATCCCACGTGGAGGGTAATCATTATCTTGCCTCATTTTAAGGGCCTGCGCTAGTAACCACCGCAGTTATTATCAGATATTACTGTAGCACACGTCACATCGTGTTTGTCTCCTCGTTAACTGTATCATAATGTCACGTCATGGGATCTCCTGTGCCCTGTGGTCCTTCCTGTGGCTCATCGCCATTGGCTGATCCGGATCATACACGGCCACACCGTGCGGCCCATCTGCACAACACGATCCCACTACCCCTCCGGGGCGTGGTTAAATAGGGGAGGGGCGCTCCCCTTGGGTCTTTTCCCCATCTTTGCGCCCCTCTGCCCCTTATACTTCTTCTTCCTCCCAGCGACCGTGCCGCCGCTGCACCTGCTTAGCTGCGCCGCCGCTGCACCGTTTCTCGCGCACCAGTGTCGCCGCCACTCCCGCGCATCTCCTCCGCCATGGGTCTGCGCCAATCCAGGCCACTGCTCCCCACCGCCATTAGGGCTAGTGAGGACAGCGACTTAGAGATGATAGAGGAAGAACTCGCCGTCGCAGAGCAAGAAATGGAGGAGGAAGCGGGGAACGCCGACCGCGGCGCTTGGGCTGGGTCCTGGGTATGCCAGGACGACCTTGACTGGTTGTACCGCACCCGGCGTATCTCGGAGGGCGTCATCGCCCGCCTCGCAGCCGAGGAGCTCGCGCCCTCACCCAATCCGGGTGAGTTTCTGGTGTTTCTCTCCCACTTCCAGTGCGGGTTTGGCCTCCCTGTCAGCGACTTCTTCGATGGTTGGCTCAATACCTACGAGCTTCAACCACATCACCTCCCAGCGAATTTCATCACCTCTCTTTCTGCCTTTGCTTCCACCATGGAGGGCTATGCCGGATTGTGGCCCACTAAGGCGCTCTGGATCCGGTTTTTTGGTCTCCGCCAGAATGTAATTCCGAATAGAGAGCTTGACCCGGAGGACAAGCAACTTACACAGTTCGGCGCTGCCTCTATCTCCCTCGGAAGCAGTCCATCTTTCCCCGGGTCACGGGGCTCGAATCCTGCAAGGGCTAGGCCCAAACCTTCTTCTACGTCAGAAATGGCACGGATGAAGATCAGATCCGGCTGCGCCCCTACGCTCCGGGTCCTCCTAATCCGGATTTGTGGGACAAGATCTCCAAGAAACCCACAGTCCTGGCGAACCAAGTTAACAAATGGTTCCAGGAGCTGAAGGACCTGGGACTATGCAACGAGGACGCAATGATCACCTCCGTCTGCAACCGGATCTCCCCCCTCCAGAAACGCACGCATAAACTTTGCCACATGAGCTGGCGCCTTGACCCCAACCGGACCTCCTCATTCGAGTTGAGCAACACCGAAATTTACCGCCGGGTCAAGTCCCTCTTTACCACCAACAAGAACTTCTCCACTGAGTGGGACTGGGGGATCGAGCACTTCTGCTGAGATAGGCTTCCTCCTGCAGTAAGTCTCGTTCTCCAATATTTTTCCGAGTTAAACCATATGTCGGATTTTGTTGTATGTTTGACCCCTTCGCGTTTTCTTTCTTTTAGATGTTTCTTCAGCAAACTCTTGAGGATGGCACCAAGCCTTCTCTCAAGTGGGCGCCTGATCGAGATACCCCGGACGAGGAGGAGCCAGATCAGGAGATGTTCCTGTTGTTCCCTGATGCGACCAAGCGACACACCGGTATACTCTCTTCCATTAGAGATTGGCCTGACGGTGAAGATGAATCTGATGTTGAGGTGATGGAGGCATTTGACGTTGTCCCCCTTTCTTATGCTTTTCCAGCATTAGCTAACCCCGGTGGGCAGATCCATGAAGATCCTCCCCTTGCCACGGGTGAGCCAGTCCCGGTCGCATCGAAGAAAAGGGGGGCCTCATATGCTTCTTCCTCCGGACCTTCTAAGCCAACCAAAAGGCGAAAGAAGTCCGCAGACAAAGCTGCCACCAAGTCCACGACTAAGGCCATAGCCCGGAGAGCTCGCAAGCCAAAGGAGCCTTTGACCTCATATGAGTAAGTCACTTCTCCCTTATCCAATCTTCTGTTTTGCGTTTTGCTATTCATTTGTTCTTCCTTTGTTATAGTTTCTCATCATTCATCATTTGATTCGGTAGGGCTGCGGTGGAGGTTCCTCAGAGTGGGTCCAGCATCACCTCGTCGCTCCGACATAGCCCTTCTCCCCCTCGTGGCAATGATTCACGCCCATTGAGCCCCATTCAGGAGGGTTTGGTGGCTGCTCCGGGTTCTAGCCCACCTCGTCAAGAGGAGGGCAACCTCGGAACAGGGGGAAGTGGTTCTGCCGAGGCTACAGTTGCTCCCTCTTCGGCTCACCCGCAACCAGCCACCACCGAGGTTCCTTCAGCACCCCCGCCAAGACAAAAATCAGCACCAGCACTAGCAGCAGCCGCACAAGCATCAGCAACAGCACCAAGCCCCTCTGCCTCGTCCAAGTCTTCCAAGACTCGGCGAGAAGGCACCAGCAACACCAAGGCTAGCACTAAGGCAGCTCCCAAAGCCAAATCTGTGGCTTAGACCTCCACCTCTCAGCAGCAGCCCAAGGGCAAGAAAGCTCCTGAGGCCACCAAGGCAGCGTCAATCGAAGCTAGACAGCGTACACTTGCGTCCATGCTCTCGAAGAAAACCCCGCCGACGAAGGATACTTCTGCCGAGTCAGCTGATGCGCAACTCATTTTGCACACCAGCCCCGCTGTTGCCCAGGTTGAAAGGAGGGAAACCCATGCTAAGGGTTTGGTTGCGCCCCACATGCTTAGCGGCGAACGCTATCCTCCGACCTTGATCGAGTTCGTTAACAACTGGAACAAGGTGGAGTTCGTCCATAATGACGATCTCCCTGAGAAAATTGGGCCCGCTGAGTTTGCTGCACAAATGAACACCGCTGCTAAGGCAATCAACCTTGCAGGTCGGATGATGGAGGTACGTTACTTCGCCTTTTCCTTAAAATGTACTAGATATTAGTGATATAGCCATTAGTCCCCGAGCCTCTGGGGGAGTGACTTGTTACTCGGCCGGATGCTCCTTAGAGAACTAGCGTAGCTCCTTAGTAACTTTGAATATGCACACACCTAGAGCCGGGTTAAGTTCCACTTGGCCCGGATCTTGTACACTTCGAATATGCACACACCTAGAGTCGGGTTAAGTTCCACTTGGCCCGGATCTTGTACACTTCGAATATGCACACACCTAGAGCCGGGTTAAGTTCCACTTGGCCCGGATCTTGTACACTTCGAATATGCACACACCTAGAGCCGGGTTAAGTTCCACTTGGCCCGGATCTTGTACACTTCGAATATGCACACACCTAGAGCCGAGTTAAGTTCCACTTGGCCTGGATCTTGTACATTTCGAATATGCACACACCTAGAGCCGGGTTAAGTTCCACTTGGCCCGGATCTTGTACACTTCGAATATGCACACACCTAGAGCCGGGTTAAGTTCCACTTGGCCTGGATTTTGTACACTTCGAATATGCACACACCTAGAGCCGGGTTAAGTTCCACTTGGCCCGGATCTTGTACACTTCGAATATGCACATGACTAAGCTATCCTTTTGTACTCTTTTCAGGTGACCACTAATCGCCGAAGCGCTGAGTTTCAGCATCTCTTGGACACTCACAAGATGCTGCGCGCGAAACATACTACGCTTCTCACCGAATACGAGAAAAGGGGTAAGTTCTTTCCTTGGCATTTTTCCATTTCTCGTCATCTTTTTCCGCCGAACTAATCCATCATTTGGATTGCGCAACTGGAGTGGAGGCCGAGAACATCCTTATGAGGAAAATTTTGGACCAAATAAAGGGTAAGTTATTTTCGCTTAATCTTGCGCTGCTCTCTATCTCCTTTTCTCCTTGGCTCGACAAATATTCATACCTCGGCTTTGCCGGGTCAACAAACTATTTCAGCATCTCTTGAAGATAGTGTGCCCGTGCCTGATATGATGCTGCATTTTCTCGAACAAGCAGGGCAGCACCAGGCCGAACTCAAGAAGAAATATGACGAGCTTTCCCTCCTCCGGACCAAAGATGAAGAAATTGCCAAGCTTAAGGTAGACACGAAAAAACTCAAGGCGCTCCACAAATCCGAACTTGATAAAGCTGGCCAAAATTTTACTGAAGAACGAGAACGTCTCAACCTCCAAATTTCCAAGGACCAAGAACTGCTTAAGGAGGCCGACATTAAGGTTGAGTCGGCGAACGGTGAACTTGTGCAACTCCGGGAGAGGCATGACAATTGCACCAAGGAGCTGACCCGGATCCACAGCCATATCTCTCGTAAGTTCTTTTTCTTCAGCTGGCATGAATCTCTCTGGGTCAACTTCCTTCACTTATTTCTCTTTTCTTGTTTTTCTAGACAAGTTTCCGGAGGGTGATGCCATTGCATCCAATGCTGTCACCAAGTTCCGCCAGCTGAGAGGTACTCTATCTGGTCTTGGCGCCATTCCTCTTGATCTGGAGGACTTGCTTGTCAGCTTGTCCTCTCGAGTTGAAATCATGAAGAACCACGGCAAGGATATTCTAAGCGCAGCAATCCGGGTCTTCAATGCTCTTTGGCCTGGTGAAGACACTCCGGAGGGTTCTGCTCCTCTAATCAACAAGTTAATGGAGTGCGAGACCCAGCTAGACCTCTGGAGGGAATCCGCCGGACGTGCCGGAGCTGAGATCGTTCTCCACTATGTGCTCACATGGTACGAGAAAATTAATCTCGATCTTCTCGAGCGCATGCACACCGGGTCAAGGTGGTCCACTGATCCGGATTGGGTATCTCGGCGCAAGGCTTGTTCCCATAACCTCATTCAATATGCCCCCATCCATCAATGGAATGAGGGACCAAGCTTTCTCGATGCCGTTGACGATGAATACGTCGAAGATGGTTTGGGTGAAGATGATGAGGGCGAAGCTTCGGACGTCGAAGAAGATGAAGATGATGCTGAAGCCGAGGCTGGAGTTCCACCTGTTGGCGTTGAGTTACCTCCCCCTGCTGCTCCTTGATTAAAAACACTTTGCAGTTTATCATTTCCCTGGTATGCCGGGTGCAAATGTATTAAGCACACAAGTTATATTTTGCTACTAAGTTGTTTGTGCCGGATTAACTTGGGCGTAGTCCCCGAGTTTCATTTTCCTGTTTGTCCAATTTCTTGGCTCGGCACGTGTCTACCTTGGTTCGGTTTTATGACTTACGAGTTCGAGTTTCAAAAATTGATTTAATAATACTTGGAAACTTTAGGATTAGCTCAAAATAATTCAGCATAGTAAACATAAAGTAAGCATAAGGTTAGTCCGAATAACAAATGTCAGCTCGATCAAGTTCTTTTCCTTAGACGTTTTTCGTGTGCTACACAATTCCAAACTTGTTCTCTTGCTTGCCATGAAGCCAAATCTTGTTGGACAGCAGCAAGTCGAAGAGTTAGGTTTTTGGTGCTCACACACTACTAATCTGGCTTAGGTAGAAGCAACTTACGCCAGCCGACATATAAATAATAAAATAGAGAAAACAAACAATAAATATTACAAAGGCAGTCCCCGAGTTACTGCTCGAGGTGCCAATATTTCATTGATAAGCTCATTGTCGGCATACATACCGACATATGAGAGACTCGGATACACACACTTCTTTGCTAAGTGTAGAACGGGCGAAGTAAAGCTACATTCCATGGTCGCTTAGATTCCTCGCCGGACCTGTCCGCCTTGTTCTTCTCCTGCGGTTTTGCATCGATGAGATAAGACGAGTCATTGTGCAATGCTTTGCTCACAATGAATGGCCCTTCCCATGGGGGGATAACTTATGCATGCCAGCAGTACGCTGTACCAACCGGAGTACCAGATCACCTTCCCAGAAAATTCGGGGGTTTACTTTCCGGCTATGATAGTGTCGGATATTTTGCTGATATATGGCGGATCTGGACAATGCCAATTCTCTCGCTTCTTCCAGCAGATCAACATCATTTTGCCAGGCTTCTTGCACTTCGGCTTCTGTGTATTGGGTGACCCTAGGCGAGTCATGCTCTATGTCGGCTGGTAATACAGCTTCTGCCCCATGTACCAGAAAGAATAGCGTATAGCCTGTTGATCGATTCGGAGTTGTTCTTATACTCCACAGTACCGCTGTTAATTCTTCTATCCAGCACCCCGCTGATCTTTGCAGCGGCTCAATGAGCCGGGGTTTTATCCCGGATAATACCAATCTGTTGGATCTTTCCACTTGTCCGTTCGATGCGGGGTGAGCTACCGAGGCTACGTCTAGCCGGATCTTCTTATCTCGGCAGAATCGCACAAATGCTCCTTTAGCAAAATTTGTGCCATTATCTGTTATGATACTGTGAGGATAACCGTATCTCAAGATGATATCTTTGAGGAATGTCACAGCGATAGCTCCATCACATTTTCGTATTGGCTTCACCTCAATCCATTTTGTAAACTTGTCAACCATGACCAAGCTGTGGGTCATGTTTCCTCTTGCTGGTTTGAAGGGGCCAACCATATCCAAACACCATATGGCAAATGGCCAGGTAATTGGTATGGTCTTGAGCTCCGACATTGGCATATGTGTCTTTGTAGCATATCTTTGACAGCGATTGCATTTTCTTACCAGATCTTCTGCTTGTTCCAAGGCACTTGGCCAGTAAAACCCGTGACGGAAAGCTTTTGCTACCAAGGCTCTAGAAGATGCATGATGCCCACATTCCCCTTGATGTATATCTCGGAGGATGTCAAGTCCTTCTTCCAGGTCAACACATCGATGGAGAACATTTGTCACACTCCTTTTGTATAGCTCGGAATTGATGTTCGTGTATGCTTTTACTCTCCTCTAAGTTTGCCTAGAAAGCACCTCCTCACCGGGCAAGGTTCCATCTTTCAGGAATTGAACTATGGGCAGCGCCCAAGCTGGTATGGCTCGTACTAGGAACATGTCCTCATCAATCTCCATCTGATCCACCGGCATAACCTCAACCAGATCATGTTGCGCAGTCCCCGGGTCTTGCGAAGTAGTCCCCGGGTTTGCCGAGGTAGTCCCTGGGTCTCGTGAACCACTTCCCACATCAATGTCCATGGGCACAGCTCCTGATTCCGGATTTGCCGGGATAAAAATTGAGTCGGATTCCGGGCATGGCCTGATAGATGGTTTTCTGAGGTGCTCTAGTGTTACCCCTGGCGGGATTGCTTGTCGGGTTGATCCGAGCTTAGACAATACGTCGACAGCCTCATTTTCCACCCGAGGTATATGATGAAATTCGCATCCCTCAAAGTATCTTGATATCTTCTGCACATGAAATCTGTACAATGCCATATATGCATCCAAAGAATCCCATTATCTGGAGACTTGCTGGACTACGAGATCCGAGTCACCGAAGCATTGGATCCAACGTATTCCAATTTCTTTTGCCACTTTGAGCCCATGCACAAGTGCCTCATATTCTGCAACATTATTTGATGATGTGAAGTGGATCTGCAGCACGTATTTCAGCTGGTCCTTCTTGGGCGAGGTAAGCACAACTCCGACTCCTAACCTAGTTTTTGTTTTCGACCCGTCAAAGTACATTCTCCAGTAGTTCGGATCTGGCAATGGTGGCTCATATTGCACCTCGGCCCAATCCACAAAAAACTCGGCTACCGCCTGAGACTTGATTGCTTCTCTCCTGTCATATTGTGCCACATAAGGGGCTAGCTCAATTGCCCATTTTGCAATCCTGCCACTCGCATCCTTGTTGCTCATTATCTCGGATATGGGGGATTCACATATTACTTTGATGGGGTGCTCTTCAAAATAGTGCTTTAGCTTTTTAGCCGCCATATACACACCATATGCCATCTTCTGATAGTGGGGATAGTTTTGTTTCGAGGCTAATAATACCTCGCTCAGATAATATACTGGCCTTTGCACTGACTTACCCTCTTCGTCGCGCTCTACCACAATTATTGCACTTACAACTCGGTTGGTTGCAGCTATATAGAGCAACATTGGCTCCTTTGATAGTGGAGAGGCTAACACTGGTGTAGTGGCTAACATCTTCTTTTATTGGATAAAGGCTTCATTGGCCTACGGCTTCCAAATGAACTTGTCCGACTTTTTCATCGGTTGATAGAGAGGCAGTGCCTTTTCTCCCAACCGACATACAAACTGACTTAAGGATGCCAGGAAACCAGTGAACTTCTGGACATCATTAAGGCACTTCGGCAGTTCCATTCGCTCTATGGCTCGGATTTTAGTTGGGTTAACTTTGATACCTCAGCTGGAGACAAGAAATCTGAGTAACTTTCCAGCCGGGACACCAAAGGTACATTTCTCCGGGTTAAGCTTCATTCGAAACCTTCTCAGGTTTGTGAATGTTTGCCTGATATCTTCATGGAGCATTTTGCTTTCCTTGGTCTCTATAACAACATCATCCACATATACCTGCACATTTTCACCAATTTGGTCGTGTAGACATTTCTACATACATCTTTGGTACGTTGCCCCTCCATTACGTAAACCAAAAGGCATGGTGAAATAGCAATAAGCCCCATACGGGGTGATAAACACAGTCTTTATTTGATCACTTGGGTTCAGAGGTATCTGGTGGAAACCAGAATATGCATCAATGAATGACAACAGTTCACACCCAGCAGTAGAATATATGACTTGGTCTATCCTTGGCAGCGGGAATGGATCTTTCGAACACGCCTTATTCAGGTTCGTGTAATCGATACACATGCGCCAAACCACTGCCATGTTCGGATCATCCTTCTTCTTCTCCACCAGCACCAGATTAGACAACCAATCCAGGTAAAGTACTTCCATGATAAATCCAGCTGCTAGGAGTCGAGCTATCTCATCTCTGATGACCTTTCTCCAATCTTCGGCGAAGCGGTGGAGAGGTTGCTTCACCGGCTTTGCTCCGGGTCTCACATTCAAAGAGTGCTCGGCCAACTCCCTCGGAACACCTTGCAAGTCATGTGTGGACCATGCAAAAATATCCCGATTCTCACGGAGGAAGTTGACGAGCTCACTTTCCTATTTTTCATTTAACCCAGCACCAATTGTTACGGTGCGCTCTGCGAACATATCATCAATAGGGACTTTCTTGGTATCCTTTGTCACTTGGAATGAGACACTACCATGCGGGTTACTCAGCGTCGGCATATACTGCTGCGCAGATTGAGCCAATGTCGCCACCTCCTGGATCTTTCTCTTCTCTTGCGCAATCACGAGTGACTCGGCCAGGTTAGACCCGGCTGACGCGCACTCAATGGAACATCGGAAATCACAAGCTATGGTAATTACCCCATTTGGCCCAGGCAGCTTCATCTTTAGGTAACTGATGTGGCAGCTTGCCATGAACTTGTTTAGGGCTGGCCTGCCGAGCAATGCGTGATATGCGCTCTCCAAATTGACAACTTCGAACTCCAAATTCTCAGTCCGGCAGTTATCTCTTGTGCCGAACAACACATCAACCCGGACCTTTCCAATGGGTTCACAGGAAATGCCTGGCACAATGCCATGGAATGTTGTCCTTGTAGCTTGGAGCATGTTCTCCGATATACCCAACTTGCGCATCGTGTCCAAGTACATGATATTTATGTTGCTTCCATTGTCAATCAGCACCTTTGAGAACCTCACATTGATGTTTGGCCCAATGAATGTTGGGTCCAACACTAGCGCATACGATCCAGGACTTGGCATAAGCTTGGGATGATCTTTGATGCTCCAGGTAATTTCTTGGTCCGACCAAGGCATATACCTCGTCACCGCTGGCATTACCGCATTAACTTCCATGTGTCGACGCTGCAAGCTCTTTCTGTCTGTCTCTTCTATGGTGAACACATAGTAACTCTGATGATGCTCTCTGTACTCATTTCTCCCCTCATTTCCGGGGTACCTTTGATCTGGTTGATGATGGTCTTCCACTTGATGCACTGCATCCCTTCTCTCATGGTTTTCATACCTTGGCGGAGGGGGAGGCAACATTAACTGTTGCGTGTTCGCTCCGGAGAGCAATTGCTGCCGGGGTAACTCCTGCCGAGGTTGATCATTCTGAGGTGCCTGAGCATTCCCCGAACCACTTTGTTCTATCTTTCACATCCACTCACACTGCCTGGTTGTGTGACCCGCTGGATTACTCGGATTTGGCGTGTGAAATTTGCACGGCTGATCCAGCATGGCCTCATATGTATACCTCGGACGGTCCTTCTTTTCTTGCCACTGTTTCTTCTACTCTGGCGTCCAAGTTTTCTTGCCATCATTTCTTGGGGTCCATTGCTGCCCTCCAGTTTTCTGACGTTGGTTGCTTCATGCACCAGGTTGATCTTGATTCACAGCAGCAACTTGTTGCGAACTGTACCAGTAATCCGGTCTATCATCTCTTCTTTTACCCCGGTAATCATTCCTTCGGGATGATCCGGTTCCATCTCACTGGTAGTACTCCTCGTTTGACTCGTTTGACGCGATCCTAGGCTGAGTCGGATCACCCAAGGCATATGAATCAGCAATCCGGATTGTCTCTGCCAATGTAGTTGGCATATCTCTCTGCAACCTTTGCCATAGCAGGCTTGCATATCTGCACCCCTGAGCAAACCAAGCTATGGCCTGTGACTCAATTACTCCCTCACATGAGTTTCGCACTGTGCACCAACGGGTTAAGAACTCCTGGTCTGTCTCATTCGGTCTTTGATTGCACATTGCTAGGGTCTGTGGTCTGTTGGGCCTCTGATACGTGCTTGAGAAATTGCTAACAAACATTTCCTCAAAGTCGATCCAACAGTTAATACTTCCGGGTGGCAAATTGTTTAGCCATACCCTCGCTGGCCCCTCCAGCATTTGAGGTACATATCTCACAACCCATCTCAAGTTGCCCGTAATAATTTTTACAGTTGTTGCATAGTTAATCAACCAATCCTCCGGCTTTGTGTTGCCGTCATATGTCTTAGTTCCTCTAGCTAACTGGAAGTTAGGTACCGGAGGCTCCTTCATGATCTGGGGTCCAAAACACGCTGGACCCGGAGGACCTTGACACTCAATCTGCTCCGACCTGTAAAGCCGATCCAGTTTTAACCTGGCGTCATCAGGCATCAAGTTCCTACTTCCCAATCTTGACCCTATCACGTGATAGTCTGGCCTGGGATACCCAGCGTTCACCATTTCCGAAGCACCATCATTGTATCTATCTTGCTCTTGTGGAGTTGCTCTCTGTTGGATACCTTGGTCGGCACTGCGCTCTTGCCGTGGTATATTCCGCTGCTGCGGTTGCCCTTCCCCTGGCAAATTGCGATGTCCGGACTTGCCGTTCACAGCATTCCCCTGACCGGCATTGCCTTGGTCGCGGTTACCTCGGCCAGCTTCACCTCGGCTCACACTTCGTCGATCATCATTTCTCTGCACTTCTTTTCCTTTCCCTGCCCTTGCGGGGTCATATGGGACTATCTGTTTGTTCCTTCTGTCCAAGGTTACTACCTCTTCTCTCCTAGGACCGCCATGAGGAGATGATGCAGCTCCAGCGGATTTCTCCGGGTTGCCTACTGCCGAATAAACGATCTTGGAGGCCCTAGCTCTTTCCGGGTTAGCCCTAAGCAACTCCTCATTTTGCCTGTTGGCAATCCAAACTAATTCATTAACCCTTTCCTTATGTCTCTGACGGGCTTCACCCGTCAGACCTTCTAACTCGGATGCAGCTGCATCTGCTGCTCTGAGGTTCTTTGCCGGGGTACTATACTTCGGCAGCCCCACAGACAAACAGTTCTCTGATTCCTCAATCCTAGTATCACCCTCTTTGTTCATTTCACTCATGAGGTTTCTCCCCTTCACTTTTACAGCATCAACCTTATTTGCCTTTGCGTACGCACGCAGTGTCATGTTCAACGACTACTGAGCCGTGGCTATCTTTTCCGCACGCTCTAGTATTTTTTGCCTAGTCTCCTTTAGCTCGGCATGTGCCTGAGCCGGATCTACTACTGCTGCTACGGGGCTTTCCAAGCTATCTATTGCCTGCTGCAGCACATTCTCTGGCCTCTCTAGAGGAGGACCTTCTAGTTTTCCTCGGTGCCTTGGGCATTACCTCCGGATCTGGTACTGGATCCTTGCTCGTGCCAGCGCCTGGCACAGTCATCATCACCTCGGCGTGGTCAGGGGAGCGAGTGATAGGCGCCCCACGAGCCACGCTAAGGGGTGGCTCGCCTCCTTCGACGACGTATCGTGGGTGAACGCACGACACATCGACAGCGACGTAGATCTTGTGTGCGCCAAGCTTGACGAAGAGGCCGTTGCACGGAAGGGGATGATTGCCGAAGCAGCCAGTGTTGTCGCTAACGAAGTCCAGCGCTCCAAAGCACTGAACAAGCCTGGAGACAATGCATTCGCCGATGCCGATGAAGTTTCCCATTCAGATCTTCACTCCTGCTAGCGCTGCTAGCCCCACGGTGGGCGCCAACTGTCGTGGTGGTGTCACGGCAGATGCCATGGATAGGCTAAAGGTGGGGACTAAATGCACTAGAGGAATCCAGGGAGGGATAGTCTAGTGATTCCACACATAGTTGCTTTGTATTCAATGAGATTCCAAGATTACATGTGCTCCTCGAGCTGTGTTCGGGAGAGGAGGAAGAAGGAACTCTCTTACTCTCACCACTTGCTAGCTCTCAGGAAACTAGAATTGAACAAGTAAAGACCAACGCTTTCTACAGAGGCCCTAGCCCTCCTTATATAGGGGTAGCTAGGTCTCCAGTTAGGGCATACGTGGAGGCATATTCTAGGGAATATGCCTCTTCCCAAAATAGCAAACCGACCGGGTCACTTTTCCCCAACGTAAGCCATGCAGAGGCTACGTGAACCTCTGCGGCGCCTGCATCATCCGACATAGGCATCGTCACCCTTGTCGGCCATGCCTCGGTGGTCCTCGCCTCTGTCCGCTTCGCTCACGCTCTACGTACAGTGGCCACCTTTTGACCAGCGAGATACCTTCCTTCTCTTGCAAGCCTGATATAACCCAGATCACGCCTGGTTAATCCGGCCACACCTGTACCTGCATACAAGTTAGATACATCCTACTGACATACGACATAAGTCGCCCGGGACTCAGTTAGGCGGACATCCTCTGGTCCGGGTCACACCGTGATTCGGCCTGCCTTGAGGTGACTCGGCTAGCACTTGCTTTGACCTTGCCGTACCTTGGCTAACTCGACCATTATACCCCGGCATGACCCTACCCGGGGGTATCCCCCCAACACTATGGCCTTAAACAAGCCCCACGTGCGAGTATGAGCACCTTAAAGAACTTTTGTTAGATCGTGGCTTCGAAGTTGGGAAAATTGATCCCACTCTTTTAACTAAGAAGGTTAAGGGGGAGATCTTTGTATGCCAACTATATGTAGACGATATCATCTTTGGTTCTACTAATAAAGCTTTTAATGATGAATTTTCAATGCTTATGACTGATAGGTTTGAGATGTCTATGATGGGGGAATTACGGTTCTTTCTTGGATTCGAGATCAAGCAACTTAGAGAAGGAACCTTTATTAATCAAGAAAAGTACATCCAAGACATGCTCAAGAGATTCAAGATGCCGGATCTAAATGGTGTCGCCACTCCGATGCAAACAAAATGTCATCTTGAACTTAACTCACATCGTAAAGATGTGGATCAAAAGGTATACCGGTCCATGATCGGCTCTCTTCTTTACTTTTGCGCATCTAGACCCGATATCATGTTGAGCGTGGGAGTGTGTGCAAGGTATCAAGCAGCTCCTAAAGAAAGCCACTTAGTGGCGGTCAAGAGGATCTTTCGATATTTGGTTCATTCCCCTAACTTTGGTCTCCCGTATCCCAAGGGCTCCAATTTCTCATTATGTGGTTACACTGACTCAGATTGGGCTGGTGATAAGGATGATCGGGAAATCCACTTCTGGAGCTTGTCAATTCTTGGGAAGATCTCTTGTGTGTTGGTCATCTAAAAAGTAGAATTGTATATCTCTCTCCACCGCTGAAGCTGAATATGTTGCTGCTGCCAGCGCTTGCACTCAATTATTGTGGATGAGGCAAACTTTAAAGGAATACAGTGTCAATTGTGACAAAGTGCCTCTTTTATGTGATAATGAAAGTGCAATCAAAATTGCGTACAATCTAGTACAACACACAAGGACGAAGCATACTGGGATTCGGAATCATTTTATTCGAGACCATGTTGCTCGAGGCGATATTGATATATCCTTTGTGAGCATGAAGAACCAACTTGCGGATATTTTTACGAAGCCACTTGATGAAGCAAGATTCTTCTACTTGAGGAATGAGCTAAATATCATTGATGCCAGGAGCTTGTCTTGATTACCCATGCACTCACTCGTACCTCTCAATCCTATTTTGGTCTAGGTGTGGGCATGGATATAGGGGGAGTGTGGTCCTAACTCATTGGGCTAACCCTCCCCCCGTAATGCCAAAAGCAAGATAAATCATTTCTCTTAATATAATTTTGTGATATGTGAGCTTATTGATGAGTATTGGTCATGAACCCAAGATATATCTTCGCGGTGTCACACCATACACTCCAACAAGGTGGCTTCGGCCACCGCCCTCTCCCTTGAGGAGGATTGGATTTTTTTGGATGTTTTTTGCTCTCTCATGTTCTTATGGGAATCATCGAGACACCGAGGAGCTTGAAGATGAGGATGAGGATGAGAATGAAGACGAAGACGAGGACGAGGATGAGGACTACGAGTGATCCCGTGGGGCGCTAGCATCGCTCTTCTTCCTTTTTGGTGTCTCGATGCCAAAGGGGGAGAAGTAGTTCTATTAGGATATTCGTGGATTTGCATGGGTCGGGCATAAGCACTTGCATTTTTTCTATTCATCATTTTCTTGCTTATGCCCATTTAGCGTTGAACTATAAATTTGTGGTTTGTGGTTTGTTTGAGACTCTATGTCAGTGGTTGTCTGGATTATGCTTATGGATTTCATCTCATGGATTATGCTTATGGATCCATCTATTCATATCCTATTATGAAGGCGCTTATCAAGGAAGGCGCTTATATTGGTTATCTCGGTAATAATTGAGGCTATGTCAAGGATGCCTTCCCTCTACCTCGGTGGTATGATTATGTTGCTCATATGTCTATGGAATAGATTCACCTATTTGTGTGCATTTGTATTCCAATGCAAAATTCTAATATGCACACATTGAGGGGGGGGGGTCTCTTCCATGTTTATTGCTGGTTGTCTTGTGACTATTTCCTGCAAATCTTGTTATTTTCATCTAACACCAAAAAGGGGGAGATTAAAAGAACATTTCATGTTTTGTGTGTTAGATAACAATATTGTGGAGATTATTCATGTGCGGTAAGTGTGCAGGAAGCTTTGAGGGGGGCCAGATTATCCGACCCACCAAGGGCCGGATAATCCGGTCTACGTCATTGTTCAAAGGGAGCCAAGGCGCGTCGCTCAGAGTCCAGTCGGATTTTCTCCTTGAAAATCCGAACTGGGGCGGTTTTTCCTCCCCAGGCCGAATAATCTGGCGGTCGCATGGGCCGGATAATCCGGCCCCTACTTCTTGAGCAAAGCATGGCAAGGCGCGTCGCTCGGTATCCGATCGGATTTTCTCCCAGAAATCCGAACTAGGGCGGTTTTTTCTCCCCATGCCGGATAATCCGGCCTTCACATAGGACCGGATAATCCGGCCCCCAGAAGTTGATCAAGGGCAAGCTCGGCGTGACGCTCTGATAGGGGGGCGGATTATCTGCCGGATATTCCGAGTCTAGGGCGGAGTTTTCCCTAGGCCGGAAACTCCGGCCCTCACTTGGGCCAGATAATCCGGCCCCCAAAGTCTCCAACGTCTGGTTTTGGAAGGGGTATAAATACCCCTTATTACCCAACGTTCAGAACTCTTGATTCATTCGAAATTGTCCAGACATTATGCAAGAGCTCCCATTCTCGATCTCCCACTTCAACCACCCTAAGGCTTTGATCTTTGGGGGAATTGATGGAGGAGAGGATCATCATCATCATCACGAATCAAGCGCATCAACTCCTCTCCATTCACTTGGAGAAATCCCTGATCTAGTATTCTTGTCAACACCTAGATCTTGTTTGTTGTATTTGATAACTTTGTTCTTGTGGCAGCTTGTTGTCATTTCGGGAGCCTCCAAGTTGATTGTGGAGTTGTTGCCCCGTTAGTTGTGTAAAGGCGCCGGTACCCACCTCGAAGAGTCCCTATAGTGGAAAGGTGGATCAGGCCTTTGGTGGCGGGATCCATCGGAGAACAGGGTGAGGCCTATTATGGCGTGGTGGTCTTAGTACCGCCCACCCCTCCAACGCAGACGTACTTCCCTTAACAAGGAAGGAGCTGCGGTCAAACAAATCATGTGTCTCTGCGTGCTTCACTACGGTTTACCCATTCCTCTTCCACTCGATCTTTACTCGCTAGTAGATAGGTTTGCATATAGGGAAATTCCACCTAATAGTATATCTAGAGAATTTACCCTTTGTGCTAAGCCTAAAATTGAAAAAGTATTAAAATTTGGAGTAGCATCTATTCACCCCCCCCCCTCTAGGTGCCCATACGATCCATTTCACTTACGTCCTGCATATCCACCTCGGCAGGGCTCTATCACCACGCCTTTGCTAGCCGATTTTCTTCTTTTCGGCGCCGGGGGTTTCGACACACTAGCAACATCCTTCTGGATAATTGGATCCGCAGAAGACACGAGCAAATCTTTTGGCTCCTTGATAGAAGGAGCAAGAGAAGTGCGGAGAGGAGACAAAGGCGGGTCGTCCGCATCATCACCACTACAAGAGCAATAGACAAAGAATAAGGAAGCATTAGCAACTGAATCATCCGACAAAATAGTAAAGAGAAGATAAGTACTTATGAAGATACATCCTACGCAAAGTGGAAAGATTCTTCAGGGAAGAAGCCGACGATAATGGTACGGCACTCGAAGGTTTCGAGGCCGTAGAATCATCTGAGTATTCAATGGTTTCCATGGCGTCCAAACATTTTTGTTTTTCGCCAATAGGCACAACACAGAAATCGTCAGAACAAGCCGACAAAAGCAATGGCGTCCTTGACAAAGATTCTGCGGCATATGTCTCTATGTCCTCAGCAGCAGCAGTCCTAGTCAAAAGAAGATCGTCGGAAGCAGAAGAATTGGCGGGAAGCAGACCGCTCTCAGGAAGAGGAGGAAGGCAGGACATATGATTGTAATCCTACATAAGCAAGAAAACCAGCAATCACAAAGGAGAACAATTACAAAAGATAGATGAGCAAGGAGAAAAAGAGAAAAGGAATTTACCTCTAGAAGACGATTCTTCTTGCCAAAGGGCTCAACAGAACAATCAGAAGGAACCACACTTTTCACCGTAAGGGTCGGGAAATTACGAACCCTTTTCTCATAAACCTTGTGGGACAGGTCATCCCGAGAAATCCTCATAGGATCCTTATTGCCGGTATAATCCCACATACCAGAGAATCTGAAGACTAGATAATTCGTTACCAACCTCATGCCGCAGTTTTGAAATACGGTCAAGATGGGGTTTGATCTCTGCCATTTCTTCGGCAGAAGGACACTGATCCTAGGAGTCAAGTTTGTGGCAAGTTTTCTTCGTTTCAAAGGGGGCTAACCCAAAACACTGGCCTTCGATGGATTGGTCCTTGATGTAAAGCCATTTGTCTTTCCATCCTTGGACGGAATCAGCAGGCTTGAAATCAAAGTAATCTACATCGGAGTGAACTAAGAAAATGGCACCACCAACATCATGGACGATGGTGTCAGTGGCATTGCGGCGAACGTAAAAGAAGTACTTCCACATGCCCCAATGGGGATGAATCCCGAGAAAGCATTCATAAAGAGTGACAAAACAAGCGACATGGAGAATAGAGTTCGGCGTGAGCTGGTACAACTGCGCGCCATAGACGAAAAGAAGACCATGAAGAAATTCGTGGACAGGAAGAGAAAGGCCGCGAAAAAGAAAGGAGAAGAACATTACCCTCCATCCTGATTCAGGGATTGGAGCAGCTTTGTCCCCAGGAAGCTTGAAGGAGCCCTCTATCATGTGGCTGCAGTTCCGTGCCTCATGTAGCTCTCGCGCCGTGCACTTCAAAGGAGTCCATTCGACAGCCCTCTTCCTGGTGGCCTTGATGGCCATGGAGGAAGTTCCCACCTTGCTTTTCCCCATGGTGATGATGAAGCGACGCTAGCGCAAAGCAGGAGTTTCACAAATAGAACGGAGGAAGGCATGGGCGCAAGGAGGAAGATGAAGTTAGGAAGAACAAGGTAAAAGGGGGTAAAGGAAATCCCTTTCCCCTTATAAAGAGCAAAGCTACACAAGTTGGACCGTTCGATGTAAAATCAAAATGTCCAAAAGGCACATGATAATGACACGTGTCCGCAGATTCTATAAAGGAAAATATCTCAAGAAGTTATTACTATGGTAAAAATAGGGGAACAGTGCACGCTACCTTGATATTGGCACAAAAAGGGGACATGCAGTCAAGAAACTGCGCTAAATACGCCACCATGTGTCATCATTAGTACAGCACAGGCCCACGCTTGACACGTCTCGTCACGAGCATATTTTTCGAGAATAAAGAAGTGTAAAATTTGTCATCAATGACGTCACAACAGAAACGGTTCAGTAGAAAGGGTACACACCCGAAGAAAAATAGGGAGTCGAAGTAAATTCCTCCATTGAAAAGATTGAGACTACAATCGAAAACAAAAATTATGACTGTAGCCTCGGGGACTACTCCTATCGGGAGCACTGGTCGCGCACCCGACAAATATTTGAGGATACATTGACATCATAATAGAAAAAAAAATCGAGCCTATGTCCTGATGCATACATCCGAACATAGCCTCGGGGGTTACTCCTATTAGGAGCGCTGATGCGCACCTGATAAAGGAAAAACAAAAAACTCCTATCAGGAGGGTGTATATGAAGAAAAAATCAAAGCAGACGACAAAAAATATGAATCTCGGATCGCAGCTAAATGCGACAAAACTCTGAATGTCGTGTTCAAAAACATGAAGGTAAGACCCCAGGATTCGTCCTGTGTGGCCTGGTAATCACACAAGAATGCGCTCTGCCAGTATTATATACGTATCTACGATACGACGAAAAATCCTGACAGACGCGTTGGGTACCCAATAAAATAAAACTGGAATTCAGTATTTGATAAGACCTCAGTGGCTCGAACTGAATTACGCCAGTAATAAATCCTGAGTTCAGGCCTGGGGACTTGAATTTGATGTAGGACAACCTTGCTTTTGCCTAGGAGCAATTAACTGATTCCCGATCAGTCGGATGCATCAGGCTCATTGTACAAAATCCCTATAAAACATTAAAACAGTAAAAACCAAGAATTAATCATTTTTTCTTGAGACTCAACCCGAATCTACAGTTCGGGTAGAGTCTCGGGGGCTACTAACATAGGATGATTACTTGGGTCCCTATGATTTGCTACCTTGGGCCTGCAAAAAGGCTTACGGCCCATGCGGAGTCAAGATGAAGATCCAAAGGAGCACCTATCGTGGTGTGGAACACGGCAGTGCATCGGGGATGGCTTGAGAGGGGACAATCAGGATGCAACGGTGGCTACTCGCAACGGGTTGGGCACAGATACTGCAAACACAGTGATGTACCCGGGTTCGGAGCCCTGTTGTCGAGGTAACACTCCTACTCCTGCAAGGATCTACTATCAGGGGGCGAATGCCTAGTACAGGTGCTCCTTGAGCTGTTTCCCTGGCTGCTCCTGGCTAGAGGAAGAAGAGGAACTACCCAACTTGTCCAATCTAGAGAACTTCTAACTTGTAATTATCTACCTAGAACCCTAGCACTACCTCCCCTTATATACTGGTTGGGAGAGGTAGTTTACAAAGTGGGCTCTAGGGTTTACTGTTTGGATTTGGGTTTACAAAGTGGGCTAGCTGGGCGGGCCCAAACGGTAGGCCCGGGTCCAGTCAAGCCTTCAGTATAGGGGACAGTGCCACAGTGTCCAGCAGCTTCGCTTTACTCGTCAGCTAGCGCTTTCTCCATTAGCCGGCACTTTGTCCATCAGCTGGAGCTTTACTCGTCAGACGGAGCTTTACTCATCAGCCTCCAGCTTTGGTGTAGTTTTCTGGTAGCACCGACCGGGTGAGCCAGCCTGTCCGGTCAGAGGTGTGCTCAGCAAGGAGCGTCACCTCTACCATACCTTGGCCAGCGGATCTGAGGCGGCCGGCTAGGAGCGGCCTCCCAGCCGATTCTTCTGGCCACCCATCTAGACGGGCCAGCCGGGGAAGCTCGAATGCGGACCGGGTGGAGATTTCCACCCGGCTGTGGTTCCTTGTCTTGGGTCTAGACGGCCAGAGCTCCTTGGAGCCAGCCAGCAGAGCCTGTCTTGGCCTACCCGGGGGTCATCCCCCAACACTAGTCCCTGAGCGCGTTGGGACTTTGCCTTGTGGAGAAGTTCTTGCATGCTCATTGGTCGAATTTGAAATGATTGGTGATGCAGAAACTTGTTGTTGGTTTTTTCTTGTAGTTCTTGTCTTCTACCAGCTGGAGATTCTTCGTTGCTTCCCAGCTGGGGTTACCGGCTACGCAGCCAATGGCCCACCCACAGGGTGTGAGCGGTGATTTCATGGACCGGTTGCCGCATCCGGTAGGGAGATGGATCGCCTATTTGATGTCGGCATTGCCCGCGTCAGCTGCGCCTGCTGTTTCTGGCACGCGTCACGTCAATTTACCTCTTGGCCTGTCGTGGCAGTTTTTGGTAAATGCGTGCATGCCTTCATCATTGCGGTTTCTTGGGGATCGTGGGCACGGTTTACCCCCCGCAGTAACTCCTACATGATCTTCTATGGAGGCTATGCTGGCACATGCGATCCTTACCGAAGCGTCGTGAGGAAGTGGGGCGGTTGCTTGCCTCACGGTGGGGTAGGAGGGCAGTTGTCGTACCTCCTCTGCCTCGATAAATAGGGGCTCAGGGGAGTGGTTCCCCCACCTCTTCTTCCTGCGCTCGCTGCTTCTGCTCCCCTTCATGTTCTTGCCTCTCTCTGCTTGCTTGCGCCACTATTTCTTGGTTACCGGCACCATCCCTCTTCCGCCACAACGACGGACCCACGCTTCTCCAACACGGTCGCTACCACCGACAAGATGTTGCCAGAGCACGCTGGCGGGTGGTGTGCCTCCTACATGACCGAGGAGCTCGTGTAGAAGTACCGGCGGGGGAAGTTCCTCCCACTGGAACGCCTGGTGAAGCACCGCCTCGCGCTAGAGGGCGAGCAGGTGCCCGACCCTCGGCCCGGCGAGGCCGTTGTCTTCCTTGCCCACTTCGCCCGTGGCCTCGGACTGCCGCTAAGCAGGTTCATCTTGGAGCTGCTCCTCTCCTTCGAACTCCAACTCCATAATTTGGGAGCCAAAGCCATCATGATGCAGTCGCACCATGGCGCCAGTTGCGAGGCCTACCTCAGCGTTTTCCCTGATGCGGCAAACTTATTGAAGTTCTTCCACTTCAAGGTCTAGGAGGTGGGGAAGGGCGGGCCGCTGACGGAGACGGGCTACTGCGCCATCTACCAGCGGTCGTCAACGGTGATGTCGCGGCTGGACCTCCTAGACACCGTTAAGTTGTGGCAGCGCTCGTACTTCTACGTGCACAATGCCACCGACGTTGATTGGATCAAGATCCCAATCTTCGCGAATGTCCCCTCCACCTGGAAGGCCTGGACCATCCAGAACCTGGGCGCCTAGGCGGACATCGACCGGGTGGCTACCCACGTGGTGGTGTTGGTGGAGATGGAGCGGCTCACCGCCCGGGATATTCTATTGTCCTAGATGGAGAGCCACATGCTCCTGCTACAACATCGGTCGCACAAGATGTGCCATCTCTCCGGCCATCTTGACCCCACCCGGGTTTCCCGGCTGGACGTGCCATTCGCGCCCCTCTGTGAGTGGCTCGTCACCATCTCGAAGGAGACGCTGGCGGTGGACTGGGAGTTCTCCTGCCGGACGTACCACCACGGACGGCTGCCGCCAAAGTTAAGCTTCTCCTCTTCTTCTCTGGGTGAATTTTTCCCGAGGAATTTTTGTTTCGTGCTTCTTATCTTCCCCTGTTGAGTAGCTCTTTACGGCACAACTAGCGGAGGACGGCATGGGGGACGATGAGCTCCCTCTCTTTTCTGCAGACTTCAAGCCTTTGAAGTACATGTAGACGGTGCCAGAGAGGTTTCCCACCCGGGTTGATGAGGGTTGTGAGTTCCCACCTGGTGAGAAACCTTTTCTTCTCCCTGTCTGCCTTGCTCCTCTTGTTTAGATGTAAACTTGACATTCTGTCTGCATGTTGCAGCAGCCGTGCATGGCGAGGATGTGGATCTGACTGAAGCTGCCGCCCCCAGGGCCAAGGGGAAGCGGGTTGCCTCGACTAATGTTACCCTGGCTGGAGGTGGCGCGAAAAAGAGCTGCCTCCCAAGGACTGCAGTCGCCGGGTACATGCTCTTGTACCCTTTGCTTGTAGTAGTAGGCTTGCACTTCCTCAGCGCGCCCTTGTCCTTCACGTAGTGAGGCGATGGCCTTGCTCGGCTCCACAACCGTGGCCACCGCGTCTGCCTCTCAGCCTACTGGGGCTGAGGACTCCGCTGTGTCGGCTGTGGCTCCCAAGGCTATGCCCGCTAAGGCTGTTGCGCACGTGACGGAGGTGGTGCCACCGGCTGCGCCAGCGCCGCCTCCCAGCTTGCTGAGGCACTCTTGCCTGGGTGCCGTTGTGCGGCCACCCCTCCCCTTGGCCTGACGGCAGGGGCTGGTTCCACCCCCTACCGGGTGGAGGAGCCGACAGAGGTGCCACAACCGGGGGCCTCCATGTAGCCGGCGAGTGGCATGGGAAGCGGAGCTCCGGGGACATCTTGTGTAGGCGCCGGTAGCAACGACGACCTCCAGGTCACCGGCTGGACGCCAGCCCGGGCCACGCCGCCACTGGACCATGCTTTGGCGTAGCTTTCTGAGGCGGCGCCCCTAGCTCTTAGCCAGCACCGCCACCTGGTCGAGGTGATGGAGCAAGGGCTTGGCCAGGCCAAGGCACTGGGGGATTCGTTCGAGGTATATATCCCCTGGTTATTCTTTGCTGTCTTTTGCTACCTTTCTTTTCAGCTGGTTCTTTGGTTCTTACTTCCTTCTTTTTCGTAGAGGGCTCTTGCCGATGCTGCCAAGGCTACGCAAGATCTAGGTTGTAAGATTGCTTGCTCTACCGCATCCTCTTGATTGCGCGACTTCTCGCGCTTCTTGTTGACCATTGGGTACCCTCCTACAGCTTTGTTGGCAGACCGGGACCAGGAGGTGGCTAGGCTGAAGGGGGAGGTTTCCCGGCTGGAAGAGTCCAACAAAGCTCGCCTGGACCAGATCGTCCAGCTGGCTGCGCATCAGCAGTAGATGGAGGTTAAGGCCGGCCAAGCCAAGAAAGTGGCTGACATCCGGACCGAGGCGCTGAAGAACCTTGAGAAGCTCCATGCCACTCAGGCAAAGACTCTTAAGGCTTCTCGGGCTAAGGAGAGGGCGGTGTTGGGGGAGCTTTGCCAGATCGCCGAGATGGTTGTCAGTAAGTAACTTCGAACCAGACCAGCTCTACCTTTTGTCTTCTGGAGCCGGCGTTGACTATCGTTTCTTTTTCAGGTGTAGCTCATTACCTTGAGGCAACTAACCAGGCTCTGGCGCGCATCCCTGAGGCAGACGCCGGGCGTGACCTCCACCCGGAGGAGCTGGTGGCAATCGTCAACAAGGAAGCCAAGCGGCTACGCACCGCTGCCCTCGAGGCCTATGACTATGTCTGGCCTAACACCGATCAGCCGGCTACTATGGATGCCTTGGTCGAGAAGCTCTTTGGTTCCCCAGACCTCATGGATGTGGCGCGGGAGTGGGCGGCACATGGCAGTGAGGAGATGGTGCTCGCCTTGCTGAAGTCCTGGTACCCGGGCGTGGATCTGCGAACCTTCTCTCACGGATTCCGTCAAGGGACCAGCTATGAGTAGCTCCGCACCGAGGTTCTCAATATCCGCTCTTGGGGCGTGAAGATTGGGAGCATCGTCCAGCTGGACCGGGATTTCAGTGACCTGGCTGGCATAGAGCCGTACCACCGAAGCTCCGGCTGCGGTGGACACCGAAGCTCCGGCTGCGACGGATGCGGGTGCCCCGGCTGCGCCAGAGACCTCCTCGGACAACGTCGCCTCCTACAGCTAAGCTCCAGCCGATGCCTCCGGCTCCTCTGCCAATCCTTAGGCTTGATCCTCGGTATGCCGGGAGTATTTATTATTGAAGAACTTGTCCCATTTTGTTGTTGAACAAATGTCTTTGTCTTGTACTAAATTCTGGTGGGAGCATTGCCTTCCTTGTAGTATTTTCTCGTGCGATGTGCCTGCACTTTCTGTTTTGCACTTGTTTCGTGCTTACTTCTATGTGGGGGCGCGTTAGCGCACCCATAGGGTGTAGTCTCCGAGGTTCGGGCCGGTTGGAGGATACAGCCGGGTCAAAGCTCCTTTGTGCGGTTGTCTCTTGCAGGTTTCTGTGTGGGGGCGTGCGAGCACACCCACAGGGTGTAGTCCCCGAGGTTCAGGCCGGCTGGAGGATGCAGCCGGGTCGAAGCTCCTTAACCTTCTCTTCTACCGTCTAGGATGTTGGAGATATGCCCAAGAGGCAATAATAAAAGTGGTTATTATTATATCTTTGTGTTTATGATGAATATTTACATCCCATGCTATAATTGTATTATTAGGAAACACTAATACATGTGTGTTTTGTAAATATAAAAGAGTCCCTAGTAAGCCTCTTGTTGAACTAGCTTGTTGATTAATTTATGATCATGTTTCCTGATCATGGACATTGGATGTGATTAATAACAAGGTTATATCATTAGTAGAATGATGTGATGGACACACACCCATAGTAAGCGTAGCATAAGATCAAGTCATTAAGTTCGTATTGCTATAAGCTTTTAAATGCATAGTAACCTAATCCTTCGACCATGAGGTTGTGTTAATCACCATCACCGGATGGGTACTTTGATGACATCAAACACCGCTTTGTAACTGGGTGGTTATAAAGGTGTCATTGGGTATTCTGAAAGTATGTGTTGAAGCGCATGGACCAAGATTGGGATTTGTCCATCCATATGACGGATAGATATGCTCTGGGCCCTCTCGGTGGAATGTCATCTAGTTAGCTTGCAAGCATGTGACTGGGTCACAAGGGATGACATAACATGGAACGAGTAAAGAGTACTTATCAGTAACGAGGTAGAACTAGGTATGGAGATACCGACAATCAAACCTAGGATAAGTATAGTATCGTGTGACAAAGGGAATTGGTTTCATATGTTAATGGTTCTATCGATCATGAAGTCATCGTTGAGTATGTGGGAGCTGTTATGGATCTCCAGATCCCGCTGATGGTTATTGATCGGAGAGGTGTCTTCATCATGTCTGCATATTCACGAACCGTAGGGTGACACACTTAAGGTTCGAAGTTGTTTTAAGTAGATATGGAATGTGCGTTGGAGACCGAATGTTGTTCAGAGTCTCGGATTGGATCCGGGACATCACGAGGAGATCCGGAATTGTCCGGAGAATAAGATTCATATATTGGGGATCATTTTCTGAGTTAGGAAATGTTCCGGAGTATTTGTATGAGGATTCTAGAAGGTTTCGGAATGTTCCAGAAGGTTCTGGAAGATTTCTTGGAGTTTGCTTGAAAACCAAGAAAGGATCAAGGAGTCCTTGTGGGGCAAGACAAGGAGTCGTGGGGGAGGAGGACTCCTCCCCCCCTCCCAATCCGCCGGCCAAGGGAGAGGGGAGTCCTACAAGGAATCCACCTCCCCATGGCACCTCCCTCCTTTAAATAGAGGGGTGGAGGCGCCACCCCCTGGCCCCCCCTCCACTACTCCAAACCCTA
Organism: Avena eriantha; assembly: GCA_910589775.1. NCBI lineage: Eukaryota > Viridiplantae > Streptophyta > Magnoliopsida > Poales > Poaceae > Avena > Avena eriantha. The sequence goes on from OU342741.1 coordinate 91,751,697, forward strand.
GCCGCCTCTCTCCTCCTCCTTTCTTCTGCTCGGGCTTAGGCGAAGCCCTGCAGAATTCACTACTCCACCACCACCACCACGCCGTCGTGCTGCTGGGATTCCGTGGAGAAGATCTACTACCTCCGCTGCTCGCTGGCACGGGGAGAGGAAGGTCTGCTTCAACTCCGCACGTGTGACCGACTGCGGAAGCGCTGCCGGAACGCGGCGCCGGAAGGATCGTCCACTCGATCTTGAGATCGGCAAGTGATCGACTACATCAACCATGAGATCCAATATCGTAACGCTTTCGGATCTACAAGGGTTAGTACAGATCTATCTCGTTGCACATGTCTAATAGATTAGATCTTGGCTTTTATCTAGATTAGATCTGGGTTTTGTTCGTTCTTGCGGTAGAAATTTTTTGTTTTCCATGCTATGAACCCATCATGGGAGGCGACCAGCCTCCGGTCCTAGTGCTCGTCTTAGAACTTTGGCTATGCAAAGATAAAAAAACAAGTATGTTGTTTGCCTGGTTAGACAGACGCAAGAGGAATCGTAATATGAAGTTCGCTAGGCTTGAAATCGTGTTGTTTCGCGCTAGGCTGATGACTTTGTCCTTTTCTTAGTGAGCATTGGCTAGTTTGATGTTGTGCCCTTGCCGGCTATGAGCCGGAGTCGAAGGGGTAGCTAGTAGGCATACTTGTTGGGGGGATACGCCCGGGTAGGGCCACGTCGGGGTATAAATGCCGAGTTAGCCGAGGTTCGGCAAGGTCAAAGCAAATGCTGGCCGAGTCACCTCAAGGCAGGCCAGATCACGAAGTAACCCGGACCAGGGACGTCCACCTTACATGGTCTCAACCGACTTAAGCCGTATGTCGGTAAGATATATCTAACTTGTATGCAGGAACAGGTATGTTCGGATCAACTATGCAGGATCCGGGTTATATCAAGCTTGCAAGAGAAGGAAGGTATCTCGCTGGTCAAAAGGTGGCTACTATACGCGGAGCGTGAGCGAAGCGGACAGAGGCCGGACCACCGAGGCGTAGCCGAGAAAGGTGACGAAGCCAATGTCGGGTGACGCAGGCGCCGCAGAGGCTCACGTAGCCTCTACATGGGTGACGCGGGGGAAAATTAACCCGGTCAACTTACTATTTTGGGAGGAGGCATATTCCCTGGAATATGCCTCCACGTATGCCCTAAGTGGAGACCAAGCCACCCCTATATAAGGAGGGCTAGGGCTTCTGTAGAAGGGGTTGGTGCTTGACTAGTTGATTTCTGGGAGATTTCTCTGAGGGCTAGCTAGTGGTGAGAGTAAGAGAGCTCTTTCTTCCTCCTCTCCCCATTACAGCTCTAGGAGCACTTGTAATCTGTGAAGGATAATCAAATACAAAGCTTCCGTGTGTGGAATCACCACACTATCCCTCCCTGGATTCCCCTAGTGCATTTAGTCCCCACATTTAGCCTATACATGGCATCTGCCGTGACACCACCACGACAGTTGGCGCCCACCGTGGGGCTAGCGGCGCTAGCAGGGGTGAAGATTCGGACGGGAAACCACATCGGCACCGGCGAACGCATCGTTTCCGGCCTCGTTCAGCGCTTTGGAGCGCTGGATTTCGTCAGCAACAACGTTGGCTGCTTCGGCACGCGTCCCCTTCCGCGCAACGGCCTCTTCGTCAAGCTCGGCGCGCACAAGGTCTATGTTGCTGTCGATATGTCGTGCGTTCATCCACGGCACGTTGTTGAAGGAGGCGAGCCATCCCTTAGTGTGGTTCACGGGGCGCGTATCACTCGCTCCCCGGACCATGCATAAGTGATGATGACTGCGCCAGCTGCAGGCGCGAGCAAAGATCCGGCACCTGATCCGGAGGTAACACCTAAGGCACCGAGGAAAAGTAGAGGTCCTCCACTAGAGAGGCCTCCGAATGTACTGCAGCAGGCGATGGATAGCTTGGCAAACTCAGTAGCAGCTGCAGTAGATTCGGCTCAGGCACAAGCCAAGCTAAAGGAAAGTAGGCGAAAAATACTAGAGGGTGCGAAAAAGATAGCCGCGGCTCAGCAAGTCGTTGAACATGACGCTGCGTGAGTACGCAAAGGCAAATAAAGTAGATGCTCTGAAAGTGAAGGGGAGAAATCTCATGAGTGAAATGAACAAAGAGGGTGATACTAGGATTGAGGAATCAGAGAACTGTATGTCTGTGGGGTTGCCGAAGTACAGTACCCCGAAAAGGAACCTCAGGACAGCAGATGCAGCTGCATCCGAGTTAGAAGATCTGACGGGTGAAGCCCGCCAAAGACAGCAAGATAGGGTTAACGAGTTGGTTCGGATCGCAAACAGGCAGAACGAGGAATTGCTCAGGGCTAACCTGGAGAGAGCTGGGGCCTCCAAGATCGTTCATTCAGCGGTGGGTAACCCGGAGAAATCCGCTGGAGCCGCATCGTCTCCTCATGGTGGTCCTGGGAGAGAAGAGGTAGTAACTTCGGCCAAGAGGAATAAACAGATAGTCCCATATGACCCGGCAAGGGCAGGGAAAGGAAAAGAAGTGCAAAGAAATGAGGATCGAAGGAGTGTGAGCCGAGGTGAAGCGGGCCGAGGTAACCGCGACCAAGGCAATGCCGGTCAAAGGAATGATGTAAACGGCAATGCTGGACAGCGTAATGCGGAAGGTGCAGGTCAACTGCAGCAGCGGAATATGCCACGGCAAGAGCGCAGTGCCGACCAAGGTATGCAACAAAGGGCAGCTCCACCGGAGCAAGATAGATACAATGATGGTAATTCGGAGATGGTGAATGCTGGCTCCCAGGCCGGACTATCATGTGATAGGATCAAGGTTGGGAAGCAGAGACTTAATGCCTGATGACGCCAGGTTAAAACTGGATCGGTTGTATAGGTCGGAGCAAATTGAGTGTCAAGGTCCTCCGGGTCCAGCATGTTTTGGGCCCCGGATCAGGAAGGAACCTCCGGTACCTAACTTTCAGTTACCTAGAGGCACAAAGACATAAGACGGCAGCACTAAGCCGGAGGATTGGTTGATTAACTATGCTACTGCTGTAAAAATTGCCACAGGCAACTTGAGGTGGGCTGTGAGATATGTACCCCAGATGTTGGAGGGGCCAGCAAGGGTATGGCTAAACAATTTACCACCCGGAAGTATTAACTGTTGGATCGATTTTGAGGAAATGTTTGTTAGCAATTTCTCAAGTACGTATCAGAGGCCCAACAGGCCACAAACCCTAGCAATGTGCAGGCAGAGACCGAATGAGATAGACCGGGAGTTCTTAACCCGTTGGTGCAATGTGCGAAACTCGTGTGAGGGCGTGATTGAATCACAGGCCATAGCTTGGTTTGTGCAAGGATGCAGATATGCGAGCATGCTATGGCAAAGGTTGCAAAGAGATATGCCAACTACATTGGCAGAAACGATCTGGATTGCTGATTCATATGCTTTGGGTGATCCGACGCAACCTAAGCTCACCTCGAACGAGTCAGGGGAGGAGTACTACCAGAGAGATGGAGTCAGGTCATCCCGGAGGAATGATTATCGAGGTAAAAGAAGAGATGACAGACCGGATTACCGGTACAGTTCACAACAAGTTGCAGCTGTGAATCAAGATCAACCCGGAGCAGGAGGCAGTCACCGTCAGAAAACTGGAGGACGGCCATGGACGCCAAGGAATGATGGGAAGAAAACTTGGACGCTAGAGCAGAAAAAACAGTGGCAAGAGAAGAAGGACCGTCCGAGGTATACCTATGGAGCAATGCTGGATCAGCCGTGTAAATTTCACACGCCTAATCCAAGTAACCCAGCGGGTCACACAACTAGGCAGTGTGAGTGGATGCGAAAGATAGAACAAAGTGGTTCGAGGAATACTCAGGCACCTCGGAATGATCAACCTCGGCAGGAGTTACCTTGGCATCAATTGCTCTCCGGAGCGAACACGCAACAGTTAATATTGCCTCCCCCTCCGCCAAGGTATGACAACCATGAGAGAAGGGATGCAGTGCATCAGGTGGAAAATCAAAACCAGCAGGATCAGAGGTACCCCGGAAACAAGGGGAGAAATGAGTACAGGGAGCACCATCAGAGTTACTGTGTGTTCCCTACAGAAGAGACAGACAGGAAGAGCTTGTAGCGCCGACATATGGAAGTGAATGCGGTAATGCCAGCTGTGACGAGGTACATACCTTGGTCGGACCAGGAAATCACCTGGAGCATCAAAGATCATCCCAAGCTTATGCCTAGGCCGGGTTCATATGCACTGGTGTTGGACCCAACATTCATTGGGCCTAACATCAATGTAAGATTCTCCAAGGTACTGATTGACAATGGTAGCAGCACTAATATCATGTATGCGGATATGATGCGCAAATTGGGTATCTCGGAGAACATGCTCCAAGCTACAAGGACAACTTTCCATGGCATTGTGCCAGGCATTTCTTGTGAGCCCATAGGCAAGGTCCGGGTTGACGTTTTGTTCGGCATAAGAGATAACTACCGAACTGAGAATTTGGAGTTTGAGGTGGTTAACTTAGAAAGTGTGTATCACGCGTTACTCGGAAGACCGGCACTGAACAAGTTCATGGCAAGCTGCCACATCAGTTATCTGAAGATGAAGTTGCCTGGGCCAAATGGTGTGATCACTATAGCTAGAGATTTCCGACGTTCCATTGAGTGTGCGTCAGTCGGGTCAAACCTAGCCAAGTCACTCGTGATTGCGCAAGAAAAGAGAAAGATCCAAGAGGTGGCGGCATTAGCTCAGTCCGCACAGCAATATATGCCGGCATTGAGTAACCCGCATGGAAGAGTCTCATTCCAAGTAACAAAAGATACCAAGAAGGTGCCTATTGATGATATGTTCCCTGAGCGTACCGTAACAATTGGAGCCGGGTTAAATGACAAATAGGAAAGCGATCTCGTCAACTTCCTCCGTGAGAATCGGGATATTTTTGCTTGGTCCACACATGACTTGCAAGGTGTTCCGAGGGAGTTGGCCGAGCACTCTTTGAATGTGAGACCTAGAGCTAAGCCGGTGAAGCAACCTCTCCGCTGCTTCGCCGAAGACAGGAGAAAAGTCATAGGAGATGAGATAGCTCGGTTGTTGGCTGCAGGATTTATCATGGAAGTGCTTTACCCGGATTGACTGTCTAATCCGGTGCTGGTGGAGAAGAAGAAAGATGATCCGAACGTGGCAGTGGTGTGGCGTATGTGTATCGGTTACACGAACCTGAATAAGGCGTGTCCGAAAGATCCATTCCCACTGCCAAGGATAGACCAAGTCATAGATTCTACTGCTGGGTGTGAGTTGTTGTCATTCATTGATGCATATTCTGGTTCCCACCACATACCCCTAAACCCGAGCGATCAAATAAAGACTGCGTTTATCACCCCGTATGGGGCTTACTATTATCGCACCATGCCTTTTGGTTTACGTATGCAGGGGCAACGTACCAGAGATGTATGCAAAAATGTTTGCATGACCAGATTGGTCAAAATGTGCAGGTGTATGTAGATGATGTTGTGATAAAGACCAAGGAAAGCAAAACGCTCCTTGACGATATCAGGCAGACATTCGCGAACCTGAGGGGGTTCCGGATGAAGCTTAACTCGGAAAAATGTACCTTCGGTGTCCCAGCTGGAAAACTACTCGGATTCCTCGTCTCCAGCCGGGGTATTGAGGTCAATCCAACTAAAATCTGGGCCATTGAACGAATGGAATTGCCGAAGTGTCTTAACGATGTCCAGAAGTTCACTGGTTGCCTGGCATCGCTAAGTCGGTTTGTATGTCGATTGGGAGAAAAGGCACTGCCTCTCTATCAACTCATGAAAAAGTCGGATAAGTTCATTTGGACGCCACAGGCCAATGAAGCCTTTGTCCAGTTAAAGAAAATGTTAGCCACTGCGCTGATATTAGCCTCTCCACTGTCAAAAGGAGCCAATGTTGCTCTATATAGCCGCAACCAACCGAGTTGTAAGTGCAGTAATTGTGGTGGAGCACGACGAAGAGGGTAAGTCAGTGCAAAGGCCAGTGTATTACCTGAGCGAGGTGTTATTAGCCTCAAAGCAAAAATATCCGCACTATCAGAAAGTAGCGTATGGTGTGTACATGGCAGCTAAGAAGCTGAAACACTATTTCGAGGAACACCCAATCAAGGTAATATGTGAAGCTCCCATATCCGAGATAATGAGTAACAAGGATGCAAGTGGTAGGATTGCAAAATGGGCAATTGAACTAGCACCTTATGCGCCACAATATGACAGAAGAGAAGCAATTAAATCTCAAGCTGTGGCAGACTTTTTTGTGGATTGGGCTGAGGTGCAATACGAACCACCATTGCCAGATCTGAACTACTGGAGAATGCACTTTGACGGGTCAAAAACGAAAACCGGGTTAGGTGCCGGAGTTGTGCTTACCTCGCCAAAGAAGGACCAGCTGAAATATGTGTTGCAGATCCACTTCACTGCATCAAACAATGTTACAGAATACGAAGCACTTATACATGGGCTCAAAGTGGTAAAGGAGGTTGGTATACGTCGGATCCAATGCTTCGGTGACTCGGATCTTGTAGTCCAGCAGGCCTCTGGGCAATGGGATGCTTTAGACGCAAACATGGCGTTATACATATTTCATGTGTAGAAAATATCTGGTTACTTTGAGGGATGTGAATTTCATCATATACCTCGGGTGGAGAATGAGGCTGCCGACGTACTGTCGAAGCTCGGTTCAACCCGACAAGCAATTCCACCAGGCATAGCATTGGAGCACCTCAGGAAACCATCCATCAGGCCATCCCCAGAGTCTGACTCAATTTTTATCCCGGAATCAGAGGCTGTGCCCATGGACATTGATGAAGCAAGTGGTTCGCGAAACCCGGGGACTGCCTTGGCAAACCCGGGGACTGCCACAACAAACCCGGGGACTGCACAGCATGATCTGGTAGAAGTTATGCCAGTGGATCTGATGGCAATTGATGAGGAAATATTCCCAGTGAGAGCTGTACCAGCTTGGGCACTGCCAATATTCCAATTCCTGAAATATGGAACCTTACCCACTGAGGAGGTACTTTCCAGGCAAACTCAGAGGAGAGCGAAAGCATACACGATCATCAATTCCGAGTTATACAAAAGGAGTGTGACTAACGTCCTCCAGCGATGTGTTGACCCGGAGGAAGGACTTGAAATCCTCCAAGATATACATCAAGGGGAATGTGGGCATCACGCCACATCCAGAGCTTTGGTAGCAAAAGCTTTCCGCCATGGGTTTTACTGTCCAAGTGCCTTAGAACAAGCGGAAGATCTAGTGAGAAAATGCAATGCCTGTCAGAGATATGCGACAAAAACACATATGCCAATGTCGGAGCTCAAGACCATACCAATTACATGGCCATTTGTTGTATGGTGCTTGGATATGGTTGGCCTGTTTAAACCAGCAAAGGGAAATATGACTCACATTTTGGTCATGGTGGACAAGTTTACAAAGTGGATTGAAGTGAAGCCAATAAGAAAATGTGATGGAGATACGGCCGTTACATTTCTCAAAGACATCATCTTGAGATACGGTTATCCTCACAGTATCATAACAGATAATGGCACAAACTTTGCTGAAGGAGCATTTGCACGTTTCTGCCGAGATAAGAAGATCCAGTTGGACGTTGCCTCAGTAGCCCACCCCACATCAAACGGACAAGTGGAAAGATCCAACGGATTAGTATTATCCAGGATAAAACCCTGGCTCATTGAGCCGCTGCAAAGATCAGCGGGGTGCTGGATAGAAGAACTACCAGCGGTACTGTGGAGTTTAAGAACAACTCTGAATCGATCAACAGGCTATACGCCATTCTTTCTGGTACATGGGGCAGAAGCTGTATTACCAGCCGACATAGAGCATGATTCGCCTAGGGTCACCCAATACACAAAAGCCGAAGTGCAAGAAGCCCGGCAAAATGATGTTGATCTACTGGAGGAAGCGAGAGAATTGGCATTGTCCAGATCCGCCATATATCAGCAAAATCTCCGACACTACCATAGCCGGAAAGTAAGCCCACGAGTTTTCCGGGAAGGCGATCTGGTACTCCGGTTGGTACAACGTACTGCTGGCATGCACAAGTTATCCCCCCCCATGGGAAGGTCCATTCATTGTGAGCAAAGCATTGCACAATGATTCTTATTATCTTATCGATGCAAAGCCACAGGAAAAGAACAAGGTGGACAAGTCCGGCGAGGAATCTAAGCGTCCATGGAATGTAGCACTACTTCGTCCTTTCTACACTTAGCAGAGAAGTGTATGTATTCGAGTTCCTCATATGTCGGTATGTATGTCGGTAATGAGCCTATCAATGAAATCTTGGCACCTCGAGCAGTAAATCAGGGGCTGCCTTAGTAATTTTAGTTGTCTTCTACGTTTATTATTTTTACGTCGGCTGGCGTAAGTCGCTTCTGCTTAGGTCGGATTAGTAATGTGTGAGCACCAAGAACCTAACTCTTCGACTTGCTGCTGTCCAACAAGATTTGGCTTCATGGCAAGCAAGAGAACAAGTTTGGAATTGCGTAGCACATGAAAAACGACTAAGGGAAAAAACTTAATCGAGCCCATGTTTGTTTTTCGAACTAACCATATGTATACTTTAAATTTATCATGCTGAATTATTTTGAGCTAATCCCAAAGTTTCCAAGTATTGTTAAGACAATTTTTGAAGCTCGGACTCGTAAGTCATAAAACCGAACCAAGGTAGACATGAGCCGAGCCAAAAGATTGGAAGAACGAGAAAATGAAACTCGGGGACTACGCCCAAGTCAATCCAGCATAAAAACTCAGTAGCAAAATATTACTTGTGCACTTGATACAACTGCACCCGGCATACCGGGGATCTGATAAACTTTAAAGTTTTTCGCTCAAGGACCAGCAGGAGGAGGAAGTTCGGCGTCATCTTCGCTATCTTCGACGTCCGAGGCATCGTCCTCTTCGTCTTCATCCGAACCATCTTCTGCGTTTTCAGCATTTTAGGCATCAGCGGCACCAAGGAAGCTCAGACCCTCGTTCCATTCATGAATGGGGGCATATTCGATGAGGCTGTGGGCACAGGCCTTGCGCCGAGCAATCCACTCCGGGTCGCTGGACCATTTGGATCCGGTGCGCATGCGCGCTAGGAGGTTGAGGTCGATCTTCTCGTACCACGTAAGCACGTAGTGGAGAACGGTCTCAGCTCCGACACGGCCAGCGGATTCCCTCCGAAGATCGAGTTGGGTCTCGCATTCCATCAATTTGTCGACAAGACTACGGTCCCCTCCAGGGTATCTTCCTCTGGCCAAAAGACGTTGAAGATCCGAACTGCCACGTCAAGGATATCTTTGTCATAGTTCTTCACGATTTCCACGCGGGAAGACAAGCTGACCAACTGGTCCTCCATGTCATAGGGAATTTCTTCAGCGTCAGGAGCAATGGGGGTACCCCTCTCTCGGTGGAACTTAGCAACTACGGTGCTCGCAATGGTGTTGCTCTCTGGAAATTTGCCTGAAAACAAGACAGGAGAAACAAGTAAGGAAAATACATGAGAAGCAACCCGGAGAAGTATGCCGGAAGAAGGAAAATAACTTACGGGAAATATGGCTGTGGATCCGGGTTAACTCCTTGGTACAGTCATCACGCCTTTTGCGAAGCTGCACAAGTACAGTGTTCGCCGACTCAAGTTTGACGTCGGCCTCCTGGAGAAGCTCTTGGTCCTTGTAAATCTGGAGGGTGAGGCGCTCCCTCTCTTCAGTATAGTCCTGGCCAGCTTTTTGAAGTTCGGCTTGGTGCTATACTTTTAGCTTCTTCATATCTGCCTTGAGCTTGGCAATCTCATCATATTTAGCTCGGAGGAGGGCAAGCTCATCGTCTTTCTTCTTAAGTTCGGCCTGATGCTTCCCTGCTTGTTCGAGAAAATGCAGCATCATATCAGGCACGGGCACACTATCTTCAAGAGATGCTGAAATAGTTTGTTGACCGGCAAAGCCGAGGTATGAATGTTTGCCGAGCCACGGGGAAAAAGAGATAGAAAGCATAGCAAAGTTGAGCAAAAATAACTTACCCTTCATCTGGTCCAAATTCTTCCTCATGAGGATATTCTCAGCCTCCACCCCAGCTGCGGAAACCGAATGATGGGTTAGCTCGGCAGAAAAATACGAAGAAAAACGGGAAAATTCCAAGGAACTTACCCCTTTTCTCGTATTCACCGAGAAGTGCATTATGCTTTGCACGCAGCATCTTGTGAGTGTCCAGCAGACGCTAAAACTCAGTGCTCCGGCAGTTGGTGGTCACCTAAAAGGAGTACAAAAAGGTAGCTTAGTCTTGTGCATATTCGAAGTGTACAAAATCCGGGCCAAGTGGAACTTAACCCGGCTCTAAGTGTGTGCATATTCGAAGTGTACAAAATCCGGGCCAAGAGGAACTTAACCCGGCTCTAGGTGTGTGCATATTCGAAGTGTACAAAATCCGGGCCAAGTGGAACTTAACCCGGATCTAGGTGTGTGCATATTCGAAGTGTACAAAATCCGGGCCAAGTGGAGCTTAACCCGGCTCTAGGTGTGTGTATATTTGAAGTGTACAAAATCCGGGCCAAGAGGAACTTAACCCGGCTCTAGGTGTGTGCATATTCGAAGTGTACAAAATCCGGGCCAAGTGGAAGTTAACCCGGCTCTAGGTGTGTGCATATTCGAAGTGTACAAAGATCCGGGCCAAGAGGAGCTTAACCCGGCTCTAGGTGTGTGCATATTCAAAGTGTACAAAATCCGGGCCAAGTGGAACTTAACCCGGCTCTAGGTGTGTGCATATTCGAAGTGTACAAAGATCTGGGCCAAGTGGAACTTAACCCGACTCTGGGTGTGTGCATATTCAAAGTTATCAAGGAGCTACGTTAGTTTTCTAAGGAGCATCGGACCGAGTAACAAGTTACTCCCCCGGAGGCTCGGGGACTAATGGTTATATCGCTAATATCTACCGCATCTTAAGGAACAGACGAAGTAACATACCTCCATCATCCGACCCGCGAGGTTAATTGCCTTGGCGGCAGTATTCATCTGTGTAGAAAATTCGGCGGGACCGAACTTCTCCAGGAGGTCGTCGTTGTGGACGAACTCCGCCTTGTTCCAGTTATTCACGAATTCAATCAAGGTCGGAGGGTATCGTTCGCCGCTGGGCATGTGGGGTGCGACCAAACCCTTGGCATGCGCTTCCCTCCTCTCAACCTGAGCAAGGGCCGGGCTGGTGTGCAAAACAAGTTGTTGCGCATCAGCTGGCTCGGTAGGGGCACCCTTTGGTGGCGAAGTTTTCTTCAAGAGCATGGACGCGAGTGTGCGCTGTCCAGCCTCAATGGACGTTGCCCTAGTGGCGTCAGAGGTCTTTTTGCCCTTAGGCTGCTGCTGAGAAGTGGAAGTTGTTGCAGCAGATTTACCCTTGGGAGCCACCTTGGTGCTTTCTTGCCGAGACTGAGAAGACTCGGACGAGGCGGAGGGGCTTGGTGCTGCTGTTGTTGCTTTTGCTGTTGGTGTCGGAGTTGGTGTTGATACTGGTGCTGATACTAGTGCTGATTGCTTCTTCGGTGGAGGTACTGAGGGAACCTTGGTGGTAGCTGGTTGCGGCGGAGCCGAAGTAGTGGTGGTCGTTGTCTCGGCAGAGCCGGTCTCCCCCGCTCCAAGGTTGCCCTCTTCTTGACGAGGTGGGCTGGAACCCGGAGCAGCCACTGAACCCTCCGGGATTGGGCTCAGCGGGCGTGAACCATCGCCGTGAGGGGGAGAAGGGCTGTGTCGAAGTGGGGAGGCAATGCCGGATCCACTTTGTGGGACCTCCACCGCGGCCCTGCCAAATCAAACATTGTTGAATAAGAAGATGTAATAAAAGAAGGACAAGTAAATAGTAAAGGGAGAAGAGGCTTACTCATCCGACGTCAGGGGCTCCTTGGGCTTCCGAGCCCTCCGAGTTGTGGCCTTCGTTGCAGGCTTGGTGGCAGTTTTGTCTCCGGACTTCTTTCACCATTTGGTGGGTTGAGAAGGTCCGGAGGAAGAGGTTGATGCGGCTCCCCGTTTCTTCTTCGGCGCAACCAGAACAGGATCACCCACGGCAAGGGGAGGATCTTCATGGATCTGCCCACCGGGGTTAGCTGATGCCGCAAAAGCATAAGAAAGGGGGACAGCGTCAAATGCTTCCATCACCTCAACATCTGAATCATCCTCATCGTCGGGCCAATCTCTAATAGAAGAGAGTTTACCGGTGGGTCGCTTGGTCGCGTCCAACATCGTAAGGAACATCTCCTAATCAGGTTCTTCCTCGTCCGAGGTGTCCCGGTCAGGCGCCCATTTGAGGGTAGGGTCGGTGCCATCCTCGATGGTTTGCTGAAGAAACATCTAAGGAAAAGGAAAGGAAACAGGATTAAAATCTACAACAAAAAGACCGACATATGATTCAATTCGGAAGAGAGTTTGGGGTGCGAGACTTACCAAAGGAGGAAGCCTATCCCGGCAAAAATGTTCAATACCCCACGTCCACTCAAAGGAGAAGTCCTTATGAGTGGTGAACAGGGCCTTGACCCGGTGGTAGATCTATGTATTGCTTAACTCGAAAGACAAGGTCCGGTTGGGGTCGTGGCCCCAGCTCATGTGGCACACTTTATGTGTGCGTTTCTGGAGGGGGGAGATCCGGTTGCGGACGAATGTGATCATGGCGTCCTCGTTGTGCAATCTGAGGTCCTTCAGCTCCTTGAACCTCTTGTTGACTTGGTTGACCAACACAGTGGGCTTCTTGGGGATAACGTCCCACAACTCCGGGTTAGGAGGACACGGAGTATAGGGGCGCAGCCAGATCGGATCTTCGGTGGTGCTGTTCCGTACATAGAAGAAGGTCCTGGCCCATCCCTTGCAGGAGTCCAGCCTAGTAACTCGGGGGAAGACGGACAGCCTCCGGGGAGAAATTGACGCAGCACCGAACTGCGTGAGTTGTTTGTCCTCCGGATCTAGTTCTACATTTGGAATTACATTCCGGCGGAGGCCAAAGAACCGAATCCATAGCTCCTTTGTGGGCCATAATCCGGCATAGCCCTTGATGGTGGGGGCAAAGGCGGAGAGAGATGTGATGGCATTGGCTGGAAGGTGATGCGGCTGGAGCTCGTATGTGTTCAACTAGTCGTGGAAAAAATCGCTAACTGGCAAACCGAACCCCCGTTAGAAGTGTGATAGGAACACAACGTACTCACCCGGATTGGGTGAGGGGGTAAGCTCGGAGGAGGCAAGGCACGCAGCGACGCCCTCCGGGATGCGCCTAGTTTGGTAGAGCCAGTCTAGGTCATCCTGGCAGACCCAGGAGCCTGCCCACGCGCTGCGGTCGGTGCTCGCAGCATCTTCCTCCATCTCTTGCTCGGCGACGGCGAGCTCTTCTTCTGTCATCTCGAGGTCACTGCTCTCACTGGCGCTAGCGGTGGTGGGTGGCAGCGGCCTGGACTGACGGGGACCCGTGGCGGAGGAGATGCGTGGAGGAGGCAGCGACACAGGTGCGCGTGGAAGCAGAGCGACAGCGGCGCAGCTACTCAAACACGGTGGCGGCGGCGCTATCGCGGGGAAAGATGAGGAAGAAGAAGGGGCAGAGGGGCGCGGAAGTGAGGAACGGCCCCAAGGGATGCGCCCCTCCCCTATTTAACCGCTCCCTCAGGGGAGTAGTGGGATCGCGTTTGCGGGCGGGCCACACCGTGTGGCCGTGTATAATCCGGATTGACCAATCAGCATCGAGCCACACGGAAGGCCACAGAGTGCAGCGGATCCCATGACGTGACGTTATGATGCAGTTAACGAGGAGGCAGGCAAGATGTGACGTGTGCTACAGTGATAACTGACAATTACTGCGGCGGTTACTGTGGCTGGCCCTTAAAATGAGGCGATGTGATGATTAGCCTCCACATGGGGAAGCGTACGAGAGAAGGAAGAGAAACCCGGATGAGTATGTGGTAACCCGGCCAGCAAGTAAAAACTTGGAATGTGCCAAGGGAAAGTAAATCCATAGAATCCGAGATAAGAGATAACTCGGAAAAGGAACACAGAGCTCACTGAAATTGAACCTGTTGTGGCCTTAGCGGCTAAGGCAGCTAAGACCGCACCAGCTTCGGGGACTAATGTTGGGGGGATACCCCCGGGTAGGGCCACGCCAGGGTATAAATGTTGAGTTAGCCGAGGTTCAGCAAGATCAAAGCAAATGATGGCTGAGTCACCTCAAGGTAGGCCGGATCAAGAAGTAACCCGGACCAGGGACGTCCACCTTACATGGTCTCAACCGACTTAAGCCGTATGTCGGTAAGATATATCTAACTTGTATGCAGGAACAGGTATGTTCGGATCAACTATGCAGGATCCGGGTTATATCAAGCTTGCAAGAGAAGGAAGGTATCTCGCTGGTCAAAAGGTGGCTATTGTACACGGAGCGTGAGCGAAGCGGACAGAGGCCGGACCACCGAGGCATGGCCGAGAAAGGTGACGAAGCCAATGTCGGGTGGCGCAGGCGCCGCAGAGGCTCACGTAGCCTCTGCATGGGTGACGCGGGGGAAAATTAACCCGGTCAGCTTACTATTTTGGGAGGAGGCATATTCCCTGGACAGCCGGTTTCGGCTGGTGACAGCCGCGGCATCGCGGGGGTTGTGCACACGGCCTGCTGATCCGCCGCGTGGACGGTTGTTTGGCCTTGCACCGTTTGGGGAGGAGGCCTTGCTGGCGCCTGCAGCCAGATCTGCCATCCGGCGAAGTGGTTGGGTCTTGCTATTGCCACGTAAGCTGAGTTCTGCCTCAGCCTACTGCTTGTTTGCCGTGACCACGAGGAGCTGGACACGTGCTTGCTGACGGAGCAGATCCTCACCCTCCAGGTGGCTCAGCTCGGTGACGGCCGCCTCTGCAGCTCTCATGTTTTTGGCGGGGGTGCTGTAAACTGGCTGCACCACGGGCGTACGCGGGTCAGTGGCACGATCCAGCTCTGAACCGAGGTTTTGGCCCTGGGGTTGGGCCGGGCGGCTAGTGCCGGGCAAGCGTGTGAAGCCGTGCACGATGTTGTACTTGCGCATGGTCGCGTTCATTCATCGTTGGGCGGCTGCCACCTTGCCAGCTTCCTTAAGGAGGCTCTAGCGGGTAGCCTCCAGCGCCACCACAGCCGCAGCCGGATCTACCTTGATGGGGGTGATGAAGTTGCGAAGGTGCTCGATGGATGCGATGAGCGGGTCCTGGTTCGGGACGCGTGAAGTGGTGTTGCGGCCTTCTCCGTTGCACTCCAGGGGTGGACGACGGTTCTCGCTCGAGCCCGCCATCATGAGCTCGATGCTGCCGTTGGGGGCGCGCAAAGCAGAGAAGCCAGGTGGTGCGCCGGACATGGTGATGACCTCGTGAGGGAAGGTCTCGTGATGGTGGCGACGTAGACGTGATGCTTTCCGAAGTGCATGATGGAACCGCTGCTTGGGAAGGTATCCTCGTTGAAGCAGGATGCGTTGTCTAGGACACAGTCGAATGAGCCAAAGGTGAGGATGAGGCCGGAGGCGACTCGTTCACCGGCAATGAGCGGAAGTCCCGTGCGAAAGATGATCCAAGTCGAAGCGTTGTGCCCCACGGTGGGCGCCAACTTTCGTGGTGTGGAACACGACAGCGCCATTGGGGATGGCTTGAGAGGGGACAATTAGGATGCTATCGGTGGCTACTCGCAACGGGTTGGGCACAGATACTGCAAACACAGCGATGTACCTAGGTTCGGAGCCCTCTTGTCGAGCTAACACTCATACTCCTGCAAGGATCTACTATCAGGGGTTGTTTCCCTGGCTGCTCCTGGCCAGAGGAAGAAGAGGAACTACCCAACTTGTCCAATCTAGAGAACTTCTAACTTGTAATTGTCTACCTAGAACCCTAGCACTACCTCCCCTTATATACTGGTTGGGAGAGGTAGTTTACAAAGTGGGCTCTATGATTTACTGTTTGGATTTGGGTTTACAAAGTGGGCCGGATGGGCGGGCCCGAACGGTAGGCCCGGGTCCAGTCAAGCATTCAGTACAGGGGGGACAGCGCCACACTGTCCATCACCATCGCTTTACTCGTCCGCTGGCACTTTCTTCGTCATCCGGCACTTTGTCCGTCAGCTGGAGCTTTACTCGTCAGCCGGAGCTTTACTCGTCAGCCTCCAGCTTTGGCGCAGTTTTTTGGTAGCACCGACCGAGGGAGCCAGCCTGTCTGGTCAGAGGTGTGCTCAGCAAGGAGTGTCACCTCTACCGTACCTTGGCCAGCGGATCCGAGGCGGCCGGCTAGGAGCGGCCTCCCAGCCGGTTCTTCTGGCCACCCGGCTAGACGGGCCAGCCGGGGAATCTCGAATGCGGACCGGGTGGAGATTTCCACCTAGTTGTGGTTCCTTGTCTTGGGCCTAGACGGCCAGAGCTCCTTGGAGCCGGCCAGCTGAGCCTGTCTTGGCCTACCCGGGGGTCATCCCCCTGACAGCAACTAACAAAGATTATAGTTCTATTAGGAAAGAGAAACAAAGACCGACATCGAGTTGGTGTTGTAATCATGTAACCTACCCGCATACAGCTTTGAGACCTAACCTATTATATATAGGTGGGAGAAGCCTATGAAAACCACCGAGCAATCTTCAGGCGATTTGTAACAGAGTGATTCTTCTTAATATTCAGGCGACTTTGATTCTATTGTTTCTTGACATCCGACGAAATCCCTAGCATTCTATTTTCCGCAAAACCCTAGGTCCTTTATGGACATTGCCGAGATCTCCCCTCAACACTTCCTCTCTCTACTACTTCGGCATAACCCTAACCCGAACTAGAGTTTCACCTCTCATGGTTCCACCCCTCGCTAGCACAACTCTGCTACCCTTTCATCATCAAGATGGTGTTGGAGCATGCCTCTAATGCTTACCATTCACTTGCGTGTCCGGTGCAAGTCGAGATGCCCTCCCTAGGGTACTCCTTGTACTACTTTTTCTTCCTCTACTCGGTCAGTGGTAAGTTGGGCTCCCACTTTTCCGAAGGTAAATCCCCTCTCTCTCCCCCTCTCTTCTGCCTCTAAGTTTTCTACTGCTAGAACTGGTGGAAATTCTTATGGTTTCTTCCACTGTATTGGTTTTATAATGGTGTTCTAGGGTTTCTAGTATCTTATAGGTTGTTCTAATATGTTCTAGATTATGGGTACTGTCTCTAGTGCTTGTGGAAGTTAGTTGTACTAAGTTTAGGTCCCTATACTGCATTGACATCATACCTATTTAGTTGTTGGGAAACTGGGCCTATAGGGGCCCATCCGATGAGGCCTCTACCAGGCTAGGTTAGCCCATGTGGATATCGTTATCCCCAGTAGCCTATAAATAGAGGAGCGATCATTGTATGTTCAGTTAACAGACATATCAATAAAGAGCTCCTCCTTATTCCATGTGTCAATTTCTTGTGTGATTCTTGTGTGCCTTCGACTCTAGTCTTCTTCCTCTTTATGGAGTAGCCTCAGGACCTGCCAGCTAGAAGGGGTTGCGAAACACGTTATCAACACCAGTCTCTCCGTCGAGCCTGCGTCAAGCCACCGTCGAGTCTGCATCACACAGGCTTTCATTGAAGGTAATCCAAAATTGATCGCAAAAATGGATTCCTTGTTCAATTTCCTTTCAAGTTTCTTGTTTAGCACGTAATTTAGATCTCATATATGGTGTGGATTTATCCCTGAGAGTCGAGCAGACACGCTGTCGCCGACCAATGTCGATACTCTTGGATCTGGGGACTTTTTGACTACACTATAGAGATTCGGTACACACAGATCCCGTTGATCGGTACCGCTGCGAGCACTTGCTGTGTCAACTCTGTTTTGTTTAGATCTAAATAGATCAGAGTCTTTTTCTGGTGTTTGTTTTTACCGTCTATTTTTTTGTATGGGGAACTGACGGTGGCCACCATGGTCTCAATGGACAACGGTGTTGGAGGTGCGCTCCCGCATCGACCCTGCTAGTTATGCTCCGTGCCACCGCGCGCGCATGCCGCCACCACGAGCCGCTGTTGGTCGCGCACTGCTTGCCATGCGTGCGCATGCCGCCACAGTGAGCCGCTGCTAGCACCGCTGTGTTGGCCACCGAGGCGCTGAGCCTTACTGGCCGTCCGCGCCCGCCGCGCCTTGCTGGCCGTGCACCATGGCTGCCGCTGTGCAAGCCCTGCTGCGCTCCTGTTGGTCGCCGATGCACCTCGCCGGCCGCCGTGCGCCCCGCTGGCCACCCGCGCACGCCGTTGCCGCTGGCCGCTAGCCCACCGGCCGACGAGCATGCACGCGCGTAGCCACATGTCGGGCACGTTTCAGGCTGACGCGCGCCGCTCCCTAGCCGCCCGTGCACATGCCTCCCTACCCCGCCACCCTGGAGCCCTGCTGGCTGCCAGCAGGCCTGCCGCCTCCGCCACCGGCAGCCAGAGCCGCCCTACCCCGTCGCCCAACGCCGGCGCAGCTGGCTGCTGTTGTTATGCAGTCATGAGAAACGTGGGGATCGTTTGATCCCCAGTTTCCTTGACAGGGACGACTATGGTGGTCTGGCCCACATGGTGCCCAAGCACGTTTCAGCCGGCCTCCTGCCGATTTTTTACCATGTTTTACTACAGTAATTAAATGTATTT
This sequence comes from Avena eriantha, assembly GCA_910589775.1. Taxonomy (NCBI): domain Eukaryota; kingdom Viridiplantae; phylum Streptophyta; class Magnoliopsida; order Poales; family Poaceae; genus Avena; species Avena eriantha. The sequence continues at coordinate 91,770,304 of OU342741.1, forward strand.
ATGCCTTTAATTCTTTGTATTCCATAGTTAGCATGTACCTTTTTCGATTTAAATTTTGGAACACCGTCATATTTGAATAATTGTATCGATTATCGCATTTATGCAATCGATTACCTATTGTAAGCTTACACACTTTGCATAAATTGCAGATGACTGGAATCGTGAGCCGTGAATTCCTGGAGTTGACCTAGGATGGGCTGAACTACCTGACTTGGGCCTTGGACTTGGAGATAGTCCTCGAGGGCCGATGCATCAAGGGTGCGCTGAGTGCGGGGACCCAGACAGCCCCAAGCACCACCACCCTGGAGGATAACGCCAAAGCATTGCATTTCCTCTTCTATCATATGTGTGAGACTCTTAAAAATAAGTACATGGAAGAACGGAGTGCTTCTGCCCTTTGGACCGCCCTCAACAAGCGGTTCTCTAGGCTTAAGTACACCATTCAGCCATAGGCGAAGGTGGATTAGATTCGTCTAAGGTTTGTGGACTTCAAGACTGTGGGGGAGTACAACTCCGCATTACACCGGATTTGTTCCATTCTTCAGCTGTGTGGCACTACTACCACTGATCAGCAGAAGATAGACAAGACCCTCTCCACATTCCACCCTTCCACTATCCAGTCCTCACGGAACTACCGCCAGGAAGGATTTACGGAATATGTAGCGCTTATTGATGCTCTCCAAGTGGCCGAGGTGCAGGACAATGTTCTCAAAAAGAACCTCTCCGCGCAACCCTTTGTAGGGGGACCAAGTCATGAAGCTAATGTCGGCGCCTATAAGGTGCGCAATCCCATCCACAAGAGGGGAGGCAAGAAGGGCCCCAACTCCTCCAACCTGGCCAAGCAACACAAGGCGGGCAAAGGGGAGGCAAGGCCCCAGGACTGCTTCTATTGTGGCTCCAAGACGTCGTGGATGTGTTCAAGGCCAACAAGAAGGCACGTGAGGCATACCTCGTCCAGGTGGAGGCCTCACTGGCGCCCGGAGCAGCGCCCATGCACAACGCCGCGCCCGTAGTGGCACAGGGCGTAGAACATGTGGCAGCACCTTCGGCGGTTCCCACCAACACCACGATGCCCATGGAGGTTGAGCACTTTGTGCCCCCTCCCGTGCCCGAGCTGGACATTACCGCTGCCTCGGCGATGATAGCCAACGAAGAGAAGCTCAGCGAGCTGGAGATAACCGCTGAGATTGATTGTTTCCTTGCAGAATCCATCTAAGCTCCTCTTTGTTGTTATTTACTTCATGATTTCATTCAGAAATAATCTGATGCAATCTTTCGATATGGTTGTAAGCTCTATGAGAGCAAAACATTTATTTGTTTTTGGTGATTGGATGACATTTATTTCATTCATTTATTCCATTATTTAATATGAGATGGTTGTGTTCTGAAATGTTTATGTGTTTACTGTTGGGTCCGCAGCATAGAAAACAAAAAATTCCTATGATGAGAACTACACACCAAGATTTATCTACTAGATACAGAGCAATGGGTGGACATACATCCAACGAGAACTTACCCTCGAAGACAACGAGTTTTGTTAATGAGTAGGAACTCATGGTTGATGTAGTCGTACACTTGCCGATCTCAAGATCGTGAGGAAGTCCGAGCGCCGCAACTCAGCAGCGCATCCGCACTCGCACACACGTTCAAGCCACTGGACAACCTCCACCTCCTCGCTCCAGCGAAGCAGCGGAAGCAGCAACTCCTTCCAGACGAAATGCCACCGGGAACATGTATCTCGCTAATCCGAGACCATGGGGTAATAATTCTAGAGGGGGAGAGAGATCCTTCACAAGGAGGTGTGAGGAAGAAGGAGGAAGAGGGGGCCTTTTATAGGAGGAGGGGGTGCCCCTCCTCTCCATGGCCAGTGCATGGGGGGGTGACTCCTCACCTCCCCCATTCATGTGGTGGTAACCCCTCCACATTAAAATGCCTCTTCACATTCCCCTTTAAAGTCCCTACTTTAAATGCATTAAAATTCTCCAAGTTTAATGCTCTCTCATTTAATAAAACTCTTTCATTAAATTTATTCAGAATTTTGTTAATTACTTTAATTAACAAACATTCACATATAACCCCTTGCAATATTTCAATATCACATGCAGAACCACTTTTTGCAATTTCACCTGAAACAATTCTAGTTTCTATCAAAACAATTCTTGCACTTCGCAATTCTTTCGTTTGAAACATATGTGCTCCAAAATGGTGTCCGGTAACTCTTAAGTGTGTCACCCTACGGTTCGCAAATAATGCAGACATGATTGAGACTCCTCTCAGATCAATAATCAGAAGCGGGACCTGGAGATCCATATTGACTCCTGCATATTCAACGATGACTTTTGTGATCGTGAGAACCTTTAACGCGATTATTTAATCCCTTTGTCTCATGATATAATACATTTCCGAGATTCTATCATCGGTATCCAAATACCTAGTTTAATCTCGTTACCGACATGCACTCTTTTCTCGTTCCCATGATATAACATTCTAGTGATCACATCACTTGCTTGCAAGCTATCTTAATGTGATATCACCGAGAGGGCCCAGAGTATATCTATTCGTCATCGGGATTGACAAATTCCACTCTTGATCCATGAGCCTCAACATAACACCTTCGTAGCACTGAACCCATCTTTATAGTCACCCTGTTACGGTGTGACGTTTGATGTTATCAAGATACTCTTCCGGTGTTAGCAATTAACATGATCTCATGGTCTAAGGATAAAGATTACTTCGTATGATGTTATAGCAATATAAACATAATTACTTGATCGTAATGCTATACTTCGGATGAATGTTCATCACATCATTTCACAAATGTTGTGACCTTGTTATTAACAACATCCAATGTCCATGATCAGGAAACCTTGATCATCTTGTTAATCAACAAGCTAGTCTATAAGAGAGGCATAACTAGGAACCATTTTTGTTTATTAAAGATACATGTATTGACGTTTCCGATCAATACAATTATAGCATGCAAAATAAACATTTATCATAAACATGGAATAAGATAATAACCACTTTATTATTGCCTCTCGGGCATATTCCCTTCAGTCTCCCACTTGCACTAGACTCAATAATCTAATTTGAAAAACTTTGTGTATTGAACACCTATGGATTTTTGGTGTTGCATATACGCGATTGCTAGTGGTTAACATAATCTCTGGATCTGACAGTTTCAGGTCCGTGTGTATTTGCATGTCTTTGCGTCTCTACACATCACTCATTCTCAAATGAGATGGCATTATATAAATTTGGTGAGACCTTTAGTTCGTTCGGGTTAAAATATGTTGATATTATTTTCATACAATATATCTTCATAATATTAGCCCACTTTGAACCACACCTAGTTTGATAACAAACTACTTAACACAAATGCCCTCCTTTGCTGCTACTATAGAAGTTATATACTTAGCCTTTTTGTTGTAGTATCCGTCACAATGTCTCAACTTTGGAACTCATCCAAATCCATCATGGAACATCCTTTCCATTACATTTTGCCACCCATAGTCTAAATTGAGATAAATTTAACTTGTATCTTGTGACAAAAATAGTATCAATGTAACACTTTACAATGAACTACCTTTAACTATTTGTAACTTATACATGATATATTCTTAGTTCTTCCAAAGCTCATAAGAATATCTTTACTATCGTCCAATGATCATCTTATGAATCATTCTGGTATGTGCTCATAACATTTAGAGCATAGGACATTTTTGGATATATACATATCATGGTATAATCGATCAAAATCTTCATGTGATTTTACTCACCAAGTGTTGAAACACTTGAATCTTGATACAATCCTTTCCATGTAGCAAGAACCTTTCTTGTTGTTTCCATATTGAACCCTTTCAATATCTCATATATGTATGTCTGGCAAAACCATATTAGCGCCTCAATCTATCCATATAGATATTGATGCCAAATATTCCAGTTTTGCCCAATTCTTTCATCGAAATCTTATTTTAATGAAATTCTTAACTTGTGTTAATACAAGATACATCATTTCCAATCAACAATATGTCCTCTACATAATGTATTAGAAATATGTCTCAGCGCTCCCACTTAATTTCTTGCAAATGCAAGCATCTTCATCATCTCCGATGAATTTAAACTCTTTTAACAGTTTCATCATAGTGAAGATTCCAACTCCGCTATGCTCACTTCAACTATTGAAGTTTGCATGCCCTTTTAGCACCCTTTGAATTAACAAAACCCTTCGGACCATGTCATGTACATGTCCTAGGTAACCGTTCTATTAGAAGAATATTGTTTTGTTTGTTCAACTACCATACATCGAATTATATGTAGTGGTTGCTACATTAATCCGTCAAGACTAAATATCGCTATGAAAGATCAAATCTTGTCATAGTCAACTCCTTGAACATTGTCGTAAACTTCTTTCCGACATGTCGACTTTTTCATAGATGTTAAACATCCATGTCTTATTTCTTCATTGATCCAAACACGATCGATAGGCTTCACGCCTTTCCGGAGGGTCTTCCAAGTTCAGAAACTTGATTTCTCGTGTATGGATACTATCACGGATTCTATGACTTCTAGTCATTTTATGGAGTCAGGGCCCATCATCGCTTCTTTGCATGTAGTTGGTTCATCATTGTTAAAACAATAACGACTTGCTTATCAAATCACACTATTTGATTCTTACCGACCCACACGGTTCAATAGGAACTCTAATATCCTAGATCACACCCTTTGTAATCACAGGAGCCATGAGCATTGTGGCTGCCACCAGGACACTTTCCAGCGTTGCGCTACTTAGCACATATAGCTAAGGTTCAACAACCTTATCAAAGTTCTATTGTCCTCCCACTTAACTTTTCACGAAAAATTCCTTCTCAAGAAACTTGACGTTCCAAGTAACAAACTCTTTTGTCCTTGGTGTTATGGAGAAATTCCCAACAAATTCTTTGGGATAACCTACAAAGACGTGCTTATCCGACTTTGGTTGTAAACATTTTACTTATGCTTAGCATACCAAATTTAAGAAAAGACAATTCGGGTTTTATCCCAAACCATAACTTATATGGTGTCATTTCAACGGATCACGATGGTGCTCTTTTCAGTGTAAAGCGGTAGTCTCTAAAGCTTCAATCCTTAAAACATAATGGCAGTTTTATAAATGACACCTTTTATCTTACCATGTCAAACATGGTTTGATTTCATCTCTCGAATATGCCATACTCCTATAGTTTATAGGGAAACACAAATCATGGAACAATTCCTCAAATCTTAGGTGTTTTTGCTAAACACGTAACTCAAATATCTTCCTTTATGATTGAATCATCAACTCTTTATTTTCTTGTTACAATGATTTACCACTTCATCTTGAAAGTCTTTGAACAATTTTCAAATGTTCCATACTTCTTCCTTATTAAGTAAATATATAGATATATTCACTTAAATTTCTGGAGAAATCATATGAAGCAAAAAGATCCATCGCATATGGCTACACATAATGGACTATGCACATCAACATGCATAATTTCCAATAAGCTAGTCATCCGTTCCTCTTTGGCCTATGAACGGAGTTTCAATTATCTCAAGGAAAGTCTCACAAGCGTCAATTGATCAAAATCAGAGACTCCAAAAATTCCATCACCATGGAGTTTCTTCATGTTTTCTTTCCAATATAATTTAAAACAACGATGTCACTTCATAAGTGATATTTTAATCATTTGTCTTGCGACATTTTAGCAATAGTGTTTATGGATGTGATTTCTCCCACTAGACTTGTAAAAATTCATCCATCCTTTATGGAATACGGTAATTATTTGAACAACCATTGTTCTCGTAATACCGGAACAAAATAACAATTATTAAAACAAATCTTGAAGGAAAGGTTTGACAACAACGAAAAAACACAATAACACTTTATTTGTTTTCGATGAACATCATCACTTATTCTCTTGCTAGTTACTTAGGCCATTACAGTTCATGAATTGCGTTGTCCTGTATGACACTTCATACCAACCAATTCGGTATCCAATACCGGTATCCAATACCTAAGAACCAAATTGTTTAACAAGCAAGGAATACAACCATAACATGTATATCTTCTATATACCTAAATTGGACATCTCAAACTTTTTCTTTTCTGCCAAATATTTTATAGATTCTCTTTCAGCAATTCCTTTTCCTTTTAAAAGAATCTATCAACATCAATAGTGGTGTCATTCACATGACACATAGTACAAAGCGTGTATAGTCAAATACTAATACCTTTGGACTTGCACTTTGAAGTGGATCACCATCATCAAATGTTTGGCATTCTTTCAAAAATCCATTCTTTAGTAATCTTTTAGTGTAGTAAACATTTTATTTACATCTTCTATTCATCCTTATCATGACAACTTTCATGATCAAGCTACTATAGCCTATAAGGAAGAATGACGAGTATAATTTTAGTTCCCGAAACCTTTTGGGAGATTCGGATGCCTAGCATCTCCATCCTTCACAAATTCTCATACAATATGAGAACATGTATTTTGCTAAATTATACTCTATCATAATGCAACCAAAAACATTGTTTCAGATATCACAATATCTTCCACACATGATGGTTTCTGAAACAATTTTTCAGCTCCTAGATAATCTTGATATTAAAACAACTTTTGAATATCAATAATCATGGAGGCAAACATGATATTTTAGATACTAACATTGGAATTCTTACTCTTGATTTAATACTACTTATTAAACTTCATGGAGTAAATAGAGTTTGCTGAAAGTTTGCAATAGGACTTATAAACTTTAAATTGACATTCAAAACAATACAATACTAGTTCATAAAGTAAATATCAAGAATTCTACAGTTCTATTATCTCAATTAAAATTAAGCATAAGGTAGTGAATAGACGCCAATGACTACAACAAATTATGCAAATTCACTTCGATTTAGTTTATGACAAATTGAGTTCGACTAATACAAATTAGAAATGAACTCCCACTCAAAAACGACATCCCTCATGCCCTTTTGGTGGTTACATGAACCAAATCCACTACACCAAGTCCGATCATCACGTGAGTTGATGTAGCTTCAAAGGCGAGCATCTATATGGGCATCATATCAACTATATGACTCATGCTTAACCTTTTGGTCCATGTTCTGAGGCCATGTCTGTACATGCTAGGCTCGCCAAGTAAGAACCTTAGTACCCGCATGTGTAAAACTGTCTTACACCTGTTTGTATGAAAGTGTAGAGTCGAGTACACCCGATCATCACGTGATGTCTCGATACATGATCCACAAAATGGTGCATACTTAAGGAAGAACACATTTTTATCTTGATATCTAAATGAGGGATCATCTTACAATGCTACAGAAAGCGCCAAACTAGCAGTATAAGATGCTAACATCTAATGTGTAAAGTGAGATGATATGGTCCATGCATTTGATCTCTATCATTTGCATCGTGGTATCTCTATCATTCCTTTGGGTGTAAGGCCAAGGTCTATGGAACTTACACGTTGAGTGTGTTGTAAGAGTATCTATCATACATCTACTTACAACAATACCATATCAAGACACTAGCCCAGCAACGATCTAAACTATACGCATCTAATTTATCAATTGCAAGTTTTACGTGGCTTAAGGCTTTCAGAGATAGAACCGTTTTTACCTATGAACATGAACCACAACGAGGATAACCAAGTTATTAGCAACTCGTTGTAAATCAGATATTGACTATAGTAGGAGAGACAGACACCCACCAGCCACTTATGCAAAACAAGTTGCATGTTAGTCGTGGAACCGGTCTCATGTATGATGACATGTAAGGTTGGTCCGGGCCGCTTCATCCCACTATGCCACCAATATCCAAAATACATAGAAGATGCAATAACATGATCATCATCGCCCACATATAAACATATGTGTACTACCCGTGCAAAGCACCTACACATAAACCTGGATCTGTTACCACTGTTGGGTCCGCAGCATAGAAAACAAAAAAATCCTACGATGAGAACTACACGCCAAGATTTATCTACTAGGTACAGAGCAACGGGTGGACATACATCCAACGAGAACTTACCCTCGAATACAACGAGTTTTGTTAACGAGTAGGAACTCGTGGTTGATGTAGTCGTACACTTGCCGATCTCAAGATCGTGAGGAAGTCCGAACGCCGCAACTCAGCAGCGCATCCGCACTCGCACACACGTTCAAGTCACCGGACAACCTCCACCTCCTCGCTCCAGAGATCTAGCGGAAGCAGCAACTCCTTCCAGATGAAATGCCACCGGGAACATGTATCTCGCTAATCCGAGACCATGGGGGAATAATTCTAGAGGGGGAGAGAGATCCTTCACAAGGAGGTGTGAGGAAGAAGGAGGAAGAGGGGGGCCTTTTATAGGAGGAGAGGGTGCCCCTCCTCTCCATGGACGGCGCATGGGGGTGACTCCTCACCTCCCCCATTCATGTGGTGGTAACCCCTCCACATTAAAATGCCTCTTCACATTCCCCTTTAAAGTCCCTACTTTAAATGCATTAAAATTCTCTAAGTTTAATGCTCTCTCATTTAATAAAACTCTTTTATAAAATTTATTCAGAATTTTGTTAATTACTTTAATTAACAAACATTCACATATAACCCCTTGCAATATTTCAATATCACATGCAGAACCACTTTCTGCAATTTCACCCGAAATAATTCCGGTTTCTATCGAAACAATTCCTGCGCTTTGCAATTCTTTTGTCTGAAACATATGTGCTCCAAAACGGTGTCTGGTAACTCTTAAGTGTGTCACCCTATGGTTCACGAATAATGCAGACATGATTGAGACTCCTCTCAGATCAATAATCAGAAGCGAGACCTGGAGATCCATACTGACTCCTGCATATTCAACGATGACTTCTGTGATCGTGAGAACCTTTAACGCTAGTAATTTGATCCCTTTGTCTCATGATATAATACATGTCCGAGATTCGATCATCGGTATCCAAATACCTAGTTTGATCTCGTTACCGACATGCACTCTTTTCTCGTTCCCATGATATAACATTCTAGTGATCACATCACTTGCTTGCAAGCTATCTTAATGTGATATCACCGAGAGTGCCCAGAGTATATCTATCCATCATCAAGATTGACAAATTCCACTCTTGATCCATGAGCCTCAACATAACACCTTCGTTACACTGAACCCATCTTTATAGTCACCCTGTTATGGTGTGACATTTGATGTTATCAAGATACTCTTCCGGTGTTAGCAATTAACATGATCTCATGGTCTAAGGATAAAGATTACTTCGTATGATGTTATAGGAATATAAACATAATGACTTGATCGTAATGCTATACTTCGGATGAATGTTCATCACATCATTTCACAAATGTTGTGACCTTGTTATTAGCAACATCCAATGTCCATGATCAAGAAACCTTGATTATCTTGTTAATCAACAAGCTAGTCTATAAAAGAGGCATAACTAGGAACCCTTTTTGTTTATTAAACACACATGTATTGACGTTTCCGATCAATACAATTATAGCATGCAAAATAAACATTTATCATAAACATGGAATAAGATAATAACCACTTTATTATTGCCTCTCGGGCATATTCCCTTCATTTACTTACTTGCTGTAGCATCTTCCTCGTTCCATTATATTAATTAGACACTATATTTTAGAACGTGTGTGGCGCCCAAATGGAGGAAACGTGCATTGCGATAGCGGCACCACAAATACCATCTTGAGAGAAACAAAGTACTTTGAGTCTATTACCAAAAACCCCGGTAACATAATGACGATCGCCGGCTGCGGTCCGAATGTAGTTGGCTCTAAAGAGCAACTATCATACTCCCGAATGGAACAACTTTGATCATTGAAGAAGCATTGTTGTACCCGGAGTCGACTCGTACTCTCTTGAGTTTTAGAGATATCCGCGCAAATGGTTTCCACGTTGAGACCGATGATGATGAGAATGGAAAGGAGTTCCTACTCATTACCAAGCGCGACGAAAATGGTAAACATGTTGTCGAAAGACTTCCTTCATTAGCTACTGGATTGTACTACACTAAGATAGTAGCACCACCTATTTACACTACCCTTAAGACTGTCTTTAGAAGCTCTGGACTATTCTGCCTTTGGCATGATAGGTTAGGCCATCCCGGTCTTAGGATGATGAGAAATATAATTAACAACTCGAATGGTCATAATGTTAATGTGAAATATTTCCCGAATCCTGATGATTTCGTGTGCTCCGCATGCGCTACGGGGAAATTGATCATTACACCGTCTCCCCTAAAGGTGACGGATGAAATCCCCGCGTTCTTGGAACGTATATAAGGGGACATATGTGGTCCAATTCAGCCCCTCTCGGGGCTATTTGGGTACTTCATGGTGCTCATTGATGCTTCCTCTAAATGGTCCAATGTTTGCCTGTTGTCAACAAGGAACCATGCTTTTGCAAAGTTGATCTCCCAGATCATACAAATACGGAATAAATTCCCTGATTATCATTTAAAGTCTATTCGAATAGACAATGCCGGAGAATTTACTTCAAAGGCATTCAATGATTATTGCATGGCAACAGGAACCAAACTTGAGCACTCTGTACCACACGTCCACACTCAAAATGGACTTGTGGAGGCATTGATTAAAATAATTAAATTCATTGCCCAACCACTCCTTCAGGGTTGTAATTTACCAACAACATGTTGGGGTCACATGGTGCTACACGATGCCAATCTCATCAACTTTCGACCATCAGCCTACAACATCTACTCTCCTATCCAACTTGCGCAAGGGTCGGCACCAAAATTTTCCCACCTTCATGTTGGAGATATGCCCAAGAGGCAATAATAAAAGTGATTATTATTATATCTTTGTGTTTATGATGAATGTTTACATCTCATGCTATAATTGTATTATTAGGAAACACTAATACATGTGTGTTTTGTAAACATATATGAGTCCCTAGTAAGCCTCTTGTTGAACTAGCTTGTTGATTAATTGATGATCATGGTTTCCTGATCATGGACATTAGGATGTGATTAATAACAAGGTTATGCCATTAGGAGAATGACGTGATGGACACACACCCATAGTAAGCGTAGCATAAGATCAAGTCATTAAGTTCGTATTGCTGTAAGCTTTTGAATGCATAGTAACCTAATCCTTCGACCATGAGGTTGTGTTAATCACCATCACCGGATGGGTACTTTGATGACATCAAACACCGCTTCGTAACTGGGTGGTCATAAAGGTGTCATTGGGTATTCTGAAAGTATGTGTTGAAGCGCATGGACCAAGATTGGGATTTGTCCATCCATATGACGGATAGATATGCTCTGGGCCCTCTCGGTGGAATGTCATCTAGTTAGCTTGCAAGCATGTGACTGGGTCACAAGGGATGACATATCACGGAACGAGTAAAGAGTACTTATCAGTAACGAGGTAGAACTAGGTATGGAGATGCTGACGATCAAACCTCGGATAAGTATAGTATCGCGTGACAAAGGGAATTGGTTTCGTATGTAAATGGTTCAATCGATCACGAAGTCATCATTGAGTATGTGGGAGCCATTATGGATCTCCAGATCCCGCTGATGGTTATTGATAGGAGATGTGTCTTTGTCATGTCTGCATATTCACGAACCGTAGGGTGACACACTTAAGGTTCGAAGTTGTTTTAAGTAGATATGGAATATGCGTTGGAGACCGAATTGTTCGGAGTCTTGGATTGGATTCGGGACATCACGAGGAGATCCGGAATGGTCCGGAGAATAAGATTCATATATAGGGAATCATTTTCTGAGTTAGGAAATGTTCCGGAGTGTTTGTATGAGGATTCTAGAAGGTTTCGGAATGTTCCGGAAGGTTCTAGAAGATATCTTGGAGTTTGCTTGAAAATCAAGATAGGGATCAAGGAGTCCTGGTGGGTCAAGACTAGGAGTCGTGGGGGAGGAGGACTCCTCCCCCCACTCCCCAATCCGCCGGCCTAGAGGAGGGGAGTCCTTGTAGGACTTCCCCTCCCCAAGACGCCCTCCCCCTTAAATAGAAGGGCAGGGGCGCCCCCTCCTCCCTTGCTCTCATAACTCCAATCTCTGCCGCCTCTCTCCTCCACCTTTCTTCTGCACAGGCATAGGCGAAGCCCTGCAGAATTCTCTACTCCACCACCACCACCACGCCGTCGTGCTGCTGGGATTCCGTGGAGAAGATCTACTACCTCCGCTGCTCGCTGGAACGGGGAGAGGAAGGTCTGCTTCGACTCCACACGTGTGACCGACTGCAGAAGCGCTGCCGAATCGCGGCGCTGAAAGGATCGTCCACTTGACCGACTGCGGAAGCGCTGCCGAATCGCGGCGCCGGAAGGATCGTCCACTTGACCGACTGCGGAAGCGCTGCTGGAACGCGACGCCGGAAGGATCGTCCACACGATCTTGAGATCGGCAAGTGATCGACTACATCAACCACGAGATCTAATCTCGTTAACGCTTTCGGATCTACGAGGGTTAGTTCCTTTCTATCTCGTTGCTCATGTCTAATAGATTAGATCTTGGCTTTTATCTAGATTAGATCTGGGTTTTGTTCGTTCTTGCGGTAGAAAATTTTTGTTTTCCATGCTACGAACCCATCACTTCATAGGTTTGGTTGCCAGGTATATGTACCTATACCATCACCCCAGCGATCAACAATGGGACTGCTCCAAAATTCGGGGATATATGTTGGTTATGAGACTGTGTCCATAATCAAGTTCTTGGACCCCATGACAGGCGACTGTCACACGGCCCATTTTGCTGACTGCATTTTTGACGAGGATCTTTTTCCGACTTTGGGGGGAGGTAATCAACCCTTGGATAACAAAAGTCGAGAAATTACGTGGAAAGCCACGGGGATCCACTCTCATGACGCGTGCACTGTTGAGTCTAATCGAGAAGTCCAAAAGATACTAGATTTGCACTCCTTAGTGAATCAACTGCCTGATCATTTTAGTGATTTAAAGACTGTGACAAAGTCGCATGTGCCTGCACGCAATGCACCGGAAAGGGTTGAAATACCAAAGAAAAATGATGGTATATCCGATCCCGTCCTAAGGCCTAAGAGGACGAGGAATCCGGTTTCTCAAATCCCAAGTACTCGGGGACGCCCGAAGAAAAAGGATAAGAGAGATTTATTGCAGTCTACCCCTGAAGAGGGGAGCCAGTTGAGACCTGGCACAAGTATGGATGTTTCAGTGCACGAAATTCCGGACTTGAATTTTCCTATATCGGAAATACCCAGCGAAGTTGTGTGCGCACACATTGGAGCGAGAAGGCTAAAGGACCTAGCCCCCAGATTGGGAAATTCGGTGGTGCAAGAGGATGTGCCTGATGCACTCCATGACAAAATGGCCATTAACTATGTTAATTCGAGCGAGTCATACAACCGAGCCATGGCAAATGTTCACGTTAATTTTGCCAAGAAAATTGCCTCAATCATAGATCTTGACCCTGAGCCTAACATGCTCGCTGATTGTAAGAAAAGGTCGGATTGGAAAGATTGGCAGAAGGCAATTACTGCTGAATTATTATTGTTAAACAAAAGAGAGGTATTTGGACCTGTTTGTCTAACTCCTCCCCAGATTCGTCCTGTTGGCCATAAGTGAGTTTTTGTTCGAAAGAGAAACAAAAATAATGAAGTAGTAAGGTACAAAGCAAGGCTCGTTGCTCAAGGTTTCACTCAGCGACCAGGTGTCGACTTTGAGGAAACTTACTCCCGGGTCATGGATGGAATTACCTTTAGATATTTGATCTCAATGGCAGTAAACATGGAATTAAAAATGAAACTTATGGATGTTGTCACCGCTTACCTATATGGTAACTTGGATTCGGACATATACATGAAAGTACTTGAAGGTATCCCTGTTTCGAACCAGGATAGAGCAAACAGGGGTTTATACAGTGTTCAGCTTAAGAAGTCATTGTATGGACTTAAACAGTCAAGTAGGATGTGGTATAATCGTTTAAGCGGTTGCTTCATCAGAAGGGCTACACGAGCAATGAAGATTTCCCATGTGTTTTTATATGGACATCCCATGATGGTTTCTATATTACCTTGATGTATGTGGACGATTTGAATATAATCGGTACACCTAAGGATATTGAGGAAACGAGTTCCTACCTGATGTCGGAATTCGAGATGAAATACTTAGGCAAAACCAAGTTTTGCCTGGGTCTACAACTTGAGCCTTTCCCTGCTGGGATTCTATTGCACCAGTCGGCCTACACCCAGAAGGTGTTGGAACAATTTGGGTTTGACAAAGCATATCCTTCTAAGACCCCGATGGTCGGAAGATCTTTGCAGCAAGACAAGGACCCGTTCAGGCCTAAAGAAGAGGGGGGAATTCTGGGACCGGAATTCCCCTACTTAAGTGCGGTTGGAGCACTTATGTACCTCGCAAATTGCACACGGCCGGATATTGCATTCGTTGGCAATCTTCTTGCTAGGTATAGTTCTGAGCCTACCAAGAGGCATTGGAAAGGCATTAAGGATATCTTCCTGCAAGGGACCAAAGACCTTGGATTGTTTTACCAAAAGAACCAATACCTATCTGTTGTAGGCTATGCAGATGTTGGGTACCTTTCGGACCCTCACTCGTCCAAGTCACATACTGGATATGTTTTCCTTTGTGGTGGAACAGCGATTTCCTGGAAATCGTCTAAGCAAACTCTTGTGTCAACTTTGACGAACCACTCGGAAATCATTGCATTATATGAAGCATCATGAGAGTGTGTATGGCTTCGATGAGTAGTCAGCCACATCCAGATGTCATGTGGGCTGAACACCGTACAAACCCCAACAATTATCTATGAAGATAATGTTGTTTCTGTTGCACAAGTCCAGACGGGTTACGTGAAGAGAAATCTTACAAAGCATATAAACCCCAAGTTCTTGTATGCACATGAATTGCAAAAGATGAACGAAGTAAAAGTATTGCACACTAAGTCATGTGAAAATCTCGCTGATTTATTCACTAAATCATTGCCAGCATCTTCTTTCCAGAGATGTGTTCGTGGAATTGGCATGATGAGACTAAGGGAGATGCAAGGTTTAGGGAGAGAATCTTCACAAACGCATCGTTGAAATCTCGATCCCGATGATTGAGTACTTAACTTTATTGTTAGGTGAATTATACTATTTTTCCTTAGTGAGTTTTTATGAAGTTTCTCACATGAGGTTTTTAATGAGGCAATTCGTGCAACATAGCAAGAGGTATACCATGTAGTTTTATTCATATTTTTCTCACTGTGTTTTCGGAGTTTTAAGACGGAGTTTTAAGACATGGATATACAGATAAGATACCTAGGGGGAGTGTTGGCAAACTGGGCCGGTAGGGGGCCATCCGGTGAGGCCTCTACCAGGCTAGGTTAACCCATGTGGTATCGTTATCCCCAGTATCTATAAATAGAGAAGCACTCATTATACTTTTAGTTAACAGAGAGATCAATAAAAAACTCTTCTTTATTTTCTGTATCAATTTCTTGTGTGATTCTTATGTGCCTTCGACTCTAGTCTTCTTTCTCTTTGTGGAGTAGCCTCGGGACCGGCCAGCCGGCAGGAGTTGCGAAACATTAGCAACCATCGGCACATCATTTAAGCAAGAATCAGAGGTGGGTTTGCGGTTATAAAAAACAAGCGGTATACAAAAAAAACACGCTGGTCAGGTAATCCACCGTTCCATTTTATTCATTTCAAGCCAACAGAACACGACTGAACGAAATTATTAATGTGTATCGAGGATGTTTTTTTTCTTTTTGAAGGGTGGGTGGATTCGCGCATCAACGTACGCTTGTAAATCAAAGCCGAACTAGTACACACTAGTGACTAGTGCTTGATGAATACGTTGTACTCGACGGTGGCGTCGCCGGTCTTGAGGTCCAAGGTGTGCGTCCTGGCCTGCGCGTACCCTCGTGCCCACCTGAAGACCCCGGTGCCCCCGACGACGGGCATCTCGCGGACGGCGCTCGAGACGGCGTTGCGGCCCATGATGGCGACGGTGCTGCCGTTGTACTTGCCGGCGGTGAAGACGAAGTTCATGTTCATGAGCAGCGAGACGTCGTCCTTGCCGGCGCTCATGTAGGTGCCCTGCGCGCGGCCGAGGAGCGTGGAGGAGTTGAGCCCCGGCCCCTCGGTGAGCGGGTCGTCGATGACCATCACGGCGCCGAAGCCCGTCTTGGAGCTGCTGGTCGTCGCCGCGCGCGCCACTTGTACAACGGTCGGGTTCGGCCCGCTCACCACGTCGTGCCAGTAGAGCTTGATGTGCGTGGTCTTCTCCCCCGGCGTCGCTGAGGGGGTGGCCTGGGTGGCTGGCGAGGCGGCGGCGGCGAGGGCGAGGAGGGCCAGGAGGAGCGCGGCGGTGGCGGCCATGGCTGGTGTTTCTCGCGGTGCTGCGGTGTGTGTTTGTGCCCGGTGATGTGGGCGCGGTCGCGTATTTATGCGTGCGTCGGTGCGTACGTGTGGGGTCGGTGGAGCACAATTATGGGGCGTGTTTGACGGTTGAGGCAGGGAGAAGTATGTGCATGGCGTGTCGAGGTCGTTGCTTCAGTTGAGATGTTTGGTTGGATGCCATCATGCTGGAGACGCTAGAAAGTAAAAAAGATTGCCACCACTGGAAGTGTATTAAAATAATTTCTTCGATCCAACTTAATGTTTTCATGTTTGCTTAGAGTCGGATGTATCTAATACTAAAACTTAACTAGATATATTTAAATATAGAAAAATCTGAAAATATTATATAGATCGAAGGAAGTACTAAAGTACAGGTTTCTTCTTCTTTTTTACATGGAAAACAGAATCAGGTTCCTCCCTTGTTCCCACAGTGCACATGTTTTTAAATTTTTCTTATCTTTTTCTTCTTTCGAGAGGGTTTTTTCTTTCCTGTTGGGAAACTTGGGCCAGGCTAAGTCGATCCCCACGTTTAACGTTAAGTGGATGTTTATCCTCTTATCTCTTTAGTTTTTACATATGAGAGGTATATCAATGTACGTACCGTTTCAGAGATACATCAATAAAGAGTCTTTCCTTATTTCTTACGTGTCAATCTACTTTGTGCAATTATTGTTTGTCTTTGAAGTTTGTCTCGTGCGATAACTGCTTGTGTATGCGACGCTTAATTTGTGGTGTCTGTCCTGTTCTTTCTAAAGCGATGTAACCTGTTTGTAAATACTAGCTGGAGTATTGCATCATGGTGGAGAACAAATATTGAAGCGAAATAAAGTTGTTCTTTAAATTAAAGAAAGTAATAATGACGTGTTATTGGGCAGTACCTCCGATCGATCGAAGGACAGACGCTACAACAAAGGCCATGTCTAAGCTGGCAGGTTTCCATGGATGGATGGTGGGTCCAGGAGATCTGCATTGCTTGACCTGTGCGGATCAGCACTTGAGTCGATGTTGGGGTTGGTGGCCTCGTGTTGAAATGGTGACTTCATTCCTCGATCACTCGCTCCTCGGCCCGACCTGTCGGTCGGTCTCGCATTGGCTGTCTCTCTGTGTTCGAGGTGATGACCGCTGTGGAGAGTCTTACGGTCGAGTCCACCTACGGCGACATCGCATCCATCAATTTCGGTCTGGATACCGTGGCATATACGTCACGCATACAACTGCATCACCGCGAGCACGTTTTGCATTTGTGATTCTCTTGCCGGAAAACACACAAACATTGTTATTGTTAGCGTCCATTTCGCTCAGCCTAGTAGTCGGCCTACGTTCTGAACGTTTATACGCACACATATTAATTATAAGAAGAGGGTTCACTTCATCCTAAAAGCCTATACCGAAAGGAAGAAAGAATCTCTCTTTTATAAGGTGGATATGACCTCCTTCCGTAGGTGAGATGGGACTAAACAAAGCAGCCTCCACCGGTCCTAACATCTCATCCCCGAGAAGCCCCTCAGTAAGGCATGACGATCGCTAGCTCTGATATCAGATATTAGCGTCTACTTGGTCCAGCCCAACACTCGGTCTACTTTCTAGACGTTTATGCGCACATAACCTAACTATAAAAAAAGAGCCTACTATGTTCGAAAAACCCGAACTAAAAGAAGAAATAAATCTCTTTCTTATAAATTAGATATGGTCTAATGGGTCTAAACCAAGCAGCCTTCACCGATCAAAGAGGGGTCCTAACGGGTTAGGCCTGAATCCTATGCCTATTTTTCTGTCGCACGACCCAGCTTGGTAGGCTAGCGCCCCAATCAAGTGACTCACATCTGGAGCCCAGACGCTTAGCTGATAATCCGGCTTTCTCGTTTTTTTTTTCTCATCTAAGCGTCTAAGGAAGCGTCTACCGTTGTAAATGCTCTAATGCACCAAAACAGTCTAATCTCATCCCATTAATTAATCATTGTTAGTTGCAACATCTAACGCTCAAAGGGTCTCATCCCATCCTATTAATTAACTAAGTACTTACATATCTATAATAACTAAATAGGTGAGGCCTATCCACCTCAGCAAACTGCCACATCACCGGATAAATTAGCTTGCAAAAAAATGTCCGTTCCATTCTATGACCCCAACACCATTTCGTTTTAAGTATGGTGTTTTAATTGGTGCTGACCGAATCGCACCAACCGGCCTCATGCAGCCAGCATGTGTGGCCCATATTAGTCTCACCAAAATAATCAGAATTGGTCCATCACGTTGTCTCCTCTCTGTCAATACTGCAGCGATTGGTTATTATCGGTTCCTCTTCTCCCTGATCTCGATGGCCCACTCTTCCTCTTCTAGGCGTACATCTTTGACGGTCCCTATTCTGTCGCTCCGCTGTTCGACCTCGGGAAAGAAACGACCCCCGTGTCCTCTCCGCTCCCTTCTCCACCCTTTTAATAGTTGCCACTTGAGCGATCATCTTCTCAATAACCATCAATTGTCTCATCTGTTATCTCCAGCACTGTCGTCACCTACAAAATACGCCAGCACAACCTCTGGCTGAGGCATCGGCATGGTGATAAAAAAAGGCAGCACCGCAGAGTCGGCGGGTTTCTGACAGAGTTGATTCTCTCAACTCCCCTAGCTAGCTCTATTGGTTGTATCGCACAACACACAGATACACAGTGGTTTGGTCTCGTGATGTTTCACGCAGCCAACGAGTTTTCTTCTCTCTGTATTTCTCCACCTTGGTAAATTACAACACGATGTATACATGGTTTAAATAGGCAGCTAAGCCTGCCACTAACTCTATCCTGATGCCACTAACTGCACCGGCCGCGCGTCCTAGTCTAGTGGATACACCCACGACTAATTCACTTAGCCACTACCTGAAGATCCACAAGACCCGGACTCGCATGTACACCTAAATATCTTGACTAACTGAATCTGACCGACTCACTTGTCTAACTTTCATGCAGAGTGCTGGCTGGCTTCAGTATATCCATGCGACAATCGTATCACACGGTGCCGGCGTCGGCTTCACGCCGCTCCCGCCATGCATGCACTGCCAGCTGAAGCCGTCAGCTCATACGAATCTCACGTACGTCTGCATTCCTAAACATACTAACTAGCTACGTGCAAAACAAAAATAAACATGCAGATACAAATATCATGATTAGTGCTAACAGTTTCTCTCATCTAAATCGTTGTTTACTGCAATCAGGAGCAACATATACATCATGGATTTGCTTCAAATGAGAAGAGTTCTGCTGCAAGATGCTATTGCTGAATCTAATTTGCTCCTTCTACTTTATCAACAGCCTTACTGAAGCACTTCAGCAAGGTGGTGCTAGCGTTCACTAATTTTCCAATCTTTTCTTTGCAGGATTCGCATGAGTTTCAGTGTCGTATATTGTTGAGCACATCTACAAGGTCGTCATTTACGCTCAACTTCGGTTTGGATTGGAAATTGTCGGAATCGATATCACAATATCTATGCAGATTTCAAATGACCATTATTCTTCTTTCCGATTGATGCACTAATTGGCTGGGACCTTCTCTCTGGTTGTCTCCACTCTACCGAGAAATTTGATGGAGCAATCCGTGGAGTCCGGGGATAAATGTGTGGAGCCAGGTGGAGGGACAAATGGGGCCAATAAAGACCTTGCTCGTCTTCACATTTCGTCATTCCACTCCTATCTGATTATGCAGAGAAAGGAGGAATCAACAACTGCATGGTTGCTATGCTCATGGATCAGTGGAGTTGTGTTTTCTTAAATTTGATTAATATCGCTTTATAATTGTTGGTACGTCCTCTTCAGATGCTTTAGCACTAATTATCTTACACATGCAATTAGATAGATGAAAATTTTCCATGCAGTCTTTTTTCTTGTAGGTACATGCCATGCAGGTTAGGGATGAAAAGACTAATACATATGCAATGGAGTGACTTCTGTATACCACAGCATCATCCTGCAATCTCTTTTCTGTTTACAACAAAAAAACACCAGTTTGACATGGGAAATTTATTTACAACCTTATATTGTTGCTTGGTTTAAAAATTCTTATCAGGCTTGCCATGTAATATGACAATTACAGCATTTTTTTTACCTTAACCAATGATGCCTTAGTGTAGTATGTTCCTGGAGCCTTTTGTTAAGCTCAACTGAGCTTTGCTATATCTAGCAAAATCAAGTCAATATGGTTATTCAAAACCAAATTATTAGCTACATATGGATAGAAAATTATATATTGAACTGAAGCTAGCGCAAATAGAGTATTTGGAATTTGGTTAATACTCTTCTTCTCATGATATTACAAGAATCTTAAATTAGTTGTTAGTTCGATACATATTTGGCCACTCATATGGCTCCTCTCTTCCCATATGGCTATTTTATTTAACTCTCATGTTCTTCGCGACGTCTCTTGCTCTTGGATTTAATGAAACAAGAAAAGATACTGTCGATACAAGAAATTAAAGTTCAATTAACTAATTCTTATTGTCATTTGTCAAAGATTGTTGTTCAGGGCACCTACTTTTTGCGCCACGTTCACAACTCAATATAAGCAATCAACGTTTTTCTCTCATACAAAACACAGTTGCTAATAACTGTACTAATGCTTTGTTATTCTTTTAAACAATCATTTTTTGGAGTTATCAACAAATATTAACTAAATTTACCGCTGCAACGCGCGGAGTCTCATCTAGTAATTGCTAGTTACAGTATCTAACGCTCCAAAACAGTCTAATCTCGTCCTATCTAGTATGTGCTAAGTGAACATGTCTCATTCACGGTTGGTTTTCTTTTTTCTTTTTTTTGCGAAATCACTGTTGGTTTTCGCAGATTTTTGTGGAGGCTCATACGTCTCTAGCTATTTGAAGAAACATGAAAGATCGGTTAGTATTGGGATAGCTTAAATCGATGATCGATGACGCGGATGTGTTCTAACTTTAAATCTTGTTCTTTTTTCCTCGCAGTCGACGATTTCTTCTGGCTGGACCCGCAATGCGATCCAGGTCTTGGCAGGGAGTCCATTAGCGCCACCGCCGGCGATGGCTTTGGGGCGGCAGATGGTGGCGTTCGGGAGAGAGGGCGTGACACAGATGGCGGTTGCTTCCTCATGAAAATAATTACGATTGTGGTCTTTCTGGGGGGTATATATGTTCCATGAATAGTCGTAGAGTTTGTTTAGGTATAAGAGCATCTTCGGGTTTCCAAGAGGACGTTCACAGGCCGATTTTTTCGTTCGGACGGCGAAATTTTGCCCAGTCGCATTTCCAAGATGCCGAATTGGTCTAGATTTGGCCCAACTTTCATCCGGCGTTCCCAGGTCGAACCTAGGACGCTGATAACGCCGGACGCAGCGAAAAACAGGTGGGCCAACCCTGTTGGCGAGACAACCCCATTCCCCACCCCGATTCGGCTCTCTCGCGGCAGAGAGATTTCGTCGCCGCCATGTCGTCGCTGGTGAGGTCCCACCACGCCAAGCCAAAACCACGCATGTAGATAGGTCTGCCGCCACCGCATCCTTTCCCCTTCGCCTAGGCCTCGTTTCGCCGTCCCAACTTCATCGCAGCTCGGCTTCGTCCCGAGCTCCCGCCACCTTGCCCGCGGAGTGTTCGTCAAGCTTGTTGAGGGTCATGCTCCCCCTGTGGACTTTGAGATCAATGGGCACCAGTACAACAAGGGATACTACCTTGCAGATGGTATCTATCCAAGATTGCCAACATTTGTGAAGACTATATCAAGTCCGATGCTCCCCAAGCATTCTCGGTGTACCAAGAGGAAGCTTGTAGGAAGGACGTGGAGCGGGCATTTAGTGTGCTTAAACGGAGGTTTACAATTGTTTGGTTCCCTGCTATGACCTGCTCGAAAGATCAGATGTGGGAAGTGATGAATTATTGTGTGACCTTGCACAACATGATCATTGAGGATGAGAGAAAGGACCCAGTGAATTTGGTCGAGCAGGACGAGCCATACTACAGACAGGGACTTGCAGAGCCTAATCACCAGGTGCCACCATCGTGTGCTGTATTAATCGCCATGCGTCAGGAGATCCGAGACCCGGTAGTGCATCAACAGTTGTAGGATGATTTGGTTGAGCACATATGAATACGCAAGGGCAACACGTAGATGCCGAGCATGATCTCGCCGAACTAGGCCGAACTATGATGTATTTCAGTCTATGCCGGACTATGTTTAATTTCATGACGAACATTGCAATGTATTTATATTTATGCCGAACTCTGTTTGAATTTAGGTGAAAACTCGTCCTTTTTGTATCGCCTGGGAACGCGAATGGGAAATTGGCCGTTCTCAGGCCGAAAGTTACGTCTGTCCGGCGCTAAATAGTGTTGGATTTCGGCATGGAAACGAGGTGCTCTAAGAGATTGATTTCTTTACCCTCGTATATAATCCTTTTTTGTACGCAAGTAATTTTTTCTAGGCAAGTCTCCATCTGGGATACGATTTCACACGGTTGTGTCCTTGGTGGCGAGCCGGTTTTAGATTATGTCCATGAGTTTGCCCCGCACCTCTTTCTCAAGCTTTACATATCTTCAGTTTTTTTTTTTTTTGAAGGTAGTACCTGATTAATTTCACTGAGTTAATGAAGTTCAATTAACTTGTGCTCTCTGCTGATCTGAACCGATTACAGGGGAAACTGAATAAGAAGTTGTGTATTGTATCTATGCACCTCAACCCCCGGGATACGGCACGAAACGTTGAATACTTGAATATACCGGAGAAGCCAAGAAACTGCAGCTCCTTCTGTGCTAGATGAACTCCATTCGCCTCTCTGTTGTCACTGCAGAACGCCACACGCGAGATCACGCCGGCCGCAAGCTGCTCGACCTGGCTACTCATCTCAATCTCCACATCGCCTCCGGCCTTCTCCGGCTTCGCTTCCCACTCCGACACCGTCAACCCAAAAAATTCGGATACGAACACAGCCAACATCTGCCAAGCCAAAACCCATCACACTTGCAGCAGATCAACACAAGTCGAGACTCGAGACATACCTCATCAACCGTAGGTGATCAAAGAGTGGTCACCCTATACATATACATTTAGCTTGTCGACATTGTTGTAAACACATTAGCAGAATACAGGGATTGGACAGACAAGAAACCCTAGAGGTGACACAGGCATCGCAATTATCGCTCCGGCCCAGGGCAAACCCTGCTTACATCTTACATGGAACAAGTATACACATCTCAACAGTCGTATTCCTGCGAAGTCTTTTGCCACACATGTATGTCGCTGTATCACACTGCAGTGCTGCAGCTATCAAGCACTGATGGACCACTTCCCTTTTCTTCTCTTTCTGCTCCATGGGACACAGCCTTACATCTACACATAGAGGATTTCCTGTGTATGAGTATGACATTTCCAACTAGACCGGTTTTTCTCGCTTTATATACTTCATTGCTATGGAACTTCAACGAAACCTTCCGGCACTTCTGCGACAGGGTGGATCAAATTTTGCGAGTAAATACCGGATAGAATCACTCTAAGAAAGTTTTGTTATCCTCTTCCTCTGTATCTAACTCAAGCCCCTCAGCAGCTAGGAGTCTACTGATTTCGTTCTTCCTGTCTTCCTCTTCTCTCTTGCGCATAAGGTCTCTCTTCCGCAGTACAAGCGTATGTCTTTTCAGAGTCGTGTTGTAAAATTCCATGGATGACTTCCTTTCCTTGGCAATTAACCTTCTTTCCTCCTCTGGGTCAACCTAGATCAAGTAGTTCAACGTAAAAAAAAACACAGTACATGTGCATGTGATTCAGAATAAAAAGCATGAGGGTAGCATGATGTGCATGCCATGCAGGATAGAAAGAAATGTCTTATTACCTTTGACCTAGAGAGACGTCGCGCCCGTAGCGTCAATTCTCTTTGTTGCTGCTCTGCCCAAGCAGCTACCGCCATGTCCCCGCGTTTATCAAAAGCTTTTCGCTTTTTCATCACCCATTCCATCCATGCCTGAGAAGCCTGATCAATGGAAAATATACTTTTCAGTGTTGCAAGAATAACTCTTTTAAGGACATTGCTCTTCAATGCACCTCGGCGCTTTCAGTTTCAAAGAATCATAGTGATAAAAGATTTTTAAATTTTTCTCTGCGCTCTCCTAGTTACGCATAAGACATTAGAATGTTTAATTGTTTCAAGATGATACATGGGAAGGCCCAGTTACAATCTAACTTTATTGCTATCCAGTGGCAGTTGCTGAGTGCCACTATTGCTGGCCCAGTCTAGCATTAATACATTGGACAGCAACCCACACTTCAAGGGAACAGGGTTAGCTCACAAGGATGAAAAGGTGCTGGCTTTAACAAACTCCCTTATTTTGGGTTTCAGACTCGTCGAATTGGTTCAGAGGAATAAAAAATGCGTGATTAACATTATGTAGTTAACACTAACAGGCCTTGAAATTAAGACAAGTAGCACAAAAATTAAGCAAACAGGCAAGTTGCTGTTGTGTTACCATCAAATCATCACAATAAGTAAAGTAGTTGACCATGGAAATTCAGACCTTCATTGGATTCACATAATGCTCTTTATCATATGCCCTTTTCCTTTCATCATCAATCAACAGCTCATATGCTGCTTGGATTTTGATGAATCGGGCTTCAGCCGTCTCTCCTTCCTCAAGGGTTCCCTTACCATCATAAACTTTGAGAGAACAAAATAATCAGTCGAATAAAATTAACTTCCTTATTTGGTCGTGCATGTAAAATAGCATGAATCCACCGAAAGTAGTGTCTCGTATATTTGAATGGTTACAATTTTTTGCACAGTTTATTGCTAGCTGCAGGTGAACCACCAGCCTATCATAACTTGCTTTATGTAGTTTGGTGCATATTCCTCAGACAGAAGACAAATAACTATAATTGCTGAATGAGACTGTTCGTCCACCCCAAGATCTGGAACTTTATTAATACTATATAAACGCTGATGTTGTGCAAAACATGCTTCTAAGACATACAAACCATTTTTTACATGCTTCTAACAATTTTGTAACTTGATATGGAGTGAAACGAATTCTTGACACAAAGGACCACCAGTCCGGATGAATTGCTAAAAAAGACTACCTGATGAAAAAATTGTCAAAAAAGACTACCTGTGTGTGGCGGCAGGGCTGGCCAGCCGACACGTGGCACCTGCCACCATTGCCGGTGGCGGCAAGACCCTGCCGCCATGCGCTCAGGCGGCACCTCCGGCCCGGACGGCACCCTGGCCAGCAGCTAACGACGACGTGGGCTTGCCGCCTGTGGGGCGGCACGTTGAGCTGGTTCCTGCCGGCTATGATGGGTTAAGCTCTGGATTACTTATGGGAGGATAAAGGATGGATGAATGGAGGTTTTGTTCTGGTACATGACATGACTTTGATCGGAAGGTGACATGGAACACATCGTTGCTTGCCCGGTGGGTTTTTTCAGGGCATGTGTCGCCTGGGGACAGCTATGCCTGACACGGACGGGACATGTTATCTGCTCTAGCTTGGACAAAATATTTCTCAACTGCTAGCAGCACACTACTGAAGCGCAGAAAACAAATGCGTAGCGAGCAGCACATCGCCTAGCAGCCCGTAATCCAGAGCCATCGCAAGCGACAAGAGCCAGCTCGACATGCCGCCCCTGGCAGAGGCGGCAGGCCCCACATCGCCGTTAGCCGCTGTCCACGGTGCCGTCCGGCCGGACGTGCCGCCTCAGGGCACGGCGGCAGGGCCCACGATGGCGGCAGGTACCACGTGTCAGCTGGCCAGCCCTGCCGCCACGCACAGGTGGTCTCTTTTGACAATTTTTTCAGTAGGTGATCCTTTTTAGCAATTCATCCGACCAAGTGGTCCTTTGTGTCAAAAATTCGAGTGAAACAGGAATCCTCAATGAAAAGCAATTGATGTTTTACGACTGAATCCGCGAGACATAAACAAATAATTCAACTTACTGAGTCAAACAGTGGAGTAATAAATAGTCATCAATGTGCACCTATGCTTAAAGCTTAAAGTGTATAGCAAACAATACCTTGATCACAAGCAAACATTTGCCCATATCCTACTTTTTTCCATACACCCACATATTAATTAATATAAGTAATAACACAACGCTTACTTGTAGGGGAATATGATTTGTACATAAGGAAATACCACCAAAATAAATTTATGTGTGGGACACACTGAATAGAGCCATTGCATTATGAAAATACATAAAAGTAAAGAAGCGCACCATCGGGGTGATAGAACTTGGCTAATCTCCTATATGCCGTCTTTATGGTGTCCTCATCAGCATCCCTGTCCAGCTCTTCGAAACACATGAAACACATTTTAGTTTCATTGCTAATTTTACGACGACTCACCCATCTCGCGAGGGCATCCATGGATCCTACTACAGAATCACCACTGCAGCAAATTCCTCGAACGATCAAAATCTAGCAACAATTCCTAAATTATGAACAACTGAAGCCCCATGTCATGAATGCATTTGATTGGACAGAGGAACCGATTAGCATCGTATAAACGCGCAAAATCTGAGATGGCAATGATAATCCCAAAATCCACGTGCTTCTCTCACTAGCATAGGACATGGCGTCGTCGTACCGAGCGTCTCATACGGGGACTTCTCCGAATCCCAGCTCGCCGCGCGCGTGGACGCCCTTCTCCGCACACTCCCCGCCGCCCCCGCGACCGACGCCTTGGACGGGACGCGGAAGCCCCCGCCGAGCCGCGGCGCGAACACGAGCCGCCTGGCGCCTCGGCCGGGGGCGGAGGACGAGTAGTAGTAGGTGTGGAGGAGGGTGGAGATGGCTCGGAGGCCGCTCATCGCCGGCGACCCGTGGGGCTTAGGGTTAGAGCGTGAAGGAGGAGGCGAGCCGGAGCTCGGAGCGGCGGTTGTGTGGTGGAATGGAGGGAACGCCTCCTGACGGTGACACGTAGATCAGTTCTCTTCTCAATAAAGTATATTTTCTGTTACGGGTATATATGCATAATATAGATGAAATAGTACATAATTTTTACATTAACTACTCACAAAATTATTTTACTACTACACGGAACAGCACCTTTTTTTTTTCTTTTCTTTTGAAGTCTTGGTGTTGGTAGTTGGTACAATAGTGAATTTTCTTTGCAGTTAGAGGTAGATCAGAGAAATCTTCAATTCTTGGTACAGGAAAGAACAGCAACATTTCAGCTAGTATATTAATTCGTTGCTGTAAAATATTATACAGGTATATATTTACAAATTACAGGCTCTCTACAGATGAGAGACGATCAGTTCTACCCTACATGCCCCTCTCTGCATAACTCACAGGTTGTGGTTAGCTCCATCTCTGTACATAAACCAAAGCCATGTCACCAGACATCTAGCTGACACTCTGCAGTTGCAGTGATCTAAAAGCTGAGTTTCTATGGGAACATATAATCTGCAGGTTATTTCTTTTTGGCACCACTGTGAGGGAAGGTGTGCGCTCTTTCCCACTGCGCGATGTCTTCGATCTGGGATGGTGGCGGGGGTAGGATCTCACGCTCTACCATGTCCCAGCCACGCTCTACCATATCCCACCCGTCCGCAATGTTGTTTACTGCTCCACCATGCTTTGGTGGCTTACTGGTGTACAGGAAGCTTGTGTTCGAGTTCAGGAGGAGGTTATCTAGAGAGCTCGGCTGGTTAAAACAGAGGTTATATCAGTGATGAGCTGAAGGTAGATGTGATGCAAGCAAAAAAAAAGTGAAGTGGGAGTTTTACCATGATAGCTGTGTGTGTGCTGTCCATCATACTGCTGTTAGATGAGATGACTGAACTTGCGTTCCACATTGATCTGTTTAGCTGATGTGCTTGCTTTTCTGATCTGCAAGTACAATGTAGGATCATTCCACCTTTCTTTTTTTTTGTAAATTCATGGGCCCATTAAAATAGATAGACTTATATTAGATGCAAATATTACTACAGAATCTTTAGGTGTACATTTTCAGGAGTTATGAGGAAGATAAATAAATACAACTTGCAAGTTTGAGCAGATTATGGAAGATCTATGTACACTGTTGAAAACCAGAATATGCTTGCCATTTTCTAAAAGCAATATAGGTTGTACCTTGAGGCTGTATTTGATGCAAGAGCAGCTCGAAGGGCCTTTAAAGATGATAGCATATGAAGCATCTTTGCAAATGCATCAAAAGTAGAAAGATTGGATGGCACATCCAAGCCCAATGAGTTATAGTAGTACGTAGTTATGGCGGAAACACTCGTCTTTAGTAGTGCTATTCCTCTTTGCAGGTCTTGATGCCTCTCCGTGGAGTGAGAAGATGCAGCTGAGAAGTTAAAGCTATTGCTTCTCTTGGAGTCAAAAAATGATCTCTTATCAGAGTCCACAGAGTCAACACCAAAGTTACCCGAACCACTTTCTGTCCATGAATTTTCCTCGCCAACAGAGCAATTATTTTGCCTAGGCACAAAAAGTGGGTAAACCTTGCTGGAAAATAAGAAAATAACCTCACGTCAGAAAAGAGACCTCCTGGAGAAACCAGGATCGAATTGCAAAGATTGGACAAACCAGAAGAAGGTAACCTTAAAAGGTTCAAAATGGTATTCCGGTAGTATAAAAACTCAATTTGCAGCCATGGTGCTAGCCATTTAAGTAGAGTTTTAAAAAAATCTACCTGAGTTATTGTGTTACACATTGTACATATACTCTATAATGCCAACACACAATCCTGAATCTTAATTCTGCAAATATTGGTGAAAGAAATTCAAGAGTGCAGAAATATAGACCTCTGGGATTGCCGTGTGCTCCAGTAGGAACTCCGTTGCCATATACGGGAACATGAAGCCTAATACATCACACATAAAATATATTAGCCACACAACCAAATTGGATAGGAAGTGTGTGCGGCTTCTCATGCACAAATATAAACAAGCACAACTTGCAACATATGCAAGTAGTCTGCAAAAATGGCACGTGAAGGATCGATCCTGTTAAGTGCTATGCTAGGCTCAGATGGGTTATATTCCAAAGAGATTTTGACAAAATAAATATATTTACAGGAAAAGAATGACTTTTAATATGTATACTACTGTTCGAAGTTCATATTATTCTACCATCAGGGTTAGCTAACTGGATCTTCTAGTATTAACTTCAAGAGAAGGCTATTGATAATAGATTAAGGTCACTAAATTGGATCTTACCCCAAAGCCAGCTACATGAAGGGCTGGTGCGGATAGGATAGGAATTGCAATGCTGAGGACTTGTAACATGTACCTGTAACAAGAAATTAAGTTAAAATAGAACTGAAAATGGTATATTTGCAGATTCTTCTACCAAATAAAGCAATACAACAATACTAAATAGTAATAAAAATGGTTTTGTCTTGTAGATAACAAGGAAGACTATTAGACACTATACATAACTATCTTGCCCTGATTTTTACTTCCATAAGTCCACGAAAATCCATAGCATTCTCTGTTGCCTAGAAAGCTCTCTGGTTTTCTTTAGAAACATGCAACCCTTGTATGAATTATGACATGATTAGGCTGTGATGTTTACAAAGTACCATGAAACATAAAAGAATAGACATTCATTTAATCATTCTGGTAATGAAGAGCGCCCCTTTGCAGCTAAGTACATAAGTGAATTAGGGAATGGATATCAGTTCGAGGAAAGAAGTATAACCCCAAGGAAGCTGATAGCTCTTCTGATGGAACTGAATGTGGATCGAGACCACGAGGTAGACGAATACCACAAATAGCATCATATGGATCACTGTGGCCATCCTTCTTTTCTCCATCTATAATAGCCTACAGGTTAAAGAATACATATATAAATCCTTCCTATTCATGATAACTCAGGTAGCATAACATAATATCGCAATAAACATTCCTTCTTGAGGCTAACAATAACAATACTAACATATCGAGCTAAGCATGTGAAAGATGTAACAAGTGATTGGTAATATTTACATGCTCTAAATATCTTAGAGTTGAATCTTGCACAATGAAGTTTCTCACCAAAAAATCTAAAAGCATACATATACAGGAAGAAAACACATAGACTCGAAGACCATTATACTTACTCGTCGCATTGGGAACAATCTGCAAAGCTGCTTTATAGCTTTGGCCTGCCTTTTGAGACGTTCCGATGTAGTTGCCATCTGCCAATAGAGTTTAAGCCTTTCAGTTACAAGGCTCAGGCACACATAAATCATGGATAATAGACGATGTCTTTATACAGAGATCAAACAGGTAAAGAGACAGAGAGACATGTTAAAGACTCACAAGACCCATCTGTGCTGCTTTCATGGCATTGGTGTGCATCGTCAATGAATCAGTTTGCTTTGTTTTTAGCTGAACATGAGGGACAGATATATGCAGGATCAGTAATTTCTTAGTAGCGCATTTACTTTTAATCAAAGGGTAACAGTAAGAAAGATAAATTTACCGTGATAATACCCAAACTCAATGAATCCTTTTTCATCTTGCTACCACTCGATGCCTGCTCAGCCTTCTTCTTCTCTGCAAATGCATTAATAACCACAAATCAGTACTGCTAACTGGCAACTGGTAACAAGATAACATACATTTAGAGCAAAAAAAGAGATCGACCTATTGCAGTTCGTCTCGTCAACTCATTGAGCCGATCCCTCAGCTCCTTGATGTCCTGAGCTTTGCTCATTCTCCAGCTCCTTTGCTCCTCCGCTTTCCTCTGGCGAAAATAGACAGAACAGGCAAAGTTATACTCTGTCTGTACAACATTTCATTCAAAAAGTATACAATTTGTCTGTACAATTCTCCAACAAACACCAATTCTAACATGATCAATAGAGCTACATCACTCTAGGTTATCGGTGTGTACTGCACTTCTAATTTCTAAACGAACCAGGCTAATTACCTCAACATAGCATAACCAGACAATAGACTCCAAACCTGACGCACGAACACATGGAAACCACCAACAGGTAGTCCGAACCCCAAACTTTACTAAATTGGCGGGGGAGCGAGTCAAGGTATAGGGAGGCCGACAAACCTTGGCCTCGAGGCGCGCGGCGATGCGGGATTTGAGGGAGTCGCGGAGGTTCCTCATCATGCGGAGCCTCGTGTGGTACTCGGACAGCCTGCACAGACCCAAAATCGGAACACAGCCGGCGTGGGGGCGGGGTGAGGGTTACGTCCGGAAGAGGCAAAACTTTCGATCGAATTTGGGATGGGTGGCAGGGCTAAGGGCGTGTACCTCGTGTTGACGCAGGCGGCGCAGCAGGAGTGGAGGTTGGATCCCTCGCAGAGCGCGCAGCAGCTGCTGCTGCTTCCCCGCCGGGACGCCATCATCTCGCGCCCAATTTGACGGGAGGGCGGCGACGGCGGTAGAGATCCCCGGTCACCGGGCGCGCCGCCGCGGCAGGGGCGAGGAGCGGCGCTGTCGCGGCAGGGGCGAGGCTGCGCAAAGTCTTGCGTGCGTGAGGAAGGAGATGCAGGCAGGGGAGAGAGAACGATAAACTGGCGTAGAGAAAGAGACAACGGGTCGACGACGAGGACGCACCTTTTTTTTATTTTTGAGCGGACGACGGGGACGTACCTTTTCCTCTTACATCTCGTATTGGGCTGACAGAATAATTGGGCCGTGACCCATGATTGAGCTCCTCTCTGGGCCCAACGTGACTGGGATGTTTCCTTTTCCGCTTAGAGCTGTTTTTCATTCCATATAAAAACAAATATTTTGGTTTCGCTAAAAAAATAGATTTGAATTTTATTTTCGAATCACCAGTTCATGGATGTGGATAATCTTCTAGAAATTACAGGTGAGATTATGAAATCGAGAAATCATACTAGTACTATGTATACCTTTTTCCGTTTCTTTGCCAGATAGCAGAGGAGTAGCGGACCCGGCAAACCACAAACACGTGGATGCATGGCATACCAAACGCTACAGGCTGAAAATATGTCATGCAGACCAGACCCCGCAAGGAGAAACGGCATAACAACATATTTAGGAATCAATTTGAAAAACTTATCCTCGATGCGTTGCCAATATTGTTTGCCGGTTGATCGGTTCCGGTCCCGGCATCGAGTGACACACTCTCCCATGCCTTGATCAAAATGCCATCTTCAAATTCCATGTAGTTCATTGTCCTCACTAATTTCCCCTTGCTCACCGTCCTTTCGAACACCTAGTCATCTATCTCTTTCACCTCACCATCATCGCCCTCCTCGCCTTCTTCCTCCCCCACTCCTCACCACCCTCGTAGTCTCCAAGCGGCACAGAGCCAAGCTCGACGAAGTCTTCGTTGAGCAAGCACACGAATGAATCATCATCAACATCATTGCATTCCGCACATACCCAATCGACATATGTACATCGTCCTCACTCCGCTAGCGCCAAAAGGACAAATTTGTGCAAGCCGAAGGAGGCCGCACCAAGATTGCCGCCAAGGATGCCTTTTTCCCTGGCTTCTTGCTAATCGGCTTCTCCATCGGAAGCAACCCCTTCTTCTTCACGACAAACACCTTGGCTCGCACCTTGGCTGTACCTCCCGTCGAGCGCGCCCACGCATCGGAAGCCGCATCGCTGACCACGTGTGTCCCGGCGGAAACGCCAG
The DNA here is from genome assembly GCA_910589775.1 of Avena eriantha. Lineage (NCBI taxonomy): Eukaryota > Viridiplantae > Streptophyta > Magnoliopsida > Poales > Poaceae > Avena > Avena eriantha. The sequence continues at coordinate 91,803,268 of OU342741.1, forward strand.
CGAGCTAGGTGCCAGCGGTTATTAAGCGGATTCGGGGATGAGGGGTCTGTACGAGTTGCTCTAACAGACCAACTAGTATATATATATATATATATATAGCAAAAGGACGATTAATGGTAAAGCACCATCTACCAGTTCAGAAGAACAGGTTACATATGACTGAACCTTGGGGAGTGTACATGGGAAAAGTTTTCATTGACGCGTAACAAGAGCAACCTGGAAGACGCGTATACGTTTCTTCCACTTGCCAGAAGTTCAGCAAAACAAAATCAGCCGCGCCTCAGACCCAGACACCCAGTGGAGTACAAAAAGTGATCGAGATTGGCGTGAAGATGTTAACAGTTTGACAGAAAAACGAAACTAAGTGTAGCTCAATTTACACCTGAACGATGAGTTTCTTCACAAAATACCACCTACCGCTACAATCAGCAACTATTAAATGGCACTTCATGGACTACAGCAGCGGCGACAGTCAAGATTGTTGGAGGAGAATCTGCTGATCAGACCGGTTTTATCTGAAAAAATAGATGAATAGTTAATGACCATTTCAGCAAGTTTCGGTTCAGAACATCAATGACAACCACAAGGCACCAACATACCAGCCAGAGCAGCAGATTCAGTCCCCTACCCTCTCTTCCTCCGTTTGCTGCGTGCTGCGAGCTTTGCTGACACCTCCTCTTCCGATAACGGCAGGTAGTAAATCATTGGAGTGGCCTTTGTCCTCTTGAAGAGATCATCAAGTGACAAGGCACGTTTTGTTTCAGGCTTCTTTGGAGGGGGTGGAAGCATCTCCCTTTCCGACCCGGGTTTAGAGATAGGGAACAGCTTAGGAAGAGGTTGCGGAACAGGTAACACACCCCTTGAGGTACCAGCACCATGAGGAAGCATGGTTTGGTTAGCCTGTGATTGTTGGAAGGCTGCTGCCTTTGGCGCTGTATCTGTCCTGAGGCAGTTAAGCACTGGCGGTGGAGGAGGGTGTTCAAGATTGAGCTTCACCTCATGTGGATCTACAAATTCGGCAACTAAGTAACTGCCATTGTTTAGGGGCCATTGGAGGTTGTAAACAGCATTCCTGGTAGCCACAGCTTCATCCACCGAAGAGTACTGTGGATAAGAGGTACGCGTTAGGACAAACAGGCAAGTTAACACCATAGCATTATCAAATTTGGAATAAACAGTAAAACAAGTAATACATCACGAAATGCTTTGAATCAACAATAAGGCACGACAAGGTTAACGTCTCAAGTTTGCATCCTTTATACAGAGACCATAACCATCTTCCAACTACCATAGAACAAAAGTTAATCCTTACACCAAGGCCACATCAATTGATTAGCAGCAAATGACTAACGCACGGACACTTGGTGTAATCAAATTAAAGAAATAATTGGCAAAGCCTGAAAATTTCATAGATGGGGAAAATGCTGACATTCACTTCTGACAGTATGCTGCAAAGGTAAAATAATACGCTGAAGTTAACAACGTACTGTAACGTAGCAGTGGGTCTTGATATGGTCCATCCAAAAACTGCAAATAGATCCAGTTCTACCAAGAAGCTCTTGCACAGCTTTCAAAGTAAATGGACGCACGAATCGATCAATTCTTAAGGAAGTAGTTGCAGGCTTCTGAGAAAGTGGCACTGAAATATGAATAAGAAATTAGATACTGATGCGAATTGCGTTTACTTTAATAAAAGAGCAGAAGAAACCTCACCTATCTGTTCTCTGTGAGAATCTCCAGTTGCTGTTGAATTAGACCTGCCAAAAGAAAGTCTTAGAGCAGGCTGAACCACATCCTTTGGAGAATCAGACCAACTTTTGGATGTTTGTTCCTTAGGAAGTTTGACATTATCCACTCTGCGCTGACGTTTGATGGGCTCGACTGCAACAACTTCTTTGTCTGTTCATTTAACAGTGAGTAAGAACACAACTATGGCATGATTTAACAAATTGAACCATCGGTCAATTTTATCAAATTCATTTGAATGTAAGCATATGAAATGACACGGCACAAAAGCTACTAAATTACCGCCAAAATAAATTGTCCCATCCCCAAAACCGCAAAAGAGAAGAATACATGAGGTACAATAATTTCATGCAAAATTTACCAAAAGCCACAAAGAATCTACAATGACAATGATCATGCATCACTAATAATTAACTTTACACTGGATACTCACACAAAGTGTGCATGCACACACCTACTGAAACATAACAAAATGTCAACGAAAATGATATTATAAAGAAAACAAACATGGCTCAAGATATCCATATAAGAAAGGCATACAGGAAATAATCCAACAATGTACGCATGAGGTAAAGACAAACCTTCAGGTTTCCTCTTTTCAGATGGAGTTACTGGTTTCTCCTCAGATACAATATCCTTTGTTTGCACATATGAATCAACAGTATCAAAGAGCAACACCTCTTTGACCTCATGGTCTGAAGAATCCTTAGTCTCTCTTCCAAGATCATCAGATCCGATATTGGCAATAACATGCTTACTTTCCATCACATCCTCCTTTATCGGTTCATTACCTGAGCTCCTGACTAAAATTAGTTTTTCCGGAGAAGCGCCATCGGGACTGTCCGGTTTCTTGTCCAAGTTCATATCGGTTGTATATTCTATTTGTTGCAATGAGGTCCCATTCTTTGTCAACTCGTTGACATCGTCCAATGCTGAGGGAATGCTGCATTGTGGTTCCACCATATCCCTCTTAGCCTCTAGTTCCAAATCAGAATTGTCAGCGTTCCAGTCACCATTCACATTAGTTGGTATATTGTCATGCGAAATCAATACACACTTGATTTGAGAACCTATATCAGAGTTGGCCTCAGATACCTGGTCCTTTATTCCTGATACAGATGGTTTGCACGCACCATTTGTGCGCCCAGAATCTTCGTGGTCCTTGCCGTCCATGAAAGCAATGTCATCCGAATCTATCTTAGGAATCAGGGTATCAACATTCTGGCCTGGTGCAGTTGCAATAGCATGAGCATCCAAATGATCAGTACGTTGCGCAATAGCATCTGGAGGTGAGTGTACTGCTTCCTGCTCTACAATATCAGAGTCTAACTTGTCTTTAGCAGAACTTGCATCCAACTTAACATTAGTACAGGCAACATCATGTGGTAGATAATCAACAATTACTTTCTTGATGGTGCATTCTTCTGGAGCCTTCTCTGCAATAATCTCCCCATGAAGATTAGCTTGTGGAGATGCTCCCTTCACTACAGTACTTTCACTTAGAGAAACTTTATCAGTTGTTGCAGAATCAAACAGAGGGGCATCACTATCTATAGCAGCAAAATGACATGTCTGACTAACTTCTTCAGTAGTAACTACAACATCCTGACTAACACCTCTAGTTGCATGTGCAATTTCCTTACTAAATTCTGTCATAGAAACAGCAGGATCTCCTTCCTGAGTTGCAAGATGAGAAGGATCTTCATCAACATTTGGTTCCATCGCATCCTGGCAAACAGATGCACCAGCAGAACCTGGAGTTCTGTCCTCTTTGAGATCATCATCAGGGGGAGATCCACCAAGTATATCACCCTCAAGGTCTGCAAAGAGCCTTTTCACAAGGTCATCCTTCAAACCTTCGATAGGTAGGTTCCTCCTACAGAGCTCATCCTTTAGTTCTGTGACCTTCCACTCATCAATTGGTCGGTTGTTTAGCACAGGATATGTCGACATTGTTGCTGGCAAGGTTCCACTTGTCTGGTGTATTGGCCCAAATAGGGTCAGTTTGCAAGCACTGCTTGTGTGCCCAGAATCTTTGTGGTCCTTGCAGTTCATCAAATCATTGTCAATCGAACTTATCTTAGGAATCAGAGCATCAACATTATGTCCTAGTGCAGCTGCAACAGCATCAACATCCCAATGATCAGCATGAGACACAATAGCATCTGAAGGTGATGACACCACTTCATGCTCTAGAATGCCGTCGGTTAAATTGCCTTTAGCAGGAGTCACATCCAACTTGACATCAGTAGTGGCAAAAGGATAATCAACAATCGTTTTCTTGTCAACGTCTTCTTCTAGAGCCTTCTCTGCAATAAAATCACTACGACCAGCAGCTTGTGCATGTACTTCCTTCGCCATAGTACCGTCAGATGGAGCTGGTTCTAGGCCATCTTTAGTTGCCACTGCACCACTTAGACAAATTTTATCAGCTGTCACCACATCAACTAGTGGGGCATCACTAACTTCTGCAGCAGCAAGAGTTATTTGACTAACTTCTTCAGCAGTAACAACAAATTCCTGACTAACGTCTATAGTAGCAGCTGCACTTTCCTTAATAGCTTCTGTAACAGAAACAACAAGATCCCCGGTCTGCGTTGAAACCAGAGAAGGGTCTTCATCAACACTTGGTTCCAACGCAGCCTGGCAAACAGATACATCAGCAGAACCAGTTATTTCGTCCTCTTTCAGATGGTCATCAGGGAAAGATCCACTAACTGTTCCTTCTCTATCAACTATATCACCCTGTAGATCCTCAAAGAGCCTTTTCACAAGAACTTCCTTCAAACCATTGATAGGTAGGTTCCTCCTACCTAGCTCATCCTTCAGGTCCATGATCTTCCACTGATCAATTGGCTGGTCATTCAGCACAGGATACGTTGACATTGTGGCTGGGAAATTTCCACATGTATCATGAAATCAGTTAAACCATTTTCCATGAACTTTACTATAGCATAATAAAAAAGGAAATTGTGAGAAAATTCAATCTATGAACTAAGCAAAAAAACTTCCTTTCTCAGCTGGAGCTACAAAATTATGAGAACTGTTAAGAAGACATGATGTGCATATATATGTCCTAGCATTTAGGAAGTATGAACTCTAAAAAAGTGGCAACTTATGTGCAAAATGCTAACCAAAAATATTGTTCAAAGACATTAATATCTAACAGACATAAGTGGGATAAATTATGTGAAATGTCCCATGTTGAAACAGAAGTTTTACGCTGCCTATTTGACAATAACTGTGTGGAAGAAAACGCATATTACAGAAAATCACAACTTAAAAACATCAGCTGCACATAACAAAGTCGCATAGGCCATGTGTGCACATAAGCAACATGTCAAAACTACACGATACTTTGGACAAAGAGCAAAATCAATCCCAAGGCACAGACTTTACTCCAGAGTACATACCAAAATCTCAAAAGGCACGCATGCAAATGTCACCGAACAGCATACACCAATGATCACTATCAACCCCTCTCACAGAGAAACCTACACCAAAACCCCTCATAAACCCCAAGTAACAACGTATTAATCCCTAACCCCATCTAACTACTGTCAAATCGCACAGGGACAGGCACTTCAAAACCCTAACAATCGAGCATGGGGGAGCTCACCTAGCAAAGATCACGGAGAGAGATCTGAACGGTGCCCAGCGAACAATGCTCTTCACTGAGCCGTCAAATTCCAAAACCTACAAGCATGCAGCCACCAGATCAAAACCCCTGACCACAAAACCCTACTTAAAATTCACAGGCACATGAGGGGAAGGCGATTGCACAGACCAGCCACCGCGAACCCGCCGAGGCCGCGCGCTCCTGAAAGGAAACAATTGCATATAATAAAAAAGAGGAGCGAAAAAATCGCAAAAAAGCCCCCCAAAATATCACAGAGAAAAGCAGCGAACGGGAGAGTCTATCACACTGTGACGGAGGAGGAGAAGAAAGAAGCACAGGAAATCGAGTTTCGGGTGGTCGGAACGGCGATTCGACCGGCGGCGGTGAGGGTTTTTGCCTTGCTCCGCCGCGCCGCGGCGAGCGAGAAGGTGAAATGGCGTGGGGTTGGCGCCGCGCAGTATGTCTTTGGTGGGCTCATATGCTCAGCTGCTGTCTCGGAAAGCAGCAGCCCACGGGTGGTCCGCTGTCACCGACAGGTGGGGCAAAGGGTAGGGGAAGCGCCTCAAGTGTGATAAAGGAAATACGTTTTCGCAGTGAGGCAGCGTATTTCGACCTTATGTTTTCCCGATCTATAAGCTCCTCTTGAAAGAGGCAAAACCCTACCCCCACCCCGTAATTCCCAACAATTACGAAAATGCCACTCTTCTTCTCCTCCAAATTCGCGCCGCTGATCCCCCGCCTCCGCCGCCTCTCCACCGCGGCGGCGACCGCCGCCGGCGATAACCCTAAGCTGTCGCGCATCGCGGACGATCTCCTGGCGCTCTCCTCAGCCGAGCTGGATGACTACTCGACACTCATGCGCCTCAAGCTCCGCCTCTCGCTCACCTCCAGCCCCGCTGCCGGAGTCGGTCCTGGTGCGGCCGGAGATGCGGCCTCGGGTTCAGCGGGCGCCGAGGAGGCCGCGGCGGTGAAGACCGCGTTCGACGTGAAGATCGAGAAGTACGAAGCAGCGGCGAAGATTAAGATCATCAAGGAGGTGCGCGCGATGACCGATTTGGGGCTCAAAGAGGCCAAGGAGCTGGTGGAAAAAGCGCCGGTCGTGGTGCGCGCGGGCCTGCCCAAGGAGGAGGCCGACGCGCTCGCCGCCAAGCTCAAGGCTGCAGGGGCCTCCGTTGCGCTCGAGTGATCCCGAACGTAAGGTGTCCCCATTTTCGCTTCCTAGCGTTCCTAGATGACGAAACGTCTATGTGTGTCTTATAATTTGTTTAAATTGGAATATGTTGGGGTTGGACCAATCGGTTAGGGGTGCAAGAAGATCCAGGGTTTGCTTGCATTGTTGTAGCTTATTATGACTAGTCTCCAAGCAAAATCACTGATATATCTTCCTGAACCACGCAATAAGGTGTTGATGTGTTGTGTTCTATCTTACTGGTCTGGATTCAGCAATTTTCAGTAGCCACATTGACTAGCGTGGCAGTATACAAATTTGCAATCTTGTTGGTGACTAGAATAGGCTAGTTTCAGTTATTTTTTTATGTGGATGGTGGTGAAGTTCGATTGAATCCATTCTATATCCCAGTGCATGAAACGTTTCTGTGATCAAGTCCGTGAGGGTGAAGCTTAGTTTTGACCAAATGGACAGCATGTGCTCCATTAATTAGATGCAATGCTTGAAACTCGTGTTTAATGATCTGTCTGTGAATTAATGGTGAAGTTGATGCATTTTGCATGATGATTTTCAAGAAACTGAGATGCGTTGTCTGTTAGGAGGTATAAATATGAAAGTTATATTTCCCATTTACAAGCAGCTCATTGAAATCAAAGGCGTGTGATTCTATTTCCATGGGCGGATCACAGGTTTAGCATTTCTGAACAATTTGAATGTTTATTCCATGGCTTATATGAAGATTGTGCTGTAACACGATAAAGCAAGAGATTATATCATTAAGATGTTCTATAATTTATAAAGGTTTCATTGACCTAATATGATTTACATATGCTTGATCATCACATGGTGTTATCCCATGGATAGTTGCTGAAGCATTGTAGAGTACTGGCATTTAAGAAGTTTAAAATCCAATGCTGAATCGTTCTCTTATAAATAAATGAACCTGACGCACAAAGGATTTCATAGTTGGAAATGCTTAAAATTGGAATGTTTCTATGGAATTTTCCTTTGTAGGAATTTGAGTTGTATTATATTCTGCTACAATGTGAGTATTTGAAGTATTTGGATCATTTTGGTGCTGGATGATACACTGTCCTTGAAAAAATGTTCAAAATATTCAGCCGCTATTGATCTAGAAGCAAGACATAACATGTGTACCAGATTGCATGGTGCGTGTATAAGCTAATCAGAGAGCTTACAAAACAAAAGAGTTGATAGCTTCAAGCATCCACTAGTTGAATGTCCAAAACTGATTTTCTTACAGTTGATTTCACAGACACTAACATGGTTTATGTATGGAAATCAAAATTTTGCGATACATAGAATGTAGTATGAACAACATGGAAAACCAAGTGTTGTGGCGTTCTTGTAAATTAGTAGTACTAAATTCCTGTATTGTGCTTTATAAAGCAAAATAAAATAAAAATGTTGAATCAGGTTAGTTCCTTTCACTGTTCAAACTTATTTTAGTAGAATGGTTGTTTCAGTGGCATATTGCTTATGATGAAAGTAGGGTTTGGCAGGTGCATTTCTGAGCTATATAATCTCTGTAGCAAAAAAAAAAATAGCTGCAAATCTGTAAACTGTAAGGTAACTTCTTGATGTCAAATCTTGCAAATTAGAAAGGAATTGTTTGCTTTTACCACATAGAATCGGCATGTCCTTGTGAGTATGTAGCAAATGTTTGCTAACGCCGACCGCGAGAGTATGTGCAACAGCTCATAATGAGATCTGTGACAGTGGTTGTTTGATAACTCCTTTCACTGATAATCTGTTAAGGCCGGTTTGCGATTTCAGAACTTTGTGTTTTCATCATCCACAGCAGCTCATCGATTGAGCTACATCTTGTACTCCCTCCGATCCATATTAGTTGTCGCATAAATGGATGTATCTAGACATATTTTAGTGTTAGATACATCCAATCTAATGACAAGTAATATGGATCGGAGGGAGTAGCTTTTAATGTGTGTTGGAGCTTGGTTTTCTGGGAATACCTTTTAAGGTTTTATCTGGCTGCCTTGTATGTTGGTGCTGCTATATTTTTTCTGTGGTGTTGCTTCCAACTGCTATGCTCTGAAGTTAATCCTAGATGTATTCTTCTTCAGAGGATAGAGACATGTTCATCCAATAGTATTGCTGGACTTGGTAGAAAAATTCAGTCACAGATCGAAGATCTCCTATGGAGCCAGCAGTGAAACGGCTTAGCGGAGTGTGACCTGTCTGTTTGGCATGAACATCTAGGATAGAACTTATAGGGCAAACTTTGGGATGGCAGAAGTAAAACCAACTATAGCCATGTAAAAATGAACGACAACATTTTTTTCACATGAAATGAACGACAACATTGTGAAGAGCAAAGACGTGCATGTTTGCAATGGAGTTAAATACATCAGACATCATGGAACTTGTTCATATAAACCACTTTCATCCCTGTATTCAGAAAAAATGAAACCACCATACGGTCACCGCAGACATTACAGCTCCGTATTCGGTGACGTGCCAAACATTCGACCTGGTTGACCGTCCACCTATGACTCCACCTCAACTATAAGGGACTATGCCAAATAATAAAGTGTGAAAGGGAAAAATTGCAAAATTGACAAACAGATAAGATCTCGAGCTGCTCGAGGCGCCTCCTCTCGCAGGGCTCGGTCCTTGTGACGCGTCCATGGCAGTGGCATGTCATGCAGGCGGTCGAGCCTTAACGGCACGTCGCGCCACCAGGTGATCTGGCAAGGTTGGTGGCGCTGCACAGGTCGATAGGAGTAAGGCGCTGCCACAGGTCGATGGGAGTATGTCGAGTGGGCCTGTGGGCCACGTGTGTGTGGGTGGGCCTGAGGCCGGCTAAGTGTGTGTGAGCTACAAAGCCAAGAGTTGTACTGATATTGCTAGAAATGAGAAAAGAAACGTGATTGTTCCTCTCTCCCTCTCCCGGTCACTTTCTTCTTCTTCACGACAGATCCGATCCTTGATCTGGCCACCATACCTGATCAAGGTGGTCCAATTAGTATCAGCAGCTTCTTTGATCCGAGGGGATTGGGTTGTGGTGTTGCTCCCAATTCGCTGCGCCGTGTTCGCCGTAAAATTCTGCTAAGATTTTGAGTGGATCGGTTGGCTCCGACGAGCGAGGAGTAATCACGACCCCTCCTAAACCTTTGCCGCAGACGCTGCTAGTGCTGGCGGTGATGGGAGAGGCGGTGACGGCGGCGCAGGCTTCCCTACTGAGTGTCGTCAGTCCCTGGATCTCCTCCATGGATGTGTCGCAGTCATGGACTCGACGCAACAGGGGTTGGTCGCGCATATGAATTTGATCTCGGAGGCGGTGGCAGTGGGAACCAACGCGCAGGCTGACGCAACGCTCCAGCTCACGGCGCTCCACGACAAGCTCACGGCCACAGTGGCTCGGCTAGATCGACATCACAAGCATTCCCTCTCGCCGGAAGAAGATGATCCGGATCCCGCAGCAATTAGGCCTATTAGTAAGAGCTCACTACACCGGGTCAATGCAAATTGGTTGGGGAATGCACCGGGCGCGTATGTGTCTCATCACCCACAAGGAGACGAGCGTTTGGGCGGTGGGGCGGACGCGGGCGATGGAGAATTTGGCGGTGGTGGGAACAGGGGGTGCAAGTGGCAGTGTGCTAGGAGGCGCTAGTGGCGGAGAAAGTGGAGGTGCAGGCGACGGTAGATCTCAGTTAGCAAGCGATTCGGCCACCAAGCACAACCTCAAGATGTCTTTCCCTCAGTTTGATGGTGATCAACCTCGCATCTTGAAGGACAAATGCCTGGATTATTTCAGGCTGTTCAACGTCCATCCGTCCTTCTGGTTGGTGTCTGCCACTTTGCATATGGATACTAATGCTACTCTGTGGTTGAAGGCTTATCGACTGAGGCATGGGATCATCACTTGGCATGCACTTATGATAATAGTGGAAGAGAAATTTGGTGTTGATGACCATAGGAAATACCTGAAGCAATTCCTTGCTCTCAAACAACGGGGCACACTGAGGAATATCAGGAAAAGTTTGAATCACTATCTTATCAGATCTCAATGCAGAACCAAAATTACGATGAGAAATTCTTTGTGACCCAGTTCATCAAAGGCCTAAAAGCAGAGATCATAAGTGTTATAGAATCTCAGGTGCCTCAAACTGTGGAGAGGGCAATCCTATTATCCATCATTCAGCAGGAGGTGTTAGCTGATGCAAAACCATGGGGCCAGCGTCCAGCCAATATACACGGACCTGAACCTTTGGAAAATAAACAAGAAGGAGGCAAGCTATCAATCAAATTGGAAGGAGGAGAACTATGAAAAGATAGGCAGCTTAGGGACTACATGATGGCAAATGGGCTTTGTTTCTGATGTGGAGAGAAGTATGATCCCAATCACCAATGTAGCAAAAAACAAACAGCAGAGTTGCATCTGGCCACCACCGAGGAAACTGTGGATATGCTCTCTGAAGAAGTACTAAATATGATGGAAATGCAGGATTTAGCACACGTTGAACAACTGAACTTAGATATTCATGCTTTAGCTGGGATAGAAGGAGCTAATACTCTAAGATTGAGAGCTATGATTGGTAGTTTAGTGCTTCTTATTTTAGTAGATTCAGACAGCAGCAATAGTTATATCAACGTAGACATGTTGGACAAGCTTCAGTGTATAGTCCAGGATACAACAAACACCCCAGTGAAGATTGTCAAAGGATAATTCATGCCCTGCAACAAGATAGTCCCAGAACTGTCTTGGTGGTGTCAGGGACACACTTTCACCACTAACATGAGGGTGGTGGCTGTAGGTTGGTCCTATGGTTACTAATTGGGCAAATCATTGCCTAGCTTTCCAATACAAAGGTCAAATGATCAAGTAGCGCGTGTGTTCATTGAAAATGTGGTCAAGCTTCACGGGATGCCATACTCGATCGTGTCTAAGCGTGGTGCATTTTTACCAGTCTATTTTGGAGGAAATTATTTGACAAACTGGGCACAAAACTCAAGTTCACCTACGCGTATCATCCCCAGACGGATGACTAGACAAAGAGGGTAAATCAAAGCCTCGAGATGTATCTCGAGTGCAGCATTCAGGAAAACCCTAAGGAATGGAAGAAGTGGCTCTCCCTTGCGGAATTCTGGTGCAATTCAGCAGTCCATAATGCGATTGGTATGTAGCCCTTCAAAGCGCTATATGGGCATGAACCAAATGTGGGGGCTATGCCGCAGGTGATAAGCACCGAGGATTGTACCATGTTGGGATACATGAATGGAATACGCATGCGAGGCAATAATAATGGTTATTATATATCTTATTCCATGTTTATGATAAATGTTTATTTCTCATGCTATAATTGTGTTAACTGGAAATGGTAATACATGTGTGTTTAATAAACAAAGAAAAGGTTCCTAGTAATGCCTCTCATTACACTAGCTTATTGATTAACAGATGGTCAAGGTTTCCTGATCATGACATTGGATGTTGTTAATAACAAGGTCACAACATTGGTGGAATGATGTGATGAACAATCTCCCAAAGTATAGTAACACGATCATGCCATTATGTTTACACTACTATAACGTCATTTGAAGTAACTCTAATCCTTAGACCATGAGATCATGTCCATCACTAATGGAAGAGTACTTTTGATTCCATCAAACGTCACACCTTAACAGGGTGATTATAAAGATGTCGCGGGGTACTTGGAAAGTATTAGTTGAGGCTCATGGATCAAGAGTGGGATTTGTCCATCCTGATGACAGAGAGATATACTCAGGGACCTCTTAGTGATATCACATTAACATAGCCTGCAAGCAAGTGATAAGATCACTAAGAATATTATATCACGAGAACAAGAAAAGTGTACATGTCGGTAACGAGGTTGAACTAGGTATAGATGATACCAAATGATCAGATCTTGGACAAGTAAAATATCATGAGACAAAAGGAATTGTTACTACGAAAAAGGTTCACGCGATCACTAGTTGATCGTCTGAATTAGTGGGAGTCATTATGGATCTCTAGGTCCCGCTAATGATTATTGATTGGAGAGAGTCTCGATCACCTCCACATAATTCACGGGCCCATACAGAGATACACTTAAGGGTAGTCGATGCATTTGAGTGGATAGGGAACACCGAAGAAAATACTAGACCACGCAGGAATTGTTCTGATAAATCTGCCAGAATAGTTTCCATGTATCAGAATATTACCGGGGATTGAATTGTTAATTTGTTCATTAAATGAAGTGTTCATTAAATGAAGTACTCATTAAATGAAGTGTTCATTAAATGAGTGACATTAAATCAAGTGAATTAAAAGTGGTTTTAATTGCGAGACTCTTGATTTTTGAGTGGAGAATAAATGGAAGGAAGTGGAGAATGAATTTTTGTGAGTGGAGAGTCCACCCAGATAAATGGGGGAGAGGTGGGGACACCACCATGGCTGGTGAGCCATGCCCCTCACCTATAAAAAGGCCCCTCCTCCTCGCTTTTCCACGCACCATTCCATTCATGTCATATGCCCTTTGGTTGGCATCTTCTTCCCCTTTCTAGCTTGTCCATTGCCACAAGCATGGTGCTTAGTAGAAGCCATGTTCAAGATCTTTTCCACCATCATCACCACCATGCCGTAGTGTTGGTGGAGTTTCTAAGGATCCCTGAAGGCTCCAAAAATAGCCATCTTCCACCGTGTTTAGTCAAGAAATTGACAAGAAACTCTCTATCCTTGCCACTAATGACAAATAATTGCAAAGATATGAAAACCATTACTTTAATTTGTGTTGTGCAAGAAATCATGCTTTTAATGCGAAATCTGGAGTCATAATGAAGGTTTTGAGGAAGTCCACACGACCAAGTAATTCTGGAGCCATTGTCAGGTGTCTATAGCCGTAACGACCACTGGTACGGGCAGGGCCTGCCCGTACCATCTGCCCATACCATGTGGCAGCGGCTCCATCTCGTCAAACCCTACAACTTTCATGAAGACGCCTATATATTTTGAGGCCTTAGCCGCCGCACAGAGAGCCGCCATTCTCAGATTGCATCACAACACCACCAAAGGAGATCCATGCCATTGTTCATCCCTTCCATCTTCCATCCCCTCCATTAGCCATAGCCATTACTTTGTACTTGAGATCTCCTTGTGATTTGGCGATCATTGTAAGAATATTTGCTTTCCATCTAAGTATTTTGCACACTGTTTTCTATCCTTAATCTTATTGTTATGAGTGAGTAGTCCTCATGGGCTACGGGTTGGGGAGAAACCTCGCAGCGATTATGTGCATATAATCTATGGGAGCATTGTGTATTGTTTGAAAGAGAGATTCGTATCTTTTGTTTCTTTGTCTCTTGTCTCGATTTGTGGACTTGTAAGTATCCAAGACCCCATAGATTGATAAAGACTTGAGGTGAGATACTTGGCTAGGCGATCTCATAGGAACCCTAGTGACAGAAAGGGTAGTACGATCTTCTCTTAGCAACCCATTCGGGATTACAACAACATCACCACTTAATTCTTTGACCTGTGTTTTACACTGAATAATCGTTTGTAGCCCGTGGCTTCGTGGTGCACTCGGTTGGATCAAAAGACTATTGCTATGCATGTTGCATCACATGGGCTCTAGTATATTAGGATGTGTTGCCCACAAGAGACTATCTCTATTAAAACATTATACATGACTATGCTTATTATTATATTTTATCCCATATGATGTGTAGCTGCAGGTGGATCTTCAACCCTGGCCTATCTCTATCCATTGAATTAACCCATGATAAAAGTAAACTAGATTGGTCTGATAAACAAAGGTAAAACAAAGAAACAAAGTCTTGTAGACGTGTCCTTTTTATTTCCTTTTAGCATTGATTTCCAAGGTTCGATTAAACCTTGGTCTAGTAAGGAAAAAACTATTATACTACATCCGTGAATCCGGATCGAAGGTATCAATCCCATACTTTCACTGCCAAGCTAGAGCGAGGAACGGAAGTTGTCGGCACACTGTATGTGTGATCGATTACGGAGGTGATACACAGCGTTGGTCATCGTGTCCTTGAGGACAGTCATGTATACTCTACACCAGCCACGTTTGTTTGCGGGAATGTTATCCTGCTTACGATCTTCAAGGGTGAGTCCTTATGGAAAGGTTACAAGTATCGTATAGATTCGATCTTGGCAGTTGCAACTGTAGGGAAAAAATATTTTCTATGCAACAAACCCCATGAAGACAGAGTAGCACAGTTAGTGAAGCTAAAGGCAAACCTGGCTGCTGCACGCAATAGAATGAAAATGAAAACAGACAAGCACCGTAATGAGAAGGAATTCCAGGTGGGCGAGAAGGTTTTGCTGAAACTATAGCTCTACGTGCAGAACTCAGTGGTGAACAGACCTTCTCCGAAACTAGCATTCAAATTTTTTGGACCATACAAGGTGCTAGAATGCATTGGTAAGGTGGCATATCGGTTACTGCTACCACCTAGCAGACTGATCCATCCGGTGTTTCATGTTTCACAACTGAAGGAACATCGCCCAAACTACACTCATGTGTTTGTTGAGTTAACTAACTTCCATGCACTGGATACACAAGAGACAACACCTGAGCGTGTGCTAGATAGAAGGATGGTGAAAAAAGGTAATGAGGCTAATACACAGGTGATGATCAAATGGACCAACTGCCCGGAATACTCGTCTACTTGGGAATACTAGGATGTACTCAAGGTAAGGTTTCCTGAAGTGTTGGCTTGGGGAGAAGCCCAATTTCCTCAGGTGGTACTATTATGCAGGCGGTCAAGCCTTAATGGCACATCACACCACCAGGTGATCTGGAAAGGTTGGTGGGGCTGCATAGGTCGATGGGAGTATGTCAAGTGGGCCTGCGTGCCATGTGTGTGTGGGTGGGCCTGAGGCCAGCTGGGTACGCGTGTGCTACAAAGCCAAGAGATGTACTGATACGAATTATGGAAGAAATGTTAAAAGCAATGTGATCGTTCCTCTCTCCCTCTCTTGGTATCTTTCTTCTTCACGACGACATCCGATCCTCGATCTAGCCATCATACCTGATCGAGGTGGTACATGACAGCTCCCACCGTGACGAAGATGGAGCGACCTCCAATGTTGCCGCCTACCGGTCAGGGCTCAACATCACTTCCACGATTTCTTGGTCGTAGACATCCCTGGTCCCATTTGTGGTGCAACTGATAGCTGCCCGATCGACGTAACATGGCAGGTCCACCCTCGCACATGGGGAGGCCGCAAAGATCTTAGTATGCTTACGTTGCGGGGGGAATCATGCACTGATGCCGCATGCAGTACATCTCCAGCTTCAGACATGCGGGGTCCGACACGATCGTCGTCACGCCTCCAAGGCCCTGTCGTCATGGCCACCCTCGCATCTCATAAACCTTTCATGCAGGGCATGCCATTCATGAGGTACCGTGTCAGTCGCGTCGTCGTCTTAGCCTTCACGGCGCAGAGCACGATGCGACACACAAGGACATAATATGTTGGGGGCAACAACAAGTACCTGATGCAAAATTTGCTCCTCGTGATGAACAAAACCCCGAGGGATACCTGACTCAGGAAGATGGACCAGTGGAGGACCCCCTCCCTAGTCCGCCCGCTTGTCCACCCCCCCCAATGTGGTTGCTTTGTCATGTCATTGAGATATTTGTTGCATCTTCCATGTTTTGTACCTCAATCCCACCAAATGTTGTGCGATGTAATCTGCTAAGTTCATGCATCATATATGTTCAACATGCCTTGCCTTACTGTTCTTATGTTCTATTCGCGTCTCATTATACATATGCCTTTGATGGATTAATGTATTGTTTATGTGTGTAAGGATTTAGCTGGTTCACCTAAGACCCTTTCAGGTACCAGCAAGGAGAATAACTATGTTCAACAAGTGTCTAATTCAACATTGGTTTATGTTGATGAAAAATACTTCGAAGGAGACCTGACTCGAGACGATGCAATAGATATCTCAACGAAAAGACAGAGCAAGCCTGCTTGTCCACCCTCTAGGTGCTTGCTCTGTCTTCTCATTGAGATACCTATTGCATATTCCATGTTTTGTATCTCAAACCCACCAAATATTTTGCATGCCCTCCGCCTAGTTCATGCATCATATATGTTCAACATGTTTTGCCTTATTGTTCTTCTGTTCCATACACGTCTCATTATATATAGAACTATAATATACTGAAGTATCGTTTATGTGTGTTAGGAATCAGCTAGTTCATGTAAGACACGTTTAGGTAGCAAACATGAAGCATCGATAAGTGATCCTGCTAATACCGGTGGAACACAAACACATCCCGGGAAAAGCAAAAAATAGAAGTCAGGAAACTGGCACAAGGATCCTAAAAAGCATCATCTTGGCAGCACATCATAGGTTCCAACAGAAGTAGACACAACAAATACCATCCCACAGATTCCACAATCACTAGTTCCCAATCCATATGCCCATCAATAATTGGCAGCCAAACCAGTTTCAACCTCTACTAGCATACCAATGTTGGCACAACACCAATAAGCTAGCGATGATCACCCACCTGGTGATCAACCCGGTGCCAAACAAGGTATGTGTTCCAAGGCTTATCGTTGCATGCTCCCTTATATATACCATGATAGCTTGATGTAGTGGTTGAATTGGCAGCTAAAAAACAATTTTAAAAAGGGAACCAATGGTTGGAAACAAGCTTGAAGCTAAAATTTTCGAAACACAATCTAGATATTGCATCAATTCTATTGTGCCTAGCAAGCGAAGGCTAGAAAATCTATAAGAATCTTCTTTTCTAGCATCGAAAATAGGTGTTTTTTGTCAGGAATGATATTCTCATCTTCCCATCGTTCAAGCACCACAAACAGACCCCTGACCATTATAGTTCATTACTCAATAAGTTACATGTAAGTCATGTTGCTCATTCCCATGCCTTCGAGCTTGTTGGTTTTATTAAAGGTCACATAACACATCAATTGTTGCCATTCTTGGTTATAGACAAAATTTAACTTTGATCGGGATAATGAGGATGTAGAGTATGTTCCCAAGGACATGTTCTCATGTTCTTTGTTCTGGTAGCACCATAGGCTAAATAAGGAATACTTTGATGCTAAGGCAAGTAAGGATATTCAAAGAAAGACTCCTATGAAACATGCTATGACTGACCAACAATGGATAAATATTCTCGACCACTAGTTTGATCCAAACATTACTGTATGGTTTGTGAAAACTGAGATCAGACCACATTCGAAATTCCTATTTGCGCATCTATCTCACTAGTCTCATTTTGCAAAAGAACGCTGAGAAAAACAAGACTAACTGTGCCGCACAACGTTTAATAAACCGAACTGGATCTCGTGCATTGGTTTGGCACCTGAGCACAAAAGTAAGGATAATTAGTATTTACTCTTGTAGAGACTTTGTGCTTCTTATATTTTGATCATGCGTTCCGCCCACATTGCAGAAATATGCGATAAGTTTGTAGGAAAAATTCGAGGCATGCCAGATGAGCATAAAAGAAGGGCTCAATCCCTACGCTAAGAGTGTTATTATAAATATTCTGTTCGATTGATATTTTGTGATGACACACCCTCAGTGATTTATATGTATAGTTAGATGTGCAATAATGACTGCAAGTGCACATATCGTTTCTAGCTAGTTTCGAAATAAAGATATCGATCCCACAGGGAGCAGGAGTCTGAAGTCTAATAACTCTTGAAATAAATATTACGATAGAAATGCTAGATAAAGTTCTAAGTGACAATATAAAATGCGAGTATTGTGTAAAAAGGTGTTTTGGGTTTTGGGTATAAGAGCAATAAAGTAAAGTAAAACAACTGAGTACAGAAAGTAAGTATCGCGTATGTAAGAGAGATTGGAACTGCAGTAGGGAAAAGGCGTTCTCAGGGAGTAGCGGATACACCACTAGTATTGTAAAGATCCAAGATAAAGATTATCATCATGAACATTCTCAACTATGTATGTGTGGGAGGAACTCCGTATTTGGACGAATAGAAAACAACTGCTGCTCACATCATCCTCATAACCACAGCAGTTAACAATCAACATCAACCAAATTACTGCGCTATTAAGGGATGTAATCCCGTAGGATGTATCCCATGGCATGTATAGTGTTCCATGAGTTTCTCGGTTTCCCAAGTTGATACGTAAGGGGTGTCAACAGCTTTATAGTCACTGTAAGTGCTAACACTCCTCCGTCTACCAACAAGTAGTTTCCTCCATCAAGTCCTCATAAGAGGCAAATATTGAGAGGTCGACTCCTCTCAACATTAAGATGTAGAAAATCTAACACATGGTTACTATGATAAATATCATAATAGACTTTATCTTATTTGAATCTCATACTAGGGTTTCTCCATCTCCCCAAGAACTAATGATCTACTCAGACATGGAGGCAATCAACAACATGGCAATGGTAATGGAAACAATCATAGATGAATAGTACTTGTATAAATCCACAACGAGTATAGGAATTACAACAAGATCTAGATAAGATGTAGATGGGATGGCTGGAGATAGTGGTGATGCAGCGGTGGATGATGAAGATCGATGCCTTAGCCTCCTGGGTCTGCGCAGGGTGAAGATGGATCCCCAGTGGATAATTTCCCCTTCCAGATGCCTTCCGGAGGTGAGGTTTCTGTGATTTCTGGGTGTTCTATATGTCGTCTCCTCGAACCAATTGCACGGGGTGAAACTATTTGACGAGGCGGAGGCGGCGCCAGCTATACGGCCGGAAAAATTACTCCACCCGTGTATTTAGTCGTTGAACTCTCGGCTTTCCTTGTTCGCTTCTAGTTTTCTTCTGGTATTATTAATATTTCCCAAATAAGCGATTTACGTTGTTTTTACTCCTTTTCTCCACAATACAACTACTCCAAGAATTGTATCCATTGGATCCATGATCTGTCCTGATCCTGGTGAAAACAGACATAAAATGCGCACGTGAACATCGTAAAATACCAAGATCCTACATCTACCATGCAAAATAATAATGTAAAACATGATGAAAATATGCACTCATCAACTTCCCCAAGCTTAGACTCTTGCTCGTCCCGAGCAAGTTCTGGCTTAATGGATGTGATCCTCATATTCATAAAGCTAAGTCGATAAAATAAATGAGGCAATTGCAGCATGTGTTTATCATGTACGATACATAGGAATAAGTTCATGAGTAGTACCTCATGACCCACAAGTATAGGGGATCACAACAGTCTTCGAGGAAAGTAAAACCCAATTTATTGATTCGACACAAGGGGAGCCAAAGAATATTTATAAGCTTTAACAACTGAGTTGTCAATTCAGCTGCACCTGGAAACAATCTTGCTTACAGTAGTTTATCAGCAGTAACAATTTTGTAGTAGCAATAGCAGTAGTAAAATAAAGACGATAGTAACAATTGCAATAAATAGTAGGATTAAAGTGGGGTAGGCATAGGGATGGATGGAAGGGCGTTGCATGGACACGACAATTCATGTAATAATCAAGACATAGGGCATTTGTAGATAAATAAGATAAAGTATCCAAGTACTAAATAATCATAGGCATGTGTTCCATATATAGTCATATGTGCTCGTAATGAGAACTTGCACAACATCTTTTGTCCTGCCAGCCTGTTGCAACGGAGCCTCAAGGGAATCTACTGGTAATTAAGGTGCTCCTTTTAATATAGCACCAGAGCAAAGCATTAACACTCCGTGAACATACATGATCCTCACATCATAGCCATCCCCTCCAGTTATCCCGATTTCTGTCACTTCGGGGCCTCAGGTTCCAGACAATAATACGTGTATACAACTTGTAGGTAAGATCATAAACAATAATATCATCATGAATCAATAACATGTTCAGATATGAAATCATGGCACTCAGGCCCTAGTGACAAGCATTAAGCATAACAAGTTGCAACAATGTCGAAAAGCACTAACAATAGATACTAGGCACCATGCCCTAACAATATGATGCAATTACATGAACAATCTCATCCAATCCCTACCATCCCCATAGCCTACTGCGGGGGATTACTCACTCATGGATGGGAGAATCATGGATGGTTGATGGAGAGGTGTTGGTGATGATGATGGCGATGATCTCCTCCAATTCCCCGTCCCGGCAGGGTGCCAAAACAGAGTTTTTGGTTCCGAATCGCGGTTTCTGGTGGTGGCGGCGCAATGGAACTCTATCTAGAAAAACGTCGAACCCCCTCCCCCCCCTCTGTTTTTAGGTCAGAGGGCTTATGTAGGCGAAAGGAGAGGTCAAGGCGGAGACCGAGGCGGCCACACCACCTCCTGGCGTGGCCTGGCCTGGCTCGCGCCACCAGGTGGTGTGGGCCCCACGTGCCCCCCCTCTGTCTGATCTTCTGGATCCATGAGTCTTCTAGTAAAATAGGAGTTTTGTGATATTTTCCGAGATTTTTCCTGAAAGTTGATTTCCTGCACAAAAACGAGACACCAAAGCAATTCTGCTGAAAACAGTGTTAGTCCGCATTAGCTGTATCCAAATCACACGAATTAGAGAAGAAACAATAGCAAAAGTGTTTGGGAAAGTAGATACATTTTGGATGTATCAACTCCCCCAAGCTTAGCTTAATGCTTGTCCTCAAGCAATTCAGTTGAAAACTGAGTGCGATAAAAGAAACTTTCACGAACATATTTGCTTCATAAGATGTATACATTCTCAGCATATGATCAAATACTTAAGCAATTCATAATAAAGAGTATGCAAATAAGTTTACCCAGTAGTCATTCAAGCTATGAAGAGATTCCAACCCAATAATAATAAGCAACGTGACACATAAGCATATATAGGATTGTAATGCTCATAAGAAGATATGATAAAGTGGTATCTCAGTTGCCTTTCTTTTGGAGCAAAACATAAATGCCAAGGCACCTCTGAAGTTTAAGTGAAGACTAGAAGTAAAAATATCAAAGATACAAGCGTCAAATTTATGTCATAATTAACTGTGTTTTGGGACAAGCACATTACACTAAGAATTACAACTATGCTCTCGAGAAGGTGCTCAAAGAATAAATGGTGACTCAACATAAAAGTGAAAGAGAAGATTTGAAAAGTTTGAAAGGCTTCCAAACGTTGAAAGCATGGTACTCATTAGCTTTGAGCTCTCATTGCCCCTATCATAAGCATCTTGAGGTGATTAAGGTTAAAGTGACTCAAATATGAGGATATGATTGACAAGTTATAAGTTGAAAATCTCATGCCCCTTTCTTACGAGCACCGAACCTCATGCTACTCAACTTCAGTCACAAGTAAGTTCTTGTCATTGTAAGTACATGTGTATCATAGAGAACCATGATACATTGCAAATGTATCTATAATTTTTGATGTTCCATGCTTGGTTTTATCCACTTTCTTGTGTTTTGTTCCAACTTTGGAGTACTTTTCATATGATTTCTTGGACTAACCTATTAACAAGAGCCACAGTGCCAGCTGCCTGTTTTCTGCTGTTTTTGGTTCCAAGAAAGTCAGAAAATTGATATTCTCGGAATTGGACGGGACAAAAGCCAAAGTGCCTATTTTTCCAGAAGTCATCAAGTGTCAGAATACGAGACGGAGAAGGGCCAGAGGCCAGCCACACCACCTGGCCGCACGGCCAGGCTGGGCCCGCGCCAGGGGGTGGTGTGGTGGCCCTGGCACCCTCTCGGCCTCCCCTTCCGACTATAAGATGCCCTCGGGACATAAACCCTAAGTACCCGATCAAAAATCCACGAAAGAGTCTGTAGCCGCCGTCATCTCCAGCCCTAGATCGGGAGGGATCTGAAGCTCTTCCCGGCACCCTGCCGGAGAGGGGAATTCACCCTAGAGGCCTTCTTCATCACCATGCAAGCCTCCGGTGTGATGCGTAAGTAGTTCATCCTTGGACTACGGATCCATGTAGTAGCTAGATGGCTGGTTCTCCTCCTTTGTGCTTTCATGTTTAGATCTTGTGAGCTCCGTTCATGATCGAGATTATCTATTTGTAATTCTGCATGTTGTGTTTGTGGGGATCCGATGGATATTGAGATGCTATTTCAGATTGATTATTGATTCTATCATGTCTTTGTTATTTGTGATCTTGCATGCTTTCCGTTGTTAGTAGCTATCTTGGCCAAGTAGATGCTAGCAACTCCAAGAGTTAGTATTTATGCTTGATAGTGGGTTCATGCCTCTGGTAATCAGGGGTGACAGAAATCTCTAAGGTACTAGATGTGTTGTTGCTACTAGGGAGAAAACAACAATCCTTTGTTCATAGAACAATCGTATTTTTTACTTTACACGCAGTTCGTAAAGCAATAATCTGTTGCTTGCAACTTAATACTGGAGGGGGTTCAGATGATAACCTGAAGGTGGATTATTAGTCATAGATGCAGTTGGATGGTGGTCTATGTATAATGTTGTAATGCCTAATCGAATCTCAAAGGAGTCAAGATGATTAGTATATGCATGTATTGCTTTCTTGATGTTTGTCAATTGCCCCGCTGTAATTTGTTCACCCAACATGTTATCTATCTAAGGAGAACCACCTCTAGTGAACTATGGATCCCGGTCCTTGTCTTTTACATTCAATCTACAATCTTTGACTGTTTTGTGTTTACTTTCTGCAAACCTTTACTTCTTTCCATTCGATACGTTTAATCCTTTGTTTTTCGCAAAACACGGGGAGATTGACAACCTCATCGACAGTTGGGGAGAAAGTTCTGTGGTTGTGTTGTGCAGGTCTCCACGTTGCTATTAGCACCGGTAGTGCGCCCTGCCAAAGCTTAGCTAGTAACACCTTTGGGGTGTTTCCTTGCTCCTACTGGTTCGATTAAACCTTGGTTTCATAACTGAGGGAAACTTGCTACTGTGCTCATCATACCTTCCTCTTGGGGTTCCCAACGAGCTCTACATCAACACCGCCATCAAGCATTTTTCTGGGCGCCGTGCATTGAGCCATCAAGCATTTTTCTGGGGCCGTTGCCGGGGAGTCAAGGACATCTTCACAAGGGGAGTCCCTCATAACCAATCTCTTTACTTTGTTATTTTTGTTTTGCTTAGTTTCTTTTTTCTTTGTTTGCTTGTTTCTTTATCAAAAACCCAAAAAAATTAGTTTTACGTGTTTGCTTTGTTATTCAAAAACACACAAAAAGTAAGTCTCCTTTAGTTGTCACCTCTTCCTTAGCTCACCATGTTGATCCCTACTTTCACCATAAAAGACCTTTCAATTGGTAGTGGTTCTATAATTGGGAAAGATAATATTGAAGAATTCTTGAATCATGTTAGCAAACATGAGGATACTGAGGATTGATCCCTTGTAGAACTTGCTCCAAACTATGAGATTACTGCAGCTTCTTTAATTTACATGTTAGAAGCTAGGTTTGTTAACCTCAACCCCTTAATGCAAGTAATGTTTCTTAAGCTTAAAGAAATTGAAGACCCTGAAAAGAGGGATTTTATTCTAGAAACTGTGTTTAAGGAGTTCTATGATGTTGCCAAGGAAGCTAGGAAAGTCTTTGAACGTTTCAATATGCTAGGCTCATGTGTAGATGTTGTTGTTACACGAGAAAAGATGAACAAAACCGAACCTAATGGGGAGGAACCTAAGATACCAACACCCTTTAAACTAGTAGCAATACATGATGCCATAGAAAAGAATCTTGATTGGATTGTTCCTGCAAACCCTTTTGATGAGAATAGTGAACCTAAGAGTATTGAGAGAGGATCCTCTAGAACTTACTTGGATGATATACCTTGCTTGTTGAAAATATTTCTGGTATTGATCTTAATGCTTCTTCATTTGAGAATACTTGATCCCTTTTCTTGCTTCTTATGCCTAACTTAAAGGCGTTAAAGAAAAGTACTTATTGGGAGATAACCCAAAAGTTTTAGATGAGTCTTGGAAGTTATTACCTCTAATGAGAGAGAAGTAATGATTGGGAAAGTTGTTGTCCTGAAACAGATTTATGTGCTTCACCGTAAAAATTGGTGTAAAATCTCTAAACGTCTTTTTGAGGCGTTAATTTTTGTGCTTCTGGCCCAGGTTGTTATCTAACTTTCGTTAGTTCAACACTTTTTGATTTGAGAAACATAAGGTCTTCGAAAAAATTCGTCTTTACCTGCTGGTCTGTTTTGACAGATTTCTGCCATTTTCTGGATTTGCTTCTTGTTGGTTCCTTTTTGAGTTCTTTTGGGGAATTGAGCTTTTTGAGGGAAGTGCTAAAGTAGCTAGTGTTCTAATGGAAGTTTATTTGGTGTTAGAACTGAACCTTAAGACTTATTTATATTGAGTGCACTAATGTTGCTAATAAAGATTGTGTGACGTTTTGTATGAAGGAAAAATTCCAGGTGTATGGAAGGAATGAGTAATGAGATGAAGTATGGACTAAAGCTCAAGCTTGGGGATGCCACGCATGTCACCCCAAGAAATATCCAAGAAGTACAAGCGTCAAAGCTTGGGGATGCCCAAGGCATCCCCTTCTTCATCAATAAAAATCCCAGGTTTCTTCCAAACGCTTCATTTTTATTGTTTCATGCACAGTTGTGTTGTTCTTGGAGCGTCTTCTTTTTTGTTTTCGTGTTGGTTTTTAGTTTGCTTAGTTTTCTGAATAAATTGGTTGGACCCCCTCTTTCATACGTTGGTTTGCAAATAGTTTGGTTTGGTTTGGAAAAGAGTAGGAAAGTTCATGCTTATGTGGTAAAAAGAGCTCGTTTTTGACTGTGGCCTATGCTTTGTCATGCCATGCTTGATATTGTTTTAGCCATTTGCTTAGTATTATTTGCTGTATCATGACTTGTTATAAACAATTGAGATTGCTTAATGTGCCTTGGATGAATCATGCGTTGTTTTAGCATATTAAAGCATAGTATAGTGGTATTCTCCTTTGATGTTTTGTTTGGGTTGACTTGGCGCATGATCACACCATGTTATGACTATCTCAAGTCACCATAGCCTTTATGATCATTTAGTTTTCAACTTGTAGTATCACTTTATGCTTTGATCAATGATGTTTTGTCGCTTTGCATGATTATGGCCATTATTGCTCTCTTAGTTTGTCGCTCGCAGTCTTTTGCTAGCCTCCACCACCAAGTATGAGTTCCACTCATGCATCCAACTCCCTAAACCAAGTTATTCCAAAGAGTCCACCATACCTACCTACTAGCTTATGCTATTCCAAGTATATTCATGCTTTTGTTTACCTTCCAAATTAAACGTGTTATGAGAAAACTAGTGATTAAAGCTCTCACGAACTTGATGGCACACTTTACTTTTTTGCATCTAATAAACTTGAACCATTGGGTCCTTCTTTGTTGTGTATATGCTTGCACTTTATAAGTTGAAATTAGCAGAACCATGTTTCATGGGGAACGCTTTCAACATTACACTTGTACTTTGTACCCTGTTGATATCATGTTCTTTTGCTTACGGATCCTGGCGGTGTGAAATAAAAGTGGAACTTGTAAGATCATGGAGTTTGTATGTGTGTTAGAGAAACGCCTAGGCCTCTAGCCTAAGCCATGCCTAATCATGGTGGAAACTTGCAGCATCACCATAATGAGCACTCTATGAAGCATCCTCAATAAAAACCTATGCAAATAGCAAATAAAAAGATCGCTGAGATGCTCATTGTCTGCTTGCCTTGTAATTTTGATTATGGTAAAGCTCCCGTATCATGTGCAAGGGGTACCCCGTTGGCGGTTCTTAATAATACACATGTACTTACAATGACAAGAGCTTACTCGTGACTGAAGTTGAGTAGCATGAGGATCGGTCTTCGTAAGTAAGGGGCATGAGATTTCGGTTTATAACTTGTCAAGCATATCCTCTTAGTTGTGTCACTTTAACCTTAATCACCTTAAATATGCTTATGATAGGGGCAATGAGAGCTGAAAGCTATAAGTACCATAATTTTTGGAAGCTCTTTATGAGACTTGAATCCCTACTTCCTTTTACAAAGGCCTTTCTTCCACCATTACATTGAGTCTCCACCTTCTATCTTTATGCACCTAGTTTGAGAGCATAGTGGCCATTCTTAGTTCTATGTGCATTTTCCCAAGACTAGTTGATTGATGCATAACTTGATATTGCTTGTTTTAAACTATTGTATCTAGTCACTCTTATGAACTTTGAAGGTGTCCTATGCAATTATATTTGCTACTCTATGAGGGACAAGTTGAATACTATTATGCTATGTTTTCTTTATGTGAAACAAACAAACGTCTTGCAAAACATTGTTATTCATGAATCTTTTGTTTGTGCCTTTTCATGTTGCAACATAGTTTCTTTGCTTATTGCTAGAACTTTGTCTTTCATGTTATGATTGAAGTACTATGATCCCAGCTTTGAATGTTTTACAAATACTTTGATCAAGTCTTTGTTGGTGCATGTCACCTCAAAAATTATTCTTTCTTTTTATCACTTGCCTACTCGAGGATAAGCAGGAGTTAAGCTTGGGGATGTTGATACATTGCAAATGTATCTATAATTTTTGATGTTCCATGCTTGGTTTTATCAACTTTCTTGTGTTTTGTTCCAACTTTGGAGTACTTTTCATATGATTTCTTGGACTAACCTATTAACAAGAGCCACAGTGCCAGCTGCCTGTTTTCTGCTGTTTTTGGTTCCAGGAAAGTCAGAAAATGAATATTCTCGGAATTGGACGGGACAAAAGCCAAAGTGCCTATTTTTCCGGAAGTCATCAAGTACCAAAATATGAGACGGAGAAGGGCCAGAGGCCGGCCACACCACCTGGCTGCGCGGCCAGGCTGGGCCCATGCCAGGGGTGGTGTGGTGGCCCCTGGCACCCCCTCGGCCTCCCCTTCCGACTATAAGATGCCCTCGGGACGTAAACCCTAAGTACCCGATCAAAAATCCACGAAAGAGTCTATAGCCACCGTCATCTCCATCCCTAGATCTGAAGCTCTTCCTGACACCCTGCCGGAGAGGGGAATTCACCCTGGAGGCCTTCTTGATCACGATGCAAGCCTCCGGTGTGATGCGTGAGTAGTTCATCCTTGGACTACAGATCCATGTAGTAGCTAGATGGCTGGTTCTCCTCCTTTGTGCTTTCATGTCTAGATCTTGTGAGCTCCGTTCATGATCAAGATCATCTATTTGTAATTCTGCATGTTGTGTTTGCGGGGATCCGATAGATATTGAGATGCTATTTCATATTGAATATTGATTCTATCATGTCTTTGTTATTTGTGATCTTGCATTCTTTTCGTTGTTAGTAGCTATCTTGGCCAAGTAGATGCTAGCAACTCCAAGAGTTAGTATTTATGCTCGATAGTGGGTTCATGCCTCTGGTAATCTAGGGAAGTGACAGAAATCTCTAAGGTACTAGATGTGTTGTTGCTACTAGGGAGAAAACAACAATCCTTTGTTCATAGAACAATCGTATTGTTTACTTTACACGCAGTTTGTAAAGCAATAATCTGTTGCTTGCAACTTAATACTGGAGGGGGTACGGATGATAACCTAAAGGTGGATTATTAGTCATAGATGCAGTTGGATGGCGGTCTATGTATAATGTTGTAATGCCCAATCAAGTCTCAAAGGAGTCAAGATGATTAGTTTATGCATGTATTGCTTTCTCGATGTTTGTCAATTGCCCCGCTGTAATTTGTTCACCCAGCATGTTATCTATCTTAAGGAGAGCCATCTCTAGTGAACTATGGATCCCGGTCCTTGTCTTTTACATACAATCTACAATCTTTTACTGCTTTGTGTTTACTTGCTGCAAACTTTTACTTCTTTCCATTCGATACGTTTAATCCTTTGTTTTCCGCAAAACACGGTGAGATTGACAACCTCATCACAAGTTGGGGACAAAGTTCTGTGGTTGTGTTGTGCAGGTCTCCACGTTGCTACTAGCATCGGTAGTGCGCCCTGCCAAAGCTTAGCTAGTAACACCTTTGGGGTGTTTCCTTGCTCCTACTGGTTCGATTAAACCTTGGTTTCATAACTGAGGGAAACTTGCTACTGTGCTCATCATACCTTCCTCTTGGGGTTCCCAACGAGCTCTACATCAACACCGCCATCAAGCATTTTTCTGGGCGCCGTGCATTGAGCCATCAAACCACCAACGAGGTACCCATTGCCCCATGATACGGGAGCTATCCCATATCAAAATGATAAGGCAATAGACAATGAGCATCTCAACAATCTTTTTATTTGCTATTTGCATAGGTTTTTGTTGAGGATGCTTTGTAGAATGCTCACTATGGTTATTCTGCAAGTTTCCACCATGATTAGGCATGGCTAGCTGCCCAGGCGTTTCTCTAACACACATACAAACTCCATGAGCTTACAAGCTCCCCTTTTATTTCACACCGCCGGGATCCATAAGCAAAAGAACATGATATCAACTGAATAATAAGTGCAATGTTGAAAGCGTTCCCCATGATAACATGGTTCTGCTAATTCACAACTTATAAAGTGCAAGCATATAACCAAAATAGATGGGAACAATGGTTCATGTTTATTAAGTGCAAGAAAATAAAGTGTGCCATCAAGTTCGTGAGAGCTTTACTAACTAATTTTCACATAACAAGCAAACATTTTCATTGGAAGAAAACAAATCATAATAAACATGCAAGGAAAAGCAATGATGCTAATAGGTAGATATGGTGGATTTTTTTTTGACAATTTTGGTTTTGGGGAGTTGGATGCACGAGTAAAGCTTATACTCAGCGCAAGTGAAGGCTAGCAATAGAAAGGGAGCGACAATCGAGAGAGCAGTAACTATCATAATCATGCTTGCAACAAAACAAAATTAATAGTGGAATAAAAGTGACACAAGAACTCTGAGGCAAAATAAATCATCGAGGCTTAGCTAACTTTTTGTTTAGTCATATGCATGCGTGAGCATGTGCCAAGTAGATTTAAATAAAATATTCAGAGGAGGATACCATAATGTCATATCAAGTTATGAATAGAACAATGCAAGCAAACATTCATTTGACATGTTACAAAATATTAGTGGATTGGTATTGATCATAAGAGAGCAAGAACTACTAAGCATCCATTAAATAACATACACCTTACATGAACAAATTAAGCATTCCCATAATGATGAGTATATGTACAAAAATGAAAACAAATAGAGTTCATACCAGCCTCTTACCACACCTCGAGTTGTCATAAATCATCATTGCATTTCACTTGTGTGACTTGAATAATAAGATAAAACCAAACTCCAAGGAGTCACTAAGGACCGCTGAACCGTGCAACGAACTTTACAAAACCAGAGAAGAACAACAAATATTTTTGGGTTTTCGATTTTTAAAGACAAGAACCGAAGGAAGGAGTAAACAAAGCAAAATATTTTTTGGTTTTTCAAATAATCAAATCAAAGCTAAAAAGGATGAAGCAAACCAAGGCTAAAAAATAAAGAAGCAAACAAAGAGAAGTAATGAAAATATTTTTGGTCTTTTTGTGTTTGGGAAAGCAGGAATAAAGCGAGGACACAAACTAAAAGGAAAGTGAAACATGGATATGCAAAGTGCCGACAGAACATGATATGTAGATGAGTGTGATGTCGATATACCTCCCCCCAAGCTTAGACTTTTGGCCTAAGTGGGGATCAATCCCAAGCTGGCCAGGAAGGAGCGCCTCCATAATATGACGAAGAAGTGCCTTCGTCCAGATACGAACTTGAGGGCGCCCCAGCATAGTGCGCAGAGTAGTCATAAGAGAGCGCATCCCCCTGGTGCTGCCCGTGGAAACCAAGCAAGCGGAGCTGCTCGTCCACCTCCCCCTTGGAGCACGAATGGCATCCTGCAATACTAAACAAAGTGGACTATGGCAAAGGAATTTCCCTCTCGTGTCCGTCAGTAAACAACATCCTATAAACTAAACTCGGTGTACTAGAGTCAGTAGTAACAAAGTGATGTGTTTTCATAGCTGCAAGTTCAAGCCTATGTGGGGTCAGCATAGTATCATTAGGATCAACAGAAAGTTCCAAAGCAACAACCATGTGTGCAACGATGATGCCCCCATAAATGGGTCCTCTAGCAGCTAAACGGCGAGCAATGAGAGAACCAAGATTATACTTGGTTGTATTATTAAGTGCAGCACCAAGAAAAGCTAAATGATAATTAGAAATATTACTAGTGTTCTCCCTACCAAGAATGCTAGTGGCAAGATAATAAGCAAAATATCTAAGAGCTGGGAGTTGAATGTTCCTTATCTTCCCGCGCTGAGCTATGCAGTCATCATCATTTGTTACACTTGGTAGAGCTCCAGCAAATCAGCGGGTCGACCTTGGATCTTCTTTACTGTCCTAGTCATGCCAATGCCTATAATACTGCAAAATATTTCCAATGACATGGTAATGGGCATATTATAGATTTTGAACGAAATAGTTGACCTATAAGGGGTGTTAGTGAAAGTGAAACTTTCAACAAAAGTTTTGGTGAGCACGGCATATTTCTTACTCCCATCATGCATGTAAGTGGTTAGACCAACCCTCTGAACAAGAAGTAAGAAATCATCAAGGATCCCTGTAGCTTGGAAAAAGGCAAAACAAGGGAAGGTAGATGAGTGAGCATCTCCCTCATCCCCCTCATTACAAAAGAGCGGCGCAATAAGATCTTCATTATATGATGGCCTAAATTGAGAAGCTGATATCAAAGGCCTTGTCCTCCTGGGTGTGTCTCTCTCAAATACTTCTTCAAAAGTATGGTTGTCCATCTCTCCTTTTTCTGAAATTTTAGACAATCATCACAAAAATTGATTGCAAAGTGGTTACATAATGAAAGAAACTACTTATAAGGACTTGCAAGAGGGCTAAACATGCATCAAAACACTTCCTCTAAGCATAGAACAAGCATGCAGGCTCACATAACATGTCATCTACAATAGCAGAATACTCAAGATATAATCCATTAATCACAAATCTACTTGGACAAGCGGAGGAGTCACATACCGGAGAACAAATGCTCCAAATCTCAACAGCAAAGGTGGGCTGAGCAAGGAGATCAAAAATCGTGAGAAAGAACAGCAAGAACACGGGTTTGAGCAATGAACTGGTATTTTCTCGGGAGAGAGAGAAGTGGAAGGTGGGAGAGTAAGTGGAGGGCCAGGGGTGGCCCACACCATGGCTAGGCGCGCCCCTGGTGTGGCTGCGCCACTAGGTGGTGTGCCTGACTGGTGGGCCCCCTGGGTCACTCCAGGTACCTCTCTGCCTCTCTTTTGACGTAAAAAATTAATGTGAATTTTCTGGAAATTTTCGAGGAACTTTATTTTTTTAGCAATTTTCAGGTATTGATGAATGATTTTCTAGCAGAAAGATGATTTTGGAATGATGCAATAACTAAACAAAACTAAAACTTCAGAAGTTCTAAGACACTCTAATATGCAAGCAACTAGCAATAGAAAAGTAAACTAAGTGAAAGCAAGAATTAAAATGGATAAAATAAAAGTGAGCAAGGATAATCATGGTGAAAACATTATTTTATTCATTAAAATCCCTTTGTTAACAAGGTTGATCAGGTCTTGTTACCAAAACAATTTTATATGAAACAAAACTTTGCATTCCACTAAATGATTATGTTATCTCAACCTTGATAGCAATAGTCCTAATCATAATAATTTCACTGTTTTCTCGTGGTATGGGACAATATATTTCTCCAACTTGGATGCCCTCAATATTTTCAATAGAATTTAGGCCATAAGTCTTATCAACCTTCTTTGAGAAATAGACAGTATGCTCCTTGTCATTAACATTGAAAGTCATCTTTCCTTGATTACAATTAATGACAGCACCTAAAGTATTAAGAAAAGGTCTCCCAAGAATAACATACATATTATCATCTTCAGGCATTTCAAGCGCAACAAAGTTAGTTAATATCAAACAATTAAGAGCCACTTGAACAGGAACATCTCGCATATACCAACAGGAACAGTAGTAGATTTATCAGCCATTTGCAAAGATATATCAGTTGGTATTAATTTTTCCAATTGAAGTCGCTTGTAGCGAGAAAAAGGCATAACACTAACTCCTGCTCCCAAATCACACAAAGAAGTTCTACCATAATTATTTTTAATATAACATGGATAGTTGGAATCCCTGGGTCTCCAAGTTTCTTTGGAACCTTACCATTGAAGGAATAATTAGCAAGCAAAGTAGAAATTTCCTCATTAGGGATCTTCCTTTTATTAGAGACAATATCCTTCATATACTTTGAATAAGGAGGCAATGTAATAGAATCAGTCAAAGGAATTTGCAAAAATAAATGTTTCATCCACTCACAAAACTTATTATAGTGTTCGTCTTCCTTTGACTTGTGTTTCTTATCAGGAAAACACATTGGTTTTTGAACCCAAGGCTCTCTTTCACTACCATGTTTATTATCAACAAAATCTTCCTTAGTGTACTTAGTATTCTGAGTGTGCCTTTCAGGTTCTTCTACAATTTCTTCTTTATCAGGAGCATCATTTTTCTCATTACCACTCTCAGTCTCAGCATCAAAGACAGATATACTATTAGGATCTTTAGCAGGTTCAGAAGATTCTACAACTGTTTTATGTTTCTTTTTCTTTCTCTTAGAAAAGTACTTCTATTTTTAGTTTGTTGATAATCCTTCAATTCTTTTAGGATGTCAGGATATAAAGGATCCCGAGTGAAAGCTCCACTCCTAGTTCTAATTTCATAAGCATGTTTTTCTTTAGAAGCATTAACTAGCAAATATTTTTGTACTTTAGTAAGCTGATAAATTTGAGTTTGAACCATTTGGAAATGTTTAACAAGCATTTTAACATCATTGGGGGTTCTTTCTACGATAGCTTTCAACTCATTAATAGCTCTAGAGTTTTCCATTAAATGATTCTGCACTCATTAAAATTATCTTGCTTAACAACATAGATATCAAATTCTTGTAAGCATTGATCAGGAGGTTTAGAATAAGGAATATCACCTTCATCAAAATGTTGGAGAGAGTGTACCTCAATAGTGGATGAGTGGGAGATTGGCTTACATAATTCTTCTATGGGAGGTAAATTCTTCACATCCTCAGATTTAATACCCTTCTCCTTGAGTCATTTCTTGGCTTCCTTCATTACTTCATCATTTAGTTCAATGACTCCCCTCTTCTTTGGTGTTGGCTCAGGCATAGTTAACTCAGGTATAGTTGACTCAGGTGTAGTTGGTTCAGGTGAAGTCCAGTCATCATAATTTTTGCTTATTTTAGCCATTAATTCCTCAGCTTCTTTGGGAGTTCTCTTCCTGAAAACACAATCATCAAAACTATCCAGGTATGTCCTAGATTCATTAGTTAGTCCATGATAATATATATCAAGAAGCTCATTTTTAGGTATTGGACATCCAGGTTGTGCATGAATTAAAGCACAAAACCTTCCCCATGATTCAGGCAATTTCTCCTCTTCTCCCTGTTTAAAATCAAAAAGTTCCTGCAAAATGGCATGTCGAGCACTAGGAGGGAAATATTTCTGAAAGAAAGTATCAATCAAGCAATCAGGGTTATCAATAGATCCATGAGGTAAATTATTAAACCAAGTTTTAGCTTCTCCTTTCAGTCAAAAAGGGAAAAATTTAGCAACAAAGTAGGTGCGCATCTTAATATCATCAGAAAATAGGCCACTCATGGTAGAAGCTCGGTCATATGTGCTACATCACTTTCATTTTCAGTCCCACAAAAAGGTTCTTTCTCAACAATGGTTATGTAAGATAAATCAAGAGACAAATCATAATCCTTATCTTTAATGTTTATGGGAGATGTAGCAAACTTAGCATTAGGAGATAATTTAGGTTTAATAGTACGTCTCTCAAGAAGACTCTTAATAGCACTGGTACCATGAGTGTTTTGACATTCTTCAGTAAATTCATCAGTCATTTCAATATAATCGTCATCAAGATCATAGCTCTCTCTAGACTCAGGTAAACTAACAGGTGTAACAGTATCTTCATTAGGAGTTTCAGTGTTTCCAACTATAGTTCTAGCAATCGTAGCATCTAGGAAATGACCTAATGAACCACTCTTATCAAGCACAGTAGAAGTAGCTTCATAAGTATCAGAAGCAATTTCAGATTCAGCAGAAGTAGAAGTATGTGTAACATGTGTATGTGGTGGTGGTGTAAGGAGCTTACTCATCATAGATGGTGAATCAATAGCAACAGAGGTGTTCAAAACTGTACCTCTCCTTGTAGTGGATGGTAATATAGGAACTTTTCCATCACGAGTTTTACCCATGATGAATGGATAGCAGCAAACAATAGTGATTCCAAGTGAACTTTATAAATAGAGCTATGCTCCCTGGCAACGGCACTAGAAAATAGTCTTGATGACCCACAAGTATAGGTGATCGCAATAGTCTTCGAGGGAAGTAAAACCCAATTTATTGATTCGACACAAGGGGAGCCAAAGAATATTTATAAGCCTTAAAACCTGAATTGTCAATTCAGCTGCACCTGGAAACAATCTTGTTTGCAGTAGTTTATCAATAGTAACAGTTTCGTAGTAGCAATAGCAAGGTAATAGCAGTAGTAAAATAAAGACGGTAGTAACAATTGCAGTAAACAGTAGGATTAAAGTGTTGTAGGCACAGGGATGGATGGAAGGGCGTTGCATGGACAAGACAATTCATGTAATAATCAAGACACATGGCATTTGGAGATAAATAAGATAAAGTATCCAAGTACTAAATAATCATAGGCATGTGTTCCATATATAGTCATACGTGCTCGCAATGAGATTTGCACAACATCTTTTGTCCTGCTAGCCCGTTGCAGCGGGGCCTCAAGGGAATCTACTGGCAATTAAGGTGCTCCTTTTAATAGAGCACCAGAGCAAAGCATTAACACTCCATGAACACACGTGATCCTCACATCACAACCATCCCCTCCAGTTATCCCGATTTCTGTCACTTCGAGGCCTTGGGTCCCGAACAATAATATGTGTATACAACTTGCAGGTAAGATCATAAACAATAATATCATCATGAATCAATAACATGTTCAGATCTGAAATCATGGCACTTGGGTCCTAGTAACAAGCATTAAGCATAACAAGTTGCAACAATATCAAAAATCACTAACAATAGACACTAGGCACCACGCCCTAACAATCTGATGCAATTACATGAATGATCTCATCTAATCCCTACCATCCCCATAGCCTACTACGGGGGATTACTCACTCATGGATGGGGAATCATGGATGGTTGATGGAGAGGCGTTGGTGATGATGATGGCGATGATTTCCTTCAATTCCCCATCCCGGCAGGGTGCCAGAACAGAGTTTCTGGTTCCAAATCACGGTTTCTAGTGGTGGCGGCACAGCAGAACTCTATCTGGAAAAACGTCGAACCCCCTCTGTTTTTTAGGTCAGAGGGCTTATGTAGGCAAAAGGAGAAGTCGAGGCAGAGACCGAGGCGGCCACGCCACCTCCTGGCGCGACCTAGCCTAGCCCGCGCCACCAGGTGGTGTGGGCCCCTCGTGGCCCCCCTCCGTCTCATCTTCTGGATACATGAGTCTTCTGGTAAAATAGGAGTTTTGCGATATTTTCTAGGATTTTTCCTGAAAGTTGATTTCTTGCACAAAAACGAGACACCAAATCAATTCTTCTGAAAACAACATTAGTTCGCATTAGTTGTATCCAAATCACATGAATTATAGAAGAAACAATAGCAAAACTATTCGGGAAAGTAGATACGTTTTGGACGTATCAGTACCTTACTTGAACTATCGGAATAGTATTTAGAAGGCTTCCGCACCTTAGTGATCAATAGTTCATAAAAGATGAATCTCAACATAATGTAAAAGAATCCGGTTCAACTGAATAAGTTAACGAGGTAGTCCCAAGTGTTTTAGGATGAACGTATTCACTTGGGATTCAGAATCTCAAAAGTATCTCTTTGTCATACTACAACTCGGTGGTATATGCCTACTTGATATTTGCACACTTGCTCTTTTTTTTCTTTTTTTTTCTTTTGTATATATATATGCTCACACTTTTGTTTAAGTGTTGTGCAAAGGAGCTAGCCATACATTCCACTTCATGTAGGAATTCAAAGTTTAACGATCTCAATTACCACTCTATTAGCATTCTTATGACTTGAAGATTCTACCTTGACTTGTTCCCACTCTATTTTGATATCACTTTTATTTTACTTTGTTCAAGGTTTCTTCTTCAACTTAATTGTGTAGATAATTTTCTTTGTAAATCAAACCATAGACTTACAACACATTGACTAAATTATCTCTGAAGTGTTCTATCAATACCAATGGTGTGGAAGACTCCTATTGCTATCATCAAGTGCAAGTAAAATTATACTCAAGCCATTCATATATCAATAAAGCAAACAAAAACTCAATATTGCTCCATGTATAATAATAAACTCGGAACTTCATAAAAGGGATCGACTATTCCTGAAGGGAATTCAAATGATGCAAACTTTTATTTCTAGTTTGACCTAATGCGGAAATAGTAGTAAAAACTTATAAGATAGATTACAAGGTCTCAAAGATCTCCCCAAGCTTGGAATCAAGCCAGGCGGGATCAAATAATCCCTTGCGATTATTTGATATCGTGATTATTGTAGATCATAGTGGATCCATGGCACGTGGTATCTTCTCCTCACGGGCCAGCCTAAGGCGGAGGGATTGATTGATAACTTCTAATTCTTTAACACGTAGCTTATAAAAAAGATTGTTCCTCTCCAGCACCTTCACTTGTTCTTTAATGAATTCATTGTTATCCTGAAGTGTTTGTAGCGCCTTAAGACTCATAGAAAAACCTGCTTCGGTTGACCGCTTGATATCTTCATCAAGTTTATCAAGATAGAGTCACAGCAATCGAAGGTGTTTAGGTGTCTCTGGCTTCTCCTTGTCCAACTCTTCAATCTTCAGCTCCAGGGACTTCAAATCCCTCTTCCGGCACCCATGGTCGGCATCGAGGAACTCTATAGGGATGGCCTTGATCTCCTTCCCTTGCTTGCTATTACTCCCGGTCTCCATGGGAGCTTTTCTTCTTGACCTCTATCCCTTCGTTGAGAGTCCTTCTGTGTGAATAAGAGGTAGATCTGTTCCTGGAGATTATGATTATAGAGGGACACAATGGCAGTATATAAGGGGGGTAAGAGGTCGGTAGAACTCGCGAGAAACACCAAATTGTCGCCCAAAAAAGAATCTGAACAAAATAGGGAAAGAAATCACGGATTTGGAAGTGTCCTGCCGCGTAATGACCAACTATACGGGCGCGGCTTGTATAGCTCTGGCCATATAGTTGGTTCCGGGCAGATATTTCCAAATATCTCGAGTCCAGGTCGATTAAATCACGACTCGGAACCGACAATACCCTTTTTTAGATGAAATAATAAACGAAAGATCAAACGAAAAAGTGTCTGAGATTTTAATGACCAACTATACGGCCGAAATTTTTGGTTCCGGGCGTATAATTGCGACCATATAGATACAGACATCAAAACCAAAAGTGTCTGAGAGTTTAACGACCAACTATACGGCCGGAATTTTTGCCCCGGTCATATAGTTGTGACCGTATAGATACAGACACCTAAAGCAAAACGATCTGAGAGTTTAACGACCAACTATACAGCCAGAATTTTTGGTTCCGGTTGTATAGTTGCGACCATATAGGCTCAGATAGCAAAAAAAAATTCACGAAGATGATACAGAGAGTTTAACAACCAACTATACGGCGGGAGCTCCCTTCTCCGGTCATCTAGCTCCGCCCGTATAGTTGGTAAAACCCCTCTAAAACTTCAGAAAAATACAAGGAATTCAAAGGCAGAATTTTTAAAAGTAAGAATTGTGAAAACAAATCACTTATTTGGGTAAGAACACTTACCTTGCACTTACCATTGTTTATTTGAGGATGAAAAGTTCCTCCCATAACAAAGACTTCTTCTCTTTTGGAAGAATTGACTTTAGTTCATTAAATAATTCCCGTAAACAAAAATCACCATGACTAAAGTTCCTCTCAATAAGATTGGTGTCTTGCAGGGCAAACATGGACACTTCACCTAACATCTTTACTTCTTGCCTCTAGATAATCTGCAGCTCAAATTCTTGAAGTGAAAGAATCCAACAGATCAGCCTTGGCTTATGCTCTTTCCTGTCAAGGAGTTCTTTTAAGCCATCACGATTCGTGTGAACTCTTACCTTTGCATCAACTATATAGGAACGAAATTTATCACAAGAGAAAATACAGCAAAAAGTTCCTTTTCTTCCTTAGGGTAGTTCTTTTGAGCACCATTGGGAGTTTTCTACTAGAATGATGTATAATATTAAATCTATGACCAATATGTTGTCCTAGAGTTACTGCTACAACATCATCACTAGCTTCACATATTAAATCAAAGGTTGTATCCCAAATAGGTAGTTTAATAATAGGAGCGCGATATAAAGCATTTTTGAGTTTATCAAAGGCTTCAATACACTTATCATCAAAATTAAATCTCATTCCCTTTTGCAAGAGGTTTGTCAAAGGTTTATATATTCCAGATAAATTTCTAATGAACCTTCTATAAAAAACCACATGACCAAGAAAACTTCTTATACCTTTAATATCCCTAGATGGTGGCATTCTCTCTATTGCTTCAACCTTAGCTCTGTCAACTTCAATTCCCTTACCTGATACCTGGTGTCCAAGGACTATACCTTCTTAGACCATAAAATGACACTTCTACCAGTTTAGAACGAGATTAGTTTCTTCACAATGCTGCAAAACTCTTTTGAGATTATCTAACAACTAGTAAACAAAGTTCCATAGACAGAAAATTCATCCATAAATACTTCCATTATAAGTTCTATAAAATCAGCAAAAATAACAGTCATGCATCTTTGAAAAGTAGCTAGATCATTACATACACCAAAAGGCATATGTCGGGAAGCATGTAAACTGTAAGGACTTATGAAAGTTGTTTTAAGTTGGTCATCCGGATGAACAACTATTTGAGAGAAACCAGAGTATTTGTCCAAGTAGTAAACATGAGTATGGTTTGCTAGCCTTTCTAAAGTTTGATCTATGAACGGTAATGGATAGTGATATTTCCTAGTTTATTTGTTTAATTTCCTGAAGTCTATGCACATCCTATGCCCAACAGCAGTTCTACTAGGTATCAATTCATTGTTTTCATTAGGAACAACATTAAAACCACCCTTCTTAGGAACACAGTGAACAAGACTTACCCATTCACTTTCTTTAACATGATAGATTATACCTACGTCCAATAGGCGCACACTTTCTTTTCTTACGACTTCTTTCATTTCAGGCTCCAGTCTTCTATTGAATTCAGCAACTAGTTTAGCACCTTCTTCCATGAATATTCAATGGACGGCTATCATGGGACTAATGCCCTTCAAGTCATCCATTGAGTACCCAAAGGCCTGGCGATGCTCCTTAAGTATCCTCATGAGTTCTTCTTCTTCTCCTGAAAGTTTAGCACTAATAATAACATGGAATTTATTGGTATCATCTGAAAACCTGTATTTAAGATTTTTCTGGTAGAGTCTTCAACCCTGGGGGTGGTAATTCCTCATCCCCTCTCTTTTCTGGCTCTTCAAAAGCCTCATCAGTTGGAGGTCCCAAAACAGGAAGTGAATTGAATTCATTTTATATTTCTCCCAAGGACTTGTCCTCCATAACTATTTCTTCATAATTTGGATCATCATATATTTCTTCTTCTTGATTACTAAAGAAAAGAGCCGCCATTTCCTCAATAGTTCTCTCTTCTTCTTGTATTTGTGGAGGTCTGTCTTTAAATTTGGAGAGATGGAATTTGTTTTCTGTCCCCCAACCTTAGATGGAATTCTAAGGTTTGTATTGGCTAACATAATTGTTATATCAGTATTTTCAAATGTAGCCGGTTCTATTTCTTCTTTTATTTCTAAGTAGAAATCATAAGATATAACATTAACTTTGGTGTCAAGATCACATAAACCGTAATGAGAGGTTTCTTTAAATATGCAGGGGAGAATTGGCTTACCCACATCTTTTACCTTTGTTTTACCTTCAACCAATACATAAGTCTCTTCATCAAGTTCAACGATGTTATAGTGTGAGTACATATCCATAATTGCTTCATTGGTTACCTCTTCATCTTTGGTTTCTTCCAGGTGTTCCGTGACTCCTGGCATGCTTTCTTCTTCCCTCTTTTACTGTACTGCTTTGACCTGTTCATATTCAAAAATATGCTTTTGTGCAGTGTTAGGGAAAGGCACTTCATATATCGGTTCTACGGAGGTCAGTGTTGCTTTATCTTCTCCTTTCTTTTCTGGTTCAGGTGGTGGATCATACTTGTCTGGTCCCTCCTTTGGAGCTTTAATATGTTCTATAAACGCTTTAACAACTTGCAACACAAGACCTAAATCCAAATAAAGTTCTTTAGATAATTATTTAACATGGCCCTTTTTATTATAGTCATGAATACAATCATGCTCTATTTCTACGCCTCCTTTACTTCCTAGACCAAAATTCCATGAAACTCTATGATCACGAATTCTATTAAGTAAGTCCCAAGCTTTAGGTATAGGAAGATTCATAAAGGCTCCTTCCGTGAAAGAGTCTAGTTCAATTTTAT
Organism: Avena eriantha; assembly: GCA_910589775.1. Classification (NCBI taxonomy): domain Eukaryota; kingdom Viridiplantae; phylum Streptophyta; class Magnoliopsida; order Poales; family Poaceae; genus Avena; species Avena eriantha. The sequence continues at coordinate 91,844,343 of OU342741.1, forward strand.
TAGGTTCAATTAAACCGCCATAAAAGATAGGTAGTAAATACCATTCAGGCAAATCATGATGAGGACATAGTCGTAGTAAATCTTTAAATCAAATATAAGCTCTTACTAATCCTTCATTAGAACGATTCTACCAAGTCATTATAAGACGCCTGATTCCAAAAGATTTTGATAATGGATAATATTTTGATAAAAATTCACAAGCTAGATTATCCCAAGTAGTAGTGGCTTCAGGGGTAGAGATCTATACCATGAGAGAGTTGTACTTGTCAAAGTTTGACTAAATTTTTTAACCCTTACCTCAGTGGCGGTATATCCCGTCAATGGAAAAGTGCCACATATATCTTTAAAACATGCAATATGCTCATATGGATCAGGATCTTCTTCATCTCTAGTAAATTGCTTCTTATGTAGAATACTAAGTAGTAGAGGATTTATTTCAAACCCCCTTGTCTTCTTATTGGAGTTGTCTCTTTTATAAATATCATAGGGCTTCCCAAAGTGGTTGAGTGGGCTAGCACTAGTCATATGCTCAAACTCCATCATGTTGGTGGATACCTATAACTCAAAATAAAATTTAGCAAGACAAAAATAAATAAGCAAAAACTAAAATACCTACAACGCTTAGCTCCCCGGCAACGGCGCTAGAAAATAGCTTGATGACTGCAAGTGCATAGATCATTTGTAGCTAGTTTCGAAATAAAGATATCAATACCACTGGGAGCAGGAGTCTAAAGTCTAATAATTCTTGAAATAAATATTATGATAGAAATGCTAGATAAAATTCTAAGTGACAAGATAAAATGTGAGTATTGTGTAAAAAGGTGTTTTGGGGTTTTGGGTATAAGAGCAATAAAGTAAAGCAAAACAACTGAGTACAGAAAGTAAGTATCACGTATGTAAGAGAGATTGGAACTGCAGTAGGGAAAAGGCGTTCTAAGGGGGTAGCAGATACACCACTAGTATTGTAAAGATCTAAGATAAAGATTAGCATCATGAACATTCTCAACTATGTATCTGTGGGAGGAACTCCGTATTTGGACAAATAGGCAACAACGTCTGCTCACATCATCCTCATAACCACAACAGTCAGCAATAGACACCAATCAAATTACTGTGCTATTAAGGGACGTAATCCCGTAGGACGTATCCCATGGCATGGATAGTGTTCCGTGAGTTTTCTCGATTTCCCAAGTTGATACGTAAGGGGTGCCAACAGCTTTATAGTCACTGTAAGTGATAACACGCCTCCCTCTACCAACAAGTAGTTTCCTCCATCAAGTCCCTACAAGAGGCAAATATTGAGAGGTCGACTTCTCTCAACATCAAGATGTAGAAAATCTAACACTTGGTCACAGCAATGAATATCATAATAGACTTTATCTTATTTGAATCTCATACTAGGGTTTCTCCATCTCCCCAAGAACTAATGATCTACTCAGACATGGAGGCAATCAATATCATGGCAATGGTAATGGAAACAATCATAGATGAATAGTACTTGTATAAATCCACAACGAGTATAGGAATTACAACAAGATCTATATAAGACGTGGATGGGATGGATGGAGATGGTGGTGATGCAGTGGTGGATGATGAAGATCGATACCTTAACCTCCCGGATCTGCGCAGGGTGAAGATGGATCCCCGGTGGATGATTTCCCCCTCCATATGCCTTCCGGAGGTGAGGTATCTACAATTTCTGGGTGTTCTGTATGTCGTCTCATCGAACCAATTGCACGGGGTGAAACTATTTGACGAGGCGGAGTGACGCTAGCTATACGACCAGAGCTATACGGCCAGAAAATTGCTCCGCTCGTATAGTTGGTCGTTGAATTCTCTGCCTCCCTTGTTCGCTTCTGGTTTTCTTCTGGTATTATTAATATTTCCCAAATAAGCTTTTTACATTGTTTTTGACTCCTTTTCTTCATAGTACAACTACTCCAAGAATTGTATCCATTGGATCCATCATCTGTCCTGATGCTGGTGAAAATAGACATAAAATGTGCGCGCGGATGCTGTAAAATTCCAAGATCCTACATCTACAATGCAAAATAATAATGTAAAACATGATGCAAATATGCACTCATCATGCAACACTGCCTGAACTGCTGCCCAGTTTTCTTTCATTTAATTGGATGATTGCCAACTAGTGTGAGTTTCGGTTTTCAACTATACAAATAGTTGTCTTATGATATCATGCACTTGGCGATGAAGAAACAGACAGATCACATGTTAGCATAGTCGTGTTATTAATAAAATTCTTATCAGTATGGTCAGATAGCTATGCTTTGACTACAATGTATATGATGTGTAATCAGCCATACCAACTTGTAAGATTTGTTCATAAACATTTTAAATGTGTTGTCTGTATGTTTCCCTATAGTAGCTTCTCTTCTCTCACTCATGTGTACCAACTGATAACCTTACAGATTAAACTAAATGAGGAGATGACAAAACCTAGGAAAGACAGTCTACAACAAACCCAAGAAGAATGTCTAGTAAAATTTAACATGGTACTAAAACACAAAGTTCATTGCGAAAGCATGTTCCTGTATAATGTTGGGTTCTCGTAGTCCAAGTACAAGTATAAGTCGGTGTATTTGTCTTGTGATGAAGAATTCGTAGCACTACGGGTTAAATAGGAAGTGCAAAGAAGAACAATTGGCGAGATGAGACAAAGCATTAGTAAATGATGCAAAGTTGAAGATCTTATGATATCAGCGGAATTCTCGACAGCACATAGATGAAGAGACTAGTCTAAATTGAAGATGAACCCTAACATTGACAGGTGAGTACCGTGGTCCTATGAAATGGTTCCTGAGGCTGAGCCCGGGTTGTGTTTGTGTCCTTGTATACAAAGAGTGAGTATTTGTTTTGCATCATGCTTTTATCTTTTTACGCTGCGCTCCATGCAAAAAAATCATGTGCCCAAACGTCACTCTCTCGGCCATGGATTCATGAATAGAGGTAGAACAACCTAACCATATTTTTTCATTCTTTGGACAACTGCCAAATTCAAAATCTCAGTCGAGTGGCAAAACCTACCGCCTACCCTATTTGAATCGGAGATATATGTATCCAATTTTGTTTGCGGATATGGTCATTATTTTGATGATCGGTTGATGTGACTCACAATCTTTGATTCAAATAGAAGGAGTATCTTTTTTTTTGTTATTTCTTGGATGCTAGACAAAGTCAAAATCTCAGTCAAGCTACAGAACCTGACGTCTACCTAGTTTGAATCGGGGGTATTCAATTTTCATTATGGATGATTAGTTGATGTCATTCTCGGCCTTCAATTCCTGAAGAGAGAGTACCCTCCTTTTATTATTATTGCTTGGACGCTAGCCAAATTCAAAATTTTAGTCTAAGAAATTGTCATGGATGATCAGTTGCTGTGACTCTCGACCTTGAATTCCTGGATAGATAGCGTACGGTAAACTAGTTTTTTCTATTATTATTTGGCCGGCAGCCAAATTCAAAATGTCAATCAGGCTACAAAATCACCACCGACCTTGAAGCATTTCGTGCCCATCCATTTTGAAGACTTTGAGTCAAAATCTCCCACCAGGAGTACTATTTTTCTATTAGTATATGGACGCTAGCCAAATACAAAATCTCAATCAAGCGGCAAAATCCTCCAGCGACCTTGAAGCATTTCACACCCCTCTGTTCCAAAAAACTTTGAGCCAAAATCTCCCACCATGGGAGTACCATTTTTCTATTATCTGTAGATGGACGCTATCCAAATTCAAAATCTCAATCAAGCGGAAAAATAACACACCGACCTTGAAGAATTTCACGGCCATCCGTTTCAAAAACCTTGATTCAAAATCTCCCACTAGGAGAGTGCCATTTTTCTATGATAAATAGATGGACGCTATCCAAATTCAAAATCTTAGTCGAGTGGCAAAATCTCCCATCGACCTTGAAACATTCTACACCCTTACTTTTCAAACACTTTAAAATTCCCATTCTACCCATTGTTCAGATGACAAATGGGCATGCTAAAGTTGGTAGCTTAGGGGCATGTTTGCAATTATTTTTTTGTTCACCTCTATAGTCTCGATTCGGGTAGTATTTCCCATTGCCCCTCCCAAAAATCCCAAGCTCCTCTCTCACTCTCTCACCTCCATGACCACCACGCGCACCGGTTGGCGTCCGGAGCTGCTTGAGCTGCGGTCTCCTGCACCGCACCGGAGCCGCTTCACCGACACCCACCATATCGGATCTAGTTCACCGGTTCTCTCTGCCACTACACCGTATCTGCGGTCTCATTCACTGCACTGATGAAGTCATCGACCGCATAACATCTGCTTCCACTCCACCGAAAGCTACCCAACCGTACCAGAGCCGCTTCACTGATGTCCACTAGACATGATCTAGTTCAACGATTTCCATGTCCACCGCTCCAGACCAGCTACATAGGTGTGGCTGCTCACTATACGGGATCTGGCCAGCGACACTCTCGTCCACCATGTTGAAGTCATCATCGGTCACCTTAGATCTATTTTCTCGACACCAACAGTGTCCACAACAGCAGCACCCTCGGGCCTCGGTGATCTTGATGTCACCGACACAGATACAATGATGCTTAGACGCCCCTTGATGTCTACGCACGCTTCTATTCTTGTAGACAGGATTGGGCCTCCAAATGCAGAGGTTTGTAGAACAGCAGCAAGTTTCCCTTAAGTGGATTACCCAAGGTTTATCGAACTCAGGGAGGAAGTGATCAAAGGTATCCCTGTCAAGCACCCTGCAATCAAGATACAAGAAGTCTCTTGTGTCCCCAACACACCCAATACACTTGTCAGGTGTATAGGTGCACTAGTTCAGCGAAGAGATAGTGAAATACAAGTAATATGGATGATTATAAGTGGTAACTGCAATCTGAAATAAAAGTGGTAGCAAGCAGACATGTAATATGACTGATTGTAAACGGAGTTTCAATGCTTAGAAACAAGGCCTAGGGATCATACTTTCACTAGTCGACACTCTCATATAAATATCTTCTCTTCATTATTTTATCCTGAATTACTCACTGGTTGGATGATGTAGGGCTATAAAATCACACCTTAAAGTTCGCATTCCCCATCTAGGTAACCCCTCACTGTCACCTTGAGTGCTAGATGGTTCCAACAAACACCACAATCTCATAAAGACATCCATCTCAAATTATACTCATGACAAGTATTTATGTAGTCTTAGCCAAAGTGCCACACGGTGTGCACACTATCAACTTCACACACGTGGGGATAAGCAGAGATTAATTAAAGCACTTGAGTAGCAGAATAGATCTATAGATTACAAAGCTCATGATCTCAATAAGATCATGCATAGAGAGAGAGATGAGCACATAGCTACTTGTAAAACCCTTAGCCTCAAGAGAGAACTACTCCCTCCTCATCATGGGAATCAACAACGGCGATGGAGATGGTGGTGGAGTCAATGTAGATGGCTCCAGGGGCACTTCCCCGTCCTGGCAGAGTGCCGGAACAGAGACTTTTGTCCCCCGAATCTCCTCTTCAGTGGCGGCGGTGTTACGGAACTTTTCATGGAATTCTGATCTGGTCCTTAGGGTTTTCATCCCGGGAGGAATATATAGGCAAAGGGGCAAGATCGGTGGAATCCTGAGGGGCCGGCACCACCCCTTGGCGCGGCCTGGCCTGTCCCACGCCACCAGGTTGTGTGGCTTGCCCCTGGCCCTCCTCCGTCTCTGCTTCTGGCTCGGTGAGTCTTCTGGTAAAATATTGACTTTGGCTTTTGTCCGGTCCAATTCCGAGAATATTTCTTTTCCAGCTTTTCTAAAACCAAAAACAGTAGAAAACAGGCAACTGGCACCGCGACATCTTGTCAATAGGTTAGTTCTAGAAAATGCATAAAAGCATCTCAAAATGTAGACAAAACATAAGATAGTTGATATAAAACAAGCATGGAACATAAAAAATTATAGATACATTTGCGACGTATCAACATCCCCAAGCTTAACTCCTGCTCGTCCTCGAGTAGGTAAGTTATAAAAAAGAATAAGTTTTGAGGTGACATGAACCATCACAATCTTGATCAAGGTATTTGTAAAACATTGATAGCTGGGATCATAGTACTTTAACATAGCATGAAAGATATATTTCTAACAATAAGACATAGCAACTATGTTGTAACATGAAAAGATACAAACAAAATATTCATGAATAACAATGCTTTGAAAGACATTTGTTTCTTTCACATATAAAAAACATAATGAGAATGGTATTCAGCTTGTCCCTCATGGTGTAGCAAAACATAAATGCATAGGACACCTTCAAATTTCATAAGGGTGACTAGATACAAATAGTTTAAGAACAAGCAATATCAAAGTTATGAATCAATCAACAAGTTTTGGGACAATGCACATTAAACTAAGAATGACCACTATGCTCTCTAGTGCATAAAGATAGAAGATGGAGACTCAACATAAAAGTAAAAGAAAGGCCCTTCATAGAAGGAAGCAGGGATTCAAGTTTCATAAAGAGCTTCCAAAAATTATGGTACTTATTAGCTTTCAACTCTCATTTCCCCTATCATAAGCATATTTAGGTGATTAAGGTTAAAGTGAACATATCAGGATATGCCTGACAAGTTATAAGTTGAAAATCTCATGCCCCTTGCTTACGAGTACCGGACCTCATGCTACTCAACTTTAGTCACGAGTAAGTTCTTGTCATTGTAAGTACATGTGTATCATAGAGAACCGCCAACGGGGTACCCCTTGCCCCATGATGTAGGAGCTTTCCCATATCAAAATGACAAGGCAACAGACAATGAGCATATCAGCGATCCTTTTATTTCCTATTTGCATAGGTTTTTTCTTTCCTATTTGCATAGGTTTTTTATTGAGGATGCTTCACAGATTGCTCACTATTGTTATGCTGCAAGTTTCCACCATGATTAGGCATGGCTTAGGCTAGCCGCCCAGGCATTTCTCTAACACATATACAAACTCCATGAGCTTACAAGCTCCCCTTTTATTTCACACCGCCGGGATCCATAAGAAAAAGAACATGATATCAACTAAATAAAGTGCAATGTTGAAAGCATTCCCCATGATAACATGGTTCTGCTAATTCACAACTTACAAAGCGCAAGCATATACGCAACATAGATGGGCACAATGGTTCATGTTTATTAAGTGCAAGAAAGTAAAGTGTGCCATAGGTTTGTGAGAGATTTAATCACTAATTTTCACATAACAAGTTTAATTTGGAAGGTAGATAAAAACATGAATATACTTGGAATAGCAATAATGCTAATAGGTAGGTATGGTGGACTCTTTGGAATAACTTGGTTTTATTTGGAGTTGGATGCATGAGTGGAACTCATACTTGGTACATGTGGAGGCTAGCAAAAGACTGGGAGCGACAAACTAGGAGAGTAATAATGGCCATAATCATGCAAAGCGACAAAACATTATTAATTAAAGCATAAAGTGATATTACAAGTCGAAAACTAAATGATCATAGAGGCTATGGTGATTTGGTGTAGTCTTAACATGGTGTGAGCATGCGCCAAGTCAACCCAAATAAAGCATCAAAGGAGAATACCACAATCTTATGCTTTTGTATGCTTAAACAACACATGATTATTTCAAGGCACATTAAGCAATCTCTATTATTTGAAACAATTCATGCTACAACAATAATTACTAAGCATATGGTCAAAGCAACATCTAGCATGACATGATAAAGTCCAAATGACAGTTAAAACAAGCTTACTTTTGTACCACTATAAGCATGAAACTTCCTAGTCTTTTCCAACACCAATCGAAAACTAAAGCTAAACGCAGTGCTAGCAAAGGAGAACACTCGCAGAACAATAAGAGTGAAAACTAGAGTGTTCTAGGCAATGAATAATGGGGTGTGTCTCTCTCCAAAATAAGTGTGTTGGGATCCAACCAACTTATTGTAGCAAAGAAAGCAAAACAAAACTAAAAACAAAGATGCTCCAAGAACAACACATAGTGCATAAGGTAGAAAAAATAAGGTGTATTAAAAGAAGACCTGAGATTATTGATGAAGAAGGGGATGCCCTGCTTTGACGCTTGTTGACATGGGTATACCCTATAGGTACTCGGGTTTGGTATATACGGTCCAGATACGGCAGAAGCCCATGGCGTTGCCAAGGCCCATTGAAGAATTCGAGTGGCCCACTAACTCTCGATTGCTTGCGAGACAAGAAGAAGCTTAAGATAGAAAGTTCAAAGGGAAAACCCAAATCTGTAACTGACTCGATCTGCTACCCGAGACCTAGCCTATCTATATAAAGGCTAGAAGGGGCGGCGAGGAGATCAATCACCACCCTAGTTTCCACAACTCTCGCCAGATTGCATCTGCGCGCCCTTGTAATCTTCGATTCCTTCGCTAATTCGAAGAGCAGACAAGCAGGAGTAGGGACCTCTACGAGGCCTGAACCTGGGTAAAACTTGCGTACCTGTGTGCTTGTTTGCTAGACGATTGATGCCTCTAGCGCTCCCTCCTTCTCCAAAACCCAAGTCCATAATAATGGGCATTGACGAGGAATACAGACGCCAGCTATGTGTAGTCGTGCAACTCGAGGCACGTAAAAAGGCGGCGGACGAATCAAGCCTTCGGCGGGCTTGGCTCTCCTCCCACGGAGGATGCTCCTCTAAAGGCAATGAATACATGGCCAACAAGAGGCGATCTCGGATGGCCCATCTCACCGAGCAAGAACGCGTAGAAGCTACGAAATTCCTCGACTTCATCTCTATGACAGTCGACACGTAGGGCAACATGCTCCCAAAAACGCCGCAAGCCGCGGTGACAGCGGCTACCATGTACCTCCTCAACAACCAGCCACCGGCTAGAGACCCGCGAGCTGCCATGCACCGATCCACAATCGCGGGTTTGGGGTTAGTCGAAGCCACCCTCGACAAGGTGCCAGCGCTAGAGCCGAATAAAAGCAAGGCTCTGGATAAGTACTACTACTCGCACTCCTCTAGTGAAGACAGTCACGATCTGTCGCGACGATGTTGCTCACGGCGGCATGATCACGACTACGACGCGCGTGATGACATCACGCAGCGCAAAGTCGACAAGATGCAGGCAAGGCGCGCCCATTCGACTGACTCAGACAAAGACGAGACTGAGCTCTGCGGCGCTAGATGCTTCAGTAGGGCCATCAGACAGAAGCGCATGCCTAAGGGGTTCAAACTCTCGTCGGAGAACCCAAAATTTGACGGTCTGCAGGACCCAAAGATCTGGCTGAAGGACCACATCTCCTCCATTAGGCTACATGGCGGGAGTCGAAGCACGACCATGCAATGCCTGCAGCTACAGCTGCAGGGCGCCGCCCGTGCATGGCTCAATAACCTTCCGCGCGGATCCATTCGCAGCTGGGAAGAGCTGGTGTATAGCTTTGTGTGCAACTTCAAGGGCACTTACAAAAGGCCTGCATCAATCGAGGAACTGAGAAGTTGCCATCAAAGATCTAGCGAGTCGTTGCGCTCATACATCTAGCGATGGTCCATCATCAAGAACTCCGCAGAAAACATCTTGGAGGACCGCACAATCGACGCATTCAACGGTGGTGGCCGCCGTATAGATCTCAGGGAGGAGTTGGGTCGCTCGAAGCCCAAAACAATCGACCACCTAATGGAAATCGTGAATCAGTGGGCAGATGGAGAAGACTAGGTGAAAACCCACACCTACTCCGACGATGATGACGACCTCGGGCGCAGAGGCGACCGCCGAGGCCAATGTCGAATGCGCGTATACGATGACCGCGACGAGGTTAACATGGTCACAGCCGGCTACACCGACAAACGCGATGACAACTGTAGTAGAGGATATCGCAGTGGTGGATACCGCGACAGCGAAAAAACCACGCAGGTGTGGCAGCACCATACTCACAATGAAGCACCTGCAAATCTATCGAGGACAAACTGTCCGGGCCATGCAACGTGCAATTCTACATCGACAAGCATGATGGCAAGAAGAAATCAAGCCACCTTCTCAAGGATTACCGCGAGTTCCTCAAACTCCACGAGGGCCTAGCTCAGATGAATCACGATGCGGTTAACAGGGGCTATGGAGCCGCCCTAGGCGCTGTGGCACGTGGAGCTCCTCCACCACCGCCCGGACCACCACCACCCGCGGCCGCGCCGGTCCAGCATCATGGAGGCAAGCCATACCCATGAGCCATGGGTAACATGAGGATGATCCAAAAAGGGCGCCCCTCCAATCGAGTGCAGAAGGCAATCACTCGCCAAGTCAATATGGCGATAAACTCTCCACCCTCCACCACTGAGTACCTTAGCGGAAACAACTCCTGCATCACCTTCGACATGCGCGACCACCTGTGTCAAGTTCCTCATCTAGCCCACTGTCCCCTCGTACTCGAGGCACAAATCGAGGGCTTTGATACGAGTCGTGTCTTCATGGACGGCGGAAGCGGCATCAACTTCATGTTCGCGAGTACCTTGCGCGCAATGAGGATCCCTCTGACTTGCCTAGAGGCATCAGACATGACGTTCCATGGCATCATCCCAGGCAAGGGCATTTATCCCCTGGGCAAAATCAACCTCGACGTCATCTTCGTCATGCCACAAAACTTTTGGCGAGAGCGCATTGACTTCGAAGTCGTCGACTGGCCCTCACAATACCACTGCATCCTCGGACGTGTCGCGTTCACAAGGTTCATGGCAGTGCCACACTGTGGCTTACCTACAGATGAAAATGCCAGGTCCAAACGGCGTAATCACAATCAATGGCAACTTCAAGAGGTCCGACAACTGCGATAGGGAATTCAACAGAATCTCCCAGTCCTTCGGCATGCAGGAGGAACTCACAAAACTAAAGGAGTCGACATACAATAGTCTGCCTCCCTTGAGCAGGCCAACTTCACCCGACCTGTCCTTCGACTCGTCGGTGCACACAAAGAAAGTCTAGGTCCACCCAACGGACCCAGCCAAGATGGCCCTCATCGCTAACAACTTGAGTTCTGCATAGGAACTCGCGCTCGTAAAATCCTCCGTGAGCACTAGGAGATCTTCGCATGGTGTCCAACGGACATGCCAGTAGTCCCTAGGGAATTCGCCGAGCATGCACTCAACGTAAATCCAGATGCAAGACCAGTCAAGCAGACAATTCAGCGACTATCTGAACCAAGAGAAAAGGCAATCGGAATGGAGATCAACAGACTCCTCGACACCAAATTCATACGCGAGATCAAGGAAAGCACTTGGCTCGCCAACACGGTACTTGTGCCTAAAAAAGACACAGATATCCTGCGGATGTGTGTGGACTTTACCTCCTTGAATAAGCACTGCCCAAAGGATCACTTCCCATTGCCAGGAATCGACCAAATCATCGAATCCACCGCGGGATGTGAGCGTCTCTGCTTCCTCGACGCCTACTCAGGCTACAATCATATTCGAATGAAGGAGGAGGATCAGGAGAAAACATCGTTCACAACGCCCTTTGGTGTGTTCTGCTACAACACGATGCTCTTCACGCTAAAAAACGCAGGAGCCACCTATCAGCGGTGCATGCAAGCTTGCCTCAAGAACCAACTTGGTCGCAACATCCAAGTTTACGTTGACGACATCGTCATCCAAACCAAAGATGAAGCCTCATTAATCGACAATCTACACGAGACCTTCACCAACCTCGACCGCTACCGGATCAAGCTCAATCCGGATAAATGCGCCTTCGGCGTGCCATCTAGGCAGTTACTCGGGTATCTCATCTCTATGAGAGGGATCGAATCAAACCCGAAGAAAATAAAGGCCATACTATCCATGGAGAAGCCAAAGAACGTGAAAGGCGTCCAACAGCTAGCTGGGCGAATCGTGGCGCTCAGTCGATTCATCGGTCGAATGGGTGAAAAGGCGCTACCCTTTTACCGACTTCTCCGCAAGGCTGATAAGTTCGAGTGGACATACGAGGCGCAGGACGCATTCGAAGATCTCAAGCGTCTACTATCCACCTCGCCAGTTTGGTGACGCCACACGAGAACGAGCCACTACTGCTTTACATCTCCGCCACCAACCAGGTGGTCAGCATGGTGCTTGTGGTGGAATGAGCCGAAGAAAACAAGGTCCATGGGGTCCAGCGCCTAGTGTACTACCTCAGCGAGGTGCTCACGCCAATGAAACAACAGTACGCGCACTATCAGAAGCTGGTGTACAACGTCTTCATGACAGCCAGGCGATTGCACCACTACTTCTAGGAGCACCTGATCGTGGTGGTGAACGACGCCCCGCTCGGACAGATACTCAATAATCCTGATGCCACCAGACGAGTTGCGCTCTGGGGAATCGAACTGTCTCCACGAGACATAACATACGAGAAGCACGATGCAATCAAGTCGCAAGTTCTCCCGGACTTCCTCGTGCACTGGATGGAGAATCAGCTCCCTGACAAGCCAGACATGTCCTACCTCTGGACAATGCACTTCGATGGGTCCAAACGAAAGGACGGAGCTGGCATAGGTGTCATACTGACATCGCCCTAGGGAGACAAGCTGAAATACATTTTGCGAATGCAGTTCACTGCCTCCAACAATGAAGTTGAGTACGAGGCTCTAATCCATGGGATGCGGATGGCGAAAGCATGCGGCGCCAAAAGGCTCATCATCTATGGCGACTCCAAACTGGTGGTCAACCAAAGGATGCACGAGTGCGACGCACTTAGCGACAACATGATCGCCTATCACGACCTCTACGACACACTCGAAGGAGACTTTGATGGCTGTGATCTATGACATGTGGGCCACGAAAGAAATGAAGAGGAAGATCTACTCGCCAATATTGGCTCCACCTGCACCCCTATACCACATGGGATATTTCTCGAGCGCATTTGCGAACGCTCCATCAAGCCAAAGGCTCCAGAGAAGAAAGCAAGTGTGTCAACGAACTCGGGGGCTACGCCACCCAACGAGCCAATGACACTCGACGACCTAGAGCTTGATACAGGACTTGAAGGGCCAATGGGTGTCATAATGATCGAGCCATCTTGGACACAACCCTACATCACGTATCTACTCAGCAAGAGGCTGCCTGACGACCCGACTGACGCGCAGAAGATCGCGCGGCGATCCAAGGCATTCGCCCTCATCAATGGCGAACTATACAAGCGCAACATCACACGAGTGCTCCAACGGTGTGCCTCCAACGGGGACGGAAGGGACGTCCTCCTCGACATCCACGAAGGCACTTGCTGGCACCATGCTAGCAGTCGCGCCCTCATCACCAAAGCTCTACAAGCTGGATTCTACTAGCCCACAGCCATGCGTGATGCCAAGGACATCGTGCATCGCTGCAACGCTTGCCAGCGATTCGCAGACAAACCTCACGCACCTGGCGCGGAACTCCGACCAATACCATTGGCTTGGCCCTTCGCACAATGGGGACTCGACATGGTCGGAAAGCTCCCGAAATCCTCGCCAGGAGGTTAATCTACCTCCTGGTTGTAGTCGACAAATTCACCAAGTGGATCGAAGCCATGCCGGTGACAAATCAATCAGGGGCCAGCGCTGTCAAGTTCTTCGAGTCCATTGTCTACCGCTTCGGAGTGCCACATAACATCATCACGGACAATGGAACAAACTTCACCTCTAAGGAGTTCCAGGATTTCTGCGAAAACCTGGGAATCAACATAAGTTATGCCTCTGTAGCTCATCCACAGACCAACGGTCAAGTCGAAAAGGCCAATGGCCTCGTCCGCGGTGGAATGAAGGAGCGACTCCTCCGACCACTCGAACAAGCCGCCAGATGCTGGCCAGATGAGCTGCAATCCGTACTCTGTAGTTTACTTACAACTCCAAACAGCGCCATGAGATACACCATGTTCTTCATGGTGCACGGTGCTGAAGCGGTGCTACCCGCAGAAGTACGCTACAAGGCCCCACGAGTAGTCGCTTACAACGAGTAGGAGTCAACTCTTGCACTCGAAGAATCCGTCGACCTCCTTGACGAGGCGCGGGAAATCGCAGGGGAGAGATCAATGATCTACCAGCAAAGCCTCCACAACTACCATAGCAGAAGGCTACGCCCCAAATCCTTCGTCGAAGGAGATCTGGTTCTGCGACTAAAGCAGCAGGGGCATCTCAAACTCGATTCCCCATGGGAAGGACCTTACGTGATTATAGAAGTAATCCCAGGTGGCGCCTATCGGCTTAAAGATCTCGAGACAGGAGTCGCATACTCCAACCCCTGGAACATCGCGCAGCTGCGTCGTTTCTACCCCTAGTCATTTTTACATTACAAATAAGGCTATTCAGCCAGGCTACTTAGCCACACATTGTACCTCGTACTATTATGCGAATAAATAAAGCTAAGTGCCCCAAAACTCTGTGTTTCCCTTATTTTTCTGGCAATTTGAGAAAAATGCCTATTTTTTTCCTAACTAGAGGGCCAGGAATTTGAAATATATCTTGAGCTAATATATATGATGAAATAAATTGCTTTCACAGGTAAAGAAAAGGAAGACCCTAGTGACCACTTAACAAAGGTATACGACCTTTGTATCACTCTTAAACCAGCAAGTCTACCAATAGAGTTTGTACTTCTTAAACTCTTTCGCTGGTCTTTGAAAGATACTACTTTAGCTTGGTTACAATCACTACCTAATCATACTATAAAAAGCTAGGAGGATTGCATCCGAGAATTCATGCATAAATATTGTTCATTTACTAAAATCAAACGAAGCATAACAAAAAAATTGCAAACAATTGGAGAAACCTTTTATCAAGCATGGAATATATATTATGCAATGATTATGAAAGTCCCAAATCATGGTTTTCACGAGAGCCTAATTATCCAATATTTTTATGATGGGCTTAATGACGAAACAAAAGATATGATTGATCTATCTGTAGGAGGGGCAATATGCAACTTCACACTGTCGGAATGTGTTAAGCTTTTTGAGGTAAGATCCTTTAATGACGAACAATACAATCCAGTTGAGGATATTGTACCACAAAAATGTATGATTCACATACCACAAGATCTTATGTTCGAAGTCAAAAAGTCCATGGAAGATAAAGGTATAGCTTCAGAACTTTTAAGAGAAAAAAAAGTTGACATTCTTCAAACTTATGTAATAGAAGATGATTTAAATCTTGTAATGCAGTTGTTTAAATATCAACAAAATCAATTCCGTGAGAAAAATTATAAACACCTTATGACACAAGAAAATAATATAGGAGACCTAACAGAAGTTTTTAATGACCTGGGTCAAGCCACGAAACATTTTGATAGATATCTAAGTATGGTCAAAACCCAGTGTGAGCAGATAAATGAAACACAAACTTCGATTTTGAACCAAGGAAATTTCAATACTATTTCTACTAACATCGTTACTAGGCGTGGTATAGAAACTCAAGAACCACAAGGGCCACCTTGGTATCAAGAAGGCAAGCTCGAAAAGCAAGAGAGACTCAGGAGATGAGTCAAGGAGGAGATGATCTAGTAGACCTCCAGGACAATATTGATTATGAAGCCCATAAAAGGGAAAATAAATCTTCCAAGACCCAAGAGGAAGAGGAAGTGGGGGATAAGCACAAATCATATGATTCAGACACTAAGACTATTGATTCAAGGGAAGAAGACGATCTCAGAAAGGAGCAAGAAGAGCAAGTTGATATCCGCGTGAAGAACGCGCCAATAAGCAAAAATCAACTGCAAGGAAAAATAAAAAGAGTGTGGAACTAGTGACAAAGGTAAAAGAAAAGGCAATACCTACCAAAAAGAAAATTCCCTACCCTAACCGAGTTCATTACGAACCAGATAAGGCTATTTATGATTATTTTGCTGAGGCACTAAGTAGTTTGCGTTTAGAACTTCCTTTAACTGATGCTATTCGAGTTCCTACTTATAAAAAAATTATGCGAGATATACTTAATAGAAAAAAGAAAGTAACCAAGACTGTAGCAGTTATGACAAGCTTTGGTGATAAACTTCCTGCTAAGCTTGGGGATCCAGGCATACCAACCATCTCCTGTGCAATAGGGAAAACAAATATATTCAATGCTCTTTGTGATTTAGGAGCAGGTGTTAGTGTTATGTCTTATTCCCTATTTAAGAAATTGAATCTTGGAGAATGTTCTCCTACTTCAATAACACTGCAAATGGCGGATAAGACAACTAAACAACTTGTGGGAATGATCGAAGATGTTTTCCTTAGAATAGATCATCATGTTGTACCAACTGATTTCATTATTCTTGATGTCCCTGAGGATGACAAACTATCTATCATTCTCGGAAGACCCTTTCTTAGTACAGTTTGAGATAATGTAGATTGTTCTAGCGGCAATATTGTCTTCAATATATATGATGAACAAATTGTTAGATCCTTTCCTAAGAAACAAGATCATAATGGAAAATACGTTCCACCACCTAAGCGTGATCAAGCAGCAAAGGCTAAAGAAAAAGCGCCGCTTGAGATGAACGCTGATGATATGGAGTTTGATTAGTCAAAATCTCTAGAATTAAACACTCAATGGGAGTTAACCCATTCTTAATAAATTTAGTTTAAGCTTTTATTTTATTTTGCATGTACTACTTTACTATCTATATCATTTAATAAGTTTTTTTTTGAGTTTTTAGCTTGTTCAGAGAATTTACCTTAATGAAGTTGAGAAGCAAGGGAAAACGAAGAGAAGATAGTGGGTTCAGTACAGGTAACGAGCATCGGTACGGCCGCGGTACGACCGTACTACGTGCCTGTACCATGTTCTACAAAACCTACAGTAGGAATAGCGCCGGTAACGACATGTGGTACGGCAGGGGTACGATCGCACTGCGCGCCCCGTACCGCATCGACAAAAATCGATGCCAATCTCCGAATAAATAATGACAAGTGGTACGGCCAGGGTACACCGTACCGCGTGCCCGTACCAGGCTGACCTGGTTTGGTCTCGAACCCTAATGTTGATCCAACGGTGATGACCACCAATACGGGTGGGCTGCGCCCGTATCGGCCACCCGTACCGCGTGCGTCGCCAAGTAAAGGCCAATGGCGGCTGGCTCGCAGCCAGCCCCTTCTTCTTCTTCCTCTTTCTTCCTTGTTCTTTCTCTTTCCACCTCAAACCCTAGCCTCTCAAACCTTTGATTCTTCATTGATCTCGTGTTTTTGAGTTGGGGAATCTTCATACCAGCAAGTTTCTCATCTGATCCATACTCTATTTTCTGAAATCCATGGTTGAATTCATCACATTGGCTATTTAGATGAGTTCATCATATTTTGAGATTATATTGATTCCTCACATTAGGATTTGTAACTTCTACCTGTAATCGTTTGTTTATGTGATAGAAACTTGATGCCTATAGTTTTCTTCAAAAAAATTGCAGTACAATGCATAACATTGGAAGGATGTTCTGCTTGGGGAAGGGCTCGGGTACGACAAGACCTTCAGGCTCTACCAAGCCGTCGAGTTCGAAGAAGAGACGCTCGGATGTGGACAGCTTGAGGACTGCCATCAGCCGAGACTACGAGAGGGTGAGTAACCGCAAGGTTTTGCCCACCGAGTGGGTAGACCGTCAATTCCTCTCCCGCCAGGGTATTCTAGAGGACTTCGAGCAGATGACCGTGCATGCTGGCATGGTCGATTTGTCCTACCTCTCCGTTAACACATACAAGCTTGCCTCTGATACATTGCAAATGTATCTATAATTTTTGATGTTCCATGCTTGGTTTTATCTACTTTCTTGTGTTTTGTCCACACTTTGGAGTACTTTTCATATGATTTCTTGGACTAACCTATTAACAAGAGCCACAGTGCCAGCTGCCTATTTTCTGCTGTTTTTGGTTCCAGGAAGTCAGAAAATCAATATTCTCGGAATTGGACGGGACAAAAGCCAAAGTGCCTATTTTACCGGAAGACTCACGGAGCCAGAAGACGGACGGAGAGGGGCCACAGGGCGGCCACACGATGTGGTGGTGGGGGCTGGCCCTAGCCGCGCCACCAGGTGGTGTGGGCTCCCTGGCCGCCCACCGACCTTGCCCTCTGGCCTATAAGAAGCCTCCCGAGGCATAAACCCTAGATCGTCAAGCCTCCAGCCACGAAAAGCTCCGCAGCGCCGCCGCCACCGAAGGGGAGATTCGGGGGATAGAAAGTCTCTGTTCCGGCACCCTGCTGGGACGGGGAAGTGCCCCCGGAGCCATCTCCATCGATCTCCACCACCATCTCCATCACCATTGCTGATTCCCATGATAAGGAGGGAGTAGAACTTCCTCGAGGCTAAGGGTTTGTGGCGCCCCGCCAAAACCACTACTAGAAAATCGCGTTGTTTTTGTGCATTGCATCATCATTACCGCATGCTCATGTCATCATGCCACCTTGCATTTGAGCATCATCATGTCATCTTGCATTTGTTTACATAAAAACTATTTTCGGAAAGTCTGTTTTTGTTTTCTAAACGCCCGTCTTGTTTTCAAATCAAAACCCGGGTCTCCGGATTATTTTGTTTTGTCTACCAACAGATTTCAAAAGCCCCTTTTAAATAATCAAACATTTATTTTATTTTTGGGAGACAGCCAGCCTGGCCCGAAAGCCTAGCCGGCCACCTCCAGATAAAAATCCTACCTACCAGATAACACCCAAACCCTTTTCTACCAAATATCATACCCCTATTTTTCCTACCCAGCCCCTCCACCTCACCCCGCCCAATCGCTGCGCGACACCTCACCAACCCCTCCCTTTATCCCTCCACCTCACCCAGCCGACCAACCCCCACCTGCCCTCACCCCACAGCCACCGCGCGGGCCCCACCCTCCTGGAGTGGACAGACGCGCCGCCCACTCCCTAATTTTTCCACCGCCGCATGCGCCAGCCTTCCTTTTCCCACTCGCCCCACCTACCCCGGGCCCCTCCCTGCCAGCCTACCACCGCCCGACCGGCCCGCACTTCCGCGCCTGGCCCACCTGCCTCCCTCGGTTCCATCGCCCCACCGACGCGCCCGCTCCTTCCTCTCTCCTCCCTCCGCTCGCATGTTCCTACCCCGCCGCCACAAGCGCCAAGCCCCGCCACCATCGGCCGCCTCCTCCTTTCGGCCGCGACCCGCCCGCCAGTCCTGTTTCGCCGCCGCCGTCCTCTCCCGCATCCGTGTCCGTCCACCTCGCCGACTCGACCCCGCGTCGCCTCCTCCCGCTACCCTGCCGTCGTCCCCGCCGCCAGCAACGGCCGCGCCCGCCCGGTGCCTCTTCGCCGCCGCCTCCGCCCTCTCCCCCGCGTCTTCCTCCCCGCCGCCAGATCCCGCCGCCGCCAGCTCCTTCCTGCGGGCCCCGGCCGTGCCGCTGCTTCTCTACCAGGCCCTTTCTCTCCTCTGCCACGAGTTCCCCTGGTCGATGCTGGCCGTGGGTCCCTGATCGCCCCGGCCTCCTTGTGCTCAGCTGTTGCTGCCCGTGCTCCTTCTAGATGGATACGCTATTGTGTGGTGAGACCGATAACTTCTAACCCTCTAGCAGTAGCATGTATGTGATATGTTCGTTGAAGCCAGATGGTCACTTGTGCTTTGTTCGTCTCTGTTCCCTCGAGAAGATCTGCATTGAATCAGTGTGCTCGCAAGGTAACAAGGTTCGACAAGATCTTCCGAAGACAAGGATGCACCTCAAGATCGCCTACCCGGAACCCTAGAACCCCGATCCCGGAGTCCGAAGATTGTTCCCGTCGAACACGAACCTTAGCACGCCAAGATCTCCTTCATCGATTCGATGGCCGAGACCCTAAAGACCGATCCCGTCGAACCCCTTGATGAACTCCAAGACCTTCGCCCTAATGTGTGACCTCTTTTCCGAGCCCTATTTTATAAATTGACATCTATATAAATTGTTGCATATCAATTGTACATGCTTGCATACATATTTTGTGGGTCCGGGTTATGTAGTCGATTCACCTCATAAGTAAATATGGAGACTATATGCGGGCTATACTTGTCTCATATCGCCTCCATTTAAATTTGTGTAGCAAACCGATGACATCCTTCGCATTGATAAATCAACATTTAAATTGCGGGGGTTCCAAAAAACTCGAACCATATAATCATTGTCGGGACCACGGTTCCGCTTAATATTGCCTAATTGCACCGCATCTGCATCATATCATAATCATGCCGGATCTTCTGTCGTAGTATTAAATATTGCATCCGGTGTCTCTTCTAGTGTTTGCTTCTTCGCGGACTAGACCGATGAGTGGATGCGAGTATCGACAAGTTCTTCGGATATGAACCTTCGGCAGTGTTTTCCTAGGCGAGCATTCTCCCTCTTTCTACCTATTTTGCATTTATAGTCTTTATTTCCTCCTGTTGATCTATTGCTATCCATGTCGCGATGCTTTAGTTTCCGTACACCAGTTATACCCCGTGCAGCCTCTATATAGCCTTGGGCACCTCCTATTACCTGTGTTTGGTAGATAGCTGGCCTTGCGAGTCGCAGTCGCTTGCTCAGGTGTGATCTTGTGTTGTCGAGTACCACCGTTGTTGGAATGCTGGCAGATGTTTATTGGTGGAGATGCTTATTGGTGGAGATGGTCATGAATTTAAATACAACTATTAAAATGCTAGATATAAGTAATGCAGAGGCATCAGTGGGCAATAGATGTTATTTGGTTCTTCCACGCTCACTTGTGTCCCGTAGGACCCCGAGTACTTGATACCTGTTCCTTGACTATTCGCACTATCCACATCCAGGAGGCCTTATGGACCCCCCTGAGCCAGAGCTTGATTCATTTCTATTTCTTGGGGCCACAAGTAGTTTGGGGCTTTATTACTATCCTGTACCTATGCCATGCTTTACTGCTTTATTTAAGATTGTGCGTGGAGCACCTGTACTGTTTTGGAACGTGGAATGTTTTCGCAGTATCGACAAGCCCAGTCACACTTTCGGGTTCCCAGTCATTTATAGCCATTGACACAAACCTTGGGTCCGTTCCGGAGCCAGCCAACTTCGTTGCGGGTAGCTTAGTGGGGTGGCCCCCTGAAATATTTTATGAATCCTGTGATCGCTTTGTCGTGAAAGCCTCGTTGGGTTTTGAGTTGGTTTTTCCGAGGTTGATCGAGTGTGTGTTGCTATTTATGCACCCCTGCAGGGTAAAACTTTCTGAAAGCCATGTCCGCGGTTATGGATGACTTGGAGCACAGTATCTCGATCATAGACAAGCATAACTAAAGTAGTGCTATAAATTTGACTTAATATGTGACTAGTAATCAGCTCAATTATAACAGAATGGATATTAAAAATGCCAACCACTGGTGGACCTGGATTGTTTTGTTATATCTGCCTAGTAAGTATTGCAACTCCAATAGAATGTGATAAAAGTGACAACAACTGTTGGGTTTTGGGATTCCTCAGGACAATTATATCTGACTAGTAAATGTTCCAACTACAACGTAATGTTAACTAAAACTGCCCACTATTTATGCCATCAGGATGACTCATGCTATCTATATCTGATTAGTAATTGCTGCAAGTATAACGGAATGAGTAAAATTGCCAACGGTGTGAGTTCCTTGGTCCAACTTCCTCGTTTGGTCTCGAGGGGGGGGGGGAATACCAGGATGGGTTTGTTTGGTGTTAGCCTCAGGTTGGATCCGGATAGGTCTTTATCACCCCTCTCTGATAACCGTCAGTTGTGCCGAGTCTCTATAGGTTGTTTAGTGCCGCTGCGCTGCCGCTTCAGCCCACCATACCTATGTAGGCGAGAGCCGCCGAATTCTAGCCTCGCCATGTACTGGCCTCAGTACTGACGCTCCTCTTTTTCATTTGCCCTTTGTCGGCACCCCTTTTGTTTTTAGCAGGTTTGAGATCGCCGTCGTTAGCAGGGTTACCCTTCCGGCTTGGCCTGGGCAGGGTTATGGACGCCATTGGTTATTCTTCAGGGCTCTTAGCCCCATTTGCATCTTGTCCGTACTCGGACGCTCTATCGTTTTCAAGGTGATTTGAATCTTTGTATTGAATATCTGTATTCTCGACTCGCTGAGTCGCTGTTGTATATATATCTGTTCTGTGGGTCCCATCAAGGACTGTTGTGTAATGGTATTACTTCGTTTTCCACCCGCAAGAAAGTGCCTGGTGGGCGTCCTTGAATCGTTTCTACGCGGGTTTGGCGGAAAGGGCTAAAACTTGCATAGGGCCGATTTGAGGGTGTTACAGAGTGGTATCAGAGGCCAGTGGTTGCGATACCCCACAAGTCTAGCCTGTAGGATAACCTATCTAACAGCCGAAGTAGAGTGTCAAAACTATTTTTGCAAAAATCGGTTGGATAGATCTGATTAGGTCTGCTTTTACTCCTTACCCTCTGCTATTCCCCTCTTACCTCTGCGTGTTTTGAATCTACTCTCTTATCTTCTCTTCGAGTCCAGGAATTCTCGTGGTTGGGTTTCCGTCGTACCTTTAGGGTCTCGCCTCCTCCTTTGGTAACGGTGTTACTACATCCGGTCTTCATGCTATCTAAGTGATCCTTTATCTGAGGTACCATTCTTTGTTCCTTGTTTGTGCCTTCCGGTGTTTTCCTACGCGACGACATCATCTGCGCCAGATCCGATGTAGAGTCTGCATCCCTCCTTTGTTTCCGAACCTCGATTGTCGAGATCTTCAGTCTAATTCTGAGAGTTGGTTGCATAAATCCCCTATTCATATGCAGAGTAATGGTTTGGGTGCGCGATGGACTGATCACCATCCGACTACTATTATCATTCGCTCTTGTATATTGAATCGGTGGATCCAGCAATCTTACTCTGTCCATGGAAGTTAGAGGTGGCTTTATTTGGGGATACCTCTACCTTCGCCTTTGCTTTCCGGAGTGTTCTCTCGACGATCACGGACAAGGACCTCTTGTTAGTGGTGTCGCGAGGATCTACATGAAGCGAGAAGATTCAGATCACCGACCTTCCTTCCGGTACCATGAGGCGGATCTCGAGGGCGAGATCCATTGTTAGTGGTGTCGAATTGTGGCGCCCCGCCAAAACCACTACTAGAAAATCGCGTTGTTTTTGTGCATTGCATCATCATTACCGCATGCTCATGTCATCATGCCACCTTGCATTTGAGCATCGTCATGTCATCTTGCATTTGTTTACATAAAAACTATTTTCGGAAAGTCTGTTTTTGTTTTCTAAACGCCCCGTCTTGTTTTCAAATCAAAACCCAGGTCTCCAGATTATTTGTTTTGTCTACCAACGGATTTCAAAAGCCCCATTTTAAGTAATCAAACATTTATTTTATTTTTGGGAGGCAGCCAGCCCGGCCCGAAAGCCTAGCCGGCCACCTCCAGATAAAAATCCTACCTACCAGATAACACCCAAACCCTTTTCTACCAAATATCATACCCCTATTTTTCCTACCCAGCCCCTCCACCTCACCCCGCCCAATCGCTGCGCGACACCTCACCAACCCCTCCCTTTATCCCTCCACCTCACCCAGCCGACCAACCCCCACCTGCCCTCACCCCACAGCCACCACGCGGGCCCCACCCTCCTAGAGTGGACAGACGCGCCGCCCACTCCCTAATTTTTCCACCGCCGCACGCGCCAGCCTTCCTTTTCCCGCTCGCCCCACCTACCCCGGGCCCCACCCTGCCAGCCTACCACCGCCCGACCGGCCCGCACTTCCTCGCCTGGCCCACCTGCCTCCCTCGGTTCCATCGCCCCACCGACGCGCCCGCTCCTTCCTCTCTCCTCCCTCCGCTCGCATGTTCTTGCCCCACCGCCGCAAGCACCAAGCCCCGCCACCATCGGCCGCCTCCTCCTGTCGGCCGCGACCCGCCCGCCAGTCCTGTTTCGCCGCCGCCGTCCTCTCCCGCATCCGTGGCCGTCCACCTCACCGACTCGACTCCGCGTCGCCTCCTCCCGCTACCCCGCCGTCGTCCCCGCCGCCAGCAACGGCCGCGCCCGCCAGGCGCCTCGTCGCAGCCGCCTCCGCCCTCTCCCCCGCCTCTTCCTCCCCGCCACCAGATCCCGCCGCCGCCAGCTCCTCCCTGCGGTCCCCGGCCGTGTCGCTGCGTCTCTGCCCCGGAACTCCGCGGACCTCGCCTCCGATCGCCGCCGTCCCCTCTCCCCTGCGCCCTCCGCCTCCTGCATGCACGGGAGCGCCGCCCTCAGGTCACCTGCGACTCTGCCGCCGGACGCCTTCTCCTCACCGCGCCTCCCGTCGTCTTTCCCGAGAAGCCGACCCGCCTCCCCAAGCTCCCCATCGGGCTCCGCCGCCACGCCCGCGACTCCCTCCCAGAGACAGCGCCAGGCCCTTCCTCTCCTCATGACAATTATATCTGACTAGTAAATGTTCCAGCTACAACGTAATGTTAACTAAAACTGCCCACTATTTATGCCATCAGGATGACTCGTGCTATCTATATATGATTAGTAATTGCTGCAACTATAACGGAATGAGTAAAATTGCCAACGGTGTGAGTTCCTTGGTCCGACTTCCTTGTTTGGTCTCGAGGGGGGGGGGAATACCAGGATGGGTTTGTTTGGTATTAGCCTCAGGTTGGATCCGGATAGGTCTTTATCATCCCTCTCTGATAACCGTCAGTTGTGCCGAGTCTCTATAGGTTGTTTAGTGCCGTTGCGCTGCCGCTTCAGCCCACCATACCTATGTAGGCGAGAGCCGCCAAATTCTAGCATCGCCATGTACTGGCCTTAGTACTGACGCTCCTCTTTTTCATTTGCCCTTTGTCGGCACCCCTTTTGTTTTTAGCAGGTTTGAGATCGCCGTCGTTAGCAGGGTTACCCTTCCGGCTTGGCCTGGGCAGGGTTATGGACGCCATTGGTTATTCTTCAGGGCTCTTAGCCCCATTTGCATCTTGTCCGTACTCGGACGCTCTATCGTTTTCAAGGTGATTTGAATCTTTGTATTGAATATCTGTATTCTCGACTCGCTGAGTCGCTGTTGTATATATATCTGTTCTGTGGGTCCCATCAAGGACTGTTGTGTAATGGTATTACTTCGTTTTCCACCCGCAAGAAAGTGCCTGGTGGGCGTCCTTGAATCGTTTCTACGCGGGTTTGGCGGAAAGGGCTAAAACTTGCATAGGGCCGATTTGAGGGTGTTACAGAGTGGTATCAGAGGCCAGTGGTTGCGATACCCCACAAGTCTAGCCTGTAGGATAACCTATCTAACAGCCGAAGTAGAGTGTCAAAACTATTTTTGCAAAAATCGGTTGGATAGATCTGATTAGGTCTGCTTTTACTCCTTACCCTCTGCTATTCCCCTCTTACCTCTGCGTGTTTTGAATCTACTCTCTTATCTTCTCTTCGAGTCCAGGAATTCTCGTGGTTGGGTTTCCGTCGTACCTTTAGGGTCTCGCCTCCTCCTTTGGTAACGGTGTTACTACATCCGGTCTTCATGCTATCTAAGTGATCCTTTATCTGAGGTACCATTCTTTGTTCCTTGTTTGTGCCTTCCGGTGTTTTCCTACGCGACGACATCATCTGCGCCAGATCCGATGTAGAGTCTGCATCCCTCCTTTGTTTCCGAACCTCGATTGTCGAGATCTTCAGTCTAATTCTGAGAGTTGGTTGCATAAATCCCCTATTCATATGCAGAGTAATGGTTTGGGTGCGCGATGGACTGATCACCATCCGACTACTATTATCATTCGCTCTTGTATATTGAATCGGTGGATCCAGCAATCTTACTCTGTCCATGGAAGTTAGAGGTGGCTTTATTTGGGGATACCTCTACCTTCGCCTTTGCTTTCCGGAGTGTTCTCTCGACGATCACGGACAAGGACCTCTTGTTAGTGGTGTCGCGAGGATCTACATGAAGCGAGAAGATTCAGATCACCGACCTTCCTTCCGGTACCATGAGGCGGATCTCGAGGGCGAGATCCATTGTTAGTGGTGTCGAATTGTGGCGCCCCGCCAAAACCACTACTAGAAAATCGCGTTGTTTTTGTGCATTGCATCATCATTACCACATGCTCATGTCATCATGCCACCTTGCATTTGAGCATCGTCATGTCATCTTGCATTTGTTTACATAAAAACTATTTTCGGAAAGTCTGTTTTTGTTTTCTAAACGCCCCGTCTTGTTTTCAAATCAAAACCCAGGTCTCCAGATTATTTGTTTTGTCTACCAACGGATTTCAAAAGCCCCATTTTAAGTAATCAAACATTTATTTTATTTTTGGGAGGCAGCCAGCCCGGCCCGAAAGCCTAGCCGGCCACCTCCAGATAAAAATCCTACCTACCAGATAACACCCAAACCCTTTTCTACCAAATATCATACCCCTATTTTTCCTACCCAGCCCCTCCACCTCACCCCGCCCAATCGCTGCGCGACACCTCACCAACCCCTCCCTTTATCCCTCCACCTCACCCAGCCGACCAACCCCCACCTGCCCTCACCCCACAGCCACCACGCGGGCCCCACCCTCCTGGAGTGGACAGACGCGCCGCCCACTCCCTAATTTTTCCACCGCCGCACGCGCCAGCCTTCCTTTTCCCGCTCGCCCCACCTACCCCGGGCCCCACCCTGCCAGCCTACCACCGCCCGACCGGCCCGCACTTCCTCGCCTGGCCCACCTGCCTCCCTCGGTTCCATCGCCCCCACCGACGCGCCCGCTCCTTCCTCTCTCCTCCCTCCGCTCGCATGTTCTTGCCCCACCGCCGCAAGCACCAAGCCCCGCCACCATCGGCCGCCTCCTCCTGTCGGCCGCGACCCGCCCGCCAGTCCTGTTTCGCCGCCGCCGTCCTCTCCCGCATCCGTGGCCGTCCACCTCACCGACTCGACCCCGCGTCGCCTCCTCCCGCTACCCCGCCGTCGTCCCCCGCCGCCAGCAACGGCCGCGCCCGCCAGGCGCCTCGTCGCAGCCGCCTCCGCCCTCTCCCCCGCCTCTTCCTCCCCGCCACCAGATCCCGCCGCCGCCAGCTCCTCCCTGCGGTCCCCGGCCGTGTCGCTGCGTCTCTGCCCCGGAACTCCGCGGACCTCGCCTCCGATCGCCGCCGTCCCCTCTCCCCTGCGCCCTCCGCCTCCTCCATGCACGGGAGCGCCGCCCTCAGGTCACCTGCGACTCTGCCGCCGGACGCCTTCTCCTCACCGCGCCTCCCGTCGTCTTTCCCGAGAAGCCGACCCGCCTCCCCAAGCTCCCCATCGGGCTCCGCCGCCACGCCCGCGACTCCCTCCCAGAGACAGCGCCAGGCCCTTCCTCTCCTCATGACAATTATATCTGACTAGTAAATGTTCCAGCTACAACGTAATGTTAACTAAAACTGCCCACTATTTATGCCATCAGGATGACTCGTGCTATCTATATATGATTAGTAATTGCTGCAACTATAACGGAATGAGTAAAATTGCCAACGGTGTGAGTTCCTTGGTCCGACTTCCTTGTTTGGTCTCGAGGGGGGGGGGGGGGAATACCAGGATGGGTTTGTTTGGTATTAGCCTCAGGTTGGATCCGGATAGGTCTTTATCATCCCTCTCTGATAACCGTCAGTTGTGCCGAGTCTCTATAGGTTGTTTAGTGCCGTTGCGCTGCCGCTTCAGCCCACCATACCTATGTAGGCGAGAGCCGCCAAATTCTAGCATCGCCATGTACTGGCCTTAGTACTGACGCTCCTCTTTTTCATTTGCCCTTTGTCGGCACCCCTTTTGTTTTTAGCAGGTTTGAGATCGCCGTCGTTAGCAGGGTTACCCTTCCGGCTTGGCCTGGGCAGGGTTATGGACGCCATTGGTTATTCTTCAGGGCTCTTAGCCCCATTTGCATCTTGTCCGTACTCGGACGCTCTATCGTTTTCAAGGTGATTTGAATCTTTGTATTGAATATCTGTATTCTCGACTCGCTGAGTCGCTGTTGTATATATATCTGTTCTGTGGGTCCCATCAAGGACTGTTGTGTAATGGTATTACTTCTTTTTCCACCCGCAAGAAAGTGCCTGGTGGGCGTCCTTGAATCGTTTCTACGCGGGTTTGGCGGAAAGGGCTAAAACTTGCATAGGGCCGATTTGAGGGTGTTACAGAGTGGTATCAGAGGCCAGTGGTTGCGATACCCCACAAGTCTAGCCTGTAGGATAACCTATCTAACAGCCGAAGTAGAGTGTCAAAACTATTTTTGCAAAAATCGGTTGGATAGATCTGATTAGGTCTGCTTTTACTCCTTACCCTCTGCTATTCCCCTCTTACCTCTGCGTGTTTTGAATCTACTCTCTTATCTTCTCTTCGAGTCCAGGAATTCTCGTGGTTGGGTTTCCGTCGTACCTTTAGGGTCTCGCCTCCTCCTTTGGTAACGGTGTTACTACATCCGGTCTTCATGCTATCTAAGTGATCCTTTATCTGAGGTACCATTCTTTGTTCCTTGTTTGTGCCTTCCGGTGTTTTCCTACGCGACGACATCATCTGCGCCAGATCCGATGTAGAGTCTGCATCCCTCCTTTGTTTCCGAACCTCGATTGTCGAGATCTTCAGTCTAATTCTGAGAGTTGGTTGCATAAATCCCCTATTCATATGCAGAGTAATGGTTTGGGTGCGCGATGGACTGATCACCATCCGACTACTATTATCATTCGCTCTTGTATATTGAATCGGTGGATCCAGCAATCTTACTCTGTCCATGGAAGTTAGAGGTGGCTTTATTTGGGGATACCTCTACCTTCGCCTTTGCTTTCCGGAGTGTTCTCTCGACGATCACGGACAAGGACCTCTTGTTAGTGGTGTCGCGAGGATCTACATGAAGCGAGAAGATTCAGATCACCGACCTTCCTTCCGGTACCATGAGGCGGATCTCGAGGGCGAGATCCATTGTTAGTGGTGTCGAATTGTGGCGCCCCGCCAAAACCACTACTAGAAAATCGCGTTGTTTTTGTGCATTGCATCATCATTACCGCATGCTCATGTCATCATGCCACCTTGCATTTGAGCATCGTCATGTCATCTTGCATTTGTTTACATAAAAACTATTTTCGGAAAGTCTGTTTTTGTTTTCTAAACGCCCCGTCTTGTTTTCAAATCAAAACCCAGGTCTCCAGATTATTTGTTTTGTCTACCAACGGATTTCAAAAGCCCCATTTTAAGTAATCAAACATTTATTTTATTTTTGGGAGGCAGCCAGCCCGGCCCGAAAGCCTAGCCGGCCACCTCCAGATAAAAATCCTACCTACCAGATAACACCCAAACCCTTTTCTACCAAATATCATACCCCTATTTTTCCTACCCAGCCCCTCCACCTCACCCCGCCCAATCGCTGCGCGACACCTCACCAACCCCTCCCTTTATCCCTCCACCTCACCCAGCCGACCAACCCCCACCTGCCCTCACCCCACAGCCACCACGCGGGCCCCACCCTCCTGGAGTGGACAGACGCGCCGCCCACTCCCTAATTTTTCCACCGCCGCACGCGCCAGCCTTCCTTTTCCCGCTCGCCCCACCTACCCCGGGCCCCACCCTGCCAGCCTACCACCGCCCGACCGGCCCGCACTTCCTCGCCTGGCCCACCTGCCTCCCTCGGTTCCATCGCCCCACCGACGCGCCCGCTCCTTCCTCTCTCCTCCCTCCGCTCGCATGTTCTTGCCCCACCGCCGCAAGCACCAAGCCCCGCCACCATCGGCCGCCTCCTCCTGTCGGCCGCGACCCGCCCGCCAGTCCTGTTTCGCCGCCGCCGTCCTCTCCCGCATCCGTGGCCGTCCACCTCACCGACTCGACCCCGCGTCGCCTCCTCCCGCTACCCCGCCGTCGTCCCCGCCGCCAGCAACGGCCGCGCCCGCCAGGCGCCTCGTCGCAGCCGCCTCCGCCCTCTCCCCCGCCTCTTCCTCCCCGCCACCAGATCCCGCCGCCGCCAGCTCCTCCCTGCGGTCCCCGGCCGTGTCGCTGCGTCTCTGCCCCGGAACTCCGCGGACCTCGCCTCCGATCGCCGCCGTCCCCTCTCTCCTGCGCCCTCCGCCTCCTCCATGCATGGGAGCGCCGCCCTCAGGTCACCTGCGACTCTGCCGCCGGACGCCTTCTCCTCACCGCGCCTCCCGTCGTCTTTCCCGAGAAGCCGACCCGCCTCCCCAAGCTCCCCATCGGGCTCCGCCGCCACGCCCGCGACTCCCTCCCAGAGACAGCGCCAGGCCCTTCCTCTCCTCATGACAATTATATCTGACTAGTAAATGTTCCAGCTACAACGTAATGTTAACTAAAACTGCCCACTATTTATGCCATCAGGATGACTCGTGCTATCTATATATGATTAGTAATTGCTGCAACTATAACGGAATGAGTAAAATTGCCAACGGTGTGAGTTCCTTGGTCCGACTTCCTTGTTTGGTCTCGAGGGGGGGGAATACCAGGATGGGTTTGTTTGGTATTAGCCTCAGGTTGGATCCGGATAGGTCTTTATCATCCCTCTCTGATAACCGTCAGTTGTGCCGAGTCTCTATAGGTTGTTTAGTGCCGTTGCGCTGCCGCTTCAGCCCACCATACCTATGTAGGCGAGAGCCGCCAAATTCTAGCATCGCCATGTACTGGCCTTAGTACTGACGCTCCTCTTTTTCATTTGCCCTTTGTCGGCACCCCTTTTGTTTTTAGCAGGTTTGAGATCGCCGTCGTTAGCAGGGTTACCCTTCCGGCTTGGCCTGGGCAGGGTTATGGATGCCATTGGTTATTCTTCAGGGCTCTTAGCCCCATTTGCATCTTGTCCGTACTCGGACGCTCTATCGTTTTCAAGGTGATTTGAATCTTTGTATTGAATATCTGTATTCTCGACTCGCTGAGTCGTTGTTGTATATATCTGTTCTGTGGGTCCCATCGAAGACTGTTGTGTAATGGTATTACTTCTTTTTCCACCCGCACGAAAGTTCCTGGTGGGCGTCCTTGAATCGTTTCTACACGGGTTTGGCGGAAAGGGCTAAAACTTGCATAGGGCCGATTTGAGGGTGTTAAAGGGTTCTACCGGTAGCTATGTGTTCATCTCTCTCTCTATGCATGATCTTATTGAGATCATGAGCTTGTAATCTATAGATCTATTCTGCTACTCAAGTGCTTTAATGAATCTCTGCTCTCCCCATGTGTGTGAAAGTGACAGTGTGCTCACCATGGTCGCACTTAGGCTAGAGATTACAAATACTTGTTATTTGTTATATTTGGAGTTGGATATCTTTATGAAATTGTGGTGTTTGTTGGACTCATCTAGTACTCAAGGTGACAGTACGGGGTTTTCTAGATGGGAAAGGCTTACTTTGAGGTGTGCTGTTATAGCCCTACCATGGATTAGAGTGTCCAACCGGAGAGTAGTATCATAAAGAGAAGATATTTCTATGAGAGTGTTCACTAGTGAAAGTATGATCCCTAGGCCTTGTGCTTAGCATTGGAACAACGTTTGCAATTAGATCTGTTACATGTTTGCTTGCTTCCATCTTTATTTCAGTTTGTCTTTAGTCTCTTTCACACCATCAAAGTATTTTCTAGCACCGTTATCTTATATCCATACCACTTGTATTTCACTATCTCTTCGCCGAACTAGTGCACCTATACACCTAACAAGTGTATTGGGTGTGTTGGGGACACAAGAGACTTCTAGTATCTTGATTGCAGGATTGCTTGAGAGGGGATACCTTTGACCACTTCCTCCTTGAGTTCGATAAACCTTGGGTTATCCACTTAAGGGAAAACTTGCTGCTGTTCTACAAACCTCTGCACTTGGAGGCCCAACAACTGTCTACAAGAATAGAGGTGCGTAGATATCAAGCTATTTTCTGGCGCCGTTGCCGGGGAGGTAAGGTAAAAGGTACTCACATCCTCCGGTGTGAGTGCTCGAAGTTATTTCCTTTAGATTCTGCAATTTTGTCTTTTTGTTTCTTGTTTTCACTGCTTAGGCTGAATGGAAAACAACAAAAAAATTAGAGAGATTTTTAGTATTTTTCCTAAGTTAGAACTCGAATTGTCTGAAAAGAAAATTAAAAAACCCATGGAACTTTCTTTGCATGCTAATAACAATGTTATTAGTATGAATCTTTTGAACACCGTTGTTACTAATGCTATGGAAACATCTAAGCTTGGCGAAGTTGGTTTTTATGAAAATGATCCTTTTAGTTCCCCAGCTTTAAAGAAGAAAATTTGCTCTGATGATACTTTATCTCCCATATGTGGTAATTCTAATGATACTTGTGATATTTTAAATCCACATACTGAAAGCATTCCTTTTAAAATACCTATAAAAATTGTTGAACGAGTTATGAATAACTGCTATTTTGGAGATGGAACTGTCCATCCTGGTGATCATTTACTCCTTATACATGAATTATGCAGGTTGTTCAAGTGTGCAGGTATTTCAATGAACCAAGTTAAGAAGAAGCTATTCTCTTTCTCACTTAGGGGCAAAGCAAGGGAGTGGTATGAGCTACTAGATGATCCTCATCATTTGGAGTGGAAGGAACTTGAATCTCTCTTTTACTCTAAATTTTATCCTCCTCATGAAATTCATAAAGATAGGAATTATATTTATAATTTTCATCCTCATGATGGAGAAAGTATTGCCCAAGCATGGGGGAGATTGAAGTCACTAATGCTCAAATGTCCCATTCATGAGCTCCCCAGGAATATTGTTATTAATAATTTCTATGCAAGGCTTTCAGGACATTACAAGGGCTATCTAGATACTTGTTTAGAGGGATCCTTCACGAGTAAGGAGGTGAAAGCTAAGTGGGATCTTCTTGAAACAATTTAAAGCAATACCGAAGATTGGGATAACAACAAAGGTAAAGAACCAGGTATAAACTATGAGTATGATTGCATTAAGTCTTTTGCTGAAACTGCTGATTTTCAAGAGCTTAGTGCTAAATATGGTCTTGATCCTCAAATTCTTATTGATTGTTTTAGAACCTTTGCTTCTCATATCAATTCTCCTAAAGAAAAATGGGTCATGTATCATGAGCCTTTTAAAGACACTTGCAGGGATAATGAAATTGTTATTAATGATAGCAATAAACATGCTCAAACCTCTGAAAATACTATTTCTTATAAGCATGTTAATTTTTGTGGAATACATAGACCTTGCGAGAATAATAAAATTGAAGAAGAATATTGTATCACCCACAGGAATGAAAAAACTCGAACGTGGTATAGGGCTCTAAATGCTCTTGGTAAAAAGGTTTGTGCCCTCTATCCTTTTATTTGTGAACTTTGCTTTGAAGTGGGTCATTTCAATTTTCAATGCTCAGGCCATAATAATAGCCCTTCTAATCCAGTGAGTACTACAAGTTTGTATTGTGATGACATGATCACTCCTAATTAGCATGATGAACTTACATTATTTTTGGGGTGTGAAGAATTATCAAGAAAAACTTCTTTGGTAGATATGGGTGCTTTTGATATGAATAGTGTCATGCATGGTTGTCTTCTTTATTGTGTTGATAATTGCCACACAAATACTTACATACAAAATATTATAAAAGATGAGATCTTACCAAAATATGACATGACTAATATGTGTTTTGGTCTTATTAATGAAAAGGAGGAATCCTCCAACGTTTCTTCTATTGTCTCTAACAATGAACCAGGGTATATGGAGAAGATTCCTTTTAAACCTCTCCCTCCTAAAGAGAGGAAGAAAAAGAAGAAGAGGAGAAGTAAAAGAAGAGAGGAAACGGTATTTTCCCCTAAGCATGTTGCTCCTATTATAGTTTTTGATGAGTCCGAACTCGATGATGTTCCTATGCCTATTACCTATAGTAGTGATCATGATTGGGAAAAGCACACTACTTTTGATATTGAAAATCTCTTCGGTACTAATTCTGAAAATGATGATATTAATAATTTCTATACTATTAGTGCTATCCATGATCCTTCCAATGATGATATGTTTACAAATGAACACACTTTGGAAGACAATTATTCTATTGCTTATGATGATACTATACCTCTAATATATGATGATTACAATGATGAGTATGATATTTTCAGTCCACCTACTATTGAGGAGGAAATTAATTATGATTTCAATATGCCTCCTATATTTGATGATTATGGTGATGAAAATAATAATGATAGCTATTTTGTTGAATTTGCTCCCACTACAATCAGTAAGAATGACTATGTTTATGTGGGGAGTATTAATTCTTTTATGCATGTGGCTCATGATAATAATGTTTCTTGTGATAGTTATATTGTTAAATTTATTCATGATGCTACTGAAAGTTATTATGAGAGAGGGAAACATGGTTTTATGCATCTCAATAATATTAGGTTTCCCCTCTTTATGTTGAAAGTCTTGAAGTTGCACTTGTTTTGCTTTCCTATGCTTGTTGCTTTGTGCTTTCATGACTTGTTTCTTTACAATATTCCTATGCATAGGAAGTGGGTTAGACTTAAATGTGCTTTGAATTTGCTTCTCGATGCTCTCTTTTACTTCAATTCATATTTTTTATGTGAGCATCTTCTCAAACTATCATGCCTAACTTAAAGGCGTTAAAGAAAAGTACTTATTGGGAGATAACCCAAAAGTTTTAGATGAGTCTTGGAAGTTATTACCTCTGTAATAACCTCTCCTTATACTTTTTATTTGCTTTTTGTGCCAAGAGTAACCTCTAATGAGAGAGAAGTAATGATTGGGAAAGTTGCTGTCCCGAAACAGATTTTTGTGCTTCACCGTAAGAATTCTTGAGAGAGCTCTGTATGTCGGATTGAGCTGTAATGTTTTGTGCTTCTGCCCCAGGTTGTTATCTAACTTTAGTTAGTTCAACACCTTTTTATTTGAGCAACAGAAGGTCTTCGGAAAAATTCGTCTTTACCTGCTGGTCTGTTTTGATAGATTTCTGCCATTTTCTGCATTTGCTTCTTGTTGGTTCCTTTTTGAGTTCTTTTGGTGAATTGAGATTTTTGAGGGAAGTGCTACAGTATCTAGTGTTTTAATGGAAGTTTATTGGTGTTAGAACTCAACCTTAAGACTTATTTATCTTGAGTGCACTAATGTTGCTAATAAAGATTGTGTGAAGTTTTGTATGAAGGAAGAATTTCAGGTGTATGGAAGAAATGAGTAATGAGATGAAGAATGGACTAAAGCTCAAGCTTGGGGATGCCACGTGTGTCACCCCAAGAAATATCCAGGAAGTACAAGCGTCAAAGCTTGGGGATGCCCAAGGCATCCCCTTCTTCATCAATAAAAATCCCAGGTTTCTTCCAAACACTTCATTTTTATTGTTTCATGCACAGTTGTGTTGTTCTTGGAGCGTCTTTGTTTTCGTTTTTAGTTTTAGTTTGCTTGGTTTGCTTAGTTTGCTTGAATAAGTTGGTTGTATCCCAACACACTTCTTTTGGAGAGAGACACACTCCGTTTTCATTGCCTAGAACACTCTAGTTTTCATTCTTATTGTTCTAAGAGTGTTATCTTTTGCTAGCACCGTGTTTAGCCTTAGTTTTCTCGTGCTTTCAGCTTAGAACTTTTTAGTCCTTCTTTGTGTATTTGTGAGACAAGCTCATTGATCTTTATTTATTACCATCTTTGTGAGTTGTTTCAAATAGTTTGGTTTGGATTGGAAAAGAGTAGGAAAGTTCATGCTTAAGTGGTAAAGAGAGCTTGTTTTTGACTGTGGCCTATGCTTTCTCATGCCATGCTTGATATTGTTTTGGCTTTATGCTTAGTATTCTTTGCTGTAGCATGACTTGTTATAAACAATTGAGATTGCTTAATGTGCCTTGGATGAATCATGCGTTGTTTTAGCATATTAAAGCATAGTATAGTGGTATTCTCCTATGATGCTTTATTTGGGTTGACTTGGTGCATGCTCACACCATGTTATGACTATCCCAAGTCACCATAGCCTTGATGATCCTTTAGTTTTCAACTTGTAATATCACTTTATGCTTTGATCAATGATGTTTTGTCGCTCTGCATGATTATGGCCATTATTGCTCTCTTAGTTTGTCGCTCCCAGTCTTTTGCTAGCCTCCACAACCAAGTATGAGTTCCACTCATGCATCCAACTCCCTAAACCAAGTTATTCCAAAGAGTCCACCATACCTACCTACTAGCTTATGCTATTCCAAGTATATTCATGCTTTTGTTTACCTTCCAAATTAAACTTGTTATGAGAAAACTAGTGATTAAAGCTCTCACGAACTTGATGGCACACTTTACTTATATGCTTGCGCTTTATAAGTTGAAATTGGCAGAACCATGTTTCATGGGGAACACTTTCAACATTGCACTTGTACATTGTACCCCGTTGATATCACGTTCTTTTGCTTACGGATCCCGGCGGTGTGAAATAAAAGTGGAACTTATAAGATCATGGAGTTTGTATGTGTGTTAGAGAAACACCTGGGCCGCTAGCCTAAGCCATGCCTAATCATGGTGGAAACTTGCAACATCATCATAATGAGCACTCTATGAAGCATCTTCAATAAAAACATATGCAAATAGCAAATAAAAAGATCGCTATGATGCTCATTGTCTGCTTGCCTTGTCATTTTGATTATGGGAAAGCTCCCGTATCATGTGCAAGGGGTACCCCGTTGGCGGTTCTTAATGATACACATGTACTTACAATGACAAAAGCTTACTCATGACTGAAGTTGAGGAGCATGAGGATCGGTCTTCGTAAGTAAGGGGCATGAGATTTCGGTTTACAACTTGTCAAGCATATCCTCTTAGTTGTGTCACTTTAACCTTAATCATCTTCAAGATGCTTATGATAGGGGCAATTAGAGCTGAAAGCTATAAGTACCATAATTTTTGGAAGCTCTTTATGAGACTTGAATCCCTACTTCCTTCTATGAAGGCTTTTCTTCCACCATTATATTGAGTCTCCACCTTCTACCTTTATGCACTTACATTGAGAGCATAGTGGCCATTCTTAGTTCTATGTGCATTGTCCCAAGACTAGTTGATTGATGCATAACTTGATATTGCTTGTTTTAAACTATTTGTATCTAGTCACTCTTATGAACTTGGAAGGTGTCCTATGCATTTATATTTGCTACTCTATGAAGGACAAGCTGAATGCCATTATGATATGTTTTTTTATGTGAAACAAACAAACGTCTTGCAAAGCATTGTTATTCATGAATCTTTTGTTTGTGCCTTTTCATGTTGCATCATATTATTCTTTGTCTTATTGCTAGAACTTTGTCTTTCATGTTATGATTGAAGTACTATGATCCCAGCTTTGAATGTTTTACAAATACTGTGATCAAGTCTTTGATGGTGCATGTCACCTCAAAAATTATTCTTTCTTTTTATCACTTACCTACTCGAGGACGAGCAGGAGTTATGCTTGGGGATGTTGATACATTACAAATGTATCTATAATTTTTGATGTTCCATGCTTGGTTTTATCTACTTTCTTGTGTTTTGTCCACACTTTGGAGTACTTTTCATATGATTTCTTGGACTAACCTATTAACAAGAGCCATAGTGCCAGCTGCCTGTTTTCTGCTGTTTTTGTATCCAGGAAGTTAGAAAATCAATATTCTCGGAATTGGACGGGACAAAAGCCAAAGTGCCTATTTTACCAGAAGACTCACGAAGCCAGAAGACGAGACGGAGAGGGGCCATAGGGCGGCCACACCATGTGGTGGTGCGGGCTGGCCCTGGTCATGCCACCAGGTGGTGTGGGCCCCCTGGCCGCCCACCGACCTTTCCCTCTGGCCTATAAAAAGCCTCCCGAGGCATAAACCCTAGATCGTCAAGCCTCCACCCACGAAATGCTCCGCAGCGCCGCCGCCACCGAAGGGGAGATTCGGGGGACAGAAAATCTCTGTTCCGGCACCCTGCTGGGACGAGGAAGTGCCCCCGGAGCCATCTCCATCGATCTCCACCACCATCTCCATCGCCATTGCTGATTCCCATGATGAGGAGGGAGTAGAAATTCCTCGAGGCTAAGGGTTCTACCGGTAGCTATGTGTTCATCTCTCTCTCTATGCATGATCTTATTGAGATCATGAGCTTGTAATCTATAGATCTATTCTGCTACTCAAGTGCTTTAATGAATCTCTGCTCTCCCCATGTGTGTGAAAGTGACAACGTGCTCACCATGGTGGCACTTAGGGTAGAGATTAGAAATACTTGTTATGAGTTATATTTGGAGTTGGATATCTTTATGAAATTGTGGTGTTTGTTGGACTCATCTAGTACTCAAGGTGACAGTGTGGGGTTTTCTAGATGGGAAAAGCTTACTTTGAGGTGTGCTGTTATAGCCCTACCATGGATTAGAGTGTCCAACCGGAGAGTAGTTTAGAGTAGTATCATAAAGAGAAGATATTTCTATGAGAGTGTTCACTAGTGAAAGTATGATCCCTAGGCCTTGTGCTTAGCATTGGAACACCGTTTGCAATTAGATCTGTTACATGTTTGCTTGCTTCCATCTTTATTTCAGTTTGTCTTTAGTCTCTTTCACACCATCAAAGTATTTTCTAGCACCGTTATCTTATATCCATACCACTTGTATTTCACTATCTCTTTGCCGAACTAGTGCACCTATACACCTGACAAGTGTATTGGGTGTGTTGGGGACACAAGAGACTTCTTGTATCTTGATTGTAGGATTGCTTGAGAGGGGATACCTTTGACCACTTCCTCCCTGAGTTCGATAAACCTTGGGTGATCCACTTAAGGGAAAACTTGCTACTGTTCTACAAACCTCTGCACTTGGAGGCCCAACAACTGTCTACAAGAATAGAAGTGCGTAGACATCAGCAACGTTCGAGTTTCTTTCATCGTTCCACGTCTCAAGATCCAGGAGCGAAATTGCACTGAAAGTTTTGTGCTCAATGGTCAACTGCACAACTTGACCTTCTATGAATTTTGTGATAGTTTCAGATTCTCCCACGAGGGAGAACTTGATATCAATGACAACGTGCATGTGGAGGCAATGTAGTCTTGGGGGAAATTTTCTGTCCATAGGGACAACGATTATTTGTGTAGGAAGAATGCCACTATCCAGAATCCTACTATACATTATTTTCATACCTTCCTTGTTAATGACAGGCCCCAAAATGGGGGATGTTGGGGCAATGACAGGCCCCGAAATGAGTGTAATCCATATGGCCTTGCATCCAGAGATGGATCATAAGGTAAACTTTGGGGCTTTGCTCATCCAACACTTTTGCTGCCAAAGGCCAGCTTCCGCGGGGGACATTCGTTGTGGTGGGTTGATCACACAGATCGCCTATGCAAATGAATTTGTACTACTGTAGGAAATAATTCTACCTGGCAGTAAGGACCTGGATGACATCCATATGGCTAGCACCAAGTCATGGGTGTCTATAGGCCAGAGCATTCCCTCCGTGCTTACCAGTTTTACTTTGCTCCTAACAGTGATCTCCACCAAATCTTGCTTCCTTTTGTCCAAGCTTTTGGTTTGCTAGGTAAAGAGAGTTGGGTCCTTACTAAGGAGGAGTTCTAGAAGGCACTGGTCCTCTCAGGAAGGACTATGCCACCAGGTGGCTACCCCAACTAGGAAGACGTAGCAACTGGCCAACAACAGCAATATGAAGAAGGAGGAGGCTGGAACAACGTAGGATGGGACGATTTCGTCCAGCAACACCACCACCAGCATCAACAACAAGGTATGCCCCTACCATAGCCGAGATTCAACTATGTCCCGAGGAGTGATTTTGACCAGGTGGTGCATTGCATTGACAACATAGAGAACACGTTGCATGATGTGAACGCCCACAGGGTCAATCTCACTCAAGATTTCACATCTTTTATGACCGACTTTCCAAACCGCTACCCGAACTTCTTATATGAGCAGCCGCCACCTAACGGTAGCGACAACTGACTCCAGTTAGGCAAGAGCCTAAGCTTGGGGAGGTTAAACTCCTCCCACCATTTTGCATTCATATTTTTCTTTCTTCTTTTTATTTATTTGCTTTTGTTCCAATGCATGTTTACTTTCAGTTTTGCATTCAATAAAAAAATAGACTATTCTCTAGAGTTACTTGTGCAGATTTCTCTCAGCTCTTGTTGATTCTTTTTGCAGGTTACTCACTTCTAGTGATCGAGCTTTGGGACGAACGCAAAGAGTTGACTCAAGTAAAAGACGAACGAGTAAGATGAGATACCACATTCCTATTTTCCCTCTTCTTGTAAGCTTATTCATGAACATTTTATATTCATTCAGTTGCACTTGATTTCGATTCTATGCTTAGTTTGTTATCTTTTAGAGTTTGAGCTCAAAGGCTTTCATCACCTCTTTGGTTAAGACTTTCGACAATTAAATCAGTTTGAAAAATAACTCTTGGGATTTTATTCCAAACTTTGTAGAACAAGAGAAAGTGTCAATGACAACTTTGGTGCCATATTTTTGTCTTAAGGGCCTAACCTTAGTAGTACTCAACCCCACATACTGATCGTTGACTTGATGATACCTTCTGAAAAAGAATTACTTGATGGAACAAACTTTTTAGAGTAGGAGAGGGAGATGCCAAAATTTGTATTGATTTGATATATAAAAAAGGGGAGAGAAAACAAAAAGAAAAGAGAAGAGCAAAAGTACTTTGTTTCAAATACACACCTTTGGGATGCCAACAACTTTGCTAGCTTTTGAACGATCTATGGTATAACCCCATATTTCGGCTATGAGTTGATGGCATGAGTGGCATACGTGTCGCTATATGGGAAAAATTACTGGTATTCCCAATAGGTTGTGTAGGAGTTTACAAAAGAAATATTCATTGATCCTTGAGAAGGAAAAGGAAAAGATCCGTTGTCAAAATATGGGCTGAAATAATTTCGATACCTTTTGATTCTTGGCATCACCTCACTACCTAAAATGTGCAGTTAGAGTTCTTGATAAGTAAGGAAAAGATGAGGTATTTGACAGCCGTGATTATCGAAGTGGGTGATTAATGAAAAAGCTCTAAGTTTAACCTTCTTTTGATATCTGCATGTGCACCCTTAATTTTGATTCGAGCAGCATGGCTTAAAGACATTTTACTCTCATAACAAGAGAGGCACTGAAAAAATGGATTTGTCAAGCTCTACCAATTTTTTAACAATCTCATTTGAGTCACAAGAACTATTAGCTAGTGAATTACTTGCGTTTAGGGATCAAGCTCAAGTGCAACTGATCAGATATATTATGCTCATGTTCAAGGTTGTAGGATTTGAGACGATGGAATATTATACAACCTCTAACTTGTAAGTCTTTATCTTGATTCAATTCTTCGCTATTATTTATTATAGCTTTGTCACTCGAGGGCGAGTAACCGCTAAACTTGGGGATGTTGATAGCTCCAAATTTTATCACTTTTTATCATTGGGTTTCCTCTTGTTTATTGCCAGATTCCCCTAAAGATTGCCCTTTTCACTAACGTTAATGTTGCAATTAGCGAATCTTTGTTTTCTTGTGATGATTTTCAGGCAATGAACATTTATTGAAGATCTAATAGGATTTATGGGTCAATTACACCAGAATAAGCAAATCCCCAATTGAAACCATTTTCATTGGAGGCGTCAGCACGCATAACGACCACTGGTATAGTCGGGGCACGCTCGTACCATCTGCCCGTACTACCCACCAACGCCTTCCTTATATCAATATAAGCAACTTTCGTAAAGGGGGAGACATGAGAAGAACCACAGAATAGAAGTTACAGCCGCCACAAGTCATTTAGAGGGAGAGATCAGATCTGAAAGAGGAGAAGAACTTCCCCTCGTTCTCCAACGATCTTCAACCTCAAAACCACACACTCCACCATCATCCCATCATTACTTGGAGATAGAGAGAGATTGACATTGGTAAGATTAGGATTTGATACTTTGATCTACCTTTGGTTTGTATTTGATTGGATCTTTAAATTGCTATTGTGGTTTGCCACAATAACTTTGAGATGATTTAAAATTGCAATACAATTATGCCTTTGATGTGTCTACCTATCATGTCTGAGTAAATCCCCATAGGCGTGGGAGATGTAGGGGATTTGTGAGATGTGATGTGCCTATTTTATTTCCATCCATTTGTGATTGTTGCAATGTTTATTTAAACAGTGAGAATGAATATCTATGTTTGCCTAATGCTTGTTATCTAATTTATGGGCCTAGGTAACATGATCCAAAGATCTCATAGGTATGGACTTGTATGCTAGTAATTTGGCGACCCCCGAGTGACACGGATGATATCAAATAAGAGCTAGCATTACTCAAGGACAATAAGCAACCACCAAGATTAAAGCATTGATCTGGTTGAAAGACCTTAATTAATGCGTTGCCCATGGCCGTGGTAATAGGCAGATGGATCATTGAGATTAGGAAGAATTGGCCATGAGGACTCCTAGTCGGTATATGGGTTGCTTTCCTACTCACTTATAAATAAGAATGATCATTATCACTTATTCCACTTATTCCATTTGGCACTTTTA
This sequence comes from Avena eriantha, assembly GCA_910589775.1. Taxonomy (NCBI): domain Eukaryota; kingdom Viridiplantae; phylum Streptophyta; class Magnoliopsida; order Poales; family Poaceae; genus Avena; species Avena eriantha. The sequence goes on from OU342741.1 coordinate 91,886,612, forward strand.
CAATCACCATGAACTGGTTCTCTCCGTGCCTAACTTCTCATCTGCAGGACCTTTACACATCTTCCGCATCTTTACTTTTATGCAATTTATTTATTTCCTAAGCAAGTTCCTCTATATTTTATTAACCACTTCCACCATCAACATTTGTAGTCAATTCACTCAAGACTTGTGACACCTCGGTTGCAACAAAAACACTGCATAAAAACACTTTCCTTGGCTCCTCGTTGGGATTGATATAAAAACTGGAATTAATACTTCCGCGAAAACATTCTCTGACGAACCTATGCACTTGTAGGCCATCTGTGTCCGAGGTGGAGGAATATGTCGAGTGATGTCGTCGGGTGCTGGCCATTGTATACAACACCATGTTTCCTCATGATCCTTGACCTCAAGGCCTTGCCTAATTGATGATTAAGTTCCACAAGGCGAGAAGAGTTATCACGTCGTGAAGCTCCAACTTGTTGCAGGTGCGAAACTTGAACTTGCTTGGGTGCATGTGCATTATCCTACACTGGATTTGGATGTTGTGTCGTGTGGATTACCTCCTCCTCCTCCTGGCGATGGGATGATTAGCATGGAGATCCATTATGCGACTGCTCATAGGCCGGCGATTAGAATCATCCGTAGATGTCTCGAAGAAGATGAAGTTTTTTTCCTTAATTTCGTAGTGTAGGGTGTTCCTCAAATAAAAACATGTAACTATGTAAAACTTTGTTTTTACTCTCGATGGAGTATATTTTGTTTTTTATGGTTGTTTGATGTGTGGTTGTTTTATGCGAGACCCTTTCATTTGCCTGACTCCCTGGGGCTGAGTTAGCTACTCAGGTCAAAGCATTGTGCCTGGCGGTGAAGCCGGAGTTTTGGTGGTGCTCTTTTAGCGAAGCCCCCAAGTATCGGGTGTATAGTTCTATTCAGATGATTATTGATTAAGCCCCTGAGTATCGGGTGAAAATTGAAAATGACAGAAAAAATACTGAGGCTAAATTTCAGGAACTTAGCTTTATTTATTATCAAATATGGAGGTACATGTTTTGGCATAATCGCCTGGTCATTGGCCTTATTGGAAGTAAAGTACGAAGTCTTTGGCTGATAAGCTTGGCCGTTGGACTTATTGAATGTATATTGCAGAAACTAAAATCCTAAGCGTAGAAACGTCGCAGCCGCACAATGTTCCACGGGTTGGAGTACTTGACTTCAGTCTTCTTGTCTTCGAGATGATATGCTCCGCCAGGGATTACTTCTATGACGATGTAGGGTCCTTCCCATGGTGATTCCAACTTGAGGTGTCCATCTTGCTTGAGGCGAAGGACCCCAAGAGGAACCCCAAGAGGAAGATATGATGAGCACAGCAGCAAGTTTCCCTCAGTTATGAAACCAAGGTTTAATCAAACCAGTAGGAGCAAGGAAACACCCCAAAGGTGTTGCTAGCTGAGCCTTGGTAGGGCGCACTACCGGTGCTAGTAGCAACGTGGAGACCTGCACAACACAACCCCAGAACTCTATCCCCAACTTGCGATGAGGTTGTCAATCTCGCCATGTTTTGCAGAAAACAAAGGATTAAACGTATCGAATGGAAGGAAGTAAAAGTTTGGAGAAAGTAAACACAAAGCAGTAAACAGTTTGTAGATTGTATGTAAAGAAAAAGGACCAGGATCCATAGTTCACTAGAGGTGGCTCTCCTTAAGATAGATAACATGCCGGGTGAACAAATTACAACGGGGCAATTGACAAACATCGAGAAAGCAATACATGCATATACTAATCATCTTGACTACTTTGAGACTTGATTGGGCATTACAACATTATACATAGACCGCCATCCAACTGCATCTATGACTAATAATCCACCTTCAGGTTATCATCCGAACCCCCTCCAGTATTAAGTTGCAAGCAATAGATTCTTGCTTTAGGAAGTGCGTGTAAAGTAAACAATACAATTGTTCTATGAACAAAGGATTGTTGTTTTCTCCCTAGTAGCAACAGCACATCTAGTACCTTAGAGATTTATGTCACTTCCCCATATTACCAGAGGCATGAACCCACTAATCGAGCATAAATACTAACTCTTGGGGTTGCTAGCATCTACTTGGCCAAGATAGCTACTAACAACGGAAAGCATGCAAGATCACAAATAACAAAGACATGATAGAATAAATAATCAATCTGAAATAGCATATCAATATCCATCGGATCCCCGCAAACACAACATGCAGAATTACAAATAGATGATCTTGATCATGAACGGAGCTCACAAGATCTAGACATGAAAGCACAAAGGAGGAGAACCAGCCATCTAGCTACTACATGGATCCGTAGTCCAAGGATGAACTACTCACGCATCACACCGGAGGCTTGTATGGTGATGAAGAAGGCCTCCAAGGTGAATTCCCCTCTCCGGCAGGGTGCCGAGAATAGCTTCAGATCCTTCTCGATCTAGGGATGGAGATGACGGCGGCTACAGACTCTTTCGTGGATTTTTGATCGGGCCCTTAGGGTTTTCGTCCCAACGGCAATATATAGGTGGAAGGAGAGGCCGAGGGGGTGCTGGGGTCGGCCCGACCACCCCCTGGTGCGGGCTAGGCCTGGCCGCGTGGCCAGGTGGTGTGGCCGACCCCCAGCCCTTCTCCGTCTCGTATTCTGGCATCTGATGACTTCTGGAAAAATAGGCACTTTGGCTTTTGTCCCGTCCAATTCCAAGAATATTCATTTTCTGACTTTCCTGCAACCAAAAACAGCAGAAAATAGGCAGCAGGCACTGTGGCTCTTGTTAATAGGTTAGTCCAAGAAATCATATGAAAAGTACTCCAAAGTATGGACGAAACACAAGAAAGTGGATAAAACCAAGCATGGAACATCAAAAATTATAGATACATTTGCAATGTATCAACATCCCCAAGCTTAACTCCTGCTCGTCCTCGAGTAGGTAAGTGATAAAAAGAAAGAATAATTTTTGAGGTGACATGCACCATCAAAGACTTGATCAAAGTATTTGTAAAAAATTCAAAGCTAGGATCATAGTACTTCAATCATAACATGAAAGACAAAGTTTTAGCAATAAGACAAAGAAACTATGATGCAACATGAAATGTCACAAACAAAAGACTCATTAATAACAATGCTTTGCAAGACATTTGTTTGTTTCACATAAAGAAAACATAGCATAATAGCATTCAGTTTGTCCCTCATAGAGTAGCAAATATAAATGCATAGGACACCTTCAAAGTTCATAAGAGTGACTAGATACAAATAGTTTAATACAAGCAATATCAAGGTATGCATCAATCAAATAGTCTTGGGACAATGCACATAGAACTAAGAATGGCCACTATGCTCTCAAAGTAGGTGCATAAAGGTAGAAGGTGGAGACTCTATATAATGGTGGAAGAAAGGCCTTCATAAAAGGAAGTAGGGATTTAAGTCTCATAAAGAGCTTCCAAAAATTATGGTACTTATAGCTTTCAGCTCTCATTGCCCCTATCATAAGCATCTTGAAGTGATTAAGGTTAAAGTGAACAAACTATGGTGTACATGCTTGACGAAGTATAAGTTAGAAATCTCATGTCCCTTGTATACGAGGGCCGCTCCTCATGCTACTCAAGTTTAGTCACCGGTAAGTTCTTGTCATCGTAAGTATATGTGTATCATAGAGAACCTCCAACGGGGTACCCCTTGCCCGATGATACGGAAGAATCCCCATATCAAAATGACAAGGCAAGCAGACAACGAGCATCTCAGCAATCTTCTTATTTACCATGGGAATATGGTGCTTTTTTTCTCTTTCCTCTTTTCATAATCTCTTTTTTCTATTTTTTCTCAATATAGGACTCTTTTTTTTATAAGAAGAATGCTTCATAAACAGCTCATTATGGTTACGCTGCAGGTTTCCACCATGTCAGGATGGATTAGACCAGCGGCCAAGGCGTTTCTCTAACACATATACATAAATCCATGGACTTACAAGCTCCCATTTCATTTCACACCGACGACATCCATATACAAATGAGCATGATATCAACTAGGTACAAAGTACCAAGTGCAATGTTGAAAGCGTTCCCCATGAAAGCATGGTTCTGATAATTCCCAACAAATAAGTGCAAGCATATACAACATAGATGACATAATGGTTCAAGTTTATTAAGGGCAAGAAAAGTAAAGTGTGCCATCAAGTTCCTGAGAGCTTTAATCACTAGTTTTCTCATAACAAGTATAATCTCGAAGGTAAACAAAAGCATGAATATACTTGGAATAGCATAAGCTAATAGGTAGGTATGGTGGACTCTTTGGAATAACTTGGTTTAAGGGGTTGGATGCATGAGTGGAACTCATACTTGGTTGTGGAGGCTAGCAAAAGACTGGGAGCGACAAACTAAGAGAGCAATAATGGCCATAATCATGCAGATCGACAAAACATCATTGATCAAAGCATAAAGTGATACTACAAGTTGAAAACTAAAGGATCATAAAGGCTATGGTGACTTGAGATAGTCATAACATGGTGTGAGCATGCGCCAAGTCAACCCAAATAAAGCATCAAAGGAGAATACCACTATACTATGCTTTAATATGCTAAAACAACGCATGATTCATCCAAGGCACATTAAGCAATCTCAATTGTTTATAACAAGTCATGCTACATCAAAGAATACTAAGCATAAAGCCAAAACAATATCGAGCATGGCATGACAAAGCATAGGCCACCGTCAAAAACAAGCTCTCTTTACCACATAAGCATGAACTTTTCCTACTCTTTTCCAAACCAAACCAAACTATTTGCAAACCAATGTATGAAAGAGGGGGGTCCAACCAATTTATTCAGAAAACTAAGCAAACAAAAGAAAAGAAAAAACCAAAACGAAAATGAAAAAGAAGACACTCCAAGGACAACACAATTGTGCATGAAACAATAAAAATGAAGCGTTTGGAAGAAACCTGGGATTTTTATTGATGAAGAGGGGATTCCTTGGCATCCCCAAGCTTTGACGCTTGTACTTATTGGATATTTCTTTGGATGACAAGCGTGGAATCCTCAAGCTTGAGCTTTAGTCCATCCTTCATCTCATTACTCATTCCTTCCATACACCTGATATTTTTCTTCATACAAAACTTCGCACAATCTTTATTAGCAACATTAGTGCACTCAAGGTAATAGGTCTTAAGGTTCAGTTATAATACCAAATAAACTTCCTTTAGAACACTAGCTACTGTAGTACTTCCCTCAAAAAGCTCAATTCCCCAAAAGAACTCAAAAAGGAACCAACAAGAAGCAAATGCAGAAAATGGCAGAAATCTGTCAAAACAGACCGGCAGGTAAAGACGAATTTTTTCGAAGACCTTCTGTTGCTCAAATAAAAAAGTGTTTAACTAACGAAAGTTATATAACATCATGGGGCATAAGCACAAAAATGCACGCCTCAAAAATACTTTCAGATATTTTACACGAATTTTTACGGTGAAGCACAGAAAGCTGTTTCGGGACAGCAACTTTCCCAATCATTACTTCTCTCTCATTAGAGGTTACTCTTGGCACAAAAAGAAAATAAAAAGGATAAGGCGCGGTTATTACTGAAGTAATGACTTCCAAGACTCATCTAAAACTTTTGGGTTATCTCCCAATAAGTACTTTTCTTTAACGCCTTTAAGTTAGGCATAAGAAGCAAGAAAAAGGATCAAGTGTTCTCAAATGAAGAAGCATTAAGACCAAATTTTGTTTTCATAGGAGAAGCAAAAGAAATCTTCTCTCTCTTTTTAGGGAAGTGTTCTATACCTTTCTTGAGTGGGAGTTGATGGTGCCTTCTTTCATAGCAATAATGGCACCAACAGTTCTAAGAAAAGGTCTTCCCAAAGTAATAGGACAAGAAGCATTGCATTCAACATCCAAAACATAGAAATCAACGGGGACATAGGCATTGTTAACCATAATAAGAACATCATTAATACTCCCCATGAGTTTCTTTTTAGCATTATCATTAAGTGGGACATTCAAATAACAATCTTCAAGTGGAGGCAAATCAAGCATATCATAAATCGTTCTAGGCATAATAGAAACACTACTATCAAGATCACATAAAGCTTTGAAATCAAAATCATTCACTTTCATATTAATGATGGGTTCCCAACCATCTTCTTGTTTTATAGGAATAGAAGCTTTATGCTTCATCTTTTCTTCTTTAATCTTTATGAGAGGATCAGTAATGTGTTTTGTAAAGGCCATGTGCATAGCACTAGCATTAGGACTTTTAGCAAGCTTTTGTAGGAACTTAATAACTTAAGAGATATTGCAACCATCAAGATCAAAATCAAATTTATCATCTAAAGTAGTAGAACTATTACTAGCCTCAATACTAGTGGTAGTGATAGTAGAAACACTAATGTTTCTAGCAATTTCATCTTCTCTTTCCTACTTAGCATGTAATTCAGCTAATAGTCTAACAATTTCATCAATTCTCACTTGTATAGCATTAGTAGCTGCAAAGGGATTATCATTAGTTTCAGGTTTAGCAGCCATTTTATTCAAAGAAGTTTGAGCTTCAGCAAGTGATGCTATATTTCTTTTAGCATTAGAGAGTTTTTCCTCAATAGTTTTGTTGAAAGCAGTTTATTTACTAATAAAGTCCTTAAGCATAACTTCAAGTGCAGAGGGTGCACTCCTATTATTGTTGTAGGAATTTCAATAAGCATTACCATTGTTGGGAGGATATGCCTTATAATTGTTGTTACCAAAATTATTCCTATAAGCATTATTGCCAAAATTGTTATTTCTAATGAAGTTCACATCAACTTGCACTTCTTGAGAAACCAAAGAAGCTAAAGGAACATTATTTGGATCAATATGGGTTTTCCCATTAACAAGCATAAACATAATAATATCAATCTTATCACTCAAGGAGGAGGTTTCCTCAATAGAATTTACCTTCTTACCTTGTGGAGCTCTCTCAATATGCCATTCAGAATAGTTAACCATCATATTATCCAGAAGTTTTGTTGCAGCACCCAAAGTAATGGTCATAACGGTACCTCCAGCAGCAGAGTCCAATAGGTTCCTTGAAGCATAGTTCAATCCTGCATAAAAAGTTTGGATGATCATCCAAGCAATCAGTCCATGAGTGGGACAATTCTTTACCAAAGATTTCATTCTTTCCCAAGCTTGAGCAACATGCTCATTATCAAGTTGTTTAAACTTCATTATTTCACTTCTCATAGATATAATCTTAGCAGGAGGATAGTACTTTCCATTGAAAGCATCTTTGCACTTAGTCCAAGAATCAATGCTATTCCTAGTTAAGGAATTCAACCATTCTTTAGCTTTTCCTCTCAAAGAGAAAGGAAACAATTTCAGTTTAATAATACCACCATCTATATCCCTATGCTTTTGCATCTCACAAAGTTCAACAAAGTTATTTAGATGGGCAACAGCATCTTCATTACTAATACCAGAAAATTGTTCTCTCATAACAAGATTGAGCAAAGCAGGTTTTATCTCAAAGAAAGTATCTTCAGGCACAGGTGGAGCAATAGGTGTGCTCATAAAATTATTGTTGTTGGTGCTAGTGAAGTCACACAACTTAGTGTTTTCAAGAGTAGTCATTTTTTGTGTTTTCAAATAAGAACGCAAACTAGTAAAACTATTTTTTTTTTGTTTTTGACAAAGAAACAAGCAAACAAAGCAAAAGAAACTAAGAAAAACAAAAATAACAAAGTAAAGAGATTGGTTATGAGGGACTCCCCTTGTGAAGATGTCCTTGACTCCCCGGCAACGGCGCTAGAAAAATGCTTGATGGCTCAGTGTTGATGTAGAGCTCGTTGGGAACCCCAAGAGGAAGGTATGATGAGCACAACAACAAGTTTCCCTCAGTTATGAAACCAAGGTTTAATTGAACCAGTAGGAGCAAGGAAACACCCCAAAGGTGTTGCTAGCTGAGCCTTGGCAGGGCACACTACCGGTGCTAGTAGCAACGTGGAGACCTGCACAACACAACCATAGAACTCTGTCCCCAACTTGCGATGAGGTTGTCAATCTCACCGTGTTTTTCTGAAAACAAAGGATTAAACGTATTGAATGGAACGAAGTAAAACTTTACAGAAAGTAAACACAAAGCATTAAACAGTTTGTAGATTGTATGTAAAGAAAAAGGACCAGGATCCATAGTTCACTAGAGGTGGCTCTCCTTAAGATAGATAACATGCTGGGTGAACAAATTACAGCGGGGCAATTGACAAACATCGAGAAAGCAATACATGCATATACTAATCATCTTGACTCCTTTGAGACTTGATTGGGCATTACAACATTATACATAGACCGCCATCCAACTGCATCTATGACTAATAATCCACCTTCAGGTTATCATCCGAACCCCCTCCAGTATTAAGTTGTAAGCAACAGATTATTGATTTACGAATTGCGTGTAAAGTAAACAATACGATTGTTCTATGAACAAAGGATTGTTGTTTTCTCCCTAGTAGCAACAACACATCTAGTACCTTAGAGATTTCTGTCACTTCCCCAGATTACCAGAGGCATGAACCCACTATACAGCATAAATACTAACTCTTGGAGCTGCTAGCATCTACTTGGCCAAGATAGCTAGTAACAACGGAAAGCATGCAAGATCACAAATAACAAATACATGATAGAATCAATAATCAATCTGAAATAACATCTCAATATCCTTCGGATCCCCGCAAACATAACATGCAGAATTACAAATAAATGATCTTGATCATGAACAGGGCTCACAAGATCTAGACATGAAAGCACAAAGGAGGAGAACCAGCCATCTAGCTACTACATGGATCCGTAGTCCAAGGATGAACTACTCACGCATCACACCAGAGGCTTGCATGGTGATGAAGAAGGCCTCCAGGGTGAATTCCCCTCTCCGGCGGGGTGCCGGGAAGAGCTTCAGATCCCTCCCGATCTAGGGATGGAGATGACGGCGGCTATAGACTATTTCGTGGATTTTTGATCAGGCCCTTAGGGTTTTCGTCCCGAGGGCAATATTGAAGGAAATATGCCCTAAGAGGCAATAATAAAGTTGTTATTATATATTCCTTATATATGATAGATGTTTATGTTACATGCTAGAATTGTATTGATCAGAAACATCAATACATGTGTGTTTAATAAACAAAAAGGGTTCCTAGTTATGCCTCTCTTATAGACTAGCTTGTTGATTAACAAGATGATCAAGGTTTCCTGATCATGGACATTGGATGTTGTTAATAACAAGATCACACCATTGGTGGGATGATATGATGAACATTCATCCGAAGTATAGCATTACGATCAAGTCATTATGTTTATATTGCTATAACATCATACGAAGTAATCTTTATCCTTAGACCATGAGATCATGTTAGTTGCTAACACCGGAAGAGTATCTTGATAACATCAAACGTCACACCGTAACAGGGTGACTATAAAGATGGGTTCCGTACTACGAGGGTGTTATGTTGAGGCTCATGGATCAAGAGTGGAATTTTTCAATCCAGATGATGGATAGATATACCCTGGGCCCTCTCGGTGATATCACATTAAGATAGCTTGCAAGCAAGTGATGTGATCACTAGAATGTTATATCACGGGAACGAGAAAAGAGTGCATGTCGGTAACGAGATCAAACTAGGTATGGAGATACCGATGATCGAATCTCGGACATGTAATATATCGAGAAACAAAGGGATTTAGTTACAAGCGTTAAAGGTTCTCACGATCATAGAAGTCATCGTTGAATGTGTAGGAGTCAGTACGGATCTCCAGGTCCCGCTGCTGATTATTGATCGGAGAAGGGTCTCGATCATGTCTGCATTATTCGCGAACCGTAGGGTGGCACACTTAAGAGTTACCGGACACCATTTTAGAGCACATATGTTTCAGACAAAAGAATTGCAAAGCGCAGGAATTGTTTCAATAGAAACCGGAAATTGTTTCCGGTGAAATTGCAGAAAGTGGTTCTGCATGTGATATTGAAATATTGCAAGGGGCCATATGTGAATGTTTGTTAATTAAAGTAATTAACAAAATTCTGTATAAATTTAATAAAAAGAGTTTTATTAAATGAGAGAGCATTAAATTTGGAGAAATTTAATGCATTTAAAGTGGAGACTTTAAAAGGGAATGTGAAGAGGCATTTTAATGTGGAGGGGTTACCACCACATGAATGGGGGAGGTGAGGGGTCACCCCCCCATGCGCCAGGCATGGAGAGAGGGGGCACCCCCCTCCTCCTATAAAAGGCCACCCATTCCCTCCTTCATCCATACACCTCCTTGTGAAGGATCTCTCTCCCCGTCTAGAATTATTCCCCCATGGTCTCGGATTAGCGAGATACATGTTCCCGGTGGCATTTCGTATGGAAGGAGTTGCTGCTTCCGCTGGATCGCTGGAGCGAGGAGGTGGAGGTTATCCGGTGGCTTGAACGTGTGTGCGAGTGCGGATGCGCTGTTGAGTTGCGGCGCTCGGACTTCCTCACGATCTAGAGATTGGCAAGTGTACGACTACATCAACCACGAGTTCCTACTCGTTAACAAAACTCGTTGTCTTCGAGGGTAAGTTCTCGTTGGATGTATGTCCACCCGTTGCTTTGTACCTAGTAGATAGATCTTGGCGTGTAGTTCACACCGTAGGAATTTTTTTGTTTTCTATGCTGCGGACCCAACAGTGGTATCAGAGCCTGATCTATGCGTAGGTGCTTTGCACGGGTAGTACACATATGTTTATATGTGGGCGATGATGATCATGTTATTGCATCTTCTATGTATTTTGGATATTGGTGGCATAGTGGGATGAAGCGGCCCAGACCAACCTTACATGTCATCGTACATGAGACCGGTTCCACGACTGACATGCAACTTGTTTTGCATAAGTGGCTGGCGGGTGTCTGTCTCTCCTACTATAGTCAATATCTGATTTACAACGAGTTGCTAATAACTTAGTTATCCTTGTTGTGGTTCATGTTCGTAGGTGACAACGGGTTCTATCTCTGAAAGCTCTAAGCCACGTAAAACTTGCAATTGATAAATTAGAGGCGTCTAGTTTAGATCGTTGCTGGGCTAGTGTATTGATATGGTATTGTTGTAAGTAGATGTATGATAGATACTCTTACAACACACTCAACGTGTAAGTTCCATACACCTTGGCCTTACACACAAAGGAATGATAGAGATCATACCACGATGCAAGTGATAGAGATCAAATGCATGGACCATATCATCTCACTTTACACATTAGATGTTAGCATCTTATACTGCTAGTTTGGCGCTTTTGGTGGCATTATAAGATGATCCCTCATTTAGATATCAAGATAAAAATGTGTTCTTCCTTAAGTATGCACCGTTTTGTGGATCGTGTTTCGAGACATCACGTGATGATCGGGTGTACTCGAATCTACGCTTTCATAGGAACGGGTGTAAGACAGTTTTACACACACGAATACTAAGGTTCTTACTTAGCGACCCTAGCATGTACAGACATGGCCTCGGAACACGGACCGAAAGGTTAAGCATGAGTCATATAGTTGATATGATGCCCATATAGATGCTCGCCTTTGAAGCTACATCAACTCACTTGATGATCGGACTTGGTGTAGTGGATTTGGTTCATGTAATCACCAAAAAGACACGAGGGATGTCGCTTTTGAGTGGGTGTTCAGAAACTTAGTCTAAATAAACTTGGATTAGTTGAACTCAATCTATCATAAACTTAGTCTAAATAAACTTTACAAATTCTGTTGTAGATGGCACCACCTGCTTTTAATTTCAATGTGTTCATGGAGAAAGAGAAACTTGCTGCGAATGGTAGCAACTTCACCAACTAGGCTATGAATTTGGGGATTCTCCTCACTGCTGCACAAAAGCAATATGTGCTAGATGCGCTGCTAGGCCCCCCACCAGCTCATGATGCCCCTGACAAGGAAAAGAATGTCTATGTGACTCGTCAGGAGGACCACAACTTAGTTCATTGCGGCATACTGTATGGGCTAGAGCCAGAACTTCGAAAGCGTTTCGAAAATGGCAATGCCTTTGATACCATGGGAGAATTGAAAATGATTTTCGATACCCATGCTGCCGTAGAGAGTTATAATGCTACAGAAAAGTTCTTTAGCTGCATGATGGAGGAAAACAGCTCCGTTAGTGAGCACGTACTCAAAATGTCTGGGTACGCCGATAAGCTTGTGTCCTTGGGAATAACGATTCCCATTGACTTAGGCATACATCGTGTTCTCCAATCTCTACCACCTAGCTACAAGAGCTTCGTGATGAACTATAATATGCAGGGCATGAAGAAGTCTCTTCCCGAGCTTCTATCAATGCTTAAGACTGCAGAAGTGGAGATTAGGAAAGAACATCAAGTGTTGATGATCAATAGGACCACCGGTTTCAAGAAAGACAAGAAAGGCAAGAACAAGGGAAAGAAGGGTGGAAAGTCTGTTGCCACGCCTGAAAAGAAACCCCGAGCTGGCCCTAAGTCTGACACCGAGTGCTACTATTGTAAGGGGAATGGCCATTGGAGGCGCAACTGCCCCAAGTATTTGGCGGACAAGAAGTCCGGCAAGGCAAACAAAGGTATATGTGATATACATATTATTGATGTGTACTTGACTAGTACTCACAGTAGCACCTAGGTATTTGATACGGGATCGATTGCTAATATATGTAACTTGGTTCAGGGGCTACGGAACAAGCGACAACTAGCAAGGGATGAGGTCGGAATGCGGGTCGGCAATGGATCAAAAGTTGATGTGATCGCCGTCGGGACGCTACCTCTCCATTTTCCATTGGGATTAGTTATAAACCTAAATAATTGTTATTTAGTGCCTGCACTAAGCATGAACATTGTATCTGGATCGTGTTTGATGCAAAGTGGTCATTCCTTTAAATCTGAAAACAAATGGTTGTTCGATTTATAAGAATGATATCTTTTATGGTCATGCACCTATGTTGAATGGTTTATTTCTGTTGGATCTCGATAGTAATATTACACACATTCATAATACTAATGCTAAAAAGATTAAACTTGATGATGATATGTCTACATATATGTGGCACTGTCTCTAGGTCATATTGGCATTAAACGCATGAAGAAACTCCATTCTGATGGACTTTTGGAATCGCTTGATTTTGAATCATTTGATACATGTGAGCCATGCCTTATGGGCAAGATGACTAGAACGCCGTTTTCCGGTTCAATGGAACGGGCGACAGATCTATTGGAAATCATACATACTGATGTGTGTGGACCAATGAGTGTGTCGGCGCGAGGTGGATATCGTTATTTTGTTACTTTCACGGATGATTTGAGTAGATATGGGTATATATATTTGATGAAACACAAGTCTGAAACTTTTGAAAAGTTCAAGGAATTTCAGAATGAAGTGGAAAATCATCGTAATAGAAAGATCAAATTTCTACGGTCTGACCGTGGAGGAGAGTATCTAAGTTACGAGTTTAGCACACACATGAAAGAGTGTGGAATAGTTTCACAACTCACGCCTGCCGGAACACCACAAAAGTGGGAGACTGAAGGAAATATGCCCTGAGAGGCAATAATAAAGTTGTTATTATATATTCCTTATATATGATAGATGTTTATTTTACATGCTAGAATTGTATTGATCGGAAACATCAATACATGTGTGTTTAATAAACAAAAAGGGTTCCTAGTTATGCCTCTCTTATAGACTAGCTTGTTGATTAATAAGATGATCAAGGTTTCCTGATCATGGACATTGGATGTTGTTAATAACAAGGTCACACCATTGGTGGAATGATGTGATGAACATTCATCCGAAGTATAGCATTATGATCAAGTCATTATGTTTATATTGCTATAACATCATACGAAGTAATCTTTATCCTTAGACCATGAGATCATGTTAATTGCTAACACCGGAAGAGTATCTTGATAACATCAAACGTCACACCGTAACAGGGTGACTATAAAGATGGGTTCAGTACTACGAAGGTGTTATGTTGAGGCTCATGGATCAAGAGTGGAATTTGTCAATCCATGACGGATAGATATACTCTGGGCCCTCTCGGTGATATCACATTAAGATAGCTTGCAAGCAAGTGATGTGATCACTAGAATGTTATATCACAGGAACGAGAAAAGAGTGCATGTCGGTAACGAGATCAAACTAGGTATGGAGATACCGATGATCGAATCTCGAACATGTAATATATCGAGAGACAAAGGGATTTAGTTACAAGCGTTAAAGGTTCTCACGATCACAAAAGTCATCGTCGAATGTGTAGGAGTCAGTACGGATCTCCAGGTCCCGCTGCTAACTATTGATCGGAGAAGGTTCTCGATCATGTCTGCATTATTCGCGAACCATAGGGTGGCACACTTAAGAGTTACCGGACACCATTTTGGAGCACATATGTTTTAGACGAAAGAATTGCAAAGCACAGGAATTGTTTCAATAGAAACCGGAAATTGTTTCCGGTGAAATTGCAGAAAGTGGTTCTACATGTGATATTGAAATATTGCAAGGGGCTATATGTGAATGTTTGTTAATTAAAGTAATTAACAAAATTCTGAATAAATTTAATAAAAAGAGTTTTATTAAATGAGAGAGCATTAAATTTGGAGAAATTTAATGCATTTAAAGTGGAGACTTTAAAAGGGAATGTGAAGAGGCATTTTAATGTGGAGGGGTTACCACCACATGAATGGAGGAGCGAGGGGTCACCCCCCATGCGCCGTCCATGGAGAGAGGGGGCACCCCCCCTCCTCCTATAAAAGGCCACCCATTCCCTCCTTCATCCACACACCTCCTTGTGAAGGATCTCTTTCCCCCTCTAGAATTATTCCCCCATGGTCTCGGATTAGCGAGATACATGTTCCCGGTGGCATTTCGTCTGGAAGGAGTTGCTGCTTCCGCTGAATCGCTGGAGCGAGGAGGTGGAGGTTGTCCGGTGGCTTGAACATGTGTGTGAGTGCGGATGCGCTGCTGAGTTGCGGCGCTCGGACTTCCTCACGATCTTGAGATCGGCAAGTGTACGACTACATCAACCACGAGTTCCTACTCGTTAACAAAACTCATTGTCTTTGAGGGTAAGTCCTCGTTGGATGTATGTCCACCCGTTGCTTTGTACCTAGTAGATAGATCTTGGCGTGTAGTTCACACCGTAGGAAATTTTTTGTTTTCTATGCTGCGGACCCAACAAATATATATGCGGAAGGAGGCCGAGGGGGTGCTGGGCCCAGCCTGGATTTTTGATCGGGTACTTAGGGTTTTCGTCCCGAGGGCAACTTATTGGCGGAAGGAGAGGCCGAGGGGGTACCGGGAGCCACCACACCACCCCTTGGTGTGGGCCCAGCCTGGCCGCGCGGCCAGGTGGTGTGGCCGGCCCCTAGCCCTTCTCCGTCTCGTATTCTGGCATCTGATGACTTCCGGAAAAATAGGCACTTTGGCTTTTGTCCCGTCCAATTCCGAGAATATTCATTTTTTGACTTTCTTGGAACCAAAAACAGCAGAAAACAGGCAGCAGGCACTGTGGCTCTTGTTAATAGGTTAGTCCAAGAAATCATATGAAAAGTACTCCAAAGTACGGACAAAACACAAGAAAGTGGATAAAACCAAGCATGGAACATCAAAAATTATAGATACATTTGCAATGTATCAGTCCTCCAGGTGAAGACTTGTGGATCTTGCCCACCATGTCGAGTCCCCACTAGGAGAATAGCTAGGCCAGGTGTACGGGAGCCAGTTCTACCGTAGGTGCATTCGGTTTTGTCACGAAGCGTTGGCATGCCTCGCATTTCCACACGATGTCCTTCGCGTCCTGAACTGCCGTGAGCCAGTTGAATCCTGCCTGAAAGGCCTTGGCCGCGATTGCTCGTCTGCTGGCATGATGGCCTCATACTCCTTCGTGTATATACTTGAGGATGAGCCTTTCCTCTTCGGGTGTAACACATCATTGTAGTACCCCAAGATGCTTATCTAGTAGAGTGCTCCCTTAATGATTCTGAAGGTCTTGGACCATCGTGTGATCCATTGTGCCTCGACTATATCTTCTGGGAGTTCTCCTCTCATCATGTATGCTACATATGGCTGCATCCATGTGGGCTCTATCATCATAACTTCTTCGGGTTCCATCTCGTCATCGAGGGCGTCTACTTCGCTACCCGATGTGGGTGCAACCCCCAAGTCCTCTTTTGGCTTGATTTTCTTGCGTGCCTTAGGTGTTGCGGCTTTGGGGGGCCTTTTTGGCTTTGATGGAGTGCTCCGTTATTTGCTCCCAGAAAAGTCAGGGTGGCACGAGTAGGCATAGGGATCCGATGTTTGCCAAATTTTTGTCGGCTTCCTCGTTGCTTGCCCTGCCTATGTGGGATACTTCACACCTGTCAAAGTGGGCCTCCATGATGTTGTACATGTCCATGTAAGCGATCATCTTGTCGTTGAGGATGTCGCATTTGTTCATTTCTTATTGTGCGATAAGGTTTGAGTCACCAAATATTTTGAGGCGAGTTGTGCCGCAGGTTTTGGCCATGCGCATACCGTGCAACATGGCCTCATACTTGGCATCACTGTTTGATGTGTTCGGGAAGCTCATCCAAAGTACGTAGTGCATTTTATCGCCTTGTGGTGACACCAATATGACTCTGGCTCCTGCCCCTTCAGTTCTCTTGGAACTGTCGAAGTACATTTTCTACACGCTAGAGAGGTCTTGAGGACCTGCACATTGGAGTTCTGTCCACTCAGTAATGAAGTTAGGAAAAACCTGAGACTTTATTGTTTTTCGCTTCTCATACATGATGTCTCGAGGGGGTGGCTCAATGCCCCAAAGAGAGACATGTCATGTGTCTTCTAGATTGTTGAGTATATTGGAGAGAGGCGCCTCATTGACGACCACTATCGAGTGCTCTGAGAATTAGTGGTGTAGCTTGAGTGCTGTCATGAAGACTCCGTATGCAAGTTTTTGGTAGTGCGGACACCTTTGTTTTGATGGGGAGAGGACCTCACTAAGGTAATAGACTGGCCTTTGGACGCCATGGGTTTTCCCTTCTTTGGGTCACTCGACGACCAGAATCGTGCTGACCACTTGATTGGTGGCAGTGATGTAGAGCAGCAGGGGATCTTTCTCTTTTTGCAATATGATGACACTAGTTGTTGAAAGTGTTTTCTTGAGAGCTTCAAAGGCTCGCTGGGCTTCGTCTGTCCACTCAAATTTTTCCGATTTCTTCATAAGAGCATAGAACGGAAGTGTTTTTTCGCCCACCCAAGCGATGGATCGACCTAGCGTCACGACGCGTCTAGCCAGTTGCTGCATGCCACGAAGATTTGTCGGTTA
The DNA here is from genome assembly GCA_910589775.1 of Avena eriantha. NCBI lineage: Eukaryota > Viridiplantae > Streptophyta > Magnoliopsida > Poales > Poaceae > Avena > Avena eriantha. Next base: position 91,903,911 of record OU342741.1, read on the forward strand.
CTTCATGGTGAGGATCGCCTATATTTTCTCGAGATTTGCTTCTATTCCTCTTGCCAATAGGAGGTACCCGGGGAGTTGCCCCGTAGGGACTCCAAAGGAGCACTTTGTCGGGTTGAGCTTGATGCGGTATTTATCGAGATTATAGAATGTTTTGTGAAGGTCATCGATAAAGGTTGAATCCTGCCTTTTCATGACTATGACATCATCAATGTAGACTTGAACGTTCGTTCCAATTTGGCTTCCAAGACAGTTTTGCATCATTCACTGGTATGTAGCACCCGTGTTTTTTAGTATGAAGGGCATTGTGGTGCAGTAGAATACGTCATAAGGCATGATAAATGTTGTTTTATCTTGATCTTCCTCCTTCGTCCGAATCCGGTGGTATCCAGAGTATGCATCTAGAAATAAAAGACGCTCACATCCGGCGGTTGCATCGATAATTTGATCAATTCGCGGGAGCGGAAAGTGATCCTTTGGACAGTGCTTGTTCAACACGGTGAAGTCGATTCACATGCGCAGTTCTTTTTGTGTTTCCCTTCGGGATGCACACTGGGTTGGCGAGCCACATTGCTTTCTTAATCTCTTTGATAAACTTGGCGTCTGCGAGGCGATGGAGCTCTCGTCCAATGGCCTTGCGCTTGGGTTCCACAAAATAGCAAAGTTATTGCTTCATATGTTTGGCGTCATGATATAAGTTAAGTGCATGCTCAGTGAGTTCCTTGGGTATTCCCGGCATGTCAGCTGGTATGCATGCAAAAATCTCCCAGCATTCAGGGAGGAACTCAATTAGCGCGCTTTCCTATGCGAGAGCAAGGTTGGAAGCCACAAAGGTTGTTTTCTTCAGGTCCATAGGATGAACCTGGATTTCTCTGGTGTCCTTTGTGGTGTCAAAAGCTTGGTAGGTCATGAATCTTGTCACTGGCAGGGGCTCTGTATCCATTGATATCTTTAGCTATTCGAACTTCACTTTCATCTCGAAAGATTCAGAGATTTTGTTGAATTCACGATCGCAGTTGTTAGAGAGGGTGAAGCTTCCTCTCATGGTTATAATTCCATTGGGTGTCGGAATCTTCATTACTAAGTACGCATAATGTGGTACTACCATGAATCGTGCGAAATCTGGGCGCCCCAAGATCACATAATACGGTGATGGCCAATCCATGACTTCGAACTCGAGATTTTCGTGCCTGAAATTTTCCCTCAATCCGAAGACAACCTCAAGATAGATTTTTCCTAAAGGAATTTCTGCTTTACCTAGGATTATGCCATGCAAGGATGTGTCTATTGGCGCTAGGTTCGTCTAGGAGTGGTTCATTGCTCACAAAGTTTTGGCATAGATGAGGTTGATGCTGCTTCATGCATCCATGAAAACATTGCTCATGTCGAAGAACCCGCCGATCTGGGCCTCCGCTATCAAAGCCGAATGACCTGGTTGTGGGACTTGAAGTGGATGATCGTCCCTAATGAATGTGATTTCTTGCTTAGACCAATGGTGATATTCAGGTGTTAGTGGTGGCGTTGTAACTACCATGTTGACTTGTCGTGCGATTAATGCATGTAAAATGCATACATGAACTTTGTAGTTTGTTAACATGTTTTCCCATATATTTGCATCATATATAATGTTATATCCCTATTTATATTGATTTTTGGGGATTTACCAATGATCCCCTTTATTTTGGTTATAACCCCGCAGGGCAGAAAAACCCTGTTTTCAATGTTTTTGATGTTTCAGGAGCTAAACAGAGTCAAATGGACCTATACTTTTGGGGATGCCAATATTTACCCACAGGAAGCATCTGGAGCGCTGAAATTCCACCAGGAGGGCCAGGAGGCCCAAGATAGCATGGTTGGCGTGCCCAGGCCTGGTGGGCGCGCCACCTGTACTATCTCCCTCCTCAGCCATCCGGTCGCCTTTATTATTTCGCCCATAGACTTCTCTTGACCTAAAAACCCTATATAAGGACCCCCCGAGGCGTCCTTGAGACGGGAGTCACCAGAGACAAAAACACCACCAAATAGAGTCAGATCCATCAAAGATTGGAGGGGGAGACTCTACCGGAGCCACCTCCGTGGAGATCTCCACCCTCTCCAACATCTACGGCTTCATCAGCATGACGAGGAGGGATTAGTCCACCTCCGGGCTATGTGTTTGTGGCAGTATCTTGATCTCTGTCTCTCTTGTTCTTCATAGATCTAGTACCATATGAGCTGCCCAACATGATTATGGTCATATTTGTAATTCCTATGTGGTGGATCTTTGTTCTGTGATTTGATATTTGAGATTGGAATCTATTTTGTGTAAGATTTTTTAATAGATGCATATCATGCACCCCGTTCTTCATTGCTTGTTTTGATCCAACTTGTATGCAAGAACTTGTATGGGGAGAAGTATCTATTAGATGGAGTAGCATGGCCGTGGAGATTGAATTGTGACACATAATATTCAAGATCTACTTTGGTTTTTAACTTTGTTTTGCTGCCTCACTAGGGGTAAAGTGAAATCATGTGCTATAATCATCACGTGATAGTGTGATGACCTTGTTAAATCAAGGTAGCATATTTATATTTCAAACATCATATAATATTGCTTAAAGTTATACTCTGATTTGTTCTTAAATCAAGATTGCATGGAGATTTCCCTTTCTTGAGGAGTATAAGATAGAGATGTATTCCATCTCAATATTAGAATGTGATGCCCATATTAATTCCTTTTATCAAGCACTTATAGAATTTCCATGATCTTTATCATTGATGAATTGTTTTGTGATCACTACAACTTAAAAAGAGAGTAGACAAGTGAACCCATGAATCCCGGTCCGATTTTTATCATAAGAAACACCATTCCTTTGCATCTACTATCCTTTTTATTTTTAGAATTAATTATTTCGAAAATACAAAAATAGTTTCTCTATTTGCAATCACACATACAAACCCAAAATCAACTCTATTATCTTCCATATCATCTATTTTGCATTTCTTTACTTTTTTTACTTTAGTTTATTTAATATTTTTGTTTCATATTGCTAATACAAAACCTTTTGCTTGAAAACCACTTGGTGGAGGTTGGGACATAAGACATTTTATTTTACTTTACAGGTTGCTTGAAGAGGAGAAGACAAACATCCTTCATAGCCAATTCCCTGAGAGTTTGATATAAACCCTTGAGTCATCCTTGTGGGGTAAAGACGCTTGCTACAACACTCTGCACTTGGAGTCCCAATGAAAAGTGGCAGCCTTTGTTGTCATCAATACTATTTCCTGGCGCTGTTGTCGGGGAATTGGAAGAAAGATACATCATAGTGGTTGCTGCGTGGTGAAGCTTAAGTCAACTCCCACTGCAACTGTCAGACTATTTTCTGGCATCATTGCTTGGGAATTGGTGAAGGTACATCACAACTGCATCCTCATCAAGTTTGGAGATCAAGTTTTAAGTGCAAGGTAACTCCCACGACAACTACCTATTTTTTGGCACCGTCATCTTCATTAACTTGTGCAACAACCCCAAGCTTCAGGAGGTTACACCACTGTGAGCTTTTTCTTCTCCTTTTAGATTTTTTAAGTATTTTATTTTGTCTTGTTTTTAGTCTTTTTAAGTTTTCGTTAAAACACAAAAACACATAGAAATTAGTATAACCTCTAAATATGCATGCTAAAATATGGATAAACATAGAGAATCACAATAAGGGAAAAGACTAGAGCATTGGTTGAAAAAAAATAGATTCTACTTCTATTGAGTTGCTTGAATATCATGATGATTAAATTGTTGCTCTAAACAAGATGATATACACTTTAAATTTCAATGTACGTTCCATGAATACCATGTCATTGCCTCCTACAATAGAGGTGATTATGCTCATTTAGGGATGGAACAAGTAGAGAAAATTATTAATTTTATGGTAGCTTATGAATTCAAAACCTTCATTGATGAAAATTTCAAAACTAGTGATGTAGCTTGTAAAGTTGATATGGGAATTATCCTTCTCCTTAATTATTGTATAGCCAACTTCGAGGAAAATATATATGTTGTTTACTATAATAATAGGGATATTATTGCATAGGAGAGCACTAATATTTTACAGGAAGATGATGATAAAAGCGTAAATTTGGGAATGCCCATGCCACCCCAATAAGAAGAATAAGAAGAAGATATGGTCCAACCTAAGATTGGGGAAGAGTGGGATCTTCCACCATCACAATCAACAAATGATAGTAACACTCAAAACTCATTTGTCATATATGATAGCCCATGCTATGATTGTCCAGCTAAGAATCCATGCATTTCTTGTGGGGGAATTGAAAGTAAAATGGTTATTTATGAGAACAATTCCTATTATGATGAAACTAATGATGCACCTGATTGACTACTAATAATGCTACTACTAAAATTATTGATAATAATGAGGAATTTTGTTTGGATATGCTATATGAAAATGCTTTAGATGATGGTCATATGCTTCTTGATAACCATCCATGTATAAAAAATGAAGATATAAATGATGAACTTGATGCCTGTGATGATACCCTTATGACTAAGAGTCCTATATCATTCTTGAACTCTCATATGTTAACCATAGAAGAGAAATTTGCACTTTCTAGAAACTATATATATGGTTTGCAATTACCTTATGTTAAAAATCCTCATTGCAACCATAATCTTAATAATGAGAATATTACTAGCAACTATTTTTAAAGAGGAAAGCATGCTAATGAATACCATGATAATTATTATGATGATCATCATATAACCAACTTTACAAACTTGCATGCTTCCAATGGTCATATTCCTAAATTTACTTCTAGTACTTGTAACTATTATGAAAGAGGAGGTTGCCAATTCCCTCCTTATGTTGATAATAATTGTAAAACTCATTCACCTACTGATAATATGCATATATATTCTCTTTTTTGTTGTACCTTATTCAAATAAAAAAGCCCTATGCATAGGAAGAAAGTTAGACTTTGTTATTATCACTTTTATGTTTCATGGTCGTGGGACTTCTTTCCCTTCTTCCGCTTAGCTTTGTAGCCAGCGGCGTCATCTCTCTTAATGTCGTCATTGAAATGACACTCGGCGTTTGTGTGGGACGAGCCCCCATTGGCGTCTAAGTGATGCACACATGGGTTATTGGCAATGTCGGCCCAAGTGTAGGTTTTTCCTGGTGCTGGTCTCCTCTACCTTGAACTCTCGAAGTCCCACGACCACGCCTGCGGACTCCACCGTGTCCTCCTCGTCCTCCAGACCTGAAAGTAGCAGTGACCACTACCATTTCCGCGTTGGGTTTCTCTTCCGAGGTGTTCTTGCGCTTCTGAGCTTGTTGCTTTGGTTGTTTTGCCGATTGTGGCACATCTAGGGTGTTGAGTAATCCCTCTGCATCATCGTCGGCATCTACATACTTGCTCGCTGTTTCTATCATCTCTCCCAAATCAGTGACCTTGTCACACTTCAAGCGATGACGCAGTAGACCAATTGGGAGACCTGCAATGAAAGCTTCAATTGCAGTTTGGTCATTTACTCCCTCACATGAGTTCTTGGTATCGATCCATCGCCCGAGATAATCCCGGCAAGTTTCTCCGGCCTTCTGGTGCAACGATGCAGGTCTCCGACCGTATAGGGCCTCCGGTATGTGCCTTCGAAATTCCGAAAGAACGCGCTTTGCATGTCATACCAGTTGTGGATGGTATTCTCCGGAAGTTCATTAAGCCATGATCATGGCGTCTTCCGCAACATGAACGGGAGATATCGGGTTGCGACCAGGCTGTTTCCGCCTTTGGTGATGTAGCAAGATTGGAAGAAATCTTGTAGCCAGCTATCTGGCCGAGCAATGCCGTCGTAGGCTTGGATATGTCTCGAGATAGCGAATCCTTCCGGGAATCTTGTGGCTCTTATGCGTGGTCCGAAGCACTTTGGGCCCACGTATATATCATCATTTTCATAGCGTCGTGCCTCTATATTGGAGTTGATCCTGTGTGTTGCGTCATTTGGGGATAAAGATCGTCCCGAGTGTCGGCTGTGGCTGCGGTGCCTTGGAGCCGGACTTCGGCTTCTGCCACCACCTCCTCCACCTCGACGCCCTCCCTGGCCTCCTTGAGAGCCGTTGTGATGGCTACTTGGTGGAGATGGTGGAGCAGCTGGGTTATTTCCGGCTGATCGTTGGCCTCCGTCCGGAGCGGCATTATTCCGGTTTCGGGGAGGGTCTTCATCGTGACGAGCCCCCTGCTGGCTTGTCCTAGCATGGTGTTTGTCGTTCCTTCGTCCGTTGTTTGGACGGCTAGCATTTCTGGGGGGGGTGGCATTCTCTGTCGGTCCTCCTCCCGACATTTCTCTTTATCGTCATCCCTGCGGTCTTTCGACTCTCACCAGGGTGGGTTCCTCGGATTCAATGCAGCGATTGCCTCTTGCTCCGCAACTGGGTTAATATTACGCCAGTCACGGGCAGCTTTGTGGTGTTGTCCTAAAGATCCGATTCTTGAGTAATTGTCTTCCCGGCGATCGGGGCGGCGGTGCTGCTCCAGTACGCGCTGGGGTCTTACGTCAGCCCATGCCAGATCTGTGCGACATTGGTCGGAATCAGAGACCAGTTTTTGACTCCCGGACATGGCGACCTTTTGCTGCTCCAGTCCCTTGTTGAGTAGTTTGATTCCCAACCGGATCTCCTCCGGGCCTGGATTAGCCAATAAAATTTCTCGGGCCGCCACGGTGTTCTGTACTAGGGTTGGATATACCCAATCCCCTTTGCTATCTTTCTGAGGCTTCCCCATTTCTTCTCCAAAAAGGACGGCGTGAATATGCGGGAACTGATTGTCATTAGTATGACGCTTCCTGGTCTTCTGGTACTGCCTGGAGTTGTAATTCCCCACAGATGCTATGTGTTTCTTTTCCTCCTCAATGTTTTTGGCTTCATCGAGGAGTACTTGATGACGCGCTTCTAGGGCCTGCACCCTCTCGTCCAGTTCTTCAGCAGTAAGTTCTGCAGCTATAGGAATAGGTGTGGTTAATGCAGCATTGATGAGTTTACGCGCACCTTCAGTGATCACGTGTGCATCCACCGATTCTTCTTTTTTGGGCTCGTCTAAGATAAGCGCTTCCGAGTCTTCTTCGTATTCCTCGGCAATCACCTCCTCTATCAGAGGGTCTTTTACCGGGGTCTTGTTCTTCTTCTTTGCTTTCTTGGCAGCGCCGGTAGCAAAGACGGCTTTGGGTCCGTTTCCCGGAGTCAAGCTCTGATCGGTACTTTCAGACATCTAGACTTCGGGATTATCTCCGACATCCATGTCATCCTACGCTTTGGGAGAGTGTTCCCCGGATCCTTCATCCATGGCTTCTCCTTCTTCTGCGGCTTTGGAGTTATACTCCTCTTCATATTCCGTGGAGAATTTTCGGAAATCTGCTGACGTCATCGATGCATCCGAGGATGCGGGTACGTCGGTGTTTGTTCCAATTGCCTCCAGCACAGAGTCGGTGTTGTCTCCAGCATCGGCAGAGCCAGATCTGGATCCCACATATCCGACAAAGTGCGACACGTGCTTCCTGAGGTACTTGCGGCTCTCGCGATCAGCTTCGTCGAAACTTCTGATGGCCTCGAGAATTGCTTCTGCGCTTGAGTTTTGCATTATCATACATCGCAGCGTGTACCTTAGGAAAGGCCTGTCTGTCCCGGCGTCATCAGAGCCGGAATCAGTGTCATTGCTATGTTCCTCCTGGATTTCGACTTTAGCGGGTGGGTCGATCTAGGATTCGGTCTTTCCAAGGAGATCCACTCCAGATTCGACCTGGACCGCTAGGTCTGCTTCAGGCTCGGATTTCTCCACTATCTCCACAACTGGTGCGGGCTGGGTGGAATTAGGGTTTTCTGAGATCCAAAACTCTACTGCCTCCGCGAAGAAGGGGGGCCCAGAAGATTCTTCTCCCTCTATCATCACCGCTGGGGTGGGTGGGATAGGTTCAGCAAAGCCGATGTAAACATCGATCTCGCCAAAAGACATGATGGTGTAGGTAGTCACAGCTTCCCTAGCCGGAATCTAGGTCTCGTCTAGAACGATGAGAGGGACGTCGCTGGCGTAGAGGATGCGACCGACGACGATAGTTTCACCGATTCTGATTCTTGTAGATTCTGCTCGGAACACAGATTTCTGAAGCTCACTTGCCCCACGGTGGGCTCCAACTGTCATCAGATTGATGACAAGTACGCCATGAGGGGGTCCTCGAGGCGTGCGGAAGAGAGGGGTGTGAGACGTACGGTATTCCGGGACGGTGAGCACACAAGTTTAGCCAGGTTCGAATCCGCCGGCTTTGGATGGATCCTACTCATGCTAGCAATCTAGTAATACGGCAGAGCCAGAGTATGGGTTACAAGGGTTCGCCTGTGCGAGTTGAGATTGTAGACTATTGAGGTGTGCCCTAAAGTCTATCCCTAGGACGTCTTATATAGATATCCGGCCTAGGGTTTACAGGAGAGATCTATCCGGCTACGACTAAGAGTCGGTTACAGAGTACATCTTGAACTACAAGTAACACTATGGGCCTAAGTCGGTAAGTCTTCTGGGCCTTCCCGTAGCCAGACTGGAATCTGTCTCTTTTCCCTGACTGGGCCGCCTGTGAAGCAAAGCTCTAACCCAAAGTGGGCCACCCTGGTCAGCGAGGAACTGTGAGGATACCTAGAAAGTATATCCCCAACAATTCCTATTTTATTATTTCTTTAATTGGCATAAGAACACCATGGGACCCTGGTATAGTGCATGGAAAACTTTCCAAGGAAGAAGGAGGTAGCTAAGAAGAACAAGCTACCCCATGAGTTCCACATCACCTAAATCAAGTAAGTAAAGCCTGGCTATATGGCTATAAAGAAAGCGCTTTGTGGGGGGCAACCCGATTATTTTCCTTTAGATTTTTGTTTTGAATTCTCGTTGTCGCAAGAGAGTTTTTTTTGTCTTCTTTTTGAGGTTTTTAATAAAGTACCAAGTGGAACCCATTTTGGATGTTTTAAAAGTTGCTAAACATATGGAGTAGCAAATTCCTGTAGAACAGTTTTTTGTGCATGAATTTTTTGATTTTTTCTATATATCAGATTGCTCTCATATTAATACAGAATTTCGTACTCTGTATTCAAAAAATTGGCTAAAATTCCTAACATGTCTAAGTGGTCTAAAAAATTCGTTTTACTGTTGCTGAAAATCTGGACAAATTCAGCCATGTTTTGTTTTAACCATTCCCAAGTGTTTTAAAATGATTTGTATGAGTCACATTAAATGCTAGGGATAGGTAGCAACATTATATGCTTTCCATAGCATTTAGTAAGAATTTTTCTTTTATATATAAGCAGCAACTATTATATTCTTGTGCCACTAATGTCACTTCTCAGAAAAGAGATGGGGGAAAAAGTTTTGTGTTGAAGTTTTTTGATAGGGAATAGAGGAACACCACACCAAGAGAAATCCAAGGACGGTGAAATACATAAGCTTGGGGATGCCCATGGCACCCCATTGGAACAATCCAACTGTCGGTTTGAAAACCTCTAAACTTTGTTTTTTGAGCAACATAGAACTATCGTAGAAACTTGGAGCGTCTATTTTGTCTTTTTACCTTTTTGTTTTGCATTAAAAAGACCACTACCACCATTACTTTAAATGTTTATGATCATCTATTGAAAAGAAACTCTACCTTAATGAGATTAAAACTAAAAAATAATGCCATGGAAATAAAAGAAACAGGGAGATACAAACAAAAGCTGAAATTCATGTTGTGTCTAGTTCTTAAGTTCAAGTGCTTTGTATGAAACATGATCTGTTTTATGCGTATTAATTTGCATCCTTTGCTTGTGCATATTTATGTTCAACATTAAGAAGCAAGGTGAGAAAAAAATGTTGACATTATGAACTAGATTGCACACTCTTTAGATCTACTTTTGCTAAGCCTCTTCTACACAAGCTAAGACTTGTTCCAAGCCCCTTAAAACTAGACTAGACATATCCACCTACTTGTGGCAAAACCTACTTTCAAGTATAGTATGTATGTTAATCCTGCAAACACTCTTAAAAACACCCTTTTCATGTACTTTAAAGCTCATAAGAAAGTAGGGTTTGGGGCGACAACACTATGGAAAATTTTGTGCTTTACATCTTATTAGTTGATTGTTGGCTAAACCATGTTGTCATGGCACAGGCTTTCAATGTTGAATGTTGATAATCAATCATGTTTAAAATTCTACCTATGGATTGCATCGATGTGAAATGAAGTGTGCATACTGGAGTAGGCATGTTGGTCAAAAACGCTCCTGGACCGCTAGCCAAATCCATGCCTAACATGGTGGAAACTTACAGCATAATGATCCTTGTTCATATATTTGTCTTCTTGTTTACCGGAGTAGAGATACTGACCCCTCAAACCCTGCACACAATCAAGGAACTATATTATCTTATATGATAAATAAGAAAAAACAAATGCCACAAGCGGGGCATATAGCTATAGAGGGGCAAGAGGTACTTTAGTGAAGCGGTTTCACAAATACCAACATGAGCATACAATGATAGAGCTAAGTTTAGTAGCATGAGGAGTGCAATATCATAGACTAGGTTCTTGAAACAATCAACTTGTAAGTCATTGGGCACATAAACCATAGGAATCTTTAAAGCAAAGTAAAAAAAGATATCGGGAACCCCATCCTTATTAGTATTGTTGACATGAATTACATAGCCCAAAAATTTATTATTTATTATTTATGGAGGATTAATATATGTATTCAATGCTACTTTCGGTACAGGATGCAAAACATCTCAAGGGAAGACACGAAACTAAGAAGTAAGTCTTCTAGTCAAGGGCATGAAACTAAGAAGTAGCCCAAAGATAAAGGCATGAAAACATCAATGCCAATCATGGAAAGAGTCACTTATTCTATAAGTTCATCCAAGTGTGCTTGAAGGTTTATTTTGCTCATCATTTGTTTTACCACACCATCACTTATTGTTTAGCATGTTTATGGATGTGTAAAAGATACAACTTGATAGTGCACTTACATATTATGTTTCATTGAAAGTAATTGATCCTATGAACTCTACATGATAATTAAGGAAGAAAAGGTAACAAACTCCAAAGTCCATGTTTAGTTTTATCACCTTCATGCTCGAGGACGAGCATAGGTTAAGCTTGCATATGTTGATGCATGTAAAATGCATACATGAACTTTGTAGTTTGTTAACATGTTTTCCCACATATTAGCATCATATATAATGTTATATCCCTGTTTTATATTGACTTTTGTGGATTTACCAATGATCCCCTTTATTTTGGTTATAAACCTGTAGGGAAGAAAAACCCCGTTTTCAATGTTTTTGATGTTTCAGGAGCTAAACGAAGTCAAATGGACCTATACTTTTGGGGATGCCAATATTTACCCACGGGAAGCATCTGGAGCGCTGAAATTCCACCAGGAGGGCCAGGAGGCCCAAGGTAGCCTAGGTGGCGTGCCCAGGCCTGGTGGGCGCACCACCTGTGCTATCTCCCTCCTCAGCCATCTGGTCGCCTTGATTCTTTTGCCCACGAACTTCTCTTGACCTAAAAACCCTATATAAGGACCCCCCGAGGCGTCCTTGAGACGTGAGTCACTAGAGACAAAAACACCACCAAACAGAGTCAGATCCATCGAAGATTGGAGGGGGGAGACTCTACTAGAGCCACCTCCGCGGAGATCTCCACCATGTCCAACATCTACGGCTTCATCACCATGATGAGGAGGAAGTAGTCCACCTCCGGGCTATGGGTTTGTGGCAGTATCTTGATCTCTGTCTCTCTTGTTCTTCATAGATCTAGTACCATATGAGCTGCCCAACATGATTATGGTCATATTTGTAATTCCTATGTGGTGGATCCTTGTTCTGTGATTTGATATTTGAGATTGGAATCTATTTTGTGTATGATTTTTTAATAGATGCATATCATGCACCCTGTTCTTCATTGTTTGGTTTGATCCAACTTTTATGCAAGAACTTGTATGAGGAGAAGTGTGTGTTAGATGGAGTAGCATGGGGGTGGAGATTTAATTGTGACACATAATATTCAAGATCTACTTTGGTTTTTAAATTTCTTTTGCTGCCTCACTAGGGGTAAAGTGAAATCATGTGCTATAGTCATCACGTGACAGTGCGATGACCTTTTTAAATCAAGATATCATATTTGCATTTCAAACATCATATCATATTCCTTAAATTTATACTCTGATTTGTTCTTAAATCAAGATTGCATGGAGATTTCCCTTTCTTGAGAAGTATAAGATAGAGATGTATTCCATCTCAATATTAGAATGTGATGCCCATATTAATTCCTTTTATCAAGCACTTATAGAGTTTCCATGATCTTTATCATTGATGAATTTTTTTGTGATCACTGTAACTTAAAAAGAGAGTAGACAAGTGAACCCATGAATCCTGGTCCAATTTTTATCATAAGAAACACCATTCCTTTGCATCTACTATCCTTTTATTTCTAGCCGTTAATTATTTCGAAAATACAAAAAAATACTTTCTCTACTTGCAATCACACATACAAACCCAAAAACAAATCTACTGTCTTCCATATCATCTAGTTTGCATTTCTTTACTTTATTTACTTTAGTTTATTTAATATTATTTTTCATATTACTAATATGAAACCTTGTGCTTGACAACCACTTGGTGAAGTTGGGGACACATGACATTTTATTTTACTTTACAGATTGCTTGAAGAGGAGAAGACAAACATCCTTCATAGCCAATTACCTGAGAGTTAGATATAAACCCTCGAGTCACTCTTGTGGGGAAAAGACGCTTGCTGCAACACTCTACACTTGGAGTCCCAACGAAAAGTGGAAGCCCTTGTTGCCATCAGTGATCAACTTCTAGATTATGTTGGATGGACGTCCTTTTTGGATCATCGACATTGCTCCTCTAGACCTCGGGTACTTGTCCTCCTGGTTTCTGTTTGCTACGGGTTGTGACTGACCTGTTGGCAGCGGCCCTGGTGGAGGCGGTGGTGCATTGAGGGCTAGAGTTCCTGGTGCGGTGGGGTACCCTTGGTGTGGTGCATCAATTGCCTTGGCGTTATAGACTACCTGCATCCCTAGGAAAGTGCAGCAACCCTTCATGAGGTGGTTGGAGCGCCTCCTTCCCTCGGAGTCGACGAAAAAGTGCATATTGCATGGCCCCTCGAGCATCTGTATTGGAGACATTGGGGGATCCCGAGCCCTTGGCCGGTACTTCTGTGTTGTTCTACTCCCTCTGACTTCATCTCTATTGTTGTGGTATCCGCTGCTGCAGTTGTCATTTCTTCGGTTGTCCTCTCCGGTGAAGCCAGCTGCAACATAACTTGGCTCATTGTACCCATCATTGCTTCGCCTTCTCCTGTTATCATTATTGTGCCTCTCTCGCTCTTCTTTGGGTGAGCGTGCTCGCTTGTTGTTCACCCTATCTTCACTATCCGCCCATCGATTGGACATGTCCATCAGCTGAGAAATTGTTTTGGGTTTCATCCGTCCTAGCTCCTTAATAAATTCTTTTCGGCGAAGGCCATCGTTGAAAGCGCCAGTCGCCCTCTCATCCAATATAGTTTTGGTTGAGTTCTTGATGGTATTCCATCTCTGAATGAATGTTCAAATTGACTATACGGCTTGCACGCTCGCAATTCTTCGATGGACGCGGGGCGCTTAAATATAGACTTGAAACTGCGGATAAACTTTTCCTCGAGGTCACCCTAGCTGCTGATGGATTCTTTGGGTAAATGTTTGATCCATGACCAAGCAGCACCGCTCAAGTGCAGTTGTAGGCTTTGCATCATGGTATCCTTGGAGTTACCCTAGAGTTTGATGGTTTGCAGGTAATCAGCCAACCAAGCTTTGGGTTCCTAGAGTCCATCATACTTTTGGTGATCATGAGGGAGTTTGAAATCCTTGGGTACCAGGGTCTTGCGAACCCGTCAGTTAAAGCAACTGGCACATCAAGGTTCATACTCATCCTCATTGTCGCCATCGTAATATCTTCGGCTGCTACACTCTTTCCTGGTTCTATCGACCTTGCGCTGTGTAATTTCTTTGTTGGCATCGTCCTGTGGCTCGGAGTTTGAGAAGTGCACATGATGCGGCAAGCATGATCGCCGGGTGTATCCCGTATGTCGAGGGCTGTTGCAACGGCATGGTGATTTCTCGGGTTGCTGGATGATTCCTTGTTCTCCTTGCGCGAGGGATGCGCCTACCATGCCGAGGTTCATGAGGGTGGGGCAATGGAGAGTCGCCCGAGAATCGTCGGGTGCTGGTTGAGTTGTGAGGAGGTACGTATGGACAGCCACAATGGCGACTTGTATTGTCTTTGGTTTTATGTGTCCCACTGAATCCAATGACATAAAGGATAAGTCAGTGTCCAAAAATAGCTGATGGCTCCAAAAATAGCCATCTTCGACCGTGTTTAAACATTGTTTTTGGTCAAGCAATTGAGAAGAAACTCTTACTCCTTGCCACTAATGACTAATAATTGCAAATATATGCAAACCTTTCTTTGAATTGTGTTGTGCATGAAATCACTCTTTTGAATGCGACATCGGGAGTCATAATGAAGGTTTTTGAAGAAGTCCACACGACCAAGTAATTGGGGAGTCATTCCCAGGAGTTAGTAAGCTTAACGACGACTAGTACGGGCAGAGTCTGCCCAACCGTCCGCCTGTACCATGTGGCGATGGCTTCATCTCGTTAAACCCTACAACTTTCGTGAAGACGCTTATATATTTTGAGGCTCCAGCCACCGGCCAGAGGGCCGCCATTCTCAGATTACATCACAACACCACCAAAGGAGACCCACGCCATTGTTCATCACTTCCATCATCCATTCACTCCATTATCCATAGCCATTTCTTTGTACTTTAGACTTCTTGTGATTCGGCGACCATTATAAGAGTATTTGGTTTCAATCTAAGTATTTTGTACAATGTTTTATATCCTTGATCTATTTGTTATGGGTGAGTAGTCCTCACGTGCTGCGGGTTGGGGAAAAACCTCGCAGCAATTATGTGTATCTAACTCATGGGAGTATTGTGTTTTGTTTGCAATAGTGATTTGTATCTTTTGTTTCTTTGTCTCTTGGCTCGATCTGTGGACTTGTAGGTACCCAAGATCCCATAGATTGATAAAGGCTTAAGGTGAGATATTTGGCGAGCGGTGATCTCATAGGAACCCTGGTGATAGAAAGGTTGGTACGGTCCTCGCTTAGCGACCCATTCGGGATCACAACAACATCACCACTTAATGCTTTGATCTATGTTTTACACTTAATAATCGTTTGTAGCCCGTTGCTTCGTGGTACACTCGGTTGGATTAAAAGACTATTGCTATGCCTACTGTATCACAGGGGCTCTAGTATATTAGGATGTGTTGCCCACAAGATATTATCCCTATCCAACCATTACACATGACTATGCTTATTATTATCTTTTATACCATATGATGTGCAGCTGTAGGTGGATCTTTAACCCTGGCCTATCCCCATCCATTGGTTCAACCCATTATAAAAGTAAACTAGGTTGGTCCGGTAAACTAAGGTAAAATGAACAAACAAAGTCTTGTAGACATGTCCTTTTTACTTCCTTTTAGCATTGCTTTCCAAGGTCCGATTAAACCTAGGTCTTCTAGGGGAAAAGATATTATACTACATCCGTGAATCCGGATCAAAGGTATCAACCTTTTTTCTAGCGCTGTTGTTGGGGAAGAAATTTCGCTATCCTGGTGAGGTCACTAGAGACCTTGTTTTTAGTTTTATTATTAGTTCATAGATTATTTCTTGTTATCAGTTTACTTTCTTGTTATCTATTTGAAAACCCAAAAAAATAGTTAACTTGTTATTTGTTTTCTTTACTTAAAAATTACCAAAAATATAAGAGGCATGGCTCAAAATAGACTTGGGGAGTATGCTACTCCCACTGATGATTTTATTCTTGCACCTATCACTCAGCCCGCTGTTGATGCGGAAACCTATGAAATAAAGCCTAACCTTTTAAGTTTAGTTGAACAAAACCAATTTGGGGGCTCATCTTCCGAGGATTTGGGTTTGCACTTAAACACTTTTACTGAAATTTGCAACATGATGTGTATTAAGGATATAGATCCAAATGTTGTTAAATTAAGATTGTTTCCTTTCTCTCTTAGAGGAAAGGCTAAGGATTGGTTGCTAGCTCAACCAAAGGGCACTATTAAATATTGGGAGGAATGTACTAATTTGTTTATGACTAAATTCCCCCAGCTAAAACTATGTAGCTAAGATCCAACATTACAAGCTTTAGACAGGAAGACTGTGAGCCACTAGCTCTTGCATGGGAAAGGATGAAAGAAGCCATAATGAACTTTCCTAGTCATGGGATGGAATAATGACTTATATTACATTTTTTTTATAATGGTCTTAACCCAATGTCTAAGTCTATGGTAGACACTGCAGCAGGAGGAACAATCATGGGAAAGCAAGTGAGTATTACAAATAAATTACTTGATGATATGCAAAATAATCATGCTCAATGGAATGTGCAAAGAACCTCGAAGAGAGTAAGTTCAATTAGGGAGGTAAATAATGAAGAGCTTACATCTAAGGTAGACATGTTACTTAATATAGTAAAGGGTAAAGAAGATACCCAAGTTAATGCTATCACTATCGATATTAATGATGTCAATTTTATAGCTCGCACTCCTTTTAATCCTGCATGGAAAAATCACAATTATCCTTCTAATATTCAAAAACATTATTCTAATCCTGCAGGAGCTCCTTACAACAATTATGATAATAATAATGGAGCAAAATCATGGCAATCTCTCGTTTGAGAAAACTATTAGAACTTTTATACAAGCTCAAACTGAGCAAAATAATATACTTATTAAAATCACGGAGAACCATGAAAGGAGTATATGAAAACTATCTAACCAAGCCGTTGCAATTAGAAATGATTTGCATGCACTACAGGAAAGGACAAGGACCGTGGAGGCTCAGTTGAGCAAGGTAGCTGAGAGCCAAGCTCTCATACTAGCAAAGTTTGCTGGGAAGCCCGAGCCAAATCCGGTAGAAGACCTCAAGATGATGAGGGTGGTAACCAATTAAGAAAAGTATGAAGAGTTGTTATTATAGCAACGCGCCAACACCGGAATATACCGTGGAAGATCTACTAAAGATGATCACTGTGAAGAATCCCGATATAGAACAAGGTAATGATTCTATGTACCAGCAATTTATACAACAAGTAGCATCTAAAGTTCGAGATTTGGAGATGGAGTATAAGAGACTAGCTGATAAGCTTCCTGCTAAGCTAGATGATGTATTTGAGCCTACTATTAAAGTTAAGGTGGGAGTTAATGAGATATCCGCACTTTGTGATCTTGGTTCAAGCGTCTCAACAATTTCCAAAAGCCTTTTTGACAAATTAAACTTGGGTCCATTTGTAACTAGTGAATTGAGACTCCATCTAGCGGATTCAACCTATAAACAAGTTGTTGGGATAAAATAAAAATATAGTTGTTGAAATTAAAGGTAGTCCCGCTCTTATTGATCTTGTTATTGTGGACATGCCTGAAGATCCCATAGCACCTATTATTTTAGGTAGGCCATTCCTAAGAACTATCAAAGCTTTAATTAATTTACATGAGGGGAATGTGAGAATAGGGCTACCATCTAGAGATCCTTTTATAGTCCACTTCCTTAGGAAGAATAAGGCCAAGCCCAATGATGACGATGGTATAATTACTTTGAAAGCCACTTACTTTGAGTGGGCATTCCACTCATTAAACCTAAATGATTGCCATCGGGGTCAAGCTAATTGACCTTAACTAGAAGCGCTTCATGGGAGGCAACCCATGCAAAATAAAGTTTTTACTTTTGTGTTAGTCTTGTTAGTTCTGTTAGTTTTGTTTTTGTTTTGTTTTGTTTGTTTCTAATAAAGAGTGTTCAAGAAGACCTTTGGAGAGAGGAGAAGAAATAAGGTAATCCTCGATCTCTTATTTTGCTAACACATTGCCTAAGAAGTATTGCTGATTTTTATGTAGTATATTTGTTGTTATTTTGTCCTTTGATAAGATGTGCAAAGACGCACAGAGCTAGTAATCAAATTCTTTGAGTTTTTCAGCTCACCAGCCGTTTAACGACCAGTGGTATGGCCGGAAAGGGCCCGTATTGTGTGCATGTACCACATCGTGGCTTGGGAAGATAGAAATTCTGATTTTTGTCATAGGAAACATTGCTCTTAACGACCACTAGTACGATCGGACGCGCTCGTACCGTGCGCCCGTACCGTGCCCTCGAGCAAACTATCAGATTTCAAGCGAAGGTACCGAATGAATAACTACCAATAGTACGAGCGCACGTGACCATGCCATGCACCCGTACCAAGTGCACCGCCGGAAGGGAGTCGTCACCCCCAAGGTATGTCACTTGATACGGGTAGGCTCCGACCATACCACCCGCCAGTACCACGTACACGGCTGCCATAAACACTACGAGGAGGTATCCTCCAAACTCCAAACCTCCTCCATTGGATCTTCAAATTTACTCAACTTTTCTTCGATTCCTCGCACTCAATCGATCTAAGATATGATTCGCCTCTGATCTTCAACTTATTTGTACCAAAGCTTCACTAGATCTTTCATCATTGTCAATCTAGACCTAGGTCTTGATATTGATAATCTTGATATCAAGCATGCTTAGTATTTTTTAGAGGAGTTTATTTTGTAACTAGTATAGAGGATCGTTTATGCTATGTTCCTATTGGATTGAAATATTTTATTAGCAACCTTTATTTATTTTATTTTGTTTTAGATGAACACGAGGAGCCATACACGTATGATGGTTGTGGAACGTTCCGCACCACCCGTTGATATGTTGACCCCCGAGACACTTGGTATCGAGTTCACTGAGGAGTTTCAGCGGAACCGTTTCAATCGTCTCAAGGTCCAAGAAATCAAGTCCACCAAGTGGGCGTGTCCGTATATCATGAACCAACTTGGAATTCGTGCTGATGTCGATTTACTTTGCAACAATGTTGGTTTGTATGACTTTGTCTTTCAAGATGTTGCCACGTACCACAACTCTACACTTGAGTTTCTCAACACCTTGACGCATATGGTGGAGGCTCACTATTATTCTGAGGATCAAAGGCCTGGAGTTGATCGCATCAACTTCCATCTTATGAATTGTGAGTACTACTTGACGCTCAACCAACGGGCTCAATATTTTGGGTTTCCCAACAACACCACCGACATACGCTCCACTACTTTTTTTTAATCCTGCACCATGGCAGTACTTTAATTTAATGAGAATTCATGGAAGCACATCCAAGGGAAACTAAATTGATCATCCTGTTATTCGCTACTTGTTTTATCTTATTGCTAACACCTTGCAGACACGTTGTGAGTTTACTAGAGTTAATGAGGAGGACATGATGATCATCGCAAAGGCTGCTATTATTAATCATAACTTAATGCCAATTTTGGGCGCTCTTCTTGTGTTTTACCTTAAGCGTCAGGCTCCTCAATCTCGAGGACCCATATGTGTAGGAGGAGTTGTAACTGTTCTTGCACGCGCACTTCACACCAACCTAGGTAACATCCAACTGTTGACAGGAAGTCACTGTCTCGGTCTTTCTACTCTAAGAACATGTGGCATGGTTTCTAGAACTAATGGTAGGTACTTCCTTGATATACCTAGAGCAGATCACCTGATCCTGGCTCCTTTACCTAATGGTCTATTCTCTATCGAGGATGGATGTTTGTGTTTTGATGCGCAGGTTGAGCCAAATCTACCCCATCCAGAAATGCCCATGGGAGGAGGAAAAGATGAAGAAGTAGAACAAGAGGGACCCGAACAAGATGTGCAGCCACCAAACAACTACACCACCTATGAAGATATATATGCGCTCGAAGGAAATATTCAAAACATGAACAACATCTCCATCAACCTTCGAGATGCTTCTACAAACCTTGTCACCCAGTTCCATGATTGGAGCAGCCAATGGAACATGGGAGACTATCCACCGCTACCATAATGAGCAACAAAAGGGATTGAAAAAGCCTAATCTTGGGGATGTGTTCCCCCGGCAAATTTATTTGTGTAATAAAGAGGTTGTACTCTAGCTTCTTGGGATCTTTTAAACACTCTTGTAGGCTTGCTCCAACACTTTACTTTTTTCCTTTACTTTTTAGTGTTTTTAGTTTGCTTTTGTTTTTTGTTTGTTTTTCTTTTCTTAGTCCCTTGCTTGGTCGTAAGTTATTTTCTATTCTTTAATCCCTATCCTCAAAAATACAAAAGGATTAATCCGTTTTTCTTTTCCTTTTTTTGTAAATGTGGATTCACACTTTGCCTCTTTGCTTTAATATTATTATGAGAGTAATCATGTTTTAGTTTTGAAGGAACACATCCCTATAAGGAAGAGGATCATGAAGTCACTTATGAGAGGTATGTCCTATGTCTCCCACTTTTGAAGTTTGAATTGTTTATCCTAGTCGGTCGATTTGCTAAGATGCCATACTAGTGTGAGTAATTTAATACGGTTAGATAAAATCTTTTTATTAGTATGATGATTAGTGGTTGAATATTTCTCTCTAGTTCTTTTAGCTAACCGAGTCTTGCCTTGGAAATAATATTACCAAACAAGGACAATAAGAAAAAGTCTAAAATTTACGACTTGTTTGATGAATGATTGTCTTCAGAGTAGACCCTTGAAGATACTTAACCCCATAGATGTTTTGATAGTCTTGACGACACTCATGAAAGGATTTGTTTGATTGAAATGAAGTCGAGTGATAATTGCGATGCATGCCAAAGCTAACCTTGTGGATCAAACCATGATATTAGTAAAAAAGGAAGAGAAATAAAAAGTTTTATGCTTCTCATGCACGCCTTTGGGATGCCAACAACTCCGCTAGCATTTGAACGATCTATGGTATAACCCCGGATTTCGGCTATGAGTTGATGACATGAGTGGCATAAGTGTCAATATATGGGAAAAGTATTGGTACTCTCAAAGGTTGTGCAAGCACTTGTAAAAGAAACAACCAATGATCCTTGACAGAGGAAGAAAAAACACATATGTATGAAGATCCACATAACGAGTCCTTGGCATGATCTCGTTACTACGTTATGAATTTTCTTGAAAGACAATGATTGGATTAGAAGTGATTTTGATAGACTTGATCTATTGATGTGGGTGTAAATAAGACACTTTGTTGTTATGCTACTTAGGACATGAAACTCTCTTACTCAATTATAATATTTAAACATCCTAGTGTTCCTTGGCAAGCTGAGAGTTAGCTAGAAGAATTGGATTGATTGCTACACTTCTAGTTATTTATACTTATATTAAACTTTACTTTGATTGGCTTGACTTACCGAAGCTTGTATAGTACTCATGTCATCTCTCTAACTTTGATAAGCCTCACAAATGAATGAAGTGTTGAGCACATATGACTACCAACCGTAAGTGAATTCTTAATCTCATTGTTTCAAGTTTAAATGTTGAATTCCTTATAGTTCTTTTGTTTCTTCTTGCTCGAGGGAGATCAAGGTTTGAGCTTTGGGGAGGTTGATGGCTCCAAAAATAGCCATCTTCCACCGTTTTTAAACATTATTTTTGGTCAAGCAATTGACAAGAAACTCTCAATCCTTGCCACTAATGACTAATAATTGCAAAGATATGCAAAACCTTGCTTTGAATTGTGTTGTGTAGGAAATCACGCTTTTTAATGCAAAATCAGGAGTCATAATAAAGTTTTTGAGGAAGTCCACATGGCCAAATAATTGGGGAGTCATTCCCAGGCGTCATTAAGCTTAACGACCATTGGTACGGGCAGAGCCCACCCCTACCGTCTGCATGTACCATGTGCGATGGCTTCATCTCATCAAAACCTACAACTTCGTGAAGACACCTATATATTTTGAGGCTCCAGCCGCCGGCCAAAGGACCGCCATTCTCAGATTACATCACACCACCACCAAAGGATATCCACGCCATTGTTCATCCATTGTTCATCACTTCCATCATCCATCCCATGCATTAACCATAGCCATTGCTTTGTACTTTAGATATCCTTGTGATTTGGCGACCATTCTAAGAATATTCAATTTCAATCTAAATATTTTCAATTTTTTCTATCCTTGGTCTATTTGTTATGAGTGAGCAGTCCTCATGGGCTGCGGGTTGGGGAGAAACCTCATAGCAATTATGTGCATCTAACTCATGGGAGTATTGTGTTTTATTTGCAACAACGATTTGTATCTTTTGTTTCTTTGTCTCTTGCCTCGATTTGTGGACTTGTAGGTACCCAAGATCCCATGGATTGATAAAGTCTTGACGTGAGATACTTGGCTAGTGGTGACCTCATAGGAACCCTAGTGACATAAAGGGTAGTACGGTCTTCGCTTAGCGACCCATTCAGGTTCACAACAACATCACCACTTAATGCTTTGATCTGTGTTTTACACTTAATAATCATTTGTAGCCCGTTGGTTCATGGTACTCTCGATTGGATTAAAAGACTATTGTTATGCCTGCTGCATCACAGGGGCTCTAGTATATTAGGATGTGTTTCCCACAAGATATTATCCCTATTCAACCATTACACAAGACTATGCTTATTATTATATTTTATCCCATATGATGTGCAACTGCAAGTGGATCTTCAACCATGGCCTATCTCCATCCATAGGTTCAACCCATTATAAAAGTAAACTAGATTGGTCTGGTAAACTAAGGTAAAATAAACAAACAAAGTCTTGTAGACGTGTCCTTTTTATTTCCTTTTAGCATTGCTTCCGAAGGTTTGATTAAACCTAGGTATTCTAGGGAAAAAGTTGTTATACTACATCCATGAATCCGGATCAAAGGTATCACTAACCTTTTCCTTTCCTTGAGTTTCCTCTACAGCCTGACCAACTCCCTTTTTTGTGGTAGAGGAGGTACTGATAGTCCATCAGATCCTCGCGTGTGGCATCTGCTGTCATTGGGACCGCGCCCAAAATGACATCACTTGCCTTTTAACATTTTTCCGGTGACAACCAAAGTTTTAGCCGTTATCCATCATGTGCTCCTTCCCTCCCTTGTGTGATGCGATTATTGGGGGGATCTTCTCTGTTTATGCGTTTTTTGCATCGACATCCGATAGAATATCATCGGGATCGAGGATCAGGTTACCATTGGAGTCTCGAGGTGTTGAGGTTCCTTCGCCGATGATCACACACACTTGATGATGCGTAATGTACAGATTGTTGGTGTTGCCCTCCGATCCGTAAGAGATAGTGTCTAAGAAACAAGTGAAATTCCACATATTTTGCTCTAGGTAGGATTCTTTTTAATTTTGGAGTTGATGCTCTCGTCAGTTTTGCCAAGTTCGGCGTTTGTTAGGCTTGATCCACGTGGTGGTGTTAGTTGAGAATCTGACCCGAAGGAGAGACCATCGTATAGATCGACCAGATCCCCCAGATCTATGGAGTTTTCGTGACTTTTTTCGTCATTCTGGCTGAGGTGCGGCTTCTTCAGATAAGCCGACAGAGGATGCATGTATCGCCGTGGGCACTGCTATTGTGACTGATGGACCCGAGTAGATTGAGGCCGATAGGCAGAGGTTTGCGGGTTCCTCCACGTGGAAGTGGAAGCTCCCGATCATGAAATCAGTTTCCTCATTGAAGTCGACGAGAGCCGAAATAGGGGTGGGGCGGCGTGGATCCGCTGCTATCGAGTTGTTGCTTGGTGAAGAGGAGACCGCTGAATCCATGACTCCAACATTCAAATTTCCCATAGACGATGCCAATTGACGACCGGTAATGATGGCCTGCAAGTGCACAGGTTCGTCAGAGAATGTTTTCGTGGAAGTATTAATTCCAGTTTTTATATGATCCCATCAAGGAGCCTAGGAAAGTGTTTTTATGCGGTGTTTCTATCGCACCCAAGGTGTCATAGGTCTTGAGTGAATTGACTGAAAAGGTTGACGATTGAAGTGGTGAGTAAAAGATGGAGGAAACTTGCTTAGGAAATAAGTAAATTGCATAAAAGTAAACGAAAGGTGTGTAAAGGTCCTGGAGATGAGAAGTTAGGCATGGAGATAAATAGTTCATGGTGATAGTGAAAGTGCCAAATGGAATAAGTGGAATAAGTGATACTGATCTTTCTTATTTATAAGTGAGTAGGCAAGCAACCCATATACCGACTAGGAGTCCTCATGGCCAATTCTTCCCAGTCCCAATAATCCATCTGCCTATTACCACGACCGTGGTTAACGCATTAATTAAGGTCTTGCGACCGAATCAAGGATTTAATATTGATGGTTCCTTGTTATCCTCGAGTAGTACTATCTCTTCATTGATATCGGCCGTGTCACTCGAGGGTCGCCGAATTACTAGCATACAAGTTCATGCCTATGAGATCTTTGGATCATGTTACCTAGGCCCTTAAGTTAGATAACAAGCATTAGGCGGACATAGATAATCATTCTCACTATTAAATAAAACACTACAATGATCACGGTGGATGGATTTAAAGGAGGCACAACACATCTCACCAATCCCCTACATCTCCCATGCCTATGGGAATTTACTGAGACCTGAGAGGAAAACAAATCAAAGGCATAATTGTATTGCAAGTAAAAATCATCTCAAAGTTATTGTAGCAAACCACAATAGTGATTAAAGATCAAATCAAATACAAACCAAAGGTAGATCAAAGTATCAAATCCTAATCTTATAAGTGCCAATCTCTCTCTCTAAGTGACATGGGTATACCCTACAGGTACTCGAGCTTGGTATATACGGCCTGAATACGTAGAGGCCCACGGTGTCGCCAAGGCCCAAAATAAGAACTCGAGTAGCCTACGGACTCTTGATTGCTTGAAGAACAAGAAGAAGCTAAAGATAGAAAGTTAAAAGGGAAAAACCCTAACATGTAACAGACTCGACCTGCTACCCGAGACCTAGCCTATCTATATAAAGTCTAGGAGGGGGCGGCGAGGAGGACACACACAACCCTAGTTTCCACAACCCTCGCCAGACTGCATCTGCGCACCATTGTAATCTTTCATTCCTTTGATAATTCCACGAGCAGACAAGCAGGAGTAGGGACCTCTATGAGGCCTGAACCTGGGTAAATCTTTGAGTCCCATGTGTGCTTGTTTGCTAGCCGATAGATGTCTCCAGCGCTCCCTCCTTCTCCAAAACCCAAGTCCATAACAATGGGCATTGATGAGTTAAACCCTGGTCAATTGGCGCCGTCTGTGGGAATTGGGAGTGCTGATGTTGCGGCTTCTTCGGCCCCATCAACCATGATCTACAACTCCGCAACAACGGAGATTCGCCAGCTCTTTGGCGCGTTCGACTTCACCGTCCACACGCCGGCCACTCGCCCAGCTTTCGAGTCCGTGGGCGACGGAATCAGCCTAGCGATCGGGAGCTTCCGCTTCCAAATTGGTCAGATGGGCACGCTTCGCATGCCTGACCAACCGACAGTGCCGTCGATTTCCCCAGCATCATGGTTCCCTCCATCTATCGGCACCCTCAGTGAGCTCTACACCCCGACAACAGTCAGAACACGGTCAGCGACAGCAGTCGCAAATCCGATCTGAGTGATTTGGCAACTGAAGATGAAGCCTACGGCTCCGGATCTAAGAGTTGCGGGAGCAGCAGCTTCCCCAATCACTTCATGTGCGCCATCATCAACACGGGCAACACCTCTGCCAATCGCGACAACACGGGAAATCGCGGCAACGAAACCGACCAGTGGCAACGGCGGCAAGGGTGGCAATCGCACCCCCGTCAACAATGGAGGGGCAGTCGAGCTCCCAACCATAACAAACGAGCAAACCGGCGAACGCGTCGTGATCAAGCTCAACGAGCAGGAGTGGGCCCGCTGCCGCGAGGCCTTACGAGCCAACCCTCTGATGTTTACGCACTTCTATTCTTGTAGACAGTTGTTGGGCCTCCAAATGCAGAGGTTTGTAGAACAGCAGCAAGTTTTCCCTTAAGTGGATCACCCAAGGTTTATCGAACTCAGGAAGGAAGTGGTCAAAGGTATCCCCTCTCAAGCAACCCTGCAATCAAGATACAAGAAGTCTCTTGTGTCCCCAACACACCCAATACACTTGTCAGGTGTATAGGTGCACTAGTTCGGCGAAGAGATAGTGAAATACAAGTGGTATAGGTAATTATAAGTGGTAACGGTGATATAAAATAGCTTGATGGCGTGGAAAAGACTAAAGTAAAACTGAAATAAAGATGGAAGCAAGCAAACATGTAACAGATCTAATGGCAAACGAAGTTTCAATGCTTAGAAACAAGGCCTAGGGATCATACTTTCACTAGTGAACACTCTCATATAAATATCTTCTCATATAAATATCTTCTCCTCATGATACTACTGTTAACTACTCTCCGGTTGGACACTCTAATCGTTGGTAGGGCTATAACAGCACACATCAAAGTAAGCCTTTCCCATCTAGAAAACCCCACACTGTCACGTTGAGCACTAGATGGTTCCAAAAAACACCACAGTTTCATAGAAACATCCAACTCCAAATTTAACTCATAACAAGTATTTGTAATCTCTAGCCTAAGTGCCACCATGGTGTGCACGCTATCACTTTCACACACATGGGAAGAGCAGAGATCTATTAAAGCACTTGAGTAGCAAGGTAGATCTACTTGATTACAAAGCTCATGATCACAATATGATCATGCATAGAGAGAGAGATGAACACATAGCTACTGGTAGAACCCTTAGCCTCGAGGAAGAACTACTCCCTCCTCATCATGGGAATCAGCAATGGTGATGGAGATGGTGGTGGATATCGATGGAGATGGCTCCGGTGGCACTTCCCCGTCCCAGCAGGGTGCCGGAACAGAGACTCTCTGTCCCCCGAATCTCCCCTTTGGTGGCGGCGGCGCTGCGGAACTTTTCATGGCTGGAGGCTTGACGATTTAGGGTTTTGGTATCGGGAGGCTCTTATAGGCGAAGGAGGCAAGGTCGGTGGCCGG
This sequence comes from Avena eriantha, assembly GCA_910589775.1. Classification (NCBI taxonomy): domain Eukaryota; kingdom Viridiplantae; phylum Streptophyta; class Magnoliopsida; order Poales; family Poaceae; genus Avena; species Avena eriantha. The sequence goes on from OU342741.1 coordinate 91,930,908, forward strand.
CTAGGGGGCCCACACCATGCCCTGGCGCGGCCTGGGGGGACCTGTTCCATGGGGTGGTGTGGCCACCATGTGGCCCCTCTTCGACTCTCCTTTTGGCTCCGTGAGTCTTCCGGTAAAATATCAACTTTGGCTTATGTCCGGTCCAATTCCGAGAATATTGATTTTCTAACTTTCTTGGAACCAAAAACAGCAGAAAACAGGCAACTAGCACTGTGGCACTTTGTTAATAGGTTAGTCCAAGAAATCATATGAAAAGTACTCCAAAGTGTGGACAAAACACAAGAAAGTAGATAAAACCAAGCATGGAACATCAAAAATTATAGATACATTTGCAATGTATCAACATCCCCAAGCTTAACTCCTGCTCGTCCTCTAGTAGGTAAGTGATAAAAAGAAAGAATAATTTTTGAGGTGACATGCACCATCATAAACTTGATCAAAGTATTTGTAAAACATTCAAAGCTGGGATAATAGTACTTCAATCATAACATGAAAGACAAAGTTCTAGCAATGAGACAAAGAAACTATGTTGTAACATGAAAAGGTACAAGCAAAAGATCATGAATAACAATGCTTTGCAAGACGTTTGTTTGTTTCACATAAATAAAACATAGCATAGAGGCATTCAGCTTGTCCCTCATAGAGTAGCAAACATAAATGCATAGGACACCTTCAAAGTTCATAAGAGTGACTAGATACAAATAGTTTAAAACAAGCAATATCAAGTTATGCATCAATCAACTAGTCTTGGGACAATGCACATAGACCTAAGAATGGCCACTATGCTCTCAAAGTAGGTGCATAAAGGTAGAAGGTGGAGACTCAATATAATGGTGGAAGAAAGGCCTTCATAGAAGGAAGCAGGGATTCAAGTCTCATAAAGAGCTTCCAAAAATTATGGTACTTATACCTTTCAGCTCTCATTGCCCCTATCATAAGCATCTTGAAGTGATCAAGGTTAAAGTGAACAAACTATGGTGTACATGCTTGACGAAGTATAAGTTAGAAATTTCATGACCCTTGTATACGAGGGCCGCTCCTCATGCTACTCAAGTTTAGTCACCGATAAGTTCTTGTCATTGTAAGTACATGTGTATCATATAGAACCGCCAAAGGGGTACCCCTTCCCCGATGATACGGAAGAATCCCCATATCAAAATTACAAGGCAAGCAGACAACGAGCATCTCAGCAATCTTCTTATTTACCATGGGAATATGGTGCTTTTTTCTCTCTTTCCTCTTTTCATAATCTCATTTTTTTTCTTTTTCTCTTTTTTCTCAATATAGGACTCTTTTTTTATAAGAAGGATGCTTCATAGACAGCTCATTATGGTTACGCTGCAGGTTTCCGCCATGTCAGCATGGATTAGACCAGCGGCCCAGGCGTTTCTCTAACACATATACATAACTCCATGGACTTACAAGCTCCCCTTTCATTTCACACCGACGACATTCATAGACAAAAGAGCATGATATCAACTAGGTACAAAGTACCCGTGCAATGTTGAAAGCGTTCCTCATGACAGCATGGTTCTGCTAATTCCCAACAAATAAGTGCAAGCATATACAACATAGACGACACAATGGTTCAAGTTTATTAAGGGCAAGAAAAGTAAAGTGTGCCATCAAGTTCGTGAGAGCTTTAATCACTAGTTTTCTCATAACAAGTTTAATTTGGAAGGTAGATAAAAACATGAATATACTTGGAATAGCATAAGCTAGTAGGTAGGTATGGTGGACTCTTTGGAATAACTTGGTTTAGGGAGTTGGATGCATGAGTGGAACTCATACTTGGTTGTGGAGACTAGCAAAAGACTGGGAGCGACCAACTAAGAGAGCAATAATGGCCATAATCATGTAGAGCGACAAAACATCATTAATCAAAGAATAAAGTGATACTACAAGTTGAAAAATAAAGTATCATAAAGGCTATGGTGACTTGGGATAGTCATAACATGGTGTGAGCATGTGCCAAGTCAACCCAAATAAAGCATCAAAGGAGAATACCACTATGCTATGCTTTAATATGCTAAAACAACGCATGATTTTTCCAAGGAACATTAAGCAACCTCAATTGTTTATAACAAGTCATGCTACAGCAAAGAATACTAAGCATAAAGCCAAAACAATATCAAGCATGGCATGACAAAGCATAGGCCACAGTCAAGAACGAGCTATTTTTACCACATAAGTATGCACTTTCCTACTCTTTTCCAAACCAAACCAAACTATTTGCAAACCAATGTATGTAAGAAGGGGTCCAACCAATTTATTCAGAAAACTAAGAAAACCAAGCAAACGAAAAACAAAAACAAAAATGAAAAAGAAGACGCTGCAAGAACAACACAACTGTGCATGAAACAATAAAAATGAAGTGTTTGGAAGAAACCTGGAATTTTTATTGATGAAGAAGGGGATGCCTTGGGCATCCCCAAGATTTAATGCTTGTACTTCTTGGATATTTCTTGGGGTGACATGCGTGGCATCCCCAAGCTTTAACTTTAGTGCATCCTTCATCTCATTACTCATTCCTTTCATACACCTGAAATTTTTCCTTCATACAAAACTTCACACAATTTTTATTAGCAACATTAGTGCACTCAAGATAATAAGTCTTTTAGGTTCAGTTCTAACACCAAGTAAACTTCCATTAGAACACTAGACACTGTATCACTTCCCTCAAAAATATCAATTCCCCAAAAGAACTCAAAAAGGAACCAACAAGAATGCAAATGCAGAAAATAGCAGAAATCTGTCAAAACAGACCAGCAGGTAAAGACGGATTTTTTCGAAGACCTTATGTTGCTCAAATCAAAAATTGTTGAACTAACGAAAGTTAGATAATAACTTGGGGCAGAAGCACAAAATTTCACGCCTCAAAACGACGTACAGAGATTTTACACGAATTTTTACGGTGAAGCACAGAAATCTGTTTCGGGACAGCAACTTTCCCAATCATTACTTCTCTCTCATTAGAGGTTACTCTTGGCACAAAAAGCAAATAAAAAGGATAAGGAGAGGTTACTACAGAGGTAATAACTTCCAAGACTCATCTAAAAGTTTTGGGTTATCTCCCAATAAGTACTTTTCTTTAATGCCTTTAAGTTAGGCATGATAGTTTCAGAAGATACTCACATAAGAAATATGAATTTAAGTAAAAGAGAGCATCAAGAAGCAAATTCAAAGCACATTTAAGTCTAACCCACTTCCTATGCATAGGAATCTTGTAAAGAAACAAGTCATGAAAGCACAAAGCAACAAGCATAGGAAAGCAAAACAACTGTAGGTTCAAAATTTTCAACATAAAGAGGGGAATCTTAATATTGTTGAGACACATAAAACCATGTTTCCCTCTCTCATAATAACTTTCAGTAGCATCATGAATAAAATTAACAATATAACTATCACATAAAACATTCTTTTCATGAGCCACATGCATAAAAGAATTAATACTCCCCACATAAACATAGTCATTCTTATTAATTGTAGTGGGAGCAAATTCAACAAAATAGCTACCATTATTATTCTCATCACCATAATCATCAAATAAGGAGGCATATTGTAATCATAATTAATTTCCTCCTCAATAGTAGGTGGACTGAAAATATCATATTCATCATTGCAATCATCATATATTGGAGTTGTAGTATCATCATAAGCAATAGAATAATTATCTTCCCAAGTGTGTTCATTTGTAAACATATCATTATTGGAAGCATCATGGATAGCACTAATAGTATAGCAATTATTAATATCATCATTTTCAGAATCGGTACCGAAGAGATTTTCAATATCAAAAGTAGTGTGTTTTTCCCAATCATGATCACTATTATAGGTAACAGGCATAAGAACATCATCAAATTCAGACTCATCAAAAACTATAATAGGAGCAACGTGCTTAGGGGAAAATACCGTTTCCTCTCTCCTTGTACTCCTCCTCTTCTTCTTTTTCTTCTTCTCTTTAGGAGAGAGAGGCTTGAAAATAAGCTTCTCCATATACCCTGGTTCATTGTTAGAGACAATAGAAGAAACTTTGGAGGATTCCTCCTTTTCATTAATAAGACCAAAACACATATTAGTCCTGTCATATTTTGGTAAACTCTCATCTTCTATAATATTTTGTATGTAAGTATTTGTGTGGCAATTGTCAACACAATAAATATGACAACCATGCAGGACACTATTCATATCAAAAGCACTCATATCTACCAAAGAGGTTTTTCTTGATAACTCTTAACATCCCAAAAATAATGTAAGTTCATCATGATGATTTGGAGTGATCATGTCATCACAATACAAACTTGCAGTACTCATTGGATTAGAAGGGCTATTATTATGGCCTGAGCGTTGAAAATTGAAACGACCCACTTCAAAGCAAAGTTCACAAATAAAAGGATAGAGGGCACAAACTTTTTTACCAAGATCATTTAGAGCCCTATACCACATTCTAGTTTTTTCATTCCTATGGGTGATACAATATTCTTCTTCAATTTGATTATTCTCACAAGTTCTATGTATTCCACAAAAATTAACATGCTTATAAGAAATAGTACTTTCAAAGGTTTGAGCATGTTTATTGCTATCATTAACAACAGTTTCATTTTCCATGCAAGTGTCTTTAAAAGGCTCATGATACATGTCTCACTTATCTTTAGGAGCATTAATATGAGAAGAAAAGGTTTTAAAACAATCAATATGAATTTGAGGATCAAGACCATATTTAGCACTAAGCTTTTGAAAATCAGCAGTTTCAGCGAAAGACTTAATGCAATCATACTCATAGTTTATACCTGGTTCTTTACCTTTGTTGTTATCCCAATCTTCGGTATTACTTTGAATTGTTTCAAGAAGATCCCACTTAGCTTTGACCTCCTTACTCGTGAAGGATCCCTCTAAACAAGTATCTAGATAGTCCTTGTAATGTCCTGAAAGCCTTGCATAGAAATTATTAATAACAATATTCCGGGGGAGCTCATGAATGGGACATTTGAGCATTAGTGACTTCAATCTCCCCCATGCTTGGGCAATACTTTCTCCATCATAAGGATGAAAATTATAAATATAATTCCTATCTTTATGAATTTCATGAGGAGGATAAAATTTAGAGTAAAAGAGAGATTCAAGTTCCTTCCAATCCAAATGATGAGGATCATCTAGTAGCTCATACCACTCCCTTGATTTGACCTTAAGTGATAAAGAGAATAGCTTCCTCTTAACTTGGTTCATTGAAATACCTGCACACTTGAACAACCCGCATAATTCATGTATAAAGAGTAAATGATCACCAGGATGGACAGTTCCATCTCCAAAATAAGAGTTATTCATAACACGTTCAACAATTTTTATAGGTATTTTAAAAGGGATGCTTTCAGTATGTGGATTTAAAATATCACAATTATCATTAGAATTACCACATATGGGAGATAAAGTATCATCAGAGCAAAAAAATTTCTTTAAAGTTGGGGAACTAAAATGATCATTTTCACAAGAACTAACTTCCCCAAGCTTAGACGTTTCCATAGCATTAGTAACAAAGGTGTTCAAAAGATTCATACTAATAACACTGCTATTAGCATGCAAAGAAAGTTCCATGGGTTTTTTAATTTTCTTTTCAGACAATTCGAGTTCTAACTTAGGAAAAATAATAAAAAGCTCTCTAATTTTGTTGTTGTTTTCCATTAAGCCTAACTAGTGAAAACAAGAAACAAAAAGACAAAATTGCAGAATCTAAAGGAAATAACTTCGAGCACTCACACCGGAGGATGTGAGTACCTTTTACCTTACCTCCCCGGCAACGGCGCCAGAAAATAGGTGTTTGCCGTGGGAGGTTTTCTTCGTTAATCCTCCGGTGTTAATACCTTTTATCTTACCTCCCCGGCAACGGCGCCAGAAAATAGCTTGATGTCTACATACTTCTATTCTTGTAGACAGTTGTTGGGCCTCCAAGTGCAGAGGTTTATAGAACAGCAGCAAGTTTCCCTTAAGTGGATCACCCAAGGTTTATCGAACTCAGGAAGGAAGTGGTCAAAGGTATCCCCTCTCAAGCAACCCTGCAATCAAGATACAAGAAGTCTCTTGTGTCCCCAACACACCCAATACACTTGTCAGGTGTATAGGTGCACTAGTTCGGCGAAGAGATAGTGAAATACAAGTGGTATAGATAATTATAAGTGGTAACGGTGATAGAAAATAGCTTGATGGCGTGGAAAAGACTAAAGTAAAACTGAAATAAAGATGGAAGCAAGCAAACATGTAACAGATCTAATTGCAAATAAAGTTTCAATGCTTAGAAACAAGGCCTAGGGATCATACTTTCACTAGTGAACACTCTCATATAAATATCTTCTCCTCATGATACTACTCTTAACTACTCTCCGGTTGGACACTCTAATCGTTGGTAGGGATATAATAGCACACCTCAAAGTAAGCCTTTCCCATCTAGAAAACCCCACACTGTCACCTTGAGCACTAGATGGTTCCAACAAACACCACAATTTCGTAGAAACATCCAACTCCAAATATAACTCATAACAAGTATTTGTAATCTCTAGCCTAAGTGCCACCATGGTGTGCACGCTGTCACTTTCACACACATGGGGAGAGCAGAGATCTATTAAAGCACTTGAGTAGCAAGGTAGATCTACTTGATTACAAAGCTCATGATCACAATATGATCATGCATGGAGAGAGAGATGAACACATAGCTATCGGTAGAACCCTTAGCCTCGAGGAAGAACTACTCCCTCCTCATCATGGGAATCAGCAATAGTGATGGAGATGGTGGTGGAGATCGATGGAGATGGCTCCGGGGGCACTTCCCCATCCCGGCAGGGTGCCGGAACAGAGACTTTCTGTCCCCCAAATCTCCCCTTCGGTGGCGGCGGCGCTGCGGAACTTTTCGTGGCTGGAGGCTTGACGATTTCGGGTTTTGGTATCGGGAGGCTCTTATAGGCGAAGGAGGCAAGGTCGGTGGCCGGCCAGGGGGCCCACACCATGCCCTGGCGTGGCCTGGGGGACCCGCGCCATGGGGTGGTGTGGCCACCATGTGGCCCCTCTCCGACTCTCCTTCTGGCTCCGTGAGTCTTCTAGTAAAATATCAACTTTGGCTTTTGTCCGGTCCAATTCCGAGAATATTGATTTTCTGACTTTCCTGGAACCAAAAACAGCAGAAAACAAGCAATTGGCACTGTGGCACTTTGTTAAAAGGTTAGTCCAAGAAATCATATGAAAAGTACTCCAAAGTGTGGACAAAACACAAGAAAGTAGATAAAACCAAGCATGGAACATCAAAAATTATAGATACATTTGCAATGTATCACCCTCTACCCTTCGGATCTTCGCAAGAACTGCTAATGGGCTACCATTGGCTCCTGAAGGAAGAATTCAAGCGCCAAGTACAAACAATCACGCAACTCAAGGCGCGCAAAAAGGCGGCAAACGAGTCGAGCCTTCGACCTACTAGGCTCTCCTCCCACGGAGGATCCTCCTTGAAGGGCAACGAGTACCTCGCAAACAAGAGGCGATCTCGGATGGCCCACCTCACCGAGCAAGAGCACATAGAAGCTACAAAGGTCCTCGACTTCAGCTCTATGACAGTCGACACACGGGGCAACGTGGTCCCCAAGACGCCGCAGGCCGCAGTGACAGCAGCCACCAAGTACCTCCTCAACAACCAGCCGCCAGCTGGAGATCCCCGAGCCACCATGCACCGATCTACGATCGCGGGCTTGGGACTAATCGAGGCTGCCCTCGACAAGGAACCAACACCGGAGCCAAAAAAGGGCAAAGCGCTAGCAAAGCGCTACTCCTCACCCTCATCCAGTGACGACAGTCACGACCTGTCTCGGCGCCGCCGCTCACGGCGACACGACCACGACTATGATGCGCGCGACGACCTCACGCAGCGCAAGATTGACAAATCAAGGGCGCGACATGCTCGGTCGACTGACTCGAAAGAGGAAGATGTGGAGCTATGTGGCGCCAAATGCTTCAGTAGGTCCATCAGGCAAAAGCGAATGTCCAAGGGGTTTAAACTCCCGTCGGAGAACCCGAAGTTTGACGGCCTACAGGACCCGAAGATCTGGCTGGAGGACCACATCTCCTTCGTCAGGCTCCACGGCGGCAGTCGAAGCACGGCCATGCAATGTCTACAGCTACAGCTGCAAGGCGCCGCTCGAGCATGGCTCAACAACCTCCCACACAGATCCATTCGCAGTTGGGACGAGCTGGTTTACAGTTTCGTGCGCAACTTCAAGGGCACATACAAGCGGCCTGCATCAATCAAAGAGCTGAGATGCTGCCGGCAAAGATCGGGCAAATCGCTACGCTCCTACATCCAAAGGTGGTCCATCATCAAGAACATCTCGGAGGATCACGTGATTGACGCATTCAATGGCGGCGTCCGCCGCCTAGAACCCAGGGAGGAGCTGGGTCGCTCAAAGCCCTAGACCATCGACCACCTGATGGAAATCGCGAATCGGTGGGCCGATGGAGAAGATTCGATGAAGAATCACGTTCACTCCGACGAGGAGGCAGAACTCAAGCGCAGACGCGATCGCCGAGGCAAACACCGCATGGGCATCTACGATGACCGCGAGGACGTCAACATGGTCGAAACTGGCTACGCCGACAGACGCAACAATAACCGTAACAACGGATACCGTAGCGGCGGATACCGCGACTCCGGGAAAACCACGCAAGTGTGGCAACACCGCAATCGTGATGAGGCACCCGCGACATCCATTGAAGATAGACTGTCCGGGCCATGTACGGTGCACTTCTACATCGACAAGCATGATGGAAAGAAGAAGTCCAGCCACCTCCTCAAGGACTACCATGAGTTCCTCAAGCTACACGAGGGATTGGTTCGGATGAATCGCAACACAGTCAAAAGAGGCTACGGAGCCGCTCCAGGCGCTGTGGCACATGGCGCTCCGCCACCACCACCTGGACTACCCCCAAACGCAGTTGCGCCGGACCAGCACCAGGGAGGCGAACCATACCCACGGGCGATGGGTACCATGATGATCCAAAAAGGGCGCCCCTCTTATCGAGTGCAGAAGGCCATCACTCGCCAAGTCAACTTGGCCACAAACTCGCCACCATCTACCACTGAGTACCTCAGCGGAAGCGAGTCCTGCATCACCTTCGACAAACGCGATCATCCGCCTCAGGTACCTCGTCCAGGCCATTGTCCCCTCATACTCGAGGCGCAAATCAGAGGTTTCGACATGAGCCGTGTCTTCATGGACGGCGGAAGCAGCATCAACCTTATATTCGCGAGTATCTTGCGAGCAATGAGGATCCCTCTGACTTGCCTAGAAGCCTCGGACACAACATTCCACGGCATCGTCCCAGGAAAAGGCGTATATCCCCTGGGCAAAATCAACCTCGACGTCATCTTCAGCACACCGAAAAACTTCTGGCGCGAGCACATCGACTTTGAGGTCGTCGACTGGCCCTCACAGTACCACTGCATCCTCGGGCGCGTCGCGTTCGCTAGGTTCATGGCAGTGCCACATTACGCCTACCTGCAGATGAAAATGCCAGGTCCCAATGGTGTCATCACGATCAACGGGAGCTTCGAGAGATCTGACAGTTGCGACAGGGAATTCAATAGAATTTCCCAGTCCTTCGGCATGCAGGAAGAACTCGCGAGACTAAAGGAGTCAACAGACAATAGTCTGCCTCCCCTAAGCCGGCCAAGTTCGCCCGATCTATCCTTCGAATCATCGGTGCACACAAAGAAAGTGCAGGTCCACCCATCGGATCCCGCCAAGACGGCCCTCATCGCCAACAACCTGAGTCCCACATAGGAACTCGCGCTCATCGAATTCCTCCATGAGCACTGGGAAATTTTCACCTGGTGTCCAGCGAACATGCCAGGAGTCCCCAGGGAATTCGCCGAACACGCACTCAACATCAACCCAGACGCAAGGCCAGTCAAGCAAACAATCCGGCGATTATCTGAGCCAAGAGCAAAGATAGTCAAAATGGAGATCAACAGACTCCTCGATGCCAAATTCATACGCGAGATCAAGGAAATCACTTGGCTCGCCAACACGGTGCTGGTACCAAAAAAGGACACAGATATCCTGCGGATGTGCATGGACTTCACCTCTTTAAATAAGCACTGTCCAAAGGATCACTTTCCGCTACCACGAATCGACCAGATCATCGACTCCACTGCGGGATGCGAGCGCCTCTGCTTCCTCGACACCTACTCAGGCTATAATTAGGTTCGAATGAAGGAGGAAGATCAAGAAAAAACAGCGTTTACAACGCCCTTCGGTGTGTTCTGCTACAACACAATGCCTTTCGGGCTACGCAGGAGCCACCTACCAGCGATGCATGCAGGCTTGCCTCAAGGATCAACTTGGCCGCAACATCCAAGTCTATGTCGACGACATAGTAATCAAGACCAAGGAGGAAGTCTCCCTAATCGACGATTTACGCGAAACCTTCGCCAACCTTGACCGCTACCGGATCAAGCTCAATCCGGACAAATGCGCCTTTGGCATACCATCTGGGCAACTACTCGGGTATCTCATCTCCGCGAGAGGAATCGAGGCAAACCCTAAGAAAATAAAAGCCATACTGGCCATGGAGAAGCCAAAAAACATAAGGGGCGTCCAGCAGCTGGCTGGGCGAATCGTGGCCCTCAGTCAATTCATCAGTCGGATGGGAGAAAAGGCACTGCCCTTCTACCAACTCCTCCGCAAAGATGAAAAGTTCGAGTGGACCAATGAAGTGCAAGAAGCATTCGAAGACCTCAAGCGCCTGCTATCCACTTCACCAGTATTGGTGACCCCACGAGAAAGGGAACCGATGTTGCTGTATATCTCCGCCACCAACCAAGTGGTCAGCACAGTACTTGTGGTCGAACGAGCCGAGGAAAACAAGTTCCACGGGGTACAGCACCCAGTCTACTACCTCGACGAGGTCCCCACGCCAACAAAACAGCGGTACCCGCACTACCAGAAGCTGGCGTACAACGTCTTCATGACCGCCCGGCGACTGTGCCACTACTTCCAGGAACACCCAATCGTGGTGGTCAATGACGCCTCGCTGGGGCATATCCTCGATAACCCTGATTCCACGGGACGAGTCACGCTTTGAGGAATCGAATTGTCCCCACGAGACATCACATACGAAAAGCGTGACACAATCAAATCGCAAGTTCTCCCTGACTTCATCATGCACTGGATGGAGAACCAGCTCCCCGAAAAACCAGATATGTCCTACCTCTGGAAAATGCACTTCGATGGGTCCAAGCGGAAAGATGGAGCAGGTGCAGGCGTCATACTGACATCGCCTCAAGGAGACAAGCTGAAATATATCCTGCGAATGCAATTCACCGCCTCCAACAACGAAGCTGAATACGAAGCCCTGCTACACAGGATGAGGATGGCAAAAGCTTGCGGCACCAAGAGGCTCATTATATATGGCGACTCCAAGTTGGTCGTCAACCAAACAATGCATGAGTGTGACGCACTGAACGACAATATGATCGCGTACCGCGACCTCTACGACACACTCGAAGGGGACTTTGACGGTAGCGAGCTGCGACATGTAGGTCGTGAAAGCAATGAAGAGGCAGACGCACTCGCCAACATAGGCTCTACCTGTGCCCCCATACCACCTGGGGTATTTCTCGAGCGCATCTGCGAACGCTCCTTCAAGCCAAAGGCCGCAGAGAAGAACACAAGCACAGCAACGGACTCGGGGGCTACGCCGCCCAATGAGCCAATGGCACTCGATGACTTGGAGCTGGACACAGGACTCAAGGGACCAATGAGTGTCATGATGATTGAGCAATCCTGGACTCAATCGTACATCACGTACCTCCTCAGCAAGAGGCTACCGGACGATCCGACTGATGCATGGCACATCACGCGGAGATCCAAGGCATTCGCTGTTATCAATGGCAAACTGTATAAACACAACATCACAGGAGTACTCCAACGATGCGTCTCCACGGCCGATGGAAGAGCCGTTCTCCTCGACATCCATGAGGGGATCTACGGGAACCATGCCGGCAGTTGCGCCCTCGTTGCCAAAGCTCTACGAGCTAGATTCTACTGGCCTACGGCCATGCGCGATGCCAAGGACATCGTCCACAAATGCAACGCTTGCCAGCGATTCGCGGACAAGCCGCACGCACCTGGCGCAGAGCTCCGGCCAATTTCATTGGCCTGGCCCTTCGCGCAATGGGGACTCGACATGGTTGGCAAACTCCCAAGGTCCTCACGAGGAGGCTACGTCTACCTCTTGGTCGCAGTCGACAAATTCACCAAGTGGATAGAGGCCATGCCAGTGACCAATCAATCAGGGCACAGCCAATCAAGTTCTTCGAGTCCATCGTCTACCGCTTCAGAGTGCTGCACAGCATCATCACCGACAATGGGACAAACTTCACATCCAAGGAATTCCAAGAATTCTGCGAGAATCTAGGAATCAACATCAGCTACGCCTCGATGGCACATCCACAAACCAATGGTCAGGTCAAAAAAGCAAACGGACTCGTCTACAATGGCATCAAGAAGCGACTTCTATGGCCACTCGAACAAGCCGCAGGTTGCTGGCTAGACGAACTACAATCAGTACTCTGGAGCCTACGCACGACTCCAAATAGTGCTACAGGCTACACCCCGTTCTTTATGGTGCACGGGGCTGAAGTGGTGCTACCCGCTAAGGTCCGGTACAAAGCGCCGTGTGTGATCGCTTACAGCGAGCAGGAGTCAACCTTGGCACTCGAAGACTCCATCGACCTCCTTGGCGAGGCAAGGGAAATTGCCGCTGAAAGATCAACAATCTACCAGCAGAACCTGCGCAACTACCACAGTAGGAGGCTACGCCCCAGATCCTTCATCGAAGGCGACCTGGTCCTGCGACTGAAGCAGCAAGGACATCTCAAGCTCGAGTCCCCCTGGGAGGGACCATATGTGATTACAGAAGTAATTCCAGGTGGCGCCTATCGCCTACAAGATTTAGAGACAGGAGTCGCATACTCCAACCCCTGGAACGTCGCGCAGCTGTGACGCTTCTACCCTTAGTCATTTTTTCTTTTACATTGCATATAAGGCTACTCAGCCAAGGCTACTTAGCCACACATTGTACTTCGTACTATCCCGCGAATAAATAAAGCTAAGTGCCCCAAAACTCTGTGTTTTCCTTTACTTTCTGCAACTTATCCACTCGGTGGCTGCGCCACCCTATACACACATGTTCTACGAACTAAAACACGATATCCTGAGTAGCTGGTACACAAATCGAAACCCTTGACACACATCAACCCGTTGCAATGCACCTGACAGGTTGACAAGGGACTGAGATAAGCGTATGGCCAGGCTAACGAAAAGGAGTCGCATAGTGCAACGCACTCACAAAACATACACGCTAACAAGCTCTTTATACGTCATCAACAATTATGCACATCATTACATACGAACTTTATAGCATTGGTACGCTTATGTGCAGGATACAAATCAAACTACTATTGCAAAAAGAGAACATTGGTCTGCTCCTCGAAGAAGTCGACGATCTCCTCTGCTGGGCAATCCACCGCCTGATAATGCGGCACCATATTCCAAACAGAACCCATTGGTGGTGTAGGTGGACCGGACGCAATCGCCGCAATGTCTACATCAGGCCTATGCAGTCGCACCAGCGATAGAGCAGCCTTGGAACCAGCCACCAACTGCTGCCTTACACACTCGTGAACCGCAGCCAGGTCCTGGAACTTGGCAAGAAGGGCCAGAAGGCTCGAGGGAGCAACATCCAGCGGAAACATCGTCTGATAAATGTTCTTCAAGCATGACTGCGACTTCTTCAGAAAGTGCAGTACTCACGACGCACGATCCTGCAGGATCGCCAGTGCGATCGCACGATCATGATCCACCCAGAAGTATCCACTCTACTGAAGTTGCTCTTGAGTCAGGTCATGCATGTGAATGGCAATCCTATCTTTCTCATCATGCGGATGGCGCGCGCTTACAACAATACAAGGCAAAAGCGACTACAAGGACAAGATAAGAGTAAGAAAGCTAACATTTAAATTGGTCGCCTAGCTGCGTCACCTCCCCCAACAGATATTGTTCCCCGGCGGTGGCCTTCTCTGCCTTCGATTTCCATACATTTGCGTTACCATGAAGTACGGGCAATTCACGCTCCAGCTGCTTCACGCGATCACGAAGTCGCGGGAGCAGAGACAGCTCATCCACCCTTGAGCACGGCGGTGCCAAAGTGTCATCAAGGGGTGGCGAATCCTGAGGTTCCCTCAATGGTTCACTCGACATGCCCTAACACAAGCCAAGCAAGAAGCAAATAAGAAGACCAAAGTGATGCACAGACAAAATATTCGAGTGCATTCAAGATTAGCAAAAATATCAGCAGATACACTTGCCAACAGGAATGTTCTTGACAAAAGACATAAACAAATCAACTATTACAAAGCTACTGAAGAGTAACTGGCTTCTTCGACTTAGACGGCTTCAAGGGCCTCATCGAATTCGTGGCGGTATCAGACGGCACTAACTTTCCGCCGGCCCCTGATGCCGCAGCCTTTGCCGCCTTCTTGGCTTGCTGCAGCTCCTCAAAGTACTTCGCAACTATGCTAATCAGCTGCGGCCCATACTTGCCACAGGCAGTCGCGAAGGGAGCAAAGACTACCTGCTAGTCGTCCGCGCTAACAGGCATCGCCCTCGAGACCACTTTAGGATCAACTTCGACTCTGTGGGCCTGCACCATAGCGAGTTACATTGACGCGCCAGCCGCACGAAGCGAGTTCTTGAAGCTTGCAGGGACACCCCCGGCGAGGGACCCCACCAGCTCGTCCACGTTCTCGATCATCTCAGCCTTAGGCATCAGCTCTTCCCGGAGGCGATTGAGCATGTCCTTGGTCTTGGAGAGCATATCTTGAACGGCGGCATTGCGGTCCTCGACTGCTGAAAGAGCACCCGCCAAAGCATCGTCACGACGGAGGGCCTGAGGGTCGAAGCTCAAATCACCAGCATCTGTACATAAACCCACACACGGGCACAAAAGTCAGCGCCAACGACAAATTTGAACAGAGAACAATAATGATCTCCAATCAAAGTACCTAAGAGGCCCTTGGCAATCGAGAAAAGCTGTTCTTCGAACAACTTCTCCCTAGCTGTGATGGAGGCACGCAGATCCTCTTCACGCTTGTGTGCCTCATCACGCGCCGCGATTGCCTCATCGCGGCTCTTCATAGCTGCGGCGAGTGTCTTTTCCATAGCGGCGGCGTCGCGAAGAAGGGCATTATGTTCAGCTGCAAAACAACACAAAAAGGATTGACTATCAGTCGACTACAGGACAACGATGTAGAAGAATGAGAAGTAAAGGGTACTTACTTTCCACCACGCGATAGCGCGTATCCAGCATTGCATGCTGGCGACCCATCGCAAGCACCTGCTTCGCCAGGTGAGCGGCTTCCTTCACAAGGAGCTATCACAAAAAAAAAAGATCAGCAGACGCCATAGGCAAAAATCGACTGCAGCACAAGAACAAAAGATACTACACTTACATGATCCTCTAGTGACTCCGAAGTCGACTGGTGTGCAGTCATCCGGGCAACCATCCGATGCTCCCCATCATGGGGAGAACTTGATGAATTGTGCCCGGAGTGGGCCGCCAATGGAGGAGAAGGAGCACGCTCAACCTCTTCCTTGGCTCTGGAGGTCGCGACTCTAGATTCTTTCAAAAATTGGACGTCGCCAGAAGATGACGACGCCTGCTGACTGCAAGATCAAATCAACATCAAGAAAAGGCAACTACAAAGAAGAACCAAAAAAGGAAGATTCGAATACTTACCAATCAAACTTATCAAAGTCAAAGGATGGCTCCCCCGACTCTGACGAGGACTCCTTTGGCAGTCGCATCTTCTTGCGAGAAGAGGGCGCCACGGCACTCACAGGAATGGCAGGGATTGGCGACTCCGCACCAACGCCTACACCTTCCGGAGTCGAAGGAGACGACGCATCGGAATCCTTGCTGCGCGAGCGCTTGCGAGTATCCGGACTACCCGACTCGGGGGCTTCCTCCTCCACATCAGATGGGACGGTCGACTCTGACTCGTCCTCTTCCAAAGCTTTGTGAGGGATAACCCCCTCAGGAAGAGGGGGCATACAGGGTGACACCACCCAATCCTGCATACAGATCACAATTTAGCACAAAGTTAAGAAACAACAAAGAAGCAATCAACAAAATAAGCTACTGCGTAGCACAACTATACCTCAGGAGGAGGGTTAGCAGCATCGAATGGAAGAACAAGCATTAAGCACAACAAGTCGTAACAAAGTCATAAAGCACTAATAAAAGATACTAGGCACCATGCCCTAACAATCTGATGCCATTACATGAATGATCTCATCCAATCCCTACCATCCCCATAGCCTACAGCGGGCGATTACTCACTCATATATGGGGGAAACATGGATGGTCGATGGAGAAGAGATGGTGATGATGATGGCGATGATCTCCTCCAATTCCCTGTCCCAGCAGGGTGCCAGAACGGAGTTTCTCGTGCTGTTTCGTGGAATCTGGTGGTGGCGGCGGAGCGGAACTCCTTCTGGAAAAACGTCGAACCCCCCGGAGTTTTTAGGTCAAAAGGCAACTTATAGGCGAAGAGGGAGACCGAGGGGGTGCCTGGGGGGCCCACACCACCCCCTGGCGCGGCCTGGCCTGGCCCGTGCCACCAGGTGGTGTGGCCACCCCCTGGATCTTCTCCGTCTCGTATTCTGGCTCCTGGAGTCTTCGGGTGAAATAGGATTTTTGGCATATTTTCCGGGATTTTTCCTAATAGTTGATTTTCTGCACAAAAAGTAGACACCAAGGCAATTCTGTTGAAAAGAGCGTCAGTCCACGTTAGTTGTATCCAAATCACACAAGTTTAGAGGAGAAACAATAGCAAAAGTGTTCGGGAAAGTAGATACGTTTTGGACGTATCAACTCCCCCCAAGCTTAGCCTATTGCTTGTCCTCAAGCAATTCAGTTGAAAACTGAGTGCGATAAAAGAACTTTCACGAACACATTTGCTTCATATGATGTATATATTCTCAGTAATGTGATCAACTACTTAGACAATTCATAATAAAGAGTATGCAACTAAGTCTACTTAATAGTCATTGCAAGCTATGAAGAGATTCCAACTCAAAAATAATAAGTAGCATGAAGTATAAACGTAAGAAACATTACAATGCTCATAAAAAGGTATGATAGAGTGGTATCTCGCTTGCCTTTGATTATGAATATCAAGGCACTCTGAAGTTCAAGTGATGACTAGAAGTAAAGATATCAAGGATACAAGCATCAAAGTCATAACACAAATAATCAAGTAGTGAGGCAAACACAAAGAATGACAACAAATAGAGTTCGTTAATGGACGGATTAAGCATGCCCACAGTGATGAGTATATGTACAAAAATGAGTATATCAAGGAGCTAATCACAAGAAAGCAAGAACTACTAAGCATCCAAAGAAAACATACACTCTACATGAACGGACTAAGCATACCCACAGTGATGAGTATATGTACAAAAATGAAAACAAATAGAGTTTGTTACCAGCCTCATACCACGCCTCAAGTTGTCATTAATCCTCATCATTGCTCTTCACTTGGGTGGCTTGAATAATAATATGAGACCAATAATCCACTGAGGACTGCCGAACCCCTGTAGCAAACTCACAAAAACCAAAGAAGAACGACAAATATTTTTGTTGTTTTTGATTTTTAAAGCAAGAACCAAAAGAGGAACAACAAGCAAAGCAAAATATTTTTGGGTTTTTCAAATAGTTCAAACAAAGCAAAAAGGGAAAAGCAAACCAAGGCAAAAATAAGGAGCAAACCAAAGAGAAACAACAGAATATTTTTGGTCTTTTTGTGTTTTAGGAAGCAAAAGCAAACAAGAACGAAAACTAAAAAGAGAATGAAAACATAAATATACAAAGTACCGACGCAACATGATATGGAGATGAGTGCGGTATCGGCGTACCTCCCCCCAAGCTTAGGCTTTTGGCCTAAGTGGGTATCAATCCCAAGCCGGCCAGGATGAAGTGTCACCGTGGTACGACGAGGAAGTACCCTCGTCCTGGCGCGAGCTCGAGTACGTCCCTCCATAATGTGCGGAGTAATCATAGGAGGGCACATCCTCCTGGTGCTGCTCGTGGAAACCCAGCAAGCGGAGCTGCTCGTCCACTTCCTCCTTGGAGCGCAACCACGGTCTCCTGTGAACACTAAAAAAATAAGGTTGTGGCAAAAGGATCTCCCTTTCATCCCCGTTAGTGAAAAGCATCCTATATACTAGACTGTCCAAATCAGAAGTAGCAGTGACAAAGTGATGAGTTTTCATAGCAACAAGGTCAAGCCTTTGTGGTGCCAGCATAGCATCATTGGGATCCACTAAAAGACCTAATGCATTGACTATATGTGAGGCAATGATGCCCTCATAGATAGGCCCCCTAGCAGCTAGGCGGCAAGCAATAAGCGAGCCCAGGTTGTATCGAGTATCATTGTTAAGCGCAGCTACAAGGAATGCTAAATGATAGTTGGAGATATTACTTGTGATCTCCCTACCCAGTACGCTAGTAGCAAGATAATATGCAAAGTATCTAAGAGTAGGGAGTTGGATATTTCTTATATTTCCGCGCTGCGCCACGCGGTCGTCATCATTGGTCACCCCTCGGTAGTACCTGCAGCTTGTAAGAAAGTAAAACAAGGAAAAGAGGATGGGTGAGCATCCCCATCATCCCTTTCACTACCAATACGAGTTGCAATGAGATTTTCGTTGTATGATGGCCTAGCCTGAGAGGCTGTTCTTGAGGGCCTTGACCTCCTAGGTGCATCACTCTCAAATATCTCTCCAAAGGTATGGTTGTTCATGCTTGGTATTCTGAAATTTAAACACCTATTAAACAAGTGATTGTAAAGTAAATATAATGAAGGATTCTACTCGTAGGGACTTGCAAGAGGCCTAAACATGCATCAAAACTATATCTCTAAGCATTAAACAAGCTTACAATCTCTCATAACCAGTCACCTACAGCAGCAAAATACTCAATATATAATCCACCAAACACAAATCTACTTGGACAAGGGGAGGAGTCACATACCAGGGAACAAATGCTCCAAATTTCAGCAAGAAAGATGGGCTGAGCTAGGAGATCGAAAAAATTGAGAGCAAGCACAGCAAGAACGCGATTTTGAGCAATGAACTAGAGCTTACTCCGGAGAGAGAAGAAAGTGGCAGGTGAGAGAGTTAGTGGGGGGCCAGGGGTGGCCCACACCAGGGCATGGCGCCACCCAGGGCTGGCCATGCCACCAGGTGGTGTGCCTGCCTAGTGGACCCCCCTGGTACCTCCCAGGTACTCCTCTGCCCCTTTTTTCACACAAAAATTTAATATGAATTTTCTGGAATTTTTCTAGACACTTTATTTTTGGGCATTTTTCCGAAATAGGAGAATGATTTTCTGGCAAACAAATTCTCTTTTTTTTTGAAATGATGCAAAGACAAAACAAGGCTAGAACTATAGAAGTTCTAAGACACTCTAACAAGCAAGCGACTAACAAAAAACTAAACAAAAGCAAAAACTAAAATGCAAATGATAGAAATAAACGGAGATGATCATAATGAAAACATTGTTTTGTTCAATGAAATCCTTTTGGTAACAAGGTTGATCAAGTCTTGCTACCAAAACAATTCCATATGAGACAAAACTTTGTATTCCACTAATGATTATGTTACCTCAACCTTGATAGCAATGGTCCCAATCATAATAGTTTCAAATTTTTCTCTTGGTATGGGAAAATATATTTCTCCAACTTGAATGCCTTCAACATGTTCAATAGAATTCAAACCATAAGTCCTTTCAATCTTCTTGGGGAAATAGACAGTATGATCCTTATCATTAACATTGAAAGTCACCTTTCCTTGATTACAATTAATAACAACTCATGTAGTATTAAGAAAAGGTCTCCCAAGAATAATAGATATATTATCATCTTCAGGCATTTCAAGCACAACAAAATTAGTTAATATCAAGCAATTATGAGCCACTTGAACAGGTACATCCTCACATATACCCACAGGAATAGTGGTAGATTTATCAGCCATTTGCAAAGATATATCAGTTGGTATTAATTTTTCTAGTTGAAGCCTTTTATAGAGAGAGAAAGGCATAACACTAACTCCAGCTCCCAAATCACACAAAGCAGTTCTAACATAACTGTTCTTAATAGAGCAAGGGATAGTTGGAATCCCTGGGTCTCCAAGTTTCTTAGGGACCTTACCATTGGAAGATTAATTAGCAAGAAAACTAGAAATTTCTTCATTAGGGATCTTCCTTTTATTCGAGACAATATCCTTCATATACTTTGAGTAAGGAGGCAATTTAATAGCATCAGTCAAAGCAATTTGCAAGAATAAAGGCTTCATCCACTCACAAAACTTATTATAGTGTTCATCTTCCTTTGACTTGTGTTTCTTATCAGGGAAAGGCATAGGTTTTTGGACCCAAGGCTCTCTTTCACTACCATGTTTCTTAGCAATAAAATCTTCTTTGGTGTATTTAGTATTCTTAGTGTGGTTTTTAGGTTCTTCTTCAACTTTTTCTTCATTAGGAAATTCGTTTTCTTCATTACCACTTTCAGTTTCAGCATCAGAGATAGATATACTATTAGGATCTATAGCAGGTTCAGAGGGTTCCACAATAGTTTTATGTTTCTTTTTCCTTTTCTTACGAGTTGAGCCACTATTTTTAGCTTGTTGAGAATCCTGCTCGATTCTTTTGGGATGCCCCTCAGGATATAGAGGATCCTGGGTAGCAGCTCCACTTCTAGTTCTAATTTCATAAGCATGTTTTTCTTTAGCAGCGTTAACTAGCAAGTCATTTTGCACTTTAATGAGTTGATCTATTTGAGTTTGAACCATTTGAAAGTGTTTAACAATCATTTTAACATCATTAGAGGTTCTTTCCACAATATCTTTCAACTCAACAATAGCTCTAGTGTTTTCCATTAGATGATTTTGCACCCTTTTATTAAAATTATCTTGCTTAACAATAAAGATATCGAATTCTTCTAAGCATTGATCAGGAGGTTTAGAGTAAGGGATATCACCTTCATCAAAGTGTTGGAGAGAGTGTACCTCAATAGTGGGTGAGTAGGGAATAGGCTTACATAATTCTTCTATAGGAGGTAAATTCTTGACATCTGCAGCTTTAATTCCCTTCTCCTTAAGACATTTCTTAGCTTCCTTCATCACTTCATCATTTTATTCAATAACTCCCCTCTTCTTTGATGTTGGAATAGGCACCAGAATTGATGGTTCAGGTACAATTACTTCAGGTATAGCTTGTTTAGGAGGAGTCCAGTCTTCATAATTCTTGCTTATTTTAGCCATTAATTCCTCAGCTTCCTTAGGAGTCCTATTCCTGAAAACACAATCAGCACAACTATCTAGGTATGTCCTAGATTCTTCGGTTAGTCCATTATAAAATATATCAAGAAGCTCACTCTTTGGTAGTGGACTTCCAGCCTGTGCATGAATCAAAGCACAAAACCTTGCCCAAAATTCAGGCAATACCTCTTTTTCTCCCAGTTTAAAATAAAAAAGTTCCTGCAAAATAGCATGTCTAGCACTAGGAGGAAAATATTTCTGCAGGAAAGTATTAATCAAGCACTCAGGGCTATCAATAGATCCAGGAGGTAAATTACTAAACCAAGTTTTAGCTTCTCCTTTCAGTGAAAAGGGGAAGATCTTGGCAACAAAGTAAGTACGCATCTTAATATCATCAGAAAACAAGCCACTCATGGTAGAAAGTTCATTCATATGTGCTACCGCACTTTCATTCTTAGTCCCACAAAAAGGTTCCTTCTCAACAATAGCTATGTAAGATAGATCGAGAGAGAAATCATAATCTTTATCTGTAATATTTATAGGAGAAGCAACAAATTTAGCAATAGGAGACAATTTGGGTCTAATAGTATGCCTCTCAAGGAGACTCTTAGCAGCGCTCCTATCATGGGTGTTCTTACATTCTTTAATAAATTCATTGGTCATCTCAACATAACCATCTTCAATATCATAACTTTCACTAAACTCAGGTGAACTAACAGGTGTGGTAGTGTCTTAATTAGGAGTTTAAGTATTTCCAACTATAGTTCTAGCAATCGTAGCATCTAGGAAAGGACCTAATGAACCACTCTTATCAAGCACAGTAGAAGCAGCATCATAAGCATCAGAAGTTTCAGATTCAGCAGTAGTAGCAGTGTGTGTTGCATGTGTATGTGGTGGTGTAACGAGCTTACTTATAACAAATGGTGAATCCAGAACAGCAGAGGTGTTCAAAACCGTACCTCTTCTTGTAGTAGATGGTAAAATAGGAAACTTGCCATCACGAGACTTACCAATGATGGATGGATAGCAGCGAACAATAGAGAATCCAAGTGAACTTAGTAAATATGGCTATGCTCCCCAGCAACGGCGCCAGAAAATAGTCTGGATGACCCACAAGTATAGGGGGTGTATCGTAGTATTTCGAAGGAAGTGAAACCCAATTTATTGATTCGACACAAGGGGAGCCAAGGAATATTTATAAGCCTTAACAACTGAGTTGTCAATTCAGCTGCACTTGGAAACAATCTTGCTCACAGCAGTTTATCAGTAGCAACAGTTTTGTAGTAGGAATAGCAAAGTAATAGCAGTAGTAAAGTAAAGACAGCAGTAATAATAGTAGTAACAGTGGGATTCGAGTGCGGTAGGCATAGGGATGGATGGACGGGCGTTGCATGGACAAGACAATTCACATAGCAATCAGAACATAGTGCAATTGCAGATAAATAAGATAAAGCATCAAAGTACTAGACAATCCTAGGCATGTGTTCCATATATAGTCATACGTGCTCACAATGAGAACTTGCACAACATCTTTTGTCCTGCCAGCCCGTTTACAGCGGGGCCTCAAGGGAACTACTAGCAATTAAGGTGCTCCTTTTAATAGAGCACCGGAGCAAAGCATTAACACTTCGTGAACACATGTGATCCTCACATCAAAGGCATTCCCTCCGGTTATCCCGATTTCTGTCACTTCGGGGCCATTGGTTCCGGACGACAACGTGTGTATACAACTTGTAGATAAGACCAAAAACAATACTATCATAATGAATCAATAACATGTTCAGATCTGAAATCATGGCACTTGGGCCCTAGTGACAAGCATTAAGCATAACAAGTCGCAACAAAGTCATAAAGCACTAATAAAAGATACTAGGCACCATGCCC
The DNA here is from genome assembly GCA_910589775.1 of Avena eriantha. Lineage (NCBI taxonomy): Eukaryota > Viridiplantae > Streptophyta > Magnoliopsida > Poales > Poaceae > Avena > Avena eriantha. Next base: position 91,954,208 of record OU342741.1, read on the forward strand.
TAACAATCTGATGCCATTACATGAATGATCTCATCCAATCCCTACCATCCCCATAGCCTACAGCGGGGGATTACTCACTCATAGATGGGGGAAACATGGATGGTCGATGGAGAAGCGATGGTGATGATGATGGCGATGATCTCCTCCAATTCCCCGTCTCGGCAGGGTGCCAGAACGGAGTTTCTGGTGCTGTTTCGTGGAATATGGTGGTGGCGGCGGAGCGGAACTCCTTCTAGAAAAACGTCGAACCCCCCTGAGTTTTTAGGTCAGAAGGCAACTTATAGGTGAAGAGGGAGACCGAGGGGGTGCCTGGGGGCCCACACCACCCCCTGGCGTGGCCTGGCCTGGCCCGTGCCACCAGGTGATGTGGCCACCCCCTGGCTCTTCTCCGTCTCGTATTCTGGCTCCTGGAGTCTTCGGGTGAAATAGGATTTTCGGCATATTTTCCGGGATCTTTCCTGATAGTTGATTTTCTGCACAAAAAGTAGACACCAAGGCAATTCTGCTGAAAACCGCGTCAGTCCGCGTTAGTTGTATCCAAATCACACAAGTTTAGAGGAGAAACAATAGCAAAAGTGTTCGGGAAAGTAGATACGTTTTGGACGTATCAAGCGCCTCCTCATGCACGGCGTCGCAGGGTCGAAGGGCGCGAGTCCGAAGTGGTCTCCGTCGGCCTTCTGGTCGTGAACGTAGAACCACTTGTCCCTCCACCCTTGGACAGACATCATCAGATTGATGTCGAAGTATGTGGCGGATGGATCGAGGTGGATTCCACAGCCGCCTACATCGTAGTCTATGGAGCCAGATGTCGATTGGCGTTTCAATTTGAAGAGGCGCTTGAAGAGGCCAAAATGCGGCTTGATTCCAAGCTAGCACTCGCAGAGGGTGATGTAGCAAGCTACGTGGAGGATGGAATTGGGGGACAGCTGATGGAGCTAGAGCCCGTAAAAACAAAGAAGGCCCCTGAAAAACAAAGGAGCTGGCATTTTCTTCTTATCCGTACTCGGATCTTGTTTTCCGCTTCCGCCTGATACTCTGATGTGTGATGTATGAGGAGCTATCCTAAATTATTATATCTATCTAGGACATTTGAATCTTGTCGTATGGCGTTGCAATATTTCTATTTCTTTTAGATGGAATGGCTCTGAGGACTGTTGTATGTGGCTTGCATACATACTCATTTGTGTATGTAGTTGATCCCTTCGCCTACCGATTACGCCGCTAGTTCTTGTCCCGATGTCTGAAAGTGGTTAGGATGGCCGAAAGGTCTACCGTGAGTGGCCCTGGGCCCCACCGTACTATTTTAACCACTTTCATTCATCCAGGCATGTAACTAAGAGCGTAATTCACCGAGGTAGTTACACTTGTCGCGAAAGGGTTCCGACAAATTCAAGGAGTTGACTATGATGAGACATTCTCACCAGTAGCGAAGCTAAAGTCTGTGAGGATTTTGTTAGCAATTGCTGCACATTTTGATTATGAGATTTGGCAGATGGATGTCAAAACGGTATTCCTTAATGGTGACATTGAGGAAGAGTTGTATATGGTACAACCCAAGGGTTTTGTCGATCCTAAAGATGCTGACAAGGTATGCAAGCTTCAGCGCTCCATTTATGGACTGAAGCAAGCATCCCGGAGTTGGAATCAACGTTTTGATAAAGTAATCAAAAAAATTGGGTTTATACAAACTTATGGAGAAGCTTGTATTTACAAGAAAGTGAGTGGGAGCTCTGTAGCATTCCTAGTACTATATGTAGATGACATATTATTGATTGGGAATGATATAGAACTTCTTAATAACGTTAAAACCTATTTGAATAATAGTTTTTCAATGAAGGATCTTGGCGAAGCGGCATATATTCTAGGCATCAAGATTTATAGAGATAGATCAAGACGCCTAATAGCGCTTTCACAAAGTACATACTTAGACAAAGTTCTAAAGAAGTTTAGAATGGAAAATATCAAGAAAGGGTTCGTGCCCATGTTGTCAGGTAAGACCTTGAGTAAGACTCAAAGTCCAGCTACGGCAGAAGATAGAGAGAAAATGAATAATATTCCCTATGCCTCGGCCATAGGTTCTATCATGTATGCCATGCTGTGTACAAGACCGGATATAGCACATGCTGTTAGTTTGACTAGCAGATATCAAAGTGATCCTGGAATGGAGCACTGGACAACGGTCAAGAATATCCTAAAGTACCTAAATAGGACTAAGGATATGGTTCTTTCTTATGGAGGTGATGAACAGCTTGTTGTAAACGGTTACACCAATGCTAGTTGGAACACCGATCTGGATGACTCGAAGTCACAGTCGGGATACGTATTTATTTTGAATGGTGCTGCAGTGAGCTGGAGGAGTGCAAAGCAAAGCGTTGTGGTGAAATCTTCAACTGAATCGGAATACATAGCTGCTTCGGAGGCTGCACAAGAAGCCGTATGGATGAAGGAATTCATTACTAAACTTGGCGTGGTTCCCAGTGCGTTGGACCCGATGGCCATCTACTGTGACAACACAGGTGCCATAGCTAATGCACAGGAGCCAAGGTCACATAGCAAGCTGAAGCACATCAAGCTACGTTTCCACGCTATTCGCGAGTATGTCCGAGATGGTGACATAAAGATTTGCAAAGAACACACTGATCTGAATGTGGCGGATCCGTTGACTAAACCTCTCCCTAGGGCAAAGCATGACCAACACCAGAACGCCATGGGTGTTCGGTATATTACCATGTAATCTAGATTATTGACTCTAGTGCAAGTGGGAGACTGTTGGAGATATGCCCAAGAGGCAATAATAAAAGTGGTTATTATTATATCTTTGTGTTTATGATGAATGTTTACATCCCATGCTATAATTTTATTATTAGGAAACACTAATACTTGTGTGTTTTGTAAACATATAAGAGTCCCTAGTAAGCCTCTTGTTGAACTAGCTTGTTGATTAATTGATGATCACGGTTTCCTGATCATGGACATTAGGATGTGATTAATAACAAGGTTATGTCATGAGGAGAATGATGTGATGGACACACACCCATAGTAAGCGTAGCATAAGATCAAGTCATTAAGTTCGTATTGCTATAAGCTTTTAAATGCATAGTAACCTAATCCTTCGACCATGAGGTTGCATTAATCACCATCACCGGATGGGTACTTTGATGACATCAAATGCCGCTTCATAACTGGGTGGTTATAAAGGTGTCATTGGGTATTCTGAAAGTATGTGTTGAAGCGCATGGACCAAGATCGGGATTTTTCCATCCATATGACGGATAGATATGCTCTGGGCCCTCTCGGTGGAATGTCATCTAGTTAGCTTGCAAGCATGTGACTGGGTCACAAGGGATGACATAACACGGAACGAGTAAAGAGTACTTATCAGTAACGAGGTAGAACTAGGTATGGAGATGCCGATGATCAAACCTCGGATAAGTATAATATCGCGTGAAAAAGGGAATTGGTTTCGTATGTAAATGGTTCTATCGATCACGAAGTCATCGTTGAGTATGTGGGATCCATTATGGATCTCCAGGTCCCACTGATGGTTATTGATAGGAGATGTGTCTCTGTCATGTCTACATATTCATGAACCGTAGGGTGACACACTTAAGGTTCGAAGTTGTTTTAAGTAGATATGGAATGTGCGTTGGAGACCGAATGTTGTTTGGAGTCTCGGATTGGATCTGGGACATCACGAGGAGATCCGGGATTGTCCGGAGAATAAGATTCATATATTGGGGATCATTTTCTGAGTTAGGAAATGTTCCGGAGTATTTGTATGAGGATTCTAGAAGGTTTCAGAATGTTCCGGAAGGTTCTGGAAGATTTCTTGGAGTTTGCTTGAAAACCAAGAAAGGGATCAAGGAGTCCTGGTGGGGCAAGACAAGGAGTCGTGGGGGAGGAGGACTCCTCCCCCCTTCCCCAATCCGCCGGCCATAGGAGGGAGGGGAGTCCTACTAGGACTCCCCCTCCCATGGCGCCTCCCCCCTTTAAATAGAGGGCTGGGGGCGCCACCTCCAAGTCCTCCTCCACAACTCCAAATCTCCGCCGCCTCTCTCCTCCTCCTTTCTTCTGCACAGGCATAGGCGAAGCCCTGCAGAATTCTCTACTCCACCACCACCACGCCGTCGTGCTGCTGTGATTCCATGGAGAAGATCTACTACCTCCGCTGCTTGCTGGAACGAGGAGAGGAAGGTCTGCTTCGACTCCGTACGTGTGACCGACTGCGGAAGCGCTGCCGGAACGCGGCGCCGGAAGGATCGTCCACACGATCTTGAGATCGGCAAGTGATCGACTACATCAACCACGAGATCTAATCTCGTAACTCTTTCGGATCTACAAGGTTTAGTACAGATCTATCTCGTTGCACATGTCTAATAGATTAGATCTTGGCTTTTATCTAGATTAGATCTGGGTTTTGTTCGTTCTTGCGGTAGAAATTTTTTGTTTTCCATGCTACGAACCCATCAGTGGTATCAGAGCCGTGTCTATGCGTAGATCTGTTGCACGAGTAGAACACAATGGTGTTGTGGGCGTTGGTGCTCGTTCCGTATTTTGCTTTGTGTACTTTGCATCTTGCGGCATGGTGGGATGAAGCGGCTCGGGCTAACCTTACATGTCATCGCACATGAGACTTGCTCCACGCTTGACGTGTAACTTGCTTTGCACAAGTGGCTTTGCGGGTGTCTGTCTCTCCCACCATAGTATAGATCCAATTTACACTTTGCACTCGATAGCACTTGTATCAACGTTTTGGTTCAGTTTCGTAGGTAAGATCCGTTATTGTTTGAAAGCCCCAAGCCACGTAAAACATGCGAAGAAAATTAGAGGCATCTAACTTGTTTTTGCAGTGGTTTTGTGATGTGATATGGCCATCATGTGATTGTGATTATATTTGATGTATGCAATGATCCTTGTTGTAATATGGCAACCAGCAGGAGCCTAATGGTTGTCTTTAATTCTGTTAAGACCTGCGTGTCTATTCATCTTGTAAGAGCTTTATTCCAAGTAGTTGTAATAGTTGCTAGTGATGATGGACAACCATGAAGCGGCGCCACTGACCTTGACGCAATGCTGGTGATGATGGAGATCATGTCCGTGCTTTGGAGATGGAGATCAAAGGCGCAAGAAGAAAGGGCCATATCATATCACACTAATTATGAATTGCCTGTGATGTTAATCCTTTATGCATCTTGTATCTCTTAGATCGCGACGGTAGCATTATAAGATGATCCCTCTCACTAAATATCAAGTAATAAAGTGTTCACCCTTAGTTGGCACCATTGCTAAGACTCGTCGTTTCGAAGCATCTCGTGATGATCGGATGTGATAGATTCTACGTGTGCATACAACGGGTGCAAGCCAGATTTGCACATGCGGAAACTAAGGTTATCTTGACGAGCCTAGCATGTACAGACATGGTCTCGGAACACGGAATACCGAAAGGTAGAGCATGAGTCATATAAATGATATGATGAACATGAAGATTGTTCGCCGATGAAACTACATCTTCTCTCGTGAAGATCGGACTTGGTGTAGTGGACTTGGTTCGTGTAATCACTAAGACAATGTGAGGGATGTTGTTTTGAGTGGGAGTTCACCTAGTTAACTTAAGTATTAAATTTGAACTCAATTCATCATAAACTTAGTCTAAACTACTTGCAAATTTGTTGTAGATTATGGCGACCCCCTCCATCAATTTCAATGCGTTCCTAGAGAAAGAAAAGCTTAAGAACAATGGAAGCAATTTCACGGACTGGTTCCTTGGACTGAAGATCGTCCTCAGGGTTGGTCAGTTGACCTATGTTCTCGAAGCACCGCTAGGTGACCCACCTGCAGATGATGCCACCGATGACGTAGAGAATGTTTACGCCACTCGGAAAAATCATTACTCCACAGTTCAGTGTGCCATCCTGTACGGTTTAGAAGCGGAGCTCCAAAAGCGTTTTGAGCACCACGACCCGTTCGAGATCATTAAGGAGCTCAGGCTAATTTTTGAGACTCGCGCGGCCATGGAGAGCTATGAGGCCTCCGAAAAGTTCTTTAACTGTAAGATGGAAGAGGGAAGCTCCGTTAGCGAGCACGTGCTCACCATGTCTGGGTACGAAAACAAACTCCAAGAGTTGGGAATATCGATTCCTAATGAGTTGGGGATTCATCGTCTCCTCCAATCACTGACACCGAGTTATAAGAACTTTGTGATGAACTACAATATGCACTGCATGAACAAGACGTTGCCTGAACTATCGTCCATGCTGAAAACTGCTGAAGTGGAGATCAAGAAGGAGCACCAGGTGTTGATGGTCAATAAGACTACCAATTTCAAGAGACAGGGCAAGCCTAAGAACAAGGGCAACTTCAAGAAGGATGGCAAGAAAGCTGCCGCACCTGCAAAGAAGCCCAAGGCTGGTCCCAACCCTGAAACTGAGTGCTTCTACTGCAAGGGTGCTGGCCACTGGAAGCGTAACTGCCCCAAGTACCTGGCGGATCTGAAGAACGGCAACATCAAGAAGAAAGGTATATTTGATATATATGTTATAGATGTGTATCTTACTAGTAATCATAGTAGTGCCTGGGTATTTGATACTGGTTCGGTTGCTCATATTTGTAACTCGAAACAGGAGCTGCGGAATAAACGAATACTAGCGAGAGACGAGGTGACGATGCGCGTTGGAAATGGCTCCAAGGTTGATGTGATCGTCGTCGACACGCTCCCTCTAAATCTACCTTCGGGATTAGTTTTAAATTTGAATAATTGTTATTTGGTGCCTGCGTTAAGCATGAACATTATATCTGGATCTTGTTTACTGCGAGACGGTTACTCTTTTAAGTCCGAGAATAAAGGTTGTTCGATTTATATGAGTAATATCTTTTATGGTAATGCACCTGAGATGAATGGTTTATTCTTACTGAATCTCGATAGTAGTGATACACATGTTCACAACATAGATGCTAAATGAATAAAATTGAATGATAATTCTACATACATGTGGCACTATCGTCTTGGTCACATTGGAGTGAAGCGTATGAAGAAACTCCATTCAGATGGACTTCTTGAATCACTTGATTTTGAATCACTTGAAAGATGCGAAGCATGTCTAATGGGAAAAATGACTAAGACTCCATTCTCTGGAATAATGGAGCGAGCTACAGACTTATTGGAAATAATACATATCGATGTGTGCGGTCCAATGAGTGTAGCATCGCGTGGTGGATATCGTTATGTTCTCACTTTCACGGATGACTTAAGTAGATATGGGTATGTCTAATTTATGAAACATAAGTCCGAAACTTTTGAGAAGTTTAAGGAATTTCAAAGTGAAGTGGAAAATCATCGTAACAAGAAGATTAAGTTTCTGCGTTCTGACCGCGGAGGTGAATATCTGAGTTATGAGTTTGGCATGCATTTAAAGAAATGTGGAATATTTTCGCAGTTGACACCGCCGGGAACACCACAGCGTAATGGTGTGTCCAAACGTCGTAATCGAACTCTCTTAGATATGGTTCGGTCTATGATGTCTCTTACAGATTTACCGCTATCGTTTTGGGGCTATGCATTAGAGACAGCCGCATTCACTTTAAATAGGGCACCATCTAAATCCGTTGAAACGACACCGTACGAATTGTGGTTTGGAAAGAAACCTAAGTTGTCGTTCCTTAAAGTTTGGGGTTACGAAGCATATGTAAAGAAGTTACAACCTGATAAGCTAGAACCCAAAGCGGAGAAATGCGTCTTCATAGGATACCCTACAGAAACAATTGGGTATACCTTCTATCATAGATCCGAAGGCAAAGTTTTCGTTGCCAAGAATGGATCCTTTCTTGAGAAGGAGTTTCTCTCGAAAGAGGTGACTGGAAGGAAAGTAGAACTCGATGAGGTTATTGAACCTTCTCTCGGATTTGAGAGTAGCGCAGCACTGGAAGATGTTTTTGTGCCGCCTGCACCAATTGGAGAGGAAGCTAATGATAATGATCATGAAACTTCAAACGAAGTTACTGCTGAACCTCGCAGGTCAACGAGGGTTCGTACCACTCCTGATTGGTATGACTCTGCCTTGAACGTCATGTTGGTGGACAACGCTGATGACCCTGCGACGTATGAAGAAGCTATGGTGAGCCCAGATTCCGACAAATGGCTAGAAGCCATGAAATCCGAAATGGGATCCATGTACGAAAACCAAGTATGGACTTTGGTGGACTTACCGGATGGTCGTAAGGCTGTCGAGAACAAATGGATTTTCAAGAGAAAAACAGATGCTGATGGTAATGTTACCGTCTATAAAGCTCGACTTGTTGTAGCATCCCAATTGACTAACAATTGTAATGCTACTTGGTCTAGTAAGATATTGGCTACTTCTTATATATAATTGTTGCACCATAATTATATCATGCTCATGTCATCATGCCACCTTGCATTTGAGCATCATATAAAACCCCTTTTTCTTTTGGTTCTTCTCTCATATGCATTATTAATTGTATTTGCATCTTGATATTGTATTTGGTTATTGATATATTGTCAAATGCCCAAGTTGAGTTGGGGGCATATATTTTATTCCCCTCCATTATCTTTTCTTTTCACCACCTTATAATTCCACCATCCTTTTACCCATGAGCTTGCAATTCTTTTTCTTTTGATTTTATCCTAGCTCATGTGGTGGGGTGGATCTAATCCTACTTATTTTTTGCTTGGCCTTTATTTCCACTTCTTGGAAATGCATAAGAATAATGCCATATCATTATTATTGTTTTCACAAAATTAATCATGGCATTTATTATTTTTGCATGGGCCATGCAACCTTCACCACCACCTTTTACTCCATTGGTTTTTCCTTTGATTTAATGGATCCTATCTTTGTGGACCATCTCCTACCATTCCACCATCCCCATATTCTCATCCATATCTTTTTCTTTTATTTTATTTTCTTCATGCATGATCATATGAGGCTTACTCTTTCTATCTCTTTCTCTCTCTTTTTCTTGGGTTCTTCTCCACCTTAGCTTATGCTAGATCAAGCCCCTCTTCCCTCTTGGTATGATCTCATAAACATATTATAAACCTAAAACCCTAATAAAACCTAATCTATCTTTCTCTCTCTCTAATTTTCCCCTAACCCTAGTTCCACTTAAAACCTAACCCCTACCACCTCTCTCTCTCTATCATGATCTCCATGCCCTAGCCTCTCTCTATCCCTGGCCCACACCTCAGATACCACCACCCCATCCCAAACAAAACCCTAACCCGAGCCCCTCTAAGCTAACCTAGCTACACCCGAGCCCCTCTCCTCTCCCTCTCTTCTCTAACTGCCGTGCCAGCCCCACCTCCCTCTCCTTCCTCCCTGGCCTACCTGGCAGCCCCACCACCCTACCCTGCCTTGCCCTACCTTCCCCAGCCCGAGCCAGCACGTGAGGAGGAAGGAAAAAGGTGACAACCGAGCCACCTTTATCTACCCCATACCACGGCTGCCCCTCCTCTCTCTCTCTCTTGTTTTCCCTCGTCCACACGGCTCTCCTGGCTCGCCCAGATCTGCCCCGAGCCTGCCCTCTTCTTCCCCTTCTTCCTCTCCGTCGCCAGCACCTGCCGCTGATCGCCGCCAGCACCGCAGCGCCCCCTCGTTCCAGCCGGCCAGCGCGTCGTGGAGGTGGCCTGGAAGACCGAGGTGGCTCCTCTACATCACCCTGCACGCGCCGACGAGGACGAGAAGCCCCAGCACCGCCGGAACCAGCGCCGCTCGACGCGAAACCCTAATCCTCCGGCCGCCAGCCTCGTCCACGATCCGCTGCACCCCTTCCCGTTCCGACACCACCGATCTCTCCGCGGTACGCACCTCTCCCTCCCTGACATCCTCCGCTTCACTGTCACCGCCTAGCGCCGCCGCTCGTTTCGCCGAACGCCCTCTGTGCGCCAGAGGTCGCTGTTGTCTACAACCTTCCCGCGCCGCATAGCGCCTTAACTAGGCCCCAGCCACCCTCCTGTCAGCTCCCCTAGCCCCGCCGCACTTGTTACGTCCCTAAGCGCGCACGCCAGGTCCCGGGTTCGATTCCCCGCTCCGCGCCGCGTGCTGGTTTCCGTCAGGCGTCAGTCCGTCAGAGACGAGAAGAGAAACAGTGCACGTTGACACTTTGCACTTAACCCCCCACCTTTTTGACTTCCTCAACCCGCGAACCTCGCTAGCCCCACCTGTCAGCCGCCCTATCGTTTTGCAGAAAACCCCCTCTATTTCTCAGGCCGTAACCCGTGCTCCAGCCCACGCCCCACCTGTCAGCCTCTAGGGGTAACCCCACTGTCACGTGGGCCCGCAGCCGTCAGACCCATCTGTCACCCTCAGTGGCTAGGTGGAGCCCCGGTGTGAAAAGCTTTTCGCACGCGTGTGCCCTGCCAGCAGCTGGCCCACCCGTCAGTGGCTGTGGCTAGGTTTGCCTGGGTGACAAAAGTTCCCCTGTAGTCTGTTTTTAATAAAACCTTTTCCAAAATTGATTTAAATTCAAATTCAAATCAGATTTAAATAACTTTTCAAATATAAATCCAAATAATGCAAATGATATATGTTTTGGAATCAGAAAAATGTGAGGAATTCAAATATGCCATTCAAAATATCATTTGAACACTTTGAAATTTCGAAATGATTAAAATTACATTAAATGCCCTTTTCCTTAATTAATTAATAACTTTATTTCTACAACTCCAAATTTGACAAATAATATGTCTAAATCGATCAGCGCGACGAGCCCGTTCTATTTATGCAGTCCTTGTTCTGAATTGAAGCATGCATAATGTCATTCTTACAAATCTGAACTGTTTATGACAATAAAACTTGGTTAAACAAATAGTAAAATGCCTTATTTCTTGTATCCACACTTCACCTTTGCCATGCTACTTTAATGCCATGCAAATTGTGCATCATTCATCATGGCATGCTTGTTTGCTTGTCGCATTTTAATTCATATGCTTGTGTACTTTATTTATGTTGGCCCTTGTTTGTTTGGTTCTTCTTCGAATAGACGCCCAGCAGGAGAATTACCAGGAATCCCAGGAGTACTACCCAGATCCATCTCTCGCTTCAAGTGAGCTGCCAGGCAAGCACTACCACATGCTTGCATACATACAGTACCTATTGCCTCTATCTTATTCTTGCATCATTGAGTCGCGATTGCATTAAATTGAATCCCAAGTGCTGCATAGCCTTTATTTTAAAACCCCACCGAAGCTTGTTCCTCCATCCCATGAGCCATTACTACAGGAGTTGTTTGAGCCATGCGAGTCGTAGAAAAGCATGAGTAGGGTATGTGAGTGTCTGATGAATAACGAGGTACCTAAACAACTTAACCTGAGTAGTAATGGGATAACTAATGAAAGAGGCACCGGTGAGCAATATCAGCGATTTGGTTTTTCATGCTCACTTGTGTCCCGTAGGACCCCGAGTACTTGATTCCTGTTCCTTGACTATTCGCACTATCCACATCTGGGAGGCCTTATGGACCCCCCTGAGCCAGAGCTTGATTCATTCTTATTTCTTGGGGCCACAAAGTAGTTTGGGGCTTTATTACTATCCTGTACTTATGCCATGTTACTGTTTTATTAAGATTGTGCGAGGAGCACCTGTACTGTTTAAGAAATGCGGAGTGTTTTCGCGGTATCGACAAGCCCAGTCACATTTTCGGGTTCCTAGTCGTTTACAGCCATTGGCGCAAACCTTGGGTCCGTCTCGGAGCCGGCCAACTTCGTTGCGGGTAGCTTAATGGGGTGGCCCCCTGAAATGTTTCTGAATCCTGTGATTGCTTTGTCGTGAATGCCTCATTGGGTTTTGATTTGGTTTTTCCGAGGTTGATCGAGTGTGTGTTGCTATTCGTGCACCCCTGCAGGGTAAATCTTTCTGAAAGCCGTGTCCGCGGTTATGGACGACTTGGAGCACAGTTTCTCGATCATAGACAAGTATAACTAAAGTACCGCTGTTAAATTGACTAAGTACTTGACTAGTAAATAGTGCAATACTCATGGAATGGTTAATAAAACTGCCAACGGATGATGGGGGATGTTCGTCCGCTTCCTCGTTGGTAAGCAAGGAGGAGGATGGATCTGTTAATTATACTGTTATAACGGTTGTTCTTAATTCACGGACATCCGTCTATCATTGGTTAGGCGGATGGTTAGCGAGTATCTGTAGAATTATTAGCTTTATATTTTGCTGCAATTGCGTCACCCCAGGTTGTGTCCCCTTTAGCGGCATAAAGACTTGCTGAGTACCCCTAGGGTCTCACACGATAAATTGTTTGATTCAGATGAACAGGTGTACCCGCAAGATGGATACTGGGTGGAAGAGACAGATGATGTTGGCAACGATCATTCGGTGTAGAGATTCCGGGAACGGGGATCCGTGAGATCTGTGGGCGGGATGTGTTTATTTATGGGGCATCTTATGCCGATTTGCTTCTTATCCATACTCGGATCTTGTTTTCCGCTTCCGCCTGATACTCTGATGTGTGATGTATGAGGAGCTATCCTAAATTATTATATCTATCTAGGACATTTGAATCTTGTCGTATGGCGTTGCAATATTTCTATTTCTTTTAGATGGAATGGCTCTGAAGACTGTTGTATGTGGCTTGCATACATACTCATTTGTGTATGTAGTTGATCCCTTCGCCTGCCGATTACGTCGTTCGTTCTTGTCCCGATGTCTGAAAGTGGTTAGGACGACCGAAAGGTCTACCGTGAGTGGCCCTGGGCCCCACCGTACTATTTTAACCACTTCCGTTCATCCAGGCATGTAACTAAGAGCATAATTCACCGAGGTAGTTACACTTGTCGCGAAAGGGTTCCGACAAATTCAAGGAGTTGACTATGATGAGACATTCTCACCAGTAGCGAAGCTAAAGTCTGTGAGGATTTTGTTAGCAATTGCTGCACATTTTGATTATGAGATTTGGCAGATGGATGTCAAAACGGTATTCCTTAATGGTGACATTGAGGAAGAGTTGTATATGGTACAACCCAAGGGTTTTGTCGATCCTAAAGATGCTGACAAGGTATGCAAGCTTCAGCGCTCCATTTATGGACTGAAGCAAGCATCCCGGAGTTGGAATCAACGTTTTGATAAAGTAATCAAAAAAATTGGGTTTATACAAACTTATGGAGAAGCTTGTATTTACAAGAAAGTGAGTGGGAGCTCTGTAGCATTCCTAGTACTATATGTAGATGACATATTATTGATTGGGAATGATATAGAACTTCTTAATAACGTTAAAACCTATTTGAATAATAGTTTTTCAATGAAGGATCTTGGCGAAGCGGCATATATTCTAGGCATCAAGATTTATAGAGATAGATCAAGACGCCTAATAGCGCTTTCACAAAGTACATACTTAGACAAAGTTCTAAAGAAGTTTAGAATGGAAAATATCAAGAAAGGGTTCGTGCCCATGTTGTCAGGTAAGACCTTGAGTAAGACTCAAAGTCCAGCTACGGCAGAAGATAGAGAGAAAATGAATAATATTCCCTATGCCTCGGCCATAGGTTCTATCATGTATGCCATGCTGTGTACAAGACCGGATATAGCACATGCTGTTAGTTTGACTAGCAGATATCAAAGTGATCCTGGAATGGAGCACTGGACAACGGTCAAGAATATCCTAAAGTACCTAAATAGGACTAAGGATATGGTTCTTTCTTATGGAGGTGATGAACAGCTTGTTGTAAACGGTTACACCAATGCTAGTTGGAACACCGATCTGGATGACTCGAAGTCACAGTCGGGATACGTATTTATTTTGAATGGTGCTGCAGTGAGCTGGAGGAGTGCAAAGCAAAGCGTTGTGGTGAAATCTTCAACTGAATCGGAATACATAGCTGCTTCGGAGGCTGCACAAGAAGCCGTATGGATGAAGGAATTCATTACTAAACTTGGCGTGGTTCCCAGTGCGTTGGACCCGATGGCCATCTACTGTGACAACACAGGTGCCATAGCTAATGCACAGGAGCCAAGGTCACATAGCAAGCTGAAGCACATCAAGCTACGTTTCCACGCTATTCGCGAGTATGTCCGAGATGGTGACATAAAGATTTGCAAAGAACACACTGATCTGAATGTGGCGGATCCGTTGACTAAACCTCTCCCTAGGGCAAAGCATGACCAACACCAGAACGCCATGGGTGTTCGGTATATTACCATGTAATCTAGATTATTGACTCTAGTGCAAGTGGGAGACTGTTGGAGATATGCCCAAGAGGCAATAATAAAAGTGGTTATTATTATATCTTTGTGTTTATGATGAATGTTTACATCCCATGCTATAATTTTATTATTAGGAAACACTAATACTTGTGTGTTTTGTAAACATATAAGAGTCCCTAGTAAGCCTCTTGTTGAACTAGCTTGTTGATTAATTGATGATCACGGTTTCCTGATCATGGACATTAGGATGTGATTAATAACAAGGTTATGTCATGAGGAGAATGATGTGATGGACACACACCCATAGTAAGCGTAGCATAAGATCAAGTCATTAAGTTCGTATTGCTATAAGCTTTTAAATGCATAGTAACCTAATCCTTCGACCATGAGGTTGCGTTAATCACCATCACCGGATGGGTACTTTGATGACATCAAATGCCGCTTCATAACTGGGTGGTTATAAAGGTGTCATTGGGTATTCTGAAAGTATGTGTTGAAGCGCATGGACCAAGATCGGGATTTTTCCATCCATATGACGGATAGATATGCTCTGGGCCCTCTCGGTGGAATGTCATCTAGTTAGCTTGCAAGCATGTGACTGGGTCACAAGGGATGACATAACACGGAACGAGTAAAGAGTACTTATCAGTAACGAGGTAGAACTAGGTATGGAGATGCCGACGATCAAACCTCGGATAAGTATAGTATCGCGTGACAAAGGGAATTGTTTCGTATGTAAATGGTTCTATCGATCACGAAGTCATCGTTGAGTATGTGGGAGCCATTATGGATCTCCAGGTCCCACTGATGATTATTGATAGGAGATGTGTCTCTGTCATGTCTACATATTCACGAACCGTAGGGTGACACACTTAAGGTTCGAAGTTGTTTTAAGTAGATATGGAATGTGCGTTGGAGACCGAATGTTGTTTGAAGTCTCGGATTGGATCCGGGACATCATGAGGAGATCCGGGATTGTTCGGAGAATAAGATTCATATATTGGGGATCATTTTCTGAGTTAGGAAATGTTCCGGAGTATTTGTATGAGGATTCTAGAAGGTTTCGGAATGTTCCGGAAGGTTCTGGAAGATTTCTTGGAGTTTGCTTGAAAACCAAGAAAGGGATCAAGGAGTCCTGGTGGGGCAAGACAAGGAGTCGTGGGGGAGGAGGACTCCTCCCCTCTTCCCCAATCCGCCGGCCATAGGAGGGAGGGGAGTCCTACTAGGACTCCCCCTCCCATGGCGCCTCCCCCCTTTAAATAGAGGGGTGGGGGCGCCACCTCCAAGTCCTCCTCCACAACTCCAAATCTCCGCCGCCTCTCTCCTCCTCCTTTCTTCTGCATAGGCATAGGCGAAGCCCTGCAGAATTCTCTACTCCACCACCACCACCACACCGTCGTGCTGCTGTGATTCCGTGGAGAAGATCTACTACCTCCGCTTCTCGCTGGAACAAGGAGAGGAAGGTCTGCTTCGACTCCGTGCGTGTGACCGACTGCGGAAGCGCTACCGGAACGCGGCGCCGGAAGGATCGTCCACACGATCTTGAGATCGGCAAGTGATCGACTACATCAACCACGAGATCTAATCTCGTAACGCTTTCGGATCTACAAGGGTTAGTACAGATCTATCTTGTTGCACATGTCTAATAGATTAGATCTTGGCTTTTATCTAGATTAGATCTGGGTTTTGTTCGTTCTTGCGGTAGAAATTTTTTGTTTTCCATGCTACGAACCCACCAGGGACGCCATGCGCCATTCATGACGCGAGTGCCCGCGCCCTTCTTCTTCCCGCCGGCGACGGTGCTGGTGCCCGCAGTGGCGGAGCAGCCCTTCTTCTTCATCGCAGCTGCGGCAGCGGCAGAATCGGTCGTAGCACCTGTTAGATTTGCGACAAGTAAATAACGAAGAACGAAAACAAAATCATAGCAAGGGGACACAGATTTAATGTGGAAAAGCCTCTCCAACAAAGAGAGGGGAAAAACCACAGGCGCCAGCCAGCGAAACTTCACTATAACAGAGAGTGTTTACACAACGCCGGGGATTTCACAGATGCAACTTATCCCAGCCGGCGGCTTACAAGAAGTATATATAGCGGTGGTAACCTAGGTCATCAACGATCCGTATCGGCCCAAGCCTCCGGCGACGGGCCTCGCTCCGCTCCGTCAGAAGTTGGCCTCTACTTTGTAGAATTTGGATCAACATATAACAAACTCCACCTTGAGACAAATTCCTTCTTGTAGCATCAACGGTAATCATCTTCCTGAACAAACAAAGAAAACACTTTCGGCGCCAATAGCCACTTGGGCTAAGCAGTTATACCAACTAAGCTTGAGCATAGCTCAAACTTAGCAACAGGAACAGGCTTTGTCATCATATCAGTAGGATTATCATGAGTGCTTATCTTGCATACCTTCAGTGTACCTTGTGCAACAACATCACGAACATAATGGTACTTGATATCAATGTGCTTTGTTCTCTCATGGAACATCTGATCCTTAGTAAGGTAAATAGCACTTTGACTGTCACAGAACAGGTTAATGCAAGAATCATCCTGACAAAGCTCAACATACAAACCTTTCAACCAAACAGACTCTTTGCAAGCTTCAGCAACAGCCATATATTCTGCTTCGGTTGTAGATAAAGCAACAACTGGTTGCAGCGTTGCCTTCCAACTCACGGCACATCCACCTACCGTGAACACATAACCTGTGAGGGACCTCCTCTTATCCAAATCGGCAGCAAAATCTGAATCCACATAGCCTGCGAGTCCCTCACCAGTCTTGCCAAATTTCAAGCAAGCGTTGGATGTGCCACGAAGGTACCTGAAAATCCACTTAACAACTTTCCAATGTTCTTTACCAGGATTAGCCATGTAACGACTCACCAAACTCATAGCATATGATAAATCAGGGCGAGAACAAACCATGGCATACATCAAGGAACCAACAGCACTAGAATAAGGAACTCGAGACATGTACTCAATATCTTCATCAGAACTAGGACATTGCAATGCTGACAATTTAAAGTGAGGAGCAACAGGAGTACTAACTGACTTTGCATCATGCATATTAAAACGTTGAAGAACTTTCTCAACGTAACTTTGCTGACTAAGAAACAACAACCTAGATTTTCTGTCCCGTTTAATTTCCATACCTAGGATTTTCTTAGCAGCACCAAGATCTTTCATCTCAAATTCACTACTTAGGTGTGCCTTCAAAGTAGTGATTTCTTTCATGCTCTTGGCAGCAATTAACATATCATCAACATATAACAGCAAGTAAATAGGTGACCCATTAACAAACTTTATATAAACACAGCCATCAAACTGAGATCTCTTAAAACCTTGTGAGATCATAAATGAATCAAACCTTTTATACCACTATCTTGGAGATTGCTTCAAACCATAAAGCGATCTCTTCAATTTGCACACAAAATCCTCTTTTCCAGGAACTATGAACCCTTCAGGTTGGTCCATGTAAATCTCCTCCTCCAGTTCACCATGCAGAAAAGCAGTCTTTACATCTAGCTGCTCAATCTCAAGATCATGCATAGCAACAATACCAAAGAAAGTACGAATAGAGCTATGTTTCACAACCGGAGAGAAAACATCATTATAGTCAATACCTGGAATCTGGCTAAAACCTTTTGCTACTAACCTTGCCTTAAACCTTGGAGGCTTATTAGGAGACAAACCTTCCTTTCTCTTGTATATCCACTTACAGCGGACAGCCTTCTTCTGTTTAGGCAAGCGCACAACTTTCCATGTGCCATTCTTATCAAGCGATTGCATCTCTTCTTGCATAGCAGAAACCCACTTCTCGCGGTCAACGGATGAAATAGCCTCATTGTATGTAGCAGGTTGCTACTAACCTTGCCTTAAACCTTGGAGGCTCATTAGGAGACAAACCTTCCTTTCTCTTGTATATCCACTTACAGCGGACAGCCTTCTTCTGTTTAGGCAAGCGCACAACTTCCCATGTGCCATTCTTATCAAGCGATTGCATCTCTTCTTGCATAGCAGAAACCCACTTCTCGCGGTCAACGGATGCAATAGCCTCATTGTATGTAGCAGGTTCAGTATCATGCTCCACCTGTTCAGCACAACTCAAAGCATAATGAGCAAGATTACACTCTTCAATTAAACGACGAGGTGGAACTATGTTATGCCTCGGTCTATCAGCAGCAATAGAGTCCTGTGGCTGCTGCAAAACAGTAGGTGAGTGCTGAACAACATCATCATCAATATTTTCCTCATGAGTATCATCAACAACAACATTATTATCAACAGTTTTCTACAGGTGCTCCACCTGCACACGAACTCCCTCCTCTCCAATAGCAACAGGAGAGGGATCTAATGGCAAGCTATCATGATACATAACGGATTCATTGAAAACAACATTCCTACTCAACAAAATCCTTTTAGTTTCAGGATTCCATAGTTTATATGCCTTAACTCCTGAACCATAACCAAGGAATATGCACTTAACAGCTCTAGGCTCTAACTTTCCATTATCAACGTGAGCATAAGCTGTGCAACCAAAAACTCTCAACTGTGAATAATCAGCAGGCGAACCTGACCATACCTCAATGGGAGTTTTCTTCTCAAGTGGAATAGAAGGTGACCTGTTGATGAGGTAGCACGCTGTGTTGGCTGCTTCAGCCCAGAAACGTCTATGCATACCTGCATTGGACAACATACAGCGAGCCCTCGAGATGATGATTATGTTCATGCGCTCAGCCACGCCATTCTGCTGAGGAGTGTAAGGGATGGTGTGGTGCCTGATCATACCATCGTTACTGCAAAACTCCTTAAACTCATTAGAACACAATTCCATACCATTATCAGTACGTAGTACCTTTACCTTCTTTTCAGTTTGCTTTTCTACCATAACTTTCCACTTCTTAAAAGCATCAAAAACATCAGATTTGTGTTTCAGAAAATATGGCCACACTTTTCTTGAGTAGTCATCAATAATAGTAAGCATGTAATTAGCACCACCAATAGAAGTCTTACGGGAAGGTCCCCATACATCAGCATGCACATAATCTAATATGCCTTTGGTGGTATGAACGGAAGCATTGAATTTAACTCTTTTATGCTTACCAAAAACGCAGTGCTCACAGAACTGAAACTTACCCAACTTGCAACCATCAATCAGCTCTCTCTTAACCAATTCTGCCATGCCATGTTCGCTCATATGCCCAAGACACATATGCCACATATTTGTTTTACCACAATCATCAGAGTCATTAACAGTAACAGCAGCAGCAATACCAGGCAAAGTGCTACCTCTAAGAACATATAACTTAGCAGAATTCATATCACCTATCATGTGAATAAGAGAGCCTTTCGATACCTTTAACAACCTATGCCCACCGGCGTACTTGTATCCATCAACGTCCATGGTACTCAGGGAGATCAGATTTCTGGCCATGCTTGGTATGTGCTTCACCTCATTCAACGTACGCGTCACGCCATCATGTGTCTTGATCTTAACAGATCCAACTCCAACAATATGGCATGGGTTGTCATTCCCCACACGTACAAAATCTCCAGTCTGCACAGCCTCATATGAACTGAACCAATCTTTGTTACAGCAAATATGAAATGAACATGCAGTATCAAGAATCCATTCATCATCACGAGATGCACAAGCAGCAAAAACGGCTAAACATTCACCATCAGAACTATCACCAGAAACAACAGCAGCCTTACCATTCCGCATCGGCCCAAGCCTCCGGCGACGGGCCTCGCTCCGCTCCGTCAGAAGTTGGCCTCTACTTTGTAGAATTTGGATCAACATATAACAGCACCTCCTTTCTTCTTCCCCATTACGCAGCGGCGACGCGACCGGAGGAAGTAGCTGGGAAATGTGCGGAGCTAGTCCAGCACCGCGGAGGGAAAAGAGCGTAGAGAAAGGAGAGGAGCAGCGGCAATGGCGATGAAGGCAAAGGATGAATGAGAGTAGATGTGAATTTTACCGTCGCAGCGTCACTACTTAACCCCTGAAAGATGCAATCCAACGGCTCAGAAAAACCCTACCAGATGCGTGGCGTTCATCGTGCTCGACACATGGAGGAGCTGAAACGCGAACCGTCCCCCCACTACTCTCATTACGTGCGGAAATCGAGGAGACGCAGTTAAAATAAAGATTACGCACACCCGGTCAAATCAGAGTCAGGAAATGGGACCCACCGCTCGTCACGTCCTGTCAAACTCGCTCACGCGGGCAACTAAGGTCCTGAAATGTCAGCACTGACGTCATCAAAACTACACAGCAGAAGACTTCGACTACTTTAGTACTTGCTCGAGTCTTCGACTCCACCAAGCACTCGGGGGCTACTCCCATAGGGAGCGCTGGTCGCGCACCCTACGATTTTTTCTTCTTCTTTTGCAGGAACATGGAAAATCAAGGCAAACCCAACCACTCGAAACACGGTTCGACTATGGATATGGGTTACTCCCATAGGGAGCGCCGGAAACAAATTCGACTGAAACAAGCAAAGAAAATACGACATCAGTCGCAAAAGTTCTTTAGTCCTGGCCTGAGTTTTCGACTCAACCAGGCACTCGAGGGCTACTCCCATAGGGAGCGCTGGTCGCGCACCCTATGATTATTTGTACAAAGTACTATGTGTTGATAACATCCACACTCGAATTTTATGGCGACACCGCCTCATAATTTTTCCCTACAAAGAGACTGCGTCTCCTGGGTCACCTGAATCGTCTCCGCGATAATAAAATTCGGATGCCGCGCTTACAGCGTGAAGATAAGACCTGAATAAGCCCTGGAAACACATTACTTGCGCACTACTAGAAATATATCTGTACCTACAGGTACGATGAACGCGCCTTGACAAACGCGTCGAGTGCTCACACCCATACACTGGAATTCGACTCATGTAAGACCTCCGTGGCTTGAGTCGAATTACACCAGCACTTTTCCGGATTCAAGTCCGGGGACTCAAGTTTGAGTAGATGGCGTTGTTTTACCCTAAGGTAGTTAACTGATACCGGTACATCGGTTAAATCAGGCACGCACATCAACAATCCCTATGACATAAACAGAGCAGTCGAAAAACATACTCAATCATGCACTCGAAAGACTTCATAAAGTCTCCAATCGAATCTACGATTCCACTAGACACTCGGGGGCTACTGACATGGGTATACCCTACAGGTACTCGAGCTTGGTATATACAACATGAATACGTAGAGGCCCACGGTGTCGCTAAGGCCCAAAAGAAGAACTCGAGTAGCCTACGGACTCTCGATTGCTTGAAGAACAAGAAGAAACTAAAGATAGAAAGTTAAAAGGGAAAAACCCTAACATGTAATCGACTCGACCTGCTACCCGAGACCTAGCCTATATATATAAAGGCTAGGAGGGGGTGGCGAGGAGGACACACGCTACCCTAGTTTCCACAACCCTCGCCAGACTGCATCTGCGCACCATTGTAATCTTCGATTCCTTTGATAATTCCACGAGCAGACAAGCAGGAGTAGGGACCTCTACGAGGCATGAACCTGGGTAAATCTTTGAGTCCCCTGTGTGCTTGTTTGCTAGCCGATAGATGTCTCCAGCGCTCCCTCCTTCTCCAAAACCCAAGTCCATAACAATGGGCATTGATGAGTTAAACCCTTGTCACTAAGTAATGATGGAATGATGGTGGAGTGTGTGGTTTATAGGTTATAGATTTTTGAGGAACGAGGCGAAGTTCTTCTCCTCTTCTAGATCTGATCTTTTCCTCTAGATGGCTTGTGGCGGCTGTATGTTCTGTTCTATGGTTCTTCTCGTCTCTCCCTCTTCACCAAAGTTGCTTGTATTGATATAAGGAAGACATCGGTGTGTAGTATGGGCGGGCGGTGCGGGCACACCCCAACCGTACCAGTGGTCGTTATGCATACTAGACACCTTCAATGAAAGTGGCTCCAATTGGGGATTGACTTCTTTTGGTGCATTTAGCCCATAAATGCTATTAGATTTCCAATAAATGTTCATTACCTGAAAACTATCACAAGAAATCAAGGATTCGCTAATTGCGATGTTAATAGTAGAAAAGGGTTATCTTAGGTGAAATCTGGCAATAAATAAAATGAAAACACAATAGTTAAAAGTGATGAAATTTGGAGCTATCAACATCCCCAAGCTTAGCGGTTACTCGCCCTTGAGTGACAAAGCTATAATGAGTAATAGCAAAGAATTGTATCAAGATGAAAATTTACAAGTTCAAGGTTGTATCATATTCCATCGTCTCAAATCCTGCATCCTTTAACACAAGCATAATATATCTGAACAGTTGCACTTAAGCTTGATTCCTAAACGCAAGTAACTCGCTAGCTAATAGTTCTTATAACTCAAATGAGATTGTTAAAAATTTGGCAAGGCTTTGCAAATCAATTTCTTTCAGTGCCTCTCTTATTATGAGAGTGAAAATGTTTTTAAGCAAGGTCACTTGAGTCAAAATTAAGGGTGCACATGTTGATGTCAAAAGAAGGATAAACTTAGAGCTTTTTCATTCATCACCCACTTCGATAATCGCAGCTATCAAATACCTCTTCTATTCGTTGCCTATCAAGAACTCTAATTGTACATTTTATGCGAGTGAGGTGATGCCAATGATCAAAAGTATTGAAAGTTTTTCATCTCATATTTTAATGATAAATTTTTCCTTCTTTTGTAAACGCCTACACAACCTTTTGAGAATACCAATAATTTTGCCCATATAGCGACATGTATGCCACTCATGCCATCAACTAATATCCGAAATCCGGAGTTATACCATAGATCATTCAGAAGCTAGCGGAGTTGTTGGCATCCCAAAGGTGTGTATTTGAAACAAAGTACTTTTATTTCCTTTTTCTCTCTTTCCTCTTTTTTAGAAGGTCAATACAAGTTTTGGCATCTCCCTCTCCCACTATAAAAAGTTCTTTCTATCAAGCAATTCTTTTTCAGAAGGTGTCATCAAGTCAACGATCAGTATGTGGGGTTGAGCACTACTAAGATTAAGCCCTTAAGACAAAAAGATGGCACCTAAATTGTCGATAGACACTTTCTCTTATTCTTAAAAGTTTGGAATTGAACCCAAAGAGTAGTTTTTCAAACTGATATTAATTTTCAAAAGACTTAACCAAAGAGGTGACAAAAACCTTTGAGCTCAAGTCCTAAAAGATAACAAATTAAGCGTGATGTCGAACTCAAGTGCAACCGAACTGACATAAAATGTTCATGAACAAGCTTATAGGAAGAAGGAAAATAGGAATGTGGTACCTCCTCTTGCTTGCTTGTATCCTACTTGAGCCAACTCTTTGCGTTCGTCTCCATAGCTCGATCACTAGAAGTGAGCAACCTGTGGAAAGAATCAACAAGAGCCGAGAGAAATTTGCACAAATAAAATTAGAAGCTAGTCTAATATTTTTGGGTTTTATTCTTATCAAATGAAAAACTGAAAGTAAACATGCATTGAAACAAAAACAAATAAAAATAAGAAAGAAAAATATGAATGGAAAAAAGTTGGGAGGAGTTTAACCTCTCCAAGCTTAGGCTTTTTGCCTAACTGGAATCAGTCATCACTACCATCAGGTGGTGGCTGCTGAAATAGGAAGTTCGGGTAGCGGTTTGGAAAGTCGGTCATGAAAGATGTGAAGTCTTGAGTGAGGTTGACTATGTTGGCGTTCGCATCGTACAACGTGTTTTCTATGTTGTCAATGCGATGCACCACCTGGTCAAAATCACTCCTCGGGACATAGTTGAATCCCGGCTGTGGTGGAGGCATACCTTGTTGTTGGTGTTGGTGGAAAGGCTATTGGTGATGGTGTTGTTGACCGTAGTCGTTCCATCCTGCACCATGCCAATCTTCTTCTCATTGATCTTGTTGGTGTTGGTCAGCTGCTGTGTTTTCCTAGTTGGGGTGACCACCTTGCGGCGTAGTCCTTCCTTTGAGGATCAGTGCCTACTAGAACTCCTCCTCAGTGAGGACCCAAATATGTTTACCTAGCAAACCAAAAGCTTGGACAAAAGGAAGCAAGATTTGGTGGAGATCACCGTTAGGTTCAAAATAAAACTGGTAAGCATGGAGGGCACGTTCGGGTCTATAGACCCCCATGAACTTGGTGCTAGCCATGAACGTCATCCCATGGTGTTACTGCCAGCCACAGCTCTTTCCTGTGCTAGGACAAATTCGTTTGCGTAGACGATCTGTGTGAGCAACCCACCACAATGAATGTCCCCCGCGGAAGCCGACCTTTGGTGGCGAAAGTGCTAGATGAGCAAAGCACCCAAGTTTACCTTGTGCACCATCTCTGGGTGTAAGGCCATATGAATCACACTCATTTCGGGGCCTGCCATTGCCCCGACATCACCTTTCCCAAAAAACATAATTAACAAGGAAGGTATGAAAATAATGGATAGTAAGATTCTGGATAGTGGTGCTCTTTCTACACAAGTAATCATTGTTCCTATGGACAAAAATTTGCCCCCAAGAATGCATTGCCACAATGTGCACATTGTCATTAATACCGAGTTCTCCCTCATGGGAGAATTTGAAACTATCACAAAATTCATAGAAGGTCAGGTTGTGGAGCTGCCCATTGAGTACAAAACTTACAGTGCAATTACACTCCTCGGCCTCGAGATCATCATGGAACGATGAAAGGAACTCGAACATGGCGAGCTTGTAGGTGTCGACGGAGATGAAGGAGAAGTCGACCATGCCAACTTGCACAGTCATCTGCTCGAAGTCCTCCAAAAGACCCTGGCAGGAGAGGAACTCACGGTCTACCCACTTGGTGGGCAAAACCTTGCGGTTGCTCACCCTCTCATAGTCTCGGCTCATGGCAACCCTCAAGATGTCCACCTCTGAGCGCCTCTTCTTAGAACCCGATGGCTTGGCGGATCCTGAGGCTCCCGCCATACCCGCCCCCTTGCCCCAGCGGAAAATCCTTCCGATGTTATGCATTGTGCTGCGAAATGTTTGAACAAAAATATAGGCATCAAGTTTCTATCACATGAACAAACGATTATAGGTAGAAGTTACAAGTCCTAACATGATAAATCAACAATAATCTCAAAATATGATGAACTCGTCTAAATAGCCAATGTGATGAATTCAACCATGGATTTCAGAAAATAGAGTATTGATCAGATGAGAAACTTACCAATGTGAAGATTCCCCAAGTCAAAAACACAAAATCAATGAAGAATCACAGGTTCTAGGAGGCTAGGGTTTGAGATGGAGAGAGAAAGAACAAAGAAGAAAGAGGAAGAACAAGGAGGTTGGCTGGGAGCCAGCCACCATCGGCCTTTACCTGGTGACGCACGCGGTACGGGCGGGCGGTATGGGTGGGCGGTACGGGCATAGCCCGCCCGTACCAGTGGTTGTCACCGTTGGATCAACATTAGGGTTCGAGATCAAACCTGGTCGAGCTGGTACAGGCGTGCGGTACGAGCGTACCCCGGACATATTGTTGTATCCATACGGGGAACTTGGTCGATTTCGTCGAAGTTTAGTACGGGCGCGGGGTACGGTCGTACCCTGACCGTACCATTGGTCATTACAAGCACTATTCCTCTTGCTAGTTTCGTCGAGACTCAGTACGAGCGCGGTACGGGCGTACCGCAGCCTTACCGCTGCTCATTATCTGTGTTGAACCCTTTTCTTTTCTTCATTTTTCCTTTACTTCTCAACTTCACTAAGGTAAATTCTCAAAATGAACTCAAAACTCGAAACAAATTTATTAAAGCATACAAATAATAAAGTAGTAATCATAAATAAAATTTAAACTAAATTTATTAAGAATGGATTAACTCCCATTAAGTATTTTATTCCAACATTTTTACTAACCAAACTCCATACCATTGGCGTTTATCTCAAGCTTCACTTTTTCTTTAGTTCTCGTTGCTTGATCACACTTAGGTGGCGGAACATATTTTCCATTGTGTTCTTGTTTCTTAGGAAAATATCGAACAATCTAATCATCATATATGTTGAAGACAATCTTACCGGTAGAGCAATCTATGTTAGCTCCAGCGGTGCTAAGAAAAGGTCTTCCAAGGATGATAGACAGTTTGTCATCCTCAGGAACATCAAGAATAATAAAATCAGTGGGTATAACATGCTGATATATTCTAAGTAAAACATCTTCAATCATCCTGATGGTTGTTTAGTTGTCTTATCCGCCATTTGTAAGGTTATTGATGTAGGAGAACATTCTCTAAGATTCAATTTCTTAAATAAGGAATAATGCATAACACTAACACCTGCTCCTAAATCACAAAGAGCATTGAATATATTAGTTTTCCCTATTGCACAGGAGATGGTTGGTATCCTTGGGTCCCCAAGCTTAGCAGGCAGTTTATCACCAAATCTTGTCATTACTGCTATAGTCTTAGGTACCTTTTTCTTTCTATTAAGGATGTCTCCCATAAACTTTTTATAAGTAGGAACTTGAATAGCATCAGCCAAAGGAAGTTCTAAACGCAAGCTGCCCAGTGCCCCAGCAAAAGAGTCATAAATAGATTTATCTGGTTCATATTGAACTCGGTTAGGATAAGGAATTTTCTTTTTAGTAGGTATTACCTTCTATTTTACCTTTGTCAATGGTTCAGTATTCTTTTTATTTTTCCTTGTAGCTGTTTTTTGCTTATCGGCGTGTTCATCACATGAGACAATAACTTGCTCTTCTTGTTCCTTTCTGAGATCGGCTTCTTCCCTTGAATCGATTGTCTCGGCTTCTGAATCATATGGTTTATGCTTGTCCCATGCCTCCTCTTCTTCTCTTGTTTTGGAAGCTTCATTCTCCCTTTTATGGGCCTCATAATCAATGTCATCTCGGGGATCTACTAAATCCCCTTCTTCTTAACTCATCTCCTGAGTCTCTCTTGCTTTTCGAGCTTGTTCTTCTTGATACCAAGGTGGTCCTTGTGGTTTCTGAGTTTCTTTACCATGCTTAGTAACAATGTTAGTAGAAACAATATTGAAATTTCCTTGGTTCAAAATCAAAGTTTGGGTTCCATTTATTTTCTCAAACTGAGTTTTAACCATACTTAGATATCTATCTAAATGTTTTGTGGCTTGACCTAAATCATCAAAGACTTTTGTTAGATCTCTTATATTCTTTTCTTGTGTCATAAGACATTTATAGTTTTTCTCACGGAATTAATTCTATTGGTATTTAAACTTCTGCATTACAAGATTTATATCATCTTCTATTACATAAGTTTGAAGAATGTCAACTTTATTCTTTTTCACAAGCTCTAAGGCTATACCTTTTTCTTCCATGGACTTTTGACTTCGGATATAAGATATGGTGGTATGTGAATCATACCTTTTTGTGGTTTAGTATCCACAACTAGATTGTATTATTCTTCATTAAAGGATCTTACCTCGAAAAGCTTTACACATTCGGGCAGTGTCAAGTTGCATATGGCTCCTCCTGTAGATAGATCAATCATCTCTTTTGTCTTGTCATTAAGCCCATTATAAAAATATTGAATAACTAAGTTCTCGTGAAAACCATGATTTGGGACTTTCATAATCATTGCATAAAATCTATTCCATGCTTGATAAAAGGTGTTTCTGTTGATATACTTTGTTTGATTTGCATGATTTTAGTAAATGAACAATATTTATGCATGAATTCTTGGATGTAATCTTCCCAACTTTTTATAGTATGATTAGGTAATGATTGTAACCAAGCAAAAGCATTATCTTTGAAAGACCATCGAAAGAGTTTAAGAAGTACAAACTCTATTGGTAAACTTGCTGGTTTAAGAGTAGCACAAAGGTCATAGACCCTCGTCAAGTGGTCACTATGGTCTTCCTCTTCTTTTCCCGCGAAAGCAATTTCTTTCATCATATATATTAGCTCAGGTTATATTTCAAATTCCTGGCCTTCAAGTTCAGGACAAAGAATAGGCATTTTCCTCAAGTGCCTAGACGGATTCCCATATTCTCCCAAAGGTAGGTCAAGTTCGGCCCCTCAGGTGATGGTCCAATCTGCCATTAGTGGAATCAAGCTGTTCACGTCTACAATACGTGAATTAGTAAATCTTTCAATAAATTCTAGTCGTCTCTCGAACGGAACATGATCAATATATGGAGGTAAATAAGTTTTTCCTGATCGAGTGGTACCTCTGTCTTTGACGGAGATCATGAATGGTGTCAACAATTGATGTTGTCAAGAAACAACACTTAGTGCTTAGCTCCCCGGCAACAACGCCAAAAAATATCTTGATGGCCTGCAAGTGCACATGTTCGTTAGAGAATGTTTTCACGGAAGTATTAATTCTAGTTTTTATATCGATCCTAACAGGGAGCCTAGGAAAGTGTTTTTATGCGGTGTTTCTGCCGCACCCAAAGTGTCACATGTCTTGAGTGAATTAACTGCAAAGTTTGATGGTGGAAGCGGTGAGTAAAATATAGAGGAAACTTGCTTAGGAAATAAGTAAATTGCATAAAAGTAAAGATGCGAAAGGTCTGTAAAGGTCTTGTAGATGATAAGTTAGGTGCGGAGAGAAACAATGCATGGTGATAGTGAAAGTGCCAAATGGAATAAGTGGGATAAGTGATAGTGATATTTCCTATTTATAAGTGAGTAGGCAAGCAACCCATATACTGACTAGGAGTCCTCATGGCCAATTCTTCCTAGTCCTAATGATCCATCTGCCTGTTACCACGGCCATGGTCAGTGCATTAATTAAGGTCTTGCGACTGGATCAACTGGTTTAAGAGTAGCACAATGGTCATAGACCCTCGTCAAGTGGTCACTAGGGTCTTCCTCTTCTTTTCCTGCGAAAGCAATTTCTTTCATCATATATATTAGCTCAGGATATATTTCAAATTCATGGCCTTCAAGTTTAGGACAAAGAATAGGCATTTTCCTCAAGTGCCTAGATGGATTCCCATATTCTCCCAAAGGTAGCTCAAGTTAGGCCCCTCGGGTGATGGTCAAATCTGCCATCGGTGGAATCAAGTTGTTCACGTCTACAATACGCGAATTAGTAATCTTTCAATAAATTCTAGTCGTCTCTCGATCGGAACATAATCAATATATGGAGGTGAATAAGTTTTTCCTGGTCGAGTGGTACCTCTGTCTTTGATGGAGATCATGAATGGTGTCAACAATTGTTGTTGTCAAGAAACAACACTTAGTGCTTAGCACCCTGGCAACGGTGCCAGGAAATATCTTGATGGCCTACAAGTGCAAATGTTTGTTAGAGAATGTTTTCACCGAAGTATTAATTCAAGTTTTTATATCGATGCCAACAAGGAGCCTAGGAAATTGTTTTTTATGTGGTGTTTTTGTCGCACCCAAGGTGTCACAGGTCTTGACTGCAAAGGTTGACGGTGGAAGTGGTGAGTAAAAGATAGAGGAAACTTGCTTAGGAAATAAGTAAATTGCATAAAAGTAAAGATGTGAAAGGTGTGTAAAGGTCCTGTAGATGAGAAGTTAGGCACGAAGAGAAACCGTTCATGGTCATAGTGAAAGTGCCAAATGGAATAAGTGGGATAAGTGATAGTGATATTTCCTATTTATAAGTGAGTAGGCAAGCAACCCATATACCGACTAGGAGTCCTCATGGCCAATTCTTCGTAGTCCTAATGATCCATCTGCCTGTTACCACGGCCATGGTCAGTGCATTAATTAAGGTCTTGTGGCTGGATCAACTTGTTTAAGAGTAGCACAATGGTCATAGACCCTCGTCAAGTGGTCACTAGGGTCTTCCTCTTCTTTTCCTGTGAAAGCAATTTCTTTCATCATATATATTAGCTCAGGATATATTTCAAATTCCTGGCCTTCAAGTTTAGGACAAAGAATAGGCATTTTCCTCAAGTGCCTAGATGGATTCCCATATTCTCCCAAAGGTAGCTCAAGTTCGGCCCCTCGGGTGATGGTCAAATCTGTCATCGGTGGAATCAAGTTGTTCACGTCTATAGTACACGAATTAGTAAATCTTTCAATAAATTCTAGTCGTCTCTCGATCGGAACATAATCAATATATGGAGGTGAATAAGTTTTTCCTGATCGAGTGGTACCTCTGTCTTTGATGGAGATCATGAATGGTGTCAACAATTGTTGTTGTCAAGAAACACAACTTAGCGCTTAGCTCCCTGGCAATAGTGCCAGAAAATATCTTGATGGCCTACAAGTGCACATGTTTGTTAGAGAATGTTTTTATGGAAGTATTAATTCAAGTTTTTATATCGATCCCAACAAGGAGCCTAGGAAACTATTTTTACGCGGTGTTTCTGTCGCACCCAAGGTGTCACAGGTCTTGAGTGAATTGACTGCAAAGGTTGACGGTGGAAGTGGTGAGTAAAAGATAGTGGAAACTTGCTTAGGAAATAAGTAAATTGCATAAAAGTAAAGATGTGAAAGGTGTGTAAAGGTCCTGTAGATGAGAAGTTAGGCACGGGGAGAAACAATTCATGGTGATAGTGAAAGTGCCAAATGGAATAAGTGGACTAAGTGATAGTGATATTTCTTATTTATAAGTGAGTAGGCAATCAACCCATATACCGACTAGGAGTCCTCATGGCCAATTCTTCGTAGTCCCAATGATCCATCTGCCTGTTACCACGGCCATGGTCAGCGCATTAATTAAGGTCTTGCGACTGGATCAAGGCTTTAATCTTGATGGTTCCTTGTTGTCCTCGAGTAGTACTAGCTCTTCATTGATATCGGCCGTGTCACTCGGGGGTCACCGAATTATTAGCATGAGATCTTTGGATCATGTTATCAGGGCCCTTAAATTAGATAACAAGCATTAGGCAAACATACATAATCATTCTCACTATTAAATAAAACACTATAATGATCACAAATGAATGGATTTAAAGGAGGCACAACACATCTCACCAATCCCTTGCATCTCCCACGCCTATGGGGATTTACCTAGACATGAGAGGAAAACAAATCAAAGGCATAATTGTATTGCAAGTAAAAATCATCTCAAAGTTATTGTAGCAAACCACAATAGTGATTAAAGATCAAATAAAATACAAACCGAAGGTAGATCAAAGTATCAAACCCTAATCTTACAAGTGCCAATCTCTATCTCTATCTAAGTAATGATGGAATGATGGTCGAGTGTGTGGTTTAGAGGTTGGACATCATCGAGGAATGAGGCGAAGTTCTTCTCCTCTTCCAGAACTAATCTTTTCCTCTAGATGGCTTGCGGCGGCTGCATCTTCTTTTCTATGGTTCTTCTCGTATCTCCCTCTTCACGAAAGTTGCTTGTATTGATATAAGGAAGGCATCGACGTGTAGTACGGGCAGACGGTACGGGCACGCCCCAACCATACTAGTGGTCGTTATGCATACTGGACACCTTCAATGAAAGTGGCTCCAATTGGGGATTGACTTCTTTTGGTGCATTTATGTCAACACCCGGATTTTTAATCCCAGATACCTGTTATGTCATCCATCGCAATCCCAGGATTACCATTTTTGTGAGACATAACATATTGGATAACATAGTACATCATCCATTACAAACCATACATAAGGTCTTACACAAATAAGGATCTCATGATCCAGTCTTAATACAACAAGCAGCGGAATAAAAGATAAGCGTAGTGCTGGGGTCCATCTTCAGGGGCATTGGCAATGCTGACGAAGGCAGATAGTCCTAGTTATCATAGCCGTCCTGTTGGCCATCATCTTTGTAGTCTCCTTCATAGTCTGGCCATGAGAATAGCCAGGGACAAAAGCCATGAGTACTCTTTAAGTACTCGCAAACTACCACTAACCAGTAGTATAGTTCTAAGTTAAAGTGTTAACTCTAAGTTTAACTAGCAAGTTAAGTTTGAAACCTAAGCTGAGTTCTGAAACAAAGAAAGATAAAATAAAGTTCTAGAATCACTTAAGTTGGGAAGCTATTGTCATAAACACAACCCTGTTGTGGTCAAGTCAGGATTCATCATTCCTTTCATAAGTTATTTTGAAAACATCTGACAACGAAACAGTATGGCCATTCCAA
Source organism: Avena eriantha (assembly GCA_910589775.1). NCBI lineage: Eukaryota > Viridiplantae > Streptophyta > Magnoliopsida > Poales > Poaceae > Avena > Avena eriantha. Next base: position 91,986,359 of record OU342741.1, read on the forward strand.
CTGTCCATAACCGCGGACGCGGCAATTCGAATAGTTTGACACTCTACAGAGGTGGTACACTTTCACCACAAGATTCGATACATCTGTCAGGGATAACCCTGAATCATCATACTTAGTATGCAGATAATCAAACATAACCTTTCCTTTACACACCCTAGTATAAGCACCTCTCCTATGTGCATGGCCTCCCAACCATGACCATCTGTCATCTTGGGCACTACATAGGTGGACAACATTGAGAGGTAGCCTCAGCTCAGACCTCTCCCGCGAGGGAACTAATACTAATGCATATAAACTTCCGGCTAAGCCTTACCCAATTCAGGTATTATGGTTGTACGGTAAATTTGGAATGGTATCGCATCCGAATCCAACCATCAGTTTTGTAAAAGGGTTAAGACTCATGCCTCAACATTTTCACCCTCATAAACCATTTGTGTTTCTCAACACATGTCAAAACATCTCAATAGAATGACTCATCATTCCAAGGTTTTCATAATTCATTTTCACCAAGTGTTCCCATCTACAGTGACTCAAGTTTTTATCTACTCTAAACTACTAAGTTAAGAGTGTTCACTAAGGTGGAAAGATGGGATCAATCTCATCCATAGAATGACATCTAAAGTTATCTAACTAGGTCAAGTTTTATACTCTTTATGCTACCTTCAAAACAATTAAAGGACTTTGGTAAAGTAAAGGAAGTAAAGCTTGGAAAATAATACTTGGGGTAAGTAATAGTCAAAGTGGTATAACCAAGGCATGCCTAAAGCATCTTTGATCATATCATCTAGCTTAATTCTAGCTTGCTAAGCATTATACTTGCAAGTGTTAGCTTGCATTGTTAATGATGGCTTGCCTTGTGCAGTGCAGTGGTTGAAGTATTCTTCCTCCTCTTGATAGAACTCCTCCTCCTCGAAAGCTTGGTCTGTACTATCGTCTATAAATACATACAGAGTACACAATCACCAAACAATACTTAACTAGTCTAATTAGCACTATAAGGCACACATTTGATGATCTATTATCATCACAAGCATCACAAGTTCTATTAACTAGTTTCATTTTTTTTATTTAAGAAAAGTAATTTCTACTCATTGAAAAATTAACTAAGATTTAATATTCACCACTTAAAATATGGGATCATGTGGACACATGTCATCACCACATATTCTAACATGTGGTAATGTGATTTAAAGGTTGGATCACAATTACTTTGGTTTAAGTTCATTATTTAATGATTTAAAGTGACTAGAAATGCATATATAGCATTATTTTGGTACTAGTCCAAAGTCACTGCATGTAAACCTTAATATTATTACAAATTCAGATAGGTATGGTAAAATGTGATTTTTGAGAGTTGCAATCAACTCAAAAGCTATCATGGTTGATTTTATAAAAATGTTTGAATGTGCAAAAGCTTCTATCTTGTTATTTTTACTAGGAGAGATCTCTAACTCTAATTGAATTAAATCCAACGGGCCTGGGTAGATCTTTTCAGTATCTTTCTAACAAAATTTGAATCACTCCATTTGGATTTGTATATCTCTCTGAATGGAATTTCAAACTAGGGGACAAAACAAAGTTTAAACTAAATAGGAAAATCCTAATTTGAATTAAATGGGTCGCACAGGAACGCTAATGGGCCGGCCCAGTGACACTCCACGGCGCGGGGCACAATTGACAGGGGGGGGTCCACCGGTCAGAGGCTCATTACACGCGAAGCGGTACGGGGCGATGTGGGCCGTTAGATTAGAACTAAGATCGACGGCTGGGGCTCGTCGTCGACGACGGACAGGTTGCCGGCGAGATCTAACCCTAGCGGCTCGGTGGGGGTGCTCAGGAGGCGTACCAGGGCTCCAGCAACGACTGTGATGGGGGCAAACGAACTGGTAGATGACGGCGAGCTCAAGGGTGGTCGAGGCGGTAAACCTTAATATTATTACAAATTCAGATAGGTATGGTAAAATGTGATTTTTGAGAGTTGGAATCAACTCAAAAGCTATCATGGTTGATTTTATAAAAATGTTTGAATGTGCAAAAGCTTCTGTCTTGTTATTTTTACTAGGAGAGATCTCTAACTCTAATTGAATTAAACCCAATGGGCCTGGGTAGACCTATTTAGTAGCTTTCTAACAAAATTTGAATCACTCCATTTGGATGTGTAGGTCTCTCTGAATGGAATTTCAAACTAAGGGGCAGAACTAAGTTTAAACTAAATAGGAAAATCCTAATTTGAATTAAATGGATCGCGCGGGAACTCTAACGGGCCGGCCCAGTGACACTCCGCGGCACGGGGCACAACTGACAGGGGAGTCCACCAGTCAGAGGCTCATTACACGTGAAGCGGTACGGGGCGATGTGGGCCGTTAGATTAGAACTAAGATCGACGGCTGGGGCTCGTCGTCGATGACGGACAGGTCGTCGGCGAGGTCTAACCCTAGTTTCTTGGTGGGGGTGCTCAGGGGGCGTACCAGGGCTCTAGCGACGATTGCGATGGGGGCAAACAAACTGGTAGACGATGGCGGGCTCAAGGGTGGTCGAGGCGGCTCTAGGGGTGGACAAAATCAACGTCGCCTTCTACTCCTCTGTCGTGGCTCCTCCGACCAAATTCCGGCGAACAAGTGCTCGCGTTGCTCCGGCTAGAGGTGGGGAAGGACCAGTGAGGTGAGGGGAGTGGAAAGGTGTGAGTGGATTGTGCTGGGGTGGCCTCTATTTATAGCTTGACGAGGCGACCGAGAGGGATGGGCGGGCGACTTCGGCGAGGGCTGCACAGCGTGCTAGCGGCGTGGCTCGAGGTAGGGGACGATGGTTGGTCTCCTGGCGGTGCTCTAGAGCTTAAATGCGAGCTTAGGGGCGTTGGCGTTTGGTCGGGCAGTGCTCATGCTCTGAGTGGCAGAGGTTGCGGTCTCCACGGTGGGCGGTGGCTGTGGTGCGATTGGCGGCGAACGGGCATGTCTAGGGTGTTCCCTGGGTCATGGCGGAGCGGTGAGCATGGGCTGCGGTCGAGGGGCGGTGTGTGCACGCGTGTCAGGTGCGGCGCTCTAGCGCGTGCTCGACATGGCGCAGACACTCAGTGCGCGGCGGTTCCTCGGTGGTCCAGGGGCTGGCAGTGCATGGGGAGGGGATAGAGAGTGGCGGTGTGGTCTGGGCTAGCTCATAGACATGGTGAGAGAGAGAGAGAGGCGGTCTGCTGCGGCGATGGCAAGGTTGGCGGGCGACATGGTGCTCGGGGTGGCTCGGCACTATTGCTAGGGGGTAGGGGATGGGGTGTTTATTGCTTGGTTTGATCAAGTGGAGATAGAGGGAAAAATGGAGGTCAATTGGGGGCAAAACCCTGTTGTAAACAGTGAGCTAGGTTTAGACTTTGATTCCTGCCTGCCAAGTGTTTGTAAAAATGGCCGCAAGAAATTTACTTTGGAATTTTGAAAAGATTTTTGGTGGGTGTGCTAGGCATAAGCTTAAGACTCTATGGGTGCTTGGGTTTTGAAAATTGAGCTCATTTGAGTGGTTTTTGAAATAGGGTGATCTTCCCATATGAACTAGATTCAATTTTCCAATGCCATTTAAAATTAGTGTTTGAAAGTTTTTGGCAGATCACAAAGTGGGCCTTGGTACATCATTATATGTACTAGCAAGGGCTGCAAAGATCCACATTTGTTTCTATTAGGTTTTGAGTACTAGGAATAGCCAAAGTAGACAAGCTGATTAAAATGGCACAAATGACCATTCTCATCTTTTATTCATTTTTATTTGTTTTTCTTTGGGATTTGTTTGGGAATGATCTACATGATGTTTATTTCACCTAAGAATCATTTTACAAGCAATGGATCACTTAAACAAGGCAATCCAAATCAACTCCTATTTTAAATGCACACACACATGAATGCTTTAATAATTTTAAATGGGAAAGTTTTTGTTAACCCTAATTTTGATGATTTGGATCTTAATAACCATGGGTTGAAGTTTTGGGATGTTACAAACCTTCCCCCCTTAAACAAAATCTCGTCCCGAGATTTACAAACAAAACTAGGAACTAAAGAGATCTGGGAACTCTGTCCTAATGTAATCTTCTCGCTCCCAAGTGGCTTCCTCCTCGGTATGGTTGCTCCATTGAATTTTGAGAAACTTGATACTCCTGGTCCTGGTGGTTCTGTAAGCTTCTTCTAAGATACGGTTGGGCACTTCACGATATGTCAGGTCATTGTTGATCTCCACAGCTTTGTGATCAATGTTTTTGAAAACTTCAGTCTTCTCTGGCACTTCCAGGCATTTGCGAAGTAACAAGATATGGAACACATTATGGATGGTTGACATCTCTTCTGGCAGTTCCAGTTGATACGATACTTCTCCTCGATGGTTCAGAATCTTGAATGGTCTGATATATCTGGGAGCTAACTTTCCTATCACACTAAAGCGTTGGGTTCCTTTCAATGGCGAAACCTTGAGATACACAAAATCTCCAACATTGAAAGTCAGGTCTCTCCTTCTCTTGTCAGCATAACTCTTCTGTCTGGATTGGGTGGTCTTGAGGTGCTCACGGAATTTGTGAACCTTCTCTTCGGCTTCTCGAAGAATGTCGGGTCCAAAGATTTGACTCTCTCCTACTTGCGACCAATTCAAAGGGGTACAACAGTTCCTTCCGTATAGGAACTCAAATGGTGCCATCTGCAAACTAGCTTGATAACTGTTGTTATATGAGAATTTTGTGAACGGCAGGCAGTCTTCCCATTTTGATCCGTACTCTAACACACAAGCTCTTAACATATCCTCTAGGATCTGGTTGACTCTCTCAGTTTGTCCATCTGTTTGCGGGTGATAAGCGGTGCTAAAATTCAACTTGGTTCCCAATCCTTCCTGGACTTTTTGCCAAAATCTCGAGCTAAACTGGGTTCCTCGATCTGATACTATGGTCTTGGGGGTTCCATGCAGACTAACAATCCTAGAAATATACAGTTCTGCTAGCTTCGAACTCTGGTAGGTTGTCTTGATAGGTATGAAGTGGGCTACCTTGGACAGTCTATCAACTATGACCCAGATTGAGTCATTTCCCCTACTGGAAGTAGGCAAACCGGTGATAAAGTCCATTCTAGAATCTGCAATGGTTGCAACAGTCCTTCGGGTTTCTGATGCTCTACTTTTACTCTTTGACAGATGTCACACTTGGCGATGTAGCTTCCGATTTCTCTCTTCATCTTGTGCCACCAAAATTGCTCTTTCAAATCTTGATACATCTTCGTTCCTCCTGGGTGGATAGAATAAAGAGCATCATGAGCTTCCTTCATGATAACTTGCTTCAGCTCCGAATTTGCTGGCACACAGATACGTCCTTTGTACCACAGAACTCCTTCTTCGTCTTCAGTGAATCCAGGTACCTTTCCTGTACCAATACGACGTTTGATTCCGTCGATACTTTCATTTCCCTTCTGGGCTTCCTTGATTTGGCTAATCAAAGTGGGTTGAAGTTCAATGCTAGCTAAGAATCCTTTGCTAACTAATTCAGTTCTGAACTGCTCCAACTCCTCATACAAACTTGGCTGATTCTCCTGGATCATGGTGTTTAGCCTACACGGCTGTCTGCTAAGGGCATCCGCTACCACATTAGCTTTGCCGGGGTGATAGTGAATGTCAAGGTCATAATCCTAGATTAACTCTATCCATCTCCTTTGCCTCATATTTAGCTCCTTCTGAGTGAAAATATACTTCAAGCTCTTGTGATCTGAGTAAATCTCATAGCGATTACCCATCAGATAATGATGCCATGTCTTCAATGCCAAAACTACAGCTGCTAATTCAAGATCATGGGTCGGATAGTTCTGCTCATGCTGCTTTAGTTTTCGAGACATATAAGCGATGACTTTGCCTTCTTGCATCAATACACATCTGAGACCAATCTTGGATGCATCACAATATACATCAAACGGCTTCTTGATGTCTGGCATGATCAATATTAGGGCCGATATCAATCTCTTCTTCAGCTCCTGAAAACTGGCTTCACATTTGTCGGTCCATTCAAACTTCTTGTCCTTCTTCAACAATTGGGTCATGGGTCTGGCGATGCTCGAGAATCCTTCTACGAACTTGCGGTAGTATCCCGCTAATCCGAGAAATGCACGGACTTGGGTTTGAGTGGTTGGGGCTTCCCATTCTTCGACATCTTTGATCTTGGCAGGATCAACAGAGACTCCTCCGGCAGACACAATATGTCCTAAGAATCCTACTTCTTTCAGCCAAAACTCACACTTCCTAAACTTGGCATACAACTGATGCTCTCTCAGGGTTTCTAGGATGATTCTCAGATGTTGCTCATGCTCTTCTTCTGACTTGGAGTGGATAAGGATGTCGTCGATAAACACAACTACAAACTTATCTTGGAAGTTCATAAAGATCTTATTCATGAGATTCATGAAATAAGTAGGGGCATTGGTTAATCCAAAAGACATAACCGTATACTCGTATAAACCAAGCGAGTAGTAAAGGCGGTCTTCGGAATATCCGTTGCACGAATCTTAAGTTGGTGATAACCAGTCCTAAGATCAATCTTCGAGAATACCTGAGCTCCATTCAACTGATCAAATAGATCCTCTATCTTTGGCAAAGGGTACTTGTTCTTGATGGTGACGTCATTCAACTTTCTGTAATCTGTGCACAAACAGTTGCCTCCATCTTTCTTGTCGATGAATAACACTGGTGATCTCCATGGCGATGCGCTTGGTTGAATCAAGCCTTTTGCTAACATGGCATCCAACTACTTCTTCAGTTCCACTAACTCTGAGGGGTTCATGCTATAGGGTCTCTGGGCTATGGGTCCGGTTCCGGGGATTAGTTCGATAATGAACTCAATATCCCTATCCGGGGGCATACCTGGCAATTCATCTAGGAATACGTCGGGGTATTCGCAGACTACTCTGACTTAGTCAATGGTGGGCAGGGCTACACTCTTGTTACACTTGAATTGACGAGGTAAGGTTTCAGATATATGCTCTACTGTGACTCCAGAGCTACTGGTCATGGTGATGGCTTTCTTAGCACAGTCTATCAGTCCTTTATGCCGTGACATCCAGTCCATACCTAGTACTACTTCCAATCCTTTGGTTCCAAGTACAATTAGGTTGGCATAAAAATCTATCCCATGTATTCTGATAGGCACAACTTTGCAAATTTTTCTAGCTTTGGTGGTTGAACCGGGGATTTGAACTATCATGACATGCTTCAGGTTGGTTGGGTGAATCTTATTAGTGCATGCAAATTCTTCGGTGACAAATGAATGTGATGCTCCCGAATCAAACAATACTCTGGCTAAAACTGAGTTGACAGAAAACATACCCAGCACTACATCTGGCTTGGGCTTCTTCGGCGTTCATGTGGAAGAGACGGCTGTTGCGGTTGTGAGGGTTCCCTGGGGCAAATCTTCTCCCTGGTTGAACACGACACTGCTGTTGAGATGGGGCATTCACATTGGCAGTGGTGGCAGTCTTCTTGGGACACTCATTGGAATAGTGACCCTTCACTCCACACTCGAAACAAGTGATCTGGGACTTGTCCTTTACTGCGACAGGCATAGCATTGCTGCTAGTACTGGGTGCAGTGTTGTTGTTGTTGTTGCTCTTGGGAGGTGCATGGTTGAAATTGTTGGCATTGCCGGTGTTGTGATCGTTTCCTCCGGACTTCACATTGCCTCCGCTACGGTTGGGGTAGCTTGGCCGAGACATTGGGGGTCGATTGTTCCTTGGTGCATATCCTGGTGAGGGGTTGGGATGGTACTTCTGGTGACTACTGGATCCAGATTGCTGCATCATACGATGTTTGCGGTTGTCGTTTGCCTGGTTAATCTCCCCTTCCATCTGAATGGCAAAATCGACTAGCTCTTTGAGATCCTGGAAACGGATGTTGACGAGGACAGTCTGCATTTCATCATGCAGTCCGTTCAAGAATCTCTCCTTCTTCTTGGCCTCCGTGTTGATCTCATCAGGTGCATATCTAGGAAGTGATAGGAATCTATCACGGTATTCCACCACAGTCATTCTGCCATGCTTCAATTCACGAAACTCATCCCTCATTCTGGTGACTAGGCCCTGTGGCACGTGGGTGCGGCTGAATTTGATTTTGAAGGCTTCCCATGTCATCACTTGACCATGGTTCATGGTGCGGATACTGTTCCACCATGCTCTTGCATCTCCTGCCAGATAGTGGGTGGCAAAAAGAATGTTCTCGTTGTCATCAACTCCTGCAACTTCTAAGTTGTTTTCCATTGTCTGCAAGCAGTCATCAGCATCTAGTGGGTTCTCTGAAGTACTAAAGATTGGGGGATTGGTATTCTGGAAGTTTTTGAGTTTGGATCCATGGTGATCCTGATTTCCATGCCCTTGGTTGTTTTGGGCCATCTGAGCTATCTGCTCCAATGTTGCTAAGTTGGCTTGGCGTTCTGCCCTACTTGCTTCACGGTCTACAACTAACATCTGCATAATCTGCAGCATTGGGTCTTGCGATGAGCTGCTCCCTCCTTGGTTTCCACGAGTCATCTGAAGATTGAGGTAGATAAGGGGGTAAGAGGGAAAGTTCTAAGGTTGATGGTTTTGGTTTCAAAGCTAAAAGTTTGAGTTTGACTCAGGTTTTGCAACTAACTTCATTTCATTCAGGCAAACAAGCACACAATACAAACACACACCACAACAATAAAGGAAAACAGATGGTTTGAAGAACCATTCTGCAAGCTACGATACAGTGGGACTGATACATCTCATGCTATGACAATGCTCTAGTGCATCTACTCATCGTCAATGAAGTCGGAGTCCTCATCGTCAGTGTAGAAGTCCACAACATCCTCCTCCAGAAAGTCATCATCATTGCTGAGGTAAGAATCCATGTCTCCCTGGATGTCTTCACCCTCCTCTTCTTCCTCCTTTGCTGCAAGCTGAGCTTCTTGCTCCTTGACAGTCTTCTTGAGGTCGTCCACCTTCTTGCGAAGACAGGTGATGGTGCGATCCTTCTTTCCGCGCTGGAGAAAAAGAGACTGACGATCATTGACAAGCAGTGAGAAAGTCTAGGCCTTCTGGGCGGTAATGGCACGGTTGTGGTTGGCGAACTCCCTAGCATTGTCCAACTCCTTCTGACGATCGTACAACAGGAAGTCGAGGTTCTCCACTTGGCGCTTCAGTTCTGGATGACTTGGCATCTCCATCGGCATTCCCATGAAGTCACGTCTTGCATAGTGAGCAAAACAGGTTCCTTGGATTTGGTTGACACTGAGGGCACATAGACGTGCGAGAGCTTCATGCATTGCCCTGGCTAGTCCATCTAGCCAGTTGTTCTCTCTCACTGAGAACTGGATTCTCCTGGATGTTGGTGCTTCTATGCTTCCTCTAAGATCAGCGGTGACTAGCCACTTCAAATCTCCTCCTAGGGGTCCTAGAAGTTGAGCTCCAAGAAACTCCGGATGTGGGCGTCCCAGTAACTCCGACAGTGAATCCAGATCCCTCTCGAAGATCAATTGACCTCCGTTTCCCAACTGGTAGAACTTGCTGAACTGAGTCTCCATCTACAAGAATTAAGGATGAGGAAATTAGTGAAGTGATCAAGTGTGTCAATTTTATGTAGTAATGTAAGAATTTTGAGGAACATGAATTTTTGAGAAAGAATGAATTCCCAAGGATAAGAGAGGAAATAGTTTTTCATAAATACTCACTTTGGTTTTGAAACTAAGTTTTTGTTTGGACGTCCATTCTAACTAGGGTCTCCTATGGTCAGGATGGCTCTGATACCAACTTGTCAACACCTGTATTTTTAATCCCAGATGCCTGATATGCCATACCTCGCCTAGGATTACCATTTTTGCGACACATAACAGATTGGATATCACAGTACATCATCCATTACAAACCATACATAAGGTCTTACACAAATAAAGGATCTCAAGATCCAGTCTTAATACAAAAAATAGCGGAATAAAAGATAAGCGTAGCGGTGGGGTCCATCATTCCTTTCATAAGTTATTTTGAAAACATCTGACAACGAAACAGTATGGCCATTCCAACTGTCCATAACCGCGAACGCGGCTATTCGAATAGTTTGACACTCTATAGAGGTGCTGCACTTTCACCACAAGATTCGATACATCTATCAGGGATAACCCTGAATCATCATACTTAGTATGCAGATAATCAAACATAACCTTTCCTTTACACACCCTAGTATAAGCACCTCTCCTATGAGCATGGCCTCCCAACCATGACCATCTGTCATCTTGGGCACTACATAGGTGGACAACATTGAGAGGTAGCCTCAGCTCAGACCTCTCCCGCGAGGGAACTAATACTAATGCATATAAACTTCCGGCTAAGCCTTACCCAATTCAGGTATTATGGTTGTACGGTAAATTTGGAATGGTATCGCATCCGAATCCAACCATCAGTTTTGTAAAAGGGTTAAGACTCATGCCTCAACATTTTCACCATCATGAACCATTTGTGTTTCTCAACACATGTCAAAACATCTCAATAGAATGACTCATCATTCCAAGGTTTTCATAATTCATTTTCACCAAGTGTTCCCATCTAAAGTGACTCAAGTTTTTATCTACTCGAAACTACTAAGTTAAGAGTGTTCACTAAGGTGGAAAGATGGGATCAATCTCATCCATAGAATGACATCTAAAGTTATATAACTAGGTCAAGTTTTATACTCTTTATGCTACCTTCAGAACAATTAAAGGACTTTGGTAAAGTAAAGGAAGTAAAGCTTGGAAAATAATACTTGGGGTAAGTAATAGTCAAAGTGGTATAACCAAGGCATGCCTAAAGCATATTTGCTCATATCATCTAGCTTAATTCTAGCTTGCTAAGCATTATACTTGCAAGTGTTAGCTTGCATTGTTAATGATGGCTTGCCTTGTGCAGTGCAGTGGTTGAAGTATTCTTCCTCCTCTTGATAGAACTCCTCCTCCTCGAAAGCTTGGTCTGTACTATCGTCTATAAATACATACAGAGTACACAATCACCAAACAATACTTAACTAGTCTAATTAGCACTATAAGGCACACATTTGATGATCTATTATCATCACAAGCATCACAAGTTCTATTAACTAGTTTCATTTTTTTTATTTAAGAAAAGTAATTTCTACTCATTGAAAAATTAACTAAGATTTAATATTCACCACTTAAAATATGGGATCATGTGTACACATGTCATCACCACATATTCTAACATGTGGTAATGTGATTTAAAGGTTGGATCACAATTACTTTGGTTTAAGTTCATTATTTAATGATTTAAAGTGACTAGAAATGCATATATAGCATTATTTTGGTACTAGTCCAAAGTCACTGCATGTAAACCTTAATATTATTACAAATTCAGATAGGTATGGTAAAATGTGATTTTTGAGAGTTGCAATCAACTCAAAAGCTATCATGGTTGATTTTATAAAAATGTTTGAATGTGCAAAAGCTTCTATCTTGTTATTTTTACTAGGAGAGATCTCTAACTCTAATTGAATTAAATCCAACGGGCCTGGGTAGATCTTTTCAGTAGCTTTCTAACAAAATTTATATCACTCCATTTGGATTTGTATATCTCTCTGAATGGAATTTCAAACTAGGGGACAAAACTAAGTTTAAACTAAATAGGAAAATCCTAATTTGAATTAAATGGGTCGCACAGGAACGCTAACGGGCCGGCCCAGTGACACTCCACGGCGCGGGGCACAATTGACAGGGGGGGTCCACCGGTCAGAGGCTCATTACACGCGAAGCGGTACGGGGCGATGTGGGCTGTTAGATTAGAACTAAGATCGACGGCTGGGGCTCGTCGTCGACGACGGACAGGTTGCCGGCGAGATCTAACCCTAGCGGCTCGGTGGGGGTGCTCAGGAGGCGTACCAGGGCTCCAGCAACGACTGTGATGGGGGCAAACGAACTGGTAGATGACGGCGAGCTCAAGGGTGGTCGAGGCGGCTCCGAGGGTGGACGAAATCGACGTCACCTTCTCCTCCTCTGCCGCGGCTCCTCCGGCAAAATTCCGGCGAACAAGTGCTCACGCTGCTCCGGCTAGAGGTGGGGAAGGACTAGTGAGGTGAGGGGAGTGGAAAGGTGTGAGTGGATTGTGCTGGGGTGGCCTCTATTTATAGCTCGACGAGGCGGCCGAGAGGGATGGGCGGGCGACTCCGGCGAGGGTTGCACAGCATGCTAGCGGCGTGGCTCGAGGTAGGGGACGGTGGTTGGTCTCCTGGCGGTGCTCTATAGCTTAAATGTGGGCTTAGGGGCGGTGGCGTTTGGTTGGGCGGTGCTCACACTCTGAGCAGCAGAGGCGGCGATCTCCACGGCGGGCGGTGGTTGTGGTGTGATTGGTGGAGAACGAGCATGTCTGGGGTGTTTCCTAGGTCGTGGCGGAGCGGTGAGCACGGGCTGCGGTCGAGGCGCCGCGTGTGCACGCGTGTCGGGCGCGGCGCTCTGGCGCGTGCTCGGCATGGCGCAGACACTCAGTGCGCGGTGGTTCCTCAGTGGTCCAGGGGCTGGCAGTGCGCGGGGAGGGGACAGATAGTGGCGGTGTGGTCTGGGCTAGCTCATAGACATGGTGAGAGAGAGGGCCAGTCTGCTGCGGCGATGGCAAGGTTGGCCGGTGACATGGTGCTCGGGGTGGCTCGGCACTGTTGCTAGGGGGTAGGGGATGGGGTGTTTATTGCTTGGTTTGATCAAGTGGACACACAGGGAGCAAATGGAGGTCAATTGGGGGCAAAACCCTATTGTAAACAGTGAGCTAGGTTTAGACTTTGATTCATGCCTGCCAAGTGTTTGTAAAAATGGCCGCAAGAAATTTAATTTGGAATTTTGAAAAGATTTTTGGTGGGTTTGCTAGGCATAAGCTTGAGACTCTGTGGGTGCTTGGGTTTTGAAAATTGAGCTCATTTGAGGGGTTTTTGAAATAGGGTGATCTTCCCATATGAACTAGATTCAATTTTCCAATGCCATTTAAAATTAGTGTTTAAAAGTTTTTGGCAGATCACAAAGTGGGCCTTGGTACATCATTATATGTACTAGCAAGGGGTGCAAAGATCCACTTTTGTTTCTGTTAGGTTTTGAGTACTAGGAATAGCCAAATTGGGCATGCTGATTAAAATGGCACAAATGACCATTCTCATCTTTTATTCATTTTGATTTATTTTCTTTGGGATTTGTTTGGGAATGATCTAGATGATGTTTATTTCACCTAAGAATCATTTTACAAGCAATGGATCACTTAAACAAGGCAATTCAAATCAACTCCTATTTTTAATGCACACACACATGAATGCTTTAATAATTTTAAATGGAAAAGTTTTTGTTAACCCTAATTTTGATGATTTGGATCTTAAAAATCTTGGATTGAAGTTTTGGGATTGTACAATTTAGCCCATAAATGTTATTAGATTTCCAATAAATGTTCATTACCTGAAAGTTATCACAAGAAACCAATGATTCGCTAATTGCGATGTTTTTTTTATCTTGGGTAAAATCCGGCAAGAAACAAAAGGAAAAACAATAGTTAAAAGTGATGAAATTTGGAGCTATCACGTAACCTCAGAAATGCCCATGGTTATGGACTTAGGGTTTCATGGAAAAGAGATTTCTGGAGATTTCGTTGGCTAATCAGACAAACAAGGGAGTCGAGATCGTCTGATTATTGGAAAAAGTGTGATTAAAGGTTGCTCAAAGCTTCGGTACATCTCTGTTGGCTCCTCCCAACCTTTATATAATAGGCTGGGTCCTAAAGCTGTATATAGATATGTTACGAGTTACAATTACAACATTATTATTATGTCGGTTTCTACTTCTTTATTTATTTCCAAGACACTCTTTTGTCTGTCGGGGGCTCCTGGGACTTCTTATTCTTCATGGGCTTCGTGGGCCATAGGCCTTTATGTGCATAGGGTAGTTAATCACGGGGACCCGACATGTCATGCCCATGTCAGACACCCATCCTCAAATTGCTCCAGGCCAAGCACGCTCAACATGGAGTTCCTTTGAAGACAAGCACCGGAAAAGAAGTTGCAACTTATTGGTATGAGTATTTCTATCAATCCTATCAAGACACACGCCATGATCTCACACCTTCATGGCCTTTGTACATTTCCTACCAAGCAAATGAACAGTTATTCTATGCCCAATGAATGAAGTAGATGCTTCCAAGCATCCTAGGGAATCCTCCTGATTCATTCTATACTAGGATCCGAGCAGTGTTTTCAGCATTAGGTGATCTCAAATATGGTCATCCAAACACTGCCACTACTACTTTGCATAACTTTTACATGCACTTGATGGCAGTGGATTCGACCATGCGTACATAGTCATCTTGTGTATCTGCATGAGCTCCATATGCAAACATCCTCCTAGGAGCAATGCACTTCTAAAGTGAGGAAAACCCTACCATGACGATATAGTTGTTCTTGGATATGAAGTAGTCATAGAACTCCTGACGACCATGAAAATCTCCAGGAAGAGCTTCTAATTCATCTCGAAATGCTGCCAAATTACATTTGGGTCGTGCAATGGATCATCAGGGAAGTAGTAGGCGTACAACATGCAGTAGCCCTCCATCTGCTGCCTCGTCTTGCTCTTGTGGCGCCCCTATTTCGATCCTACACGACATGGTTATATGATGGCTCTGAAATATAGCCATCCACGTCCACATTTAAACTGGATATTATTCATACTTTTGATGAAATATGTCTCTAAACCCTGCCACTAATGCCTAAAACTCAAAGGGGTATGCAATCCTTTCTTGCTATTTTTCCTTGCATAGATAATGTCATTTGAACATGGGAATCACTACATTAACGTTAAAGATACGAAATTTCCAACAAACAGAAGAAACTGGGAGCCATGAAGCGGAGGCAGACGCTTTAACGACCAACTATACGAACAGACTAAAATTCTGGCCGTATAGTTCCTGTCGTATAGTTGGCGCCACCACAGCTAGGTCAAACAAAACAACTTCCATGAAGGGACCCCTATATAAAGAAGCCTCGTGCGATGAGAAAAACACTCATGCCTCGCCCTCAAGTCTCTGCCCTAGATCATCAGCCGCCTCCAGATCTCCAAACCCTTCTCCACCACCATAGCCATATTCCACCACTTGTAATAGTAGATCTCATCTTTGATTGGTGACATTGTAAGGCTATCGCTATCAATCTTATGATTTCACTACAATGTTTATGATTTTCGATCTCATCTCTATGTGTGAGTAATTCTCCTTGGGCTAAGGGCTTCGGCCTAGCCATGTAGCTTTTTGCATGTTATTTATCATAGATGGGATCATGTATTATTTTGTATGACATGATGATTATTGTATCCTCTATTGCCTCAATCTAAGGACTTATTATGTACCCAAGATCCCGAGGATTGAGCCAGGTATAGGGAGTATGAGTAATGACTAATCTGCAGGTTGGGAACCCAGTGACAGAAGGGGTAGTATGGCTGTATGTGAGGGATGTACTTGGGATTAATGGTGATGTCACTATGAATATCATTAGTTCTCTTTCTTCTATGGATGAGACTAGTAGGTTATTGCAATAAGCGGTTGCAGAGATAATAGCAATTATGGATGCACTGCACACATATAATCTATCTTGCTCTAACAATTACATGCATACTTTATCTTTTATTCCCATCAGATGTTTTGCACAACTACAGGTGAAATCGAACGCCCTAGGCCCTCTCTCTCCATCATCGACAACAACAAAAAGACGCAAACTCTTGATCTGGTAAAAGCACAAAAGGAGTTCTAAAACTCCTGAAGGTCCATTAAAATAACTTCACTACCCTTCCGCTTCCCGAGGATTCGATAAACCTAGGTCTACTAGAGAAAAGGAGTTATACTACATCCGTAGTCTGGATCGAAGGTATCAGCCCTTTTTCTGGTGCCGTTGCCGGGAAGCAATACTACATCTGTAGTCCGGATCGAAGTTATCAACCCTTTTTCTAGCGCCGTTGCAGGGGAAGCAATAGCTACCCTAGTGAGGTTAGTAGGAACCTTGCTAGTTTTAATTCTTGTTTTTAATTTTGTTAGTTTGCTTTCAGTCTTTATTTGAAAAACCCAAAAATAGTTAGTCTTTAAATTCTTGTTTTTACTATTATAAATCTCTATTTAAGAAAACCCCAAAACATAGGAAATATGGCTGAAAAGAAGCTTGGGGAGTTTTCTACTCCCAACAATGATTATTTGCGTACTCCTATTACTTAGCCAGCAATTGCTGGTGATGACTATGAAATTAAGCCCCATTATTTAAGTTTGGTTCAACATAATCAATTTGGAGGCTCTGCTGTTGAGGACGCAGGTATGCACTTGAATACTTTCACTGAAATATGTGATATGATGCGCATAAAAGATGTTGACCCCGAGGCGGTCAAATTGCGTCTATTTCCTTTCTCTCTTAGAGGAAGAGCAAAAGAATGGTTGCTATCTTTGCCTAGAAATACTATTACATCATGGGTGGAATGCACTTCTTTATTTATGACTAAATTTTTCCCACCCTCAAAGACTATGCAACTAAGGTCTAATATTACTGGTTTCAGACATGAAGAGCGTGAGCCACTAGCGCTTGCATGGGAGAGGATGAAAGAATGCATGAGAAACTGTCCCAGTCACGGGATGGAAGATTGGTTAATCCTTCATTTATTTTATAATGCTCTTAACCCTATGTCTCAGTCTATGCTTGATATTGCAGCTGGAGGAACATTTATGGGTAAACATATTACCGAAGCAAAGCAGATGCTAGACAATATGCAAGACAACCATGCCCAATGGCATGTGGATAGATCAAACATGAAGAAGGTGAACTTCGTCTCACCACGAGAAAATGAAGAACTCAATGCTAAGTTGGATGAGCTCATATTAGCAGTAAAAGGTAAGGAAACCCCGGTAAGAGCCATCCTTGAAACTAACATTGAAGAAGTAGACTTGATAGCTCGTAATTATTATAACCCTGCTTGGAAGAAGAATTATAGTCCTAATTTTCAGAAACATTATTCTAGTCCTACAGGTAACTCTAATAATAATATGGGAACTCCAAGAAACACTTAAGTCTTTTATAGACTCACAAAATGAACAAAACAATATTTTTGTTAAAATAACGGAGAACCATGATGCTATGCTTGGTAAATTATCTAACCAAGCTGTTAGTTTGAGAAATGATTTGTAGGCCCTTCAAGAAAGAACGAGGATTGTTGAGGCACGGCTAGGTAAGATAACCGAGAGTCAAACTCTCATTCTAGATAAATTTGTAGGTAAAGCTTAGCCTAATCCTATTGAAGACCTCAAGATGATGAGAATCCAAAGGGAGGAGACGGAAGAACTTGATTATAGTAATGCCCCTTCATTGAGTTACACCATTGAAGATCTTGTAAAAATGATCAATGTTAAGATTCTGGTAAGTGAAGGAAATGAGGAAGCTATGTACCAACACTTCGTTACTCAAGTAGCAATAAAGGTATGTGAGCTTGAAGAAGAATATAAGAACATCGCTGAAAAATTACCTATGAAACTTGATGATATATTTGAGCCTACTATTAAGATTAAAATTGGGACCAATGAGATAGCTGCACTTTGTGATCTAGGTGCAAGCATCTCAACCATTCGAAAATGTCCTTTTAACAAGTTAAATATTGGTCTTTTGAGATCACCGAGTTAAAATTGCATCTAGCAGATTCTACCTACAAACAAGTTGTAGGAATTAAGGAGAATACTTTAGTATACATTAAAGGCTGTCCTGCTCTTATTGATTTTGTTATTGTTGACATGCTTGAAGATGCTACTGCTCCTATTATATTATCACGTCCTTTCTTAAGAACTATTAAGGCTTTGATTAATCTGCATGAAGGGAACGTGAAGCTTCAATTTCCTTCACCGTATCCTTTTGTTATTCATTTCCCCAGGAAGAAGAAAAACAAGCATGATGAAAAGGAGGCCATCACTTTGAAGGCCAACTATTCTGGAGTGGGTATTCCACTCATCTGACCTAAGTAAGCAACATTGAGGTCAAGCTATTGACCGTAAAAGAGCTCTTCATGGGAGGCAACCCATTTGAAATAAAGGTTTGAGTAAATTTTTAAGTTTAGTTTAAGTTTATATTTAATAAAGAGTGCTAGAAAACTCCAAGCGAGGAGAAGAAGCCTGGTAGTACTAAAAATCCTACTTAATACATGTTGTTGTTGGCCGACAAAATTTACTGTCATTTTTCTGTCAAAAACAAGGTATTTCGCTAAGTTGCAGGATAAGAAAGAATTCACGAAGAAACAGAAATCTTTCGATGCATACAGAAGGTTTAACGACCAACTATATGGCGGGAATAAAAATTTCAGCCGTATAGCTCCGGTCGTATAGATATTTTTTCCATTGATAATTTTTCTTTCAAAAGTACTGACGGTTTAATGACCAAATATACGGTGGGAATAAAAAATTCCAGCCGTATAGCTCCGGTCGTATAGATATCGATGCTTTCGTACAATTTCTTTTCCAGGTACAGATGGTTTGAAGACCAACTATACGATAGGAACATATTGTTCTGGCCGTATAGTTCCGATCGTATAGCTACACCGCCAAGTGGAAACCCTAAAATTTTGATAGCAGGCCAACTATACGGCTAGAATACATTGTTCCGACCGTATAGTCCCGCCCGTATAGTTGCTTCCAACCACAAAAACGCATGGGAAGGTACCCGCAACACTAAAACTTCAATCATTTTTCTCTCTTCTACCTCCAAACTCTCTCAAAACCTCAAGGGATCTTCATCTCTACCCAATTTCGTTTGATTTCCTCGCACACAAGTGATCTACTGTATGTTTCTCCTCTGATCCTCCAATTACTTTTCGCAAATTCATCTTCAATCTATTGTCATTATCAATCTAGGGTGATACCTACTATGAACTATTTTCCATAATTCTCTTGCCTAGATTATTATTTTGAGGGGATTCTTTAGTGTGCTATGATGAGGAATATGTTATACTTATTATTGTTGGATCAAAAAGTTTTATTTTTGCCTTTCTTTATTGTTTTAGATGATGAACACAAGGAGCCAAACTCGTGGTTGTGCCGCAACTAGCGCTTCTCGTGCTGTCACTCAAGAATGCATGGGGATACGGTTCAAGAATGAGCTCCAACATGGTCGCTTTGATAGGATCAAGAACCACAAAGTGAAGGCAACCAAGTGGGCTTGCCCCATCATATTGAACCAACTCGGTATTTCTAATGACTTCAATTTACTTTGCAATAGAGCTGGCCTGCAAAACTTTTTGTACAATGATGTGCCTACTTATCGCTGGTTAACTATTGAATTTCTAAGTTCTTTGCAAAGCACCGTTAAACTATGGCAAGGAGAGGACACAATTTCTTTCTGACTTATGAACAACAACTACACTTTAACACTAGACGAATGGTACGCATGTTTTAATTTTCCAAACAATGATGTTAATGCCTTACGCGCATCCTTTACTCGATTAGACCCTTCCCCTGAACAATATTATAATGGAATGAGCTTCACTACTAGAGTAAGCAAGGGGAAGAATATTCAACATCCTACAGTTCGCTATTTTTTCTATGTTATTGCTAACACCTTGTAGGAAAGATATGAGTTCACAAGACTCAATGAGGAGGACATCTTAGTCCTCGCAAAAGTTGCTTAAATCAACTGCGACTTGTCACTCAACTTGGGCGCAATCCTTATGCGCTACCTGGAGCACCAATCCACTCAAAGCCAAGGACCAATCACAGGTGGAGGCGTCATCACCATGCTTACCATCGCTCTAGGAATCGACCTAGGTGAGTTGCAACCTGTGCTAGGTGAGCGACGTGTTGGTTTCTCTACTTTAAAGGCTTGTGGAATTCTCACTAGGAGAGGTGTTGTTCATTACTTGCATATTGCTAGAGCTGGGCGTTTTTACCCCGCTCCTATGCCTAATGGTCTTTTCTCTATCGAGGAAGGACGTTTGCTATATGACTTGTAGGTTGAGCAACACCAACCCAAGGAGAAGATTCTGGATGAGGATGAGGACCAAGAAGAGGAGCAAGAAGTTCCTTATCAAGAGGAGCAGCCACAAACCTGGTTCGCCACGTACCAAGACTTCCAAGAACTTGGAGGGACTCTGGAGAGGATGCATAGCCTCTCTTTGAACCTCCGAGAAACAACTAGTAATCTATCAACTCAATTTGCGAACTGGCATAATGATTTTTTCCCGCCGCCACAATAATTTGAAGGGCTTGCAAAAGCCTAAGCTTGGGGAAGTTTCCTCATGTATCTTTATTTGGCGTTCATTTGCTTTTATTTATTTTGAGGTTGTGTTTTTAATTTGAGTTTATAAGCACTCGTGTTGGTTTCCCCAACACTTTATCTTTAGTTATTTCTATTTGCTTTCGAGATTTTTTAGCCGAGCTTTGCTGCCAATTTTCTATTCTTTAAATGCCCTCTCTTAAAAACAACAAAAAAATCTCCATTTACTTTATTTTCCCTCTTTTTTTCTTTTCGTCTAGAGGTTCTCATGTATTTGCAGGAGAGTGATCAACTTCGAGTTTCCAAGAAGCAAATCAAAAAGGAAGAGAGAAGTGGAACCAAACATGAGAGGTATGCCTTATGACTCCCTACTTTTGAAGTTTGAGAAACCCATGCTAGTTAGTAGTAAATGTTGAGATACTATATTGGTGGAGTGAGTCTTTGTATTATAGTAAGATTTTGTTTGCATGGGTATTTAGTTGAGTACGTTTTGTTCCAGCTCTTGTAGTTAACCAAGTCTTGCCTAAAAATTTGCTAAACAATTGTAATAAGAAAAGTATCACAATTGAAGGCTTGGGTGTTGTAGTTTTTTTTCTTGAAGGCTTATTTTTAAAGATACTCAATACCAATGAAAATGTTGATTGACTTGATAGCTCTCTTTAAAAGGATTTGTTCAATTGAATTAATGTTTAGTGGTTTTTGTGAGCATGCCAAAGTTTGACTTGTTAATCATAAAAATGATATAGCTTTATGCATGTCAAACTTCATGGGATGCCAACAACTCCCTGGCCTACGAACGATCTTCATGGAGGAAACTCCTAGATTTCGGCTATGAGTTGATTAAACACATGTAGCAGCAATGCTATACTAGGTAAGATCCTTGGCACTCCTGGGTAGTTGTGTTCATGATAGAATCACTCATCTGGCTGATATGAGTAATCATTATGCAAAAGGAACAAAAACCTAAGTGATGCCACGAGTGTCCATCATAGCCCGATAAACTAATATTTTTTGGCATGCTCTCAATTACTTAAGAACTGAAATTCTTGAAGGACAATGAATAGAAAAGTAGTGCTTGAAAAGTCTTCATTTATTGATGTGGGAGAATTGAGATACTCTAGTGTATATGCTTTTCATGACAGCTCTCACACTCTCAATTTATATAATTATACTTTATTGTTCAAAGGAAAACCTATGAGTTGATTACATGACATGGAATAAAGTTTACTCATTTGAATCATCCATGCTTACAATAATTTCGATGCACTATAAGGATGCATAAAAACCCGTATTATATGCTTGCCATTACTCTATATATGCTGAAGTTTTTCAGATTTATGAAGTGGAGGAAACATGAGACTACCAATCATGAGTAAGATCATCATCTCATTATTCCAGTTTAAATGTTGAGTTCCTTTTTTATTTTGGTATTCTTGCTCGAGGAAGATCAAGTTTAAGCTGGAGAGGTTGATGACTCTGAAATATAGCCATCCACGTCCACATTTAAACTGGATATTATTCATACTTTTGATGAAATATCTCTCTAAACCTTGCCACTAATGCCTAATAATCAAAGGGGTATGCAATCCTTTCTTGCTATTTTTCCTTCTGCAGATAATGTCGTTTGAAGATGGGAATCACTACATTAAAGTTAAAGATACGAGATTTTCAACAAATAGAAGAAACCAGGAGCCATGAAGCGGAGGCAGACGCTTTCACGACCAACTATACGACCGGAATAAAATTCCACCCGTATAGTTCTGGTCGTATAATTGGCGCCACCACAGCTAGGTCAAACATAACAACTTCCGTGAAGGGACCCCTATATAAAGAAGCCTCGGGCGACGAGAAAAACACTCCTGCCTCGCCCTCAAGTCTCTGCCCTAGATCATCAACCGCCTCCAGATCTTCAAACCCTTCTCCACCACCATAGCCATATTCCACCACTTGTAATAGTAGATCTCATCTTTGATTGGCGACATTGTAAGACTATTACTATCAATCTTATGATTTCACTACAATGTCTATGATCTTCGATCTCATCTCTATGTGTGATTAATTCTCCTTGGGCTAAGGGCTTCGGCCTAGCCATGTAGCTTTTGTGCATGTTATTTATCATAGATGGGATCATGTATTAGTTTGTATGACATGATGATTATTGTATCCTCTCTTGCCTCAATCTAAGGACTTATCAGGTACCCAAGACCCCGAGGATTGAGCCAGGTATAGGGAGTATGAGTAATGAGTAATCTGCACGTTAGGAACCCTAGTGACAGAAGGGTAGTACGGCTGTATGTGAGGGATTTACTTGGGATTAACGGTGATGTCACTATGCATATCATTAGTTCTCATTCTTCTATGGATGAGACTAGTAGGTTATTGCTATAAGCGGTTGCGGAGGCAATAGCAATTATGGATGCACTTCCCACATATAATCTATCTTGCTCTAACAATTACATGCATACTTTATCTTTATCTTTTATTCCCATCACATGTTTTGCACAACTACAGGTGAAACCGAATGCCCTAGGCCCTCTCTCTCCATCATCGACAATAACAAAAATACGCAAACTCTTGGTCCGGTAAAAACACAAAAGGAATTCCAAAACTCCAGAAGGTCCGGTAAAGTAACTTCACTGTGCCTCTGCTTCCCGAGGATTCGATAAACTTAGGTCTACTAGGGAAAGAGAGCTATACTACATCAGTAATCCGGATTGAAGGTATCACCGTACGAGTCAGATGTACATGTTGGCCAAACAAGAGAGGATCTTCAAATGCTCTTTGTCAGCAGGGGCTGCTTAGCCCAAAATATATCGAGCCCGTTGGGGAACCCCAAGAGGAAGGTATGATGAGCACAACAGCAAGTTTTCCCTCAGTTATGAAACCAAGGTTATCAATCCAGTAGGAGCAAGGAAACACCTCAAAGTTGTTGCTAGCTGGACTTTGGCAGGGCGCACTACTGGTGCCAGTAGCAACGTGGAAACCTGCACAACGCAACCACAGAACTTCGCCCCCAACTTGCGATAAGGTTGTCAATCTCACCGGTTTTGCTGAAAACAAAGGGTTAAACATATCAAGTGGAAGAAAGTAATAGTTTGCAGAAAGTAAACAGAAAGCAGTAAACATTTGATTGTAGATTGATAGTAAAAGAAAGGACCGAGGTCCATAGTTCACTAGTGGTGGCTCTCCTTAATATAGATGACATGCTAGGTGAACAAATTACAGTGGGGCAATTGACAAACATCGAGAAAGCAATCATGCATATACTACTCATCTTGACTCCTTTGAGATTCGATTGGGCATTACAACATTATACATAGTCCGTAATTCAACAACATCTATGACTAATAATCCACCTTTAGGTTATCATCTGAACCCCCTCAAGTATTAAATTGCAAGCAACGGATAATTGCATTATGCATTGCATGTAAAGTAAACAGTACGATTGTTCTATGAACAAAGGATTGTTGTTTTCTCCCTAGTAGTAACAGCACATCTAGTACCTTAGAGATTTCTGTCACTTCCCCAGATTACTAGAGGCATGAACCCACTATCGACCATAAATACTAACTCTTAGAGTTGCTAGCATCTACTTGGCCAAGATAGCTACTAACAATGGAAAGCATGCAAGATCACAAATAACAAAGACATGATAGAAGCAATAATCAATCTGAAATAGCATCTCAATATCCATCGGATCCCCGCAAACACAACATGTAGAATTACAAATAGATGATCTTGATCATGAACGGAGCTCACAAGATCTAAACATGATAACACAAAGGAGGACAACCAGCCATCTAGCTACTACATGGACTCCTAGTCCAGAGATGAACTACTCACGCATCACATTGGAGGCTTGCATGGTGATGAAGAAGGCCTCCAGGATGAATTCTCCCCTCTGGCAGGGTGCCGGGAAGAGCTTCAGATCCCTCCCGGTCTAGGGATGGAGATGACGGCGGCAATAGACTCTTTCGTGGAATTTTGATCGGGTCCTTAGGGTTTCTATATCGGAGGCATCTTATAGGCGAAAGGGGAGGCCGAGGGGGTGCCTGGGGCGGCCAGACCACCCCCTAGCGCGGCTAGGCCTGGCCCGCGTGGCCAGGTGGTGTGGCCAGGCCCCAGCCCCTCTCCGTCTCATATTCTGGCTCCTTGTGTCCCTCGGTGAAAAATTGACTTTGGCTTTTGTCCCGTCCAATTCCGAGCATATTCATTTTCTGACTTTCCTGGAACCAAAAACAGCAGAAAACAGGCAGCTGACACTATAGCTCTTGTTAATAGGTTAGTCCAAGAAAGTGTATAGAAAGTACTCCAAAGTGTGGACAAAACATAAGAAAGTAGATAAAAACCAAGCATGGAACATCAAAAATTATGGATACGTTTGCAACGTCTCAACATACCCAAGCTTAACTCATGCTCGTCCTCGAGTAGGTAAGTGATAAAAAGAAAGAAATTTTTTTGAGGTGACATGCACCATCATAAACTTGATCAAAGTATTTGCAAAACATTGATAGGGGATCATAGTACTTCAATCATAGCATGAAAGATAAAGTTCTAATCAATAAGGCAAAGCAACTATGTTGCAACATAAGAAGGCACAAACAAAAGATTCATGAATAACAATGCTTTGCAAGACGTTTGTTTGTTTCACATAAAGAAAACATAGCATAGTGGCATTCAGCGTGTCCCTCATAGAGTATCAAACATAAATGCATTGGACACCTTCAAAGTTTATAAGAGTGACTAGATACAAATAGTTTAAAATAAGCAATATCAAAGCTATGCATCAATCAATAAGTCTTGGGACAATGCACATAGAACTAAGAATGGCCACTATGCTCTCAAAGTAGGTGCATAAAGATAGAAGGTGGAGACTCAACATAAAAGTAAAAGAAAGACCTTCATAGAAGGAAGTAGGGATTCAAGTTTCATAAAGAGCTTCCAAAAATTATGGTACTTATTAGCTTTCAGCTCTCATTGCCCCTATCATAAGCATCTTGAAGTGATTAAGGTTAAAGTGACACAACTAAGAGGATATGCTTCACAAGTTATAAGCTGAAATCTCATGCCCCTTACTTACGAAGACCGAACCTCATGCTACTCAACTTTAGTCACAAGTAAGCTCTTGTCATTGTAAGTACATATGTATCATAGAGAACCTCCAATGGGGTACCCCTTGCACATGATACAGGAGCTATCCCATAATCAAAATGACAAGGCAAGCAGACAATGAGCATCTCAACGATCTTTTTATTTGCTATTTGCATAGGTTTTTATTGAGGATGCTTCATAGAGTGCTCATTGATGACCCACAAGTATAGGGGGTGTATCGCAGTATTTTCGATAAGTAAGAGTGTCGAACCCAACGAGGAGCAGAAGGTGCTGTCTAGTGGTATGGATCAGGAATTCTCTGTAAATACTTAGCAAACGGATTTTTAGGGGTTTTTGATAAAGCAAGTAAACAAAGTACGAGTAAATAAAAGACAGTAGGAATAAATGCAACAAGTAGCTCAATCCTTTATGCAGCAAAGAACAAGCCGGTTGTATTACTTAAGATGACCAAACGTTCTCGAGGACACATGGGAAGACTGTCAAGTGCTTTCGCTTCATATAGTTGATTAATCTTCTTTAGCTTGCTAAGTGTCGTGTGGGCGAACCTGTGCTAATGTACCGACCCATCCAGGACTAATACATACTTGTGAATATACCCCTTGCAAACATCCGTAAGTACAAGAAAGTAATTAAGGTAGAAACCTAACCATAGCTTTAAACTCTAAGACCCTTACGTCCCTTGTGAAATGGTTTCCTAACGGGGGTTCAGGTTTTTGTCACTCCGGCAACCCCTACAATTAGTAGCCAAATACACAATGCATTCCCCTAGGCCCATATAGGTGAAGTGTCATGTAGTCGACGTTCACATGACACCACTAGAAGAAGTACACCACAACTTAAATATCAAACTATTGAATCTTTCTCAACACAATTCCACTACTAACAACATGACTTCTCCCCTGTCCTCAAGAACAAAACGAACTACTCACAAGACATCATATGGATCATGATCAGAGATGGAATAATGATGTATAACAATCTGAACATAAACAATAATTCAACGGTTCACTCAATAGCATCAACTACAAAGAGTAATCAACACCGGGAAAGTTTCCCCTATGAACTAATATAAGATTCAACTCAATTGTTACAGCAATATGGAGATGGTGATGAGGGTGGAGATGGTGCTGATGGTGGTGATGATGATGATGATCCCGATGAAGTCCGGCTTGATGGTGGTGTTGATGGCGACGATCTTCCCTCTCCGGGAAAGAATTCCCCCGGCAGAAATCTGTCTACCGGAGAGATCTTTCTCTCTCGGTGTTTTCCGCCCCACAGAGGCGGCGGAATCTTTTTGTGGTCGCTCCCCGAGTCTTAGGGTTTCGGGAGGATGATATACGCTGGAGGGGAGAGGCTGGAGTGGGCCAGGGTGGCCACACCACCTGCTGGCGCGGCCTAGGGCTGCCCGCGCCAGGGGTGGTGTGGGCCCCCTGTGGCCCATCTCCACTCCGTCTTCTGGCATCCTTAGTCTTCTGGAAAAATAGGATTTTTCGTATATTTTCCCGAATTTTCTGTTCTTCGCGAATTTTGCCTCCAAACAGCACCTTTTCCATCAGAATCCTGATTGCAGTGGTCCATGCTCCAAAAGTCATCAACCATGCAAAAACAGATGAAATAACATAAGTATCACCTCTCAATACGAAATATATCAATGAATAATAGTGAATTAAGACATAGAATAGTGATGCAAAATGGACGTATCAACTCCCCCCAAGCTTAGACTTCGCTTGTCCCCAAGCAAAACTGAGCTCAATAAACATGACCTCGGGTTTATGGAGTGAAGAGTCGATAAAAGAATACGGACAAGAAGCATCACATTCATCAAATACATAGATCATAATAGAAGACAACTCACTATTATATAACTCAACTTGTAATAAGTAAAGGAAACACAATAAAGATACATAAAGTAAATCATAATTGGTAATGGCAAACTTAGCTCTTGGTCGAAGAATAGTTGATAATTTGCTGGAGTTCACAAATAGCTGGTTTTCAATGATAGCTTTCAAAGTAGTAAACATCAAGATAAGAGCAATGTGCAAAACAAGGAACATAAGACACGATTGAATAAATCATCATATGAATGAATGAAACACAACAACTCAAAATACTTGCTGAGATAAAAGGGAGTAGGTTTACTGACTCAATCTACAAAGTAAAAGAAAGGCCCTTCAAAGAGGGAAGCAGGGATTGCAAGTCTCATAAAGAGCTCCCAAAAATTATGATACTTACTAGCTTTCAGCTCTCATTGCCCCTATCATAGGCATCTTTAGGTGATTACGGTTAAAGTGATCAAATATGAGGATATGCATTGACAAGTTGTAAGTTGAGAATCTCATGTCCCCTGAATACGAGGGCCGCTCCTCATGCTACTCAAGTTTAGTCACTAGTAAGTTCTTGTCATCGAAGCATATGTGTATCATAGAGAACCGCCAACGGGGCACCCCTTGCCCGATGATACGGAAGAATCCCCATATCAAAATGACAAGGCAAGCAGACAACAAGCATCTCAGCAATCTTCTTATTTACCATGGGAATATGGTGCTTTTTCTCTCTTTCCTCTTTTCATAATATCTCTCCCTTTTTTATTTTCTCTTTTTCTCAATCTCTATCTCTTTTTTTATAAGAAGAATGCTTCATAGATACCCGTTATGGTTACGCTGCAGGTTTCCACCATGTCAGCATGGATTAGACCAGCAGCCCAGGCGTTTCTCTAACACATATGCATAACTCCATGGACTTACAAGCTCCCCTTTCATTTCACACCGACGACATCCATAGACAAAAGAACATGATATCAACTTGGTACAAAGTACCAGTGCAATTTTGAAAGCGTTCCCCATGACAGCATGGTTCTGCTAACTCACAACTTACAAAGCGCAAGCATATACGCAACATAGGTGAGCACAATGGTTCAAGTTTATTAAGTGCAAGAAAGTAAAGTGTGCCATCAAGTTCGTGAGAGCTTAAATCACTAATTTTCACATAACAAGTTTAATTTAGGAGGTAGACAAAACAAGAATTTACTTGGAATAGCAATAATGCTACTAGGTAGGTATGGTGGACACAAATGGCAGAGGTTTTGGTTTAAAGGAGTGTATGCACGAGAAGAATTCCCTCTCAGTACATGTTTTTGGCTAGCAAGGCTAGGTAGCAAGTATAAGAGTTAAAGGAAACAAACAAACATACAAGTGATAAAAACAAACATGCAATCTTTCTTGGAAGCACAAAAGATCTTAACTAGAGAATACTAGACTTATGAGCAAATCAAGAAAGAAAGATGATGAAATTATTTTTCTTTAGAGTACTTCTATCTTTTTCATTCAACTCTCAAAAATAGTGTTGCTATTGACCGAGCCAGGTTTGCCAAAACCAACTAAATTAACTCAATGATCCCAAAGTGATACCAATACTAACAACAAGATCAATCATATAACCACGAATTGAAAACTAATACAAGCTATGAAAAAGAGTGAATGATAGAACTTCTCATTAATATTCCATAACGGCAACTCACACCAAGGGATACATATCTAACGAGAGAGGGGACACTTCCATAATGCAAACCATACTACATAATAACTCCTCTATTCATGATATGACTCTACTAATAAGGTAAAAAGATAGAAGATAGTGATGTGATATCGCGACACTCCCCCAAGCTTGGAACAAACCAAGGGGACGCCAAACCTGATGACGAATTACTCCTTCGGTGGTGGTGGTATTCTCTTGATGAGCTCTTTGATCAGTTTCCCCAAGTCCTCAATCTCAAAGGTGAGATTGCAAATAAGCTGCGAGTTTAGCTCAATGCGGTTCATGATCATGTCGGGTTGAGAATCCCAGCTCTTTCGATTCTTTCCCCACTCTACCTCCTTGAAGTCTTCTTTTCCTGCATGGCTAGAATGAGGCAAATCCCAATTGGAGGGTAATTTCCCCTTGGGCATATTCTGGTATTGATGCTCATGGATGAGAGTACGGAAAGGATTCTTGGTGCATGGAGGAAGTGACCAGGGATCTGAACGGTGATGAGGAGGCTTCCCTCCAATTGACATAGTCCTGGCAGGGTTTGCCACCACTCCAATGCTTGCAATGGTAGTGTCGGTGTGCGGATGTTGGCCTTGCTCCTCTTCACCTTCACTCTTGATCACCTTCTCCTTCCCTTTATCCTTGGCGGACACCATTGTGCTTCTAAACCTTCAAAGAGTATGTCCTGGCAGAAACAGATCGAAACAAAAACACGACGAAAACACGATATACGAAACTCGGAAGATCCGGGGGGTTATATATTACGAAGTTTCATAACAAAAGGAAGGTACTGGGAGAAAACGAGTCGGAGACGGAGTCCGGGGTGGCCTCACCACCTGGTGGCGCGGCCAGGGGTGGGCCCACGCCATAGGGTGGTGTGAGCCACCCTGGCTTCATTTCCGTCCCTTTTTCGCTTCGTAGCTTTCCTTATTGACTAAAAACTACAAAAATATAGTTGGATAGTATTTTCGTGGAACTTTTCTTACCAGAACTGTTACCTATTTGAAGACGGACTCTGCAGGTCTCTGAATTTGGTATCTAGTAGATTCTTTCGGAGTCACCACTTGAATAACATCAATATATTCATCTTTATACACTTATTACTTGAGTCATAATACCCTTCTCTTCCTTATTACACCATTATCTCCACTACCTGGAAATTTCTTTCACACAAAACTTCACACAGTTTTCATTAGCAACATTAGTATAAGTGAAGTGATAAAACCTTTTGTGTCCAACTTCAACTGAAAACCATCAAAACATAAGCTACTGTATAAACTCCTTCCGAAAAC